>CM057830.1:71888961-72522711 GCA_030068075.1 Paguma larvata
AACCTCTTTATGTCTTCTTCTATTCTGAATGATAGCCTTGCTGGATAGAGTATTCTTGACTGTAGATTTTTTTTTTCTTTTCAGTACTTTGAATATATTATATACCTCCTTTCTAGCCTATGTTTCTTCTGAAAAATCCTTTGATAGTGTTATTGGGTTTCTTCATATGTAACTGTTTTCTCTTGTTGCTTTTAAAATTCCATGTTTATCACAAATTTTTGCCATTTCAATTCCTATATATCTTGGTTTAGATCTGTTTGAGTTGATTTTTGGGGGATTTCTATGCCTCTTGGACCTGGATATCTGTTTCATTCCCCAGATTCCTTGAGTCTTCACCTATTATTTCTTCAAATAAATTTTCTTTCCCCTTTCCTTTCTTGTCTTCTTCTGAGATCCCCATGATATAAGTGTTATTACACTGGTGGAGTTTCTGAATTCTCTCTGTCTGTTCTCATTCTGTATAATTGTTTTTCTCTTACCTGATCAGCTTGTTTATTTTCCGTTACTCTACTCTCGGTCACTAATTTATTCTTCTGCTTCCTCTAACTCACTGTTTTTTTCCATGTAGTAAATTTTTAATTTTATTTTTGTGCTGTGCATATTTGTTTTTTTTTTTTTTTACCATGTGTTAAGGGTCTCACTGATGTCTACCACTCTTTTCTCAAGCCTAGTAAGCATCTGTATGATTAGTACTTAAAATTGTGTATCAGGCATATTATTTATACCTATTTTGCTCAGATCTCTCGATATAGTTTTCTCCTATTCTTTCACTTGATACATATCCCCCTTTCTCTTCATTTTGTCTAATTCTCTGTGTTTGTTTCTCTGTGTTAGGAAAGTCTGTTATGTCTCTTGGTATTTAAAGTAGTAGGCAAGGCATACATTTTAGCAGGGTGGTGGTATTTTCCTTTGCCTGAGGGGACGTCCTTTTGCAGATGAGACCAGCACCTGTGGGAGCTACTCTGCAAAGTGCACATGGACTAGGCACACCATTTTATCAAGGTGTGCATATTCTCCACTTGAAATGATTAGCAGCTACTGGAGAGAGGCCCCACAATATGTGCAGTTGGCAGATGTACTGTTAGCAGAGATTGTGCTTGTCTTCTGGGAGAGGGTGGGACTGAGGAAGGCCCAGCTGGAGGGAGTGAGTCATAGTGCTAAAGTTACATAATGAATGCTGGTGCTGCTTGTTCCTGCAGGTGGCTATGTGCTTAAGCTGGGAGGTGAGCAAGAGATATAGTACTGTCAGGTTCTTTGTTCCTGGAGGTGTCTCCCAGTGAAATCAGTCCCTGCCTGATAGCCTTTGAGATTAGTAAATAACTGTCCATTCCATATGTCCCAGTCATTTGTCAAACTGCTGCTTGTATGCTGTATCTTCTTGGGCTATTGTGCTCTCTCTTTAAAGGTTGACACTCAGTTTCCTATCATCTCCTGGCCTATCCCATAGCCTAGCCTGTTGATTTTTAATGTTGCAGGGTTTATGTCCCACTGGTTGTTAGTTCTCATGAAATTTGACCGTTTTGATTTTCAGAGGCAAATGCAATGGGAATTCTCTTCCCATTGTATGGCCTCACTGGTGTGTGTGTGTGTGGGGGGGGTCCTTTTCTCTCCCCTCTCCTTGACTGCCTGTGGCTCCCTCCCTTGGATGGCCTATTTATCTCCACACTGTGTCTCCACCATTCCTACCCCGTTTGATGTAGCTTCTTCTCTACATTTGGTTGTGGAGTTTGTTCTGCCAGTCTTTGGGTTGTTTTCTGGGTTATTTGCTCTGATGTGACTGTTATCTAGTTGTATTCCTGGTAAAAGGTGAGCTTAGAGTCCTCCTACTCGGCCATTTTATAATAAATTTTCTAAGTTTAGATTAATCAATTAGGTTTATATGGTACCCTTTATCTGAAAACATGTTTTAAAAATGTATATAATCATAAACTATTTTAAAATAAATACATCAGTTATATATAGCAGTTATAACAGTTATGGAAGTAAAATATGCTTTCTGCTCTGTTTCATAAGAAAGTCGTATAAAGGATTTATTTGAAACATTTCAGGTTGTTCATGTTAGCCAAGTATATGTTTTGGAAGGTAACAAGGCTTAAGAGGTGTTTTAGTCTTAGTTCTCTGTGACCGTATGACCTTAGTTCCATACACAGAAAATTGAAGAGGTTGTATTAAGATATTTTTAAAGGATTCTCTGAATCTCTTCTATGATTCTAAAAACTAAATTTCAAACATTTCTATGAAAATTGTATCTTAGCTTTTAGTGTAGACAAATAAAAACATATGCCCATGTATATTTGTATCTCCTCCATACAGTATTCCAAGGTATTAGTGATGATATGGTTTAATGTTATGGTTTTATTTTATTCTGTAATATTTAAATATACATTGAAATAATTTTTTTAAAGTTAGACTAGTAAAATGGCATAACAGTACAATAAGAAACACTAAGAACATAGGGGTTTTATTTTAAGTTTTTATTTGGAAATATTTTCAAACTTTTAGAAATTACCAGAAGAAGAGTACTGCAGAGAACAGTTTTATATATTTTGTACCAGATTCACTTACCCTTGACACAATTCCCCACTGCACATGTGTGTGTGAGAGCATACACACACACACACACACACACTCTCTCTCTCTCTCTCTCTCTCTCTCTCTCTCTCTCTCTCTCTTTCACTCACTGTGTCCTTCTGTCTTACTATTTGACTTTGCCCTACCCCTCCACCCTATCATCATTTCTGGTTCCATTTCTTCTTCAGCTTCCTTTAATCTAGAACATTTCTACAGCCTATTTTTAAACAACATAAATATGTTTGATAAAATGTTTTTCATCTTGTGTATGTCTAATGTTTCTTCATGATTAGATTCAGGATATACATTCTTGGCCAGAATTATAGATAGGTGATAATTAATTGCATATCACATCTGGAGGTACACAGTCTCTTTCTGCTCTTCATTCGTAATGTTAATTTTGATCTCTTGGTCAAAGTATTATATAATTTCTTTGGTTTGTAATTACTATTTTCCCCTTGAAATTAATAAGTCTGTAGGGAGACAGTTTCAAACTGTGCAAATATCCTGCTTAGTATCAAAATGTTCCCGAGGTTATCCGATATTTATCATAATGGCTGTAAAATGATTTTCCAAATTAGTGCTCCACACAGCGCTCAGTATTATGCTGTAAGCAAGACCCCTCATTTCTCATGTATTGATTGATTAATGTATTCATCTTTCTACTTATTGTTCTATTTGTTATCAGTATAGACTGAGAAATTCCTATTGTGCAGTGGTTTATAATTCATTATTAAATTATTTTGGTACTCACTTTTTCCCAGATTTGATCAGAGAGAACCCCCTCAAGCTATCCTTGTGACATGCCCCTCCCCTTCCTTTTTAGCACTACCTTACTTTCTGATATAAATGTATTTTGGTTTAATCTTGTACCTACCCTTTCATAGTCCGAGAGTCAGCTATTTCTGTAAGGAACTTGGTTCCTCTCTCTGAGGCATTGCTATGAACATTGCATCTTAGCACCAATATCTAGATTCTGGGTGTGCATTCCTTGTTACTAAATAGAAGAAAAGACAAGTTACTTTTAATTTAACAGAGTATAGAGGCACCTGGGTGGCTCAGTCGGTTAAGTGGGTTAAGAGGCTGACTTCATCTCAGGTCATGATCTCACGGTTCGTGAGTTCGAGCCCTGCATCAGGCTCTGTGCTGAAGAGCTCAGAGCTTGGAGCCTGCTCCAGGTTTTGTGTCTTCCTCTCTGCCCCTGCCCCACTCACGCTCTGTCTCTTTCTCTCTTAGGAATAAATAAACATTTAAAAATTAATAGAGTATAGAACATTAAAAATATAATTAGGATATGACACTTTTACCCAAATAATTGGGTTTCACTTTTATATGTGTCATTGGTGTGATGGAGATATGAACTGACTTCAAATCCATATGTGGTAGCCTAATTTTCATTAGTAAGTTTAATTTTCAAAAATAATAATCAGTTTGTAAGGTGACAAAATAGCAAATGCTTATCTGCCCTAACAAAGAAAATACTATTAACTTATGTAATGGTCATATAATAATACTCAATTTGAGTTACTTTGGTGACTTAGTAAACAAAACAATAAATTAAAATGTCAACCAAAATTAGACAAGAGATTTTAGTGGAAAACAAACAAACAAACAAAAAAACAACAGAACAACCAGAATCTGTTTCCACCTAAAAAAATTGTGTTAAACAATAGCTATAATAACCCACTATGGAGTACTATAGATGGACAAAACTGTTTTGAATTTATATATTCAACTTCAATTGAAACTTCAATATTTAAAAAATTTTTTTTAACATATCTTTTTTTTTTTGTTGGGAAATAAAATTTGATTAAGCAAATCTATATATTTAATAAATTGAGTAATTCAATTCAAATTTCAATTCAAAACTCCTACATTCAACATTCTATTTTATTTTCTGAAATCACGCTATTTATTTTAATTCCTTCTAAAAATCTATTTTTTCCATCACTCTTACATTGCTTGACCTTTGTATTAATTGACCTTTCTAGAATTCAGCATCCACTGAACTACAGCAACACAAACCTAGTTAACACATTTAGATACTTTCTATTACAATATGCAAGGCACTGGGCAGGGAGCTCTATGTCCTTAAAAGTTGTTTGAGTTCCTGATGTTTCCAGTGAAGCTGATAATAGTTTGCTCCCTCACTAACAAACTGCATTAGACCAGCTTGTCAGATGCATTACTCAATAGGTCGGTAAGGCATGAGCTCAAAACTTAAGCTTTGTAACATAATGATATTATCAGTGCCTTCTCTAGTAGTGAAAACAGAGACATCTTTTATATCTTTTCTCTCAAAATATATTTTTCCTGAAATCCCATATTATTGAGTATGATGGTGTATCATTCCTCCAGCTACTACAACAGAGATAATTAAATGCTTACTTTTTTGAGCCATTTTCTTGATATGTCCAAACTGGATATTTTTTTTAACCAGTGCTTGTTTTTGATTCATCCTTTTCCTTTTATTGCCTCTTGCTTTATGAATAATCATGTATTCTCACTTGGTCCATTAAGTAGTAGTAGCACTATTATAAGAATATACCTAAAAAAATAAATGGTTTTTAGATTGACACAATATATATGAGTCATCCACAACTTACAAATAATTGAATTTTTTTTTCCTCTCTGGACTGGAAGGACTATTTTTCCATGTCTGGAAAGGAAATGTTCTTACTAACATTAAAACTGGAGCCATCTTTGACCTTTATTCAAATGTGTCAGTTTTTTGAAATCATACAAAGATGTTCACTTAGCTTAAGGGAACAGAAGAACTTTGTTATGCTCTTTGAGTGTTTCCTTAAGCTAGATCATTGCCTCAGGATCCTATTTAATATGTCTATCTGATTTATAGTTTTTTGTAGTCCTTTTTCCTTTGATTTTCTCGTATTTGGAAAAGTTGGCATTTATTTCTATTCTGTATTTTACACTGTCTCAATGCTTATCTGTGCATTCATTAATCTTGGTAATGTTATTTGCTGAATTTAAAGCTATTTATGTGGCATATTGTGTTTTGAATTTACATTCATGTGGTGTGAAGGAGGTAACGTGGTTTGTAGGTTTATAGAATGATTATTTTTAAAGTATTAGTTTCCATAATTCTTAAAACACTACATTTAGTTTTTGGTTTTATGTAATACCTAGAACAACATGAATGTTATATATACTTACATTCTCATTTTTATAGTTGATTTAAAGAGACTTTAAATTTCTATAGTAAATTACATTTATCCCTTTGTATCATATAATTAAGGTGTTATCAAAGACTTAGAATATTTAAGTCATTAATTTTTAATTCTTAATTGCACAATCTCCTTTGGCAGGGCTGTTAACTTTTATGATATAGGGAGGGTAGAAATTCAGCCGAGACTTTTATTTATTTTCTTTAATGAACAAAGCTGTACAATCTGGATTTTTCCAGGCAGTATTGTCAATATGTGAATAGATCACACAGCTGCTGGCTTGGTGGATTTGGGGGTATGTTTAGCAGATGCTTGCAGAATCTGGAATTTGAGATATTCCCAAAATATCTAGAGACACTGACCTATATATTCCCAAGTTTAACATTTCAAACAATGACACGTTGGTGGCATTGTAATTGTCTTAGTGATACAGAACTGCTTTGTTTCCTGTTTTTTGGTCCCCTGTCCTCCAAAGACATTTTAATGGCTTAGGGGATATACGTACCATCATCTTTGAATTAGATGGGAATTCCCATTAAATAGCTGAATATAATTTTAAAAATAATGTGGGACTTTTATAATTAGCTCGATAGTTTACCTACAAGAAGGAAAATGAAAACCACAGCCTGTCTCATTTCCACAGCTTATTTCTTTTATTTTTTAATTTTTTAATGTTTATTTTTGAGAGAGAGAAACAGAGTGCATGTGGGGGAGGGTCATAAAGAGAGGGAGACAGAATCTAAAGCAGGGTCTGGGCTCTGCTCGAACTCACAAGCTGGGAGATCATGACCTGATCTCTTCTTGATGGATATACACCTTAATTATGATATAATGCCTTCTTCATCTCTCATTACAATCTTTGTTTTAAAATCTAGTTTGTCTGATAGAAGTATGGCTAGTCCGGCTATTTTTGACATCCATTAGCATGATAGATGTTTCTCCATCCCTTCACTATCAATCTATAGATGTCCATGGGTCTAAAATGAGTCTCTCGTAGGCAGCATATAGATGGATCTTGTTTTTTTTTTTTTTTTTTTAATCCCTTCTGATACCCTATGTCTTTTGATTGGGGCATTCAGTTCGTTTACATTCAGAGTAATTATTGAAAGATATGAATTTAGTGTCATTGTGTTATCTGTTGGTTTCCTGCTTGTGGTGATGTCTCTGGTGCTTTCTAGTCTTTTGCAGCGTTCCACTCACAGAGTTCCCCTTAGGATCTCCTGGTTTAGTGGTCATGAACTCCTTCAGTTTTTGTTTGTCTTGGAAAGCCTTTATCTCTCCTTCTATTCTGAATGACAGCCTTGGTGGATAAAGGGTTCTTGGCTGCATATTTTTCATGTTCAGCACATTGAATATTTCCTGCCACTCTCTTCTGGCCTGCCAAGTTTCAGTGGGCAGGTTTGCTACTACCCTTAGGTGTCTAGTTAAGGCCTGTTTGTCCCTAGTTGCTTTCAGAAATCTCTATTTCTGTATTTTGCCAGTTTCATCATGATATGTTGTGGTGTTGATCTGTTTTTGTTTATTTTGAAAGGAGTTTTCTGTGCCTCCTGGACTTGGATGTCTGTGTCCTTCCCCAGATTAGGGAAGTTCTCCGCTATTATTTGTTCAGACTACTTTCTGCTCCTTTCTCTCTCTCTCCCTCTACTGGAACTCCTATGATACAGATATTAGTTTGTTTCTTTGAATCACTTATGTCTCTAATTCTCCCCTGTGGTCTAGTAATTTCCTTTCCCTCTTTTTTTCAGCTTCATCATTTTCTATATTTTTATCTTCTATTTCACCTATTCTCTCCTCTGCTTCTTCCATCCTTGCTGTCACTGCATCTAGTTTATTTGCATCTCATTTACAGCATTTCTTAATTCATTGTTACTATTTCTTAGTTCCTTGATCTCTGCAGCAATAGATCTCTGCTGTCTTCTATGCTTTTTGCAAACCCAGCTATTAATCTTATGACTATTATTCTACATTCTTCTTCAGATATTTTGTTTATGTCTCTTTTGAGCAATTCTCTGGCTGTCATTTCTTCCTGGAATTTCTTTTGAGGAGAATTCTTCCATTTCTTCCTTTTGGTTAGGTTTCTATCTTTTAGGTGTTTTAATAGCTTGTTATGTGTTCTGCAGCTGCAAGTACTACTAGATTAAAAAGGGGTCATATACTTTCCAGGGCCTGGCACTTCAGGAAGTGTTTTTGAAGTGCGTTGCATGTACTCTGTTGTTGCATCTTTGGTTGCTTTATCCCACTGCTCTTAATGGTGGATTGGGCCTTCCACCAGGTTTCCTTTGATTTGTTCAGTGAAGTAACCCTGGAAAAAAGGAAAAAGCAAGATGGGGAACAAATCTTATCCCATATAAAGAGAGAAATGACAGGGGCAGAAGAAAAAGACCAGGTAGAGAATCAGAGAAACTATAAGGCTTAATCCAGAGAGAGAGAGGAAAATAGAGAAGAAGGAAATACAGGAAAGGTATAAAAAGAATACAGTAAAAATGTGTGATTAATAAGAATTGACAAAAAATCAAATCAGAAACTATTAGGGTGATTCTAAAGGGAGAAGAAAAAAGAGAGGAGAGTAGAACGCAGAAGAAGGGAAAGGAGAAGGAAATAAAAGAAAATAGAAAAATGATAATAATTAAAAAAATGACCAACATACAAAACCAGAGGACAGTTGTTTGTTGGTGCCTGACACTGGGTGCTGTGCTGGTCTGGAGGAGAGGCTGTCTGGTTCTATCAGTGTCAGTCTCACTCAGGTAGATAAGCAGTTACCATGTACAGAGGAGTGGGGTTTGGTGTAAGTGGGTCCAGCCTCCACTGGGGGTCACTGTCCTGTTCTCTGAGGCCCCACAGTCTTGGCGATGGGAGAAAAATGGTGACACCCCATCAGTCCTTCCTGAACCCAGTGTCTCAAGCCACGCTGTTTAGGCAGCCCTCTCAGAGTAGTGCAGGCAGTCAGCTTGCCCTCCTCCATAGTTCTTCCACCTTCTAGGTGCTCAGCTGGGATTCAAAACCCCATGTCTTAAAGGATCCTGCTCAGCTGGTGGGTTTTGGGGTAGCGCCACTCCGCTGAGTCGACAAATGGCCTCTGGCTGGCACTTGCAGGGTCTTTTGTTCTTGGGAGGGCTATAAATCATCTTCCCACAGTATTCAAGGGAGGGATTGTTCTCTCCCAGGGCACCCCTGAGATAGGTACTTTGACCCCAGTCTACTCCCCTTCCCTCCAGGAGTGCACACAAGGCTGCTATGGTCCAGAGAAAGTTGAGCAACCCCAATTTTTAGTACTTAAGGCTGTTTTCAAAGTAGAGACTGGCCCTTTATTTCTTGTTCCCTAGTCTGTGTTCCTGAGATGTTTTTCTCTTGTCAAAATACAATTCCACACTTCCACAACCTGTTTCTATTCCTTTTGTTTCTCCACCAAAGGGGTCCCTCCCCCTCCATGCCTTAGACACCCATCTCTCCCAATTTGCTCATATGCACCTTTGTCCCTCCAAGCTGTCTCTTTCCACCTGTGGAGATTTTTCTGTCACTCTGCAGTCTGTATTCCTGGAATTCCAAGTATTCTGACCTCATTATTGCTATATTTGGTGGACGAGGGAAATTCCTGTTCCCCTACTTTTCTGCCATCTTGACTTCTCCCTCAGATTTCGATATCATAGTTTTAAAGGGATAAAGGAAGCAGAGGTTAGGGAGATAGCAGAAGACATCATGAAAGTAGAATAATTTAGCTGGACTTTTAAGGATGGATGGGATTCAGGCTTTTAATAATGTAGATGGTGAGAGGGAGAGATATTTTCAGCATAACAAATTGTATACTGAAAAACCTGGAGCTTATAATGTAGTTTTCCCCAGGTAATGGCAGGTGTGTAGCAACTAGTCTCGGTGGCTAGATTGCAGACTTCATGTTGGACACAAAGAGGGTTACCTTCAGAGAAAATGGCAGAAAATGATATTAGAAAGACATTTGAATTAGGTTATGAGGACTGACATAAGCAAAGTTTTTAAGTACGTTTAGTGAAAAGGTCTGAGGACTTGAATAAGAATGGCACTTTAGAATCTCTAGGACTAGGGAACTTATTATTGTTGTATAATAGGGTATAGGAAAGAAGTAGATATGACTAGAATTTTAAGACTTTGTGACTGCAAAAATGGTGATACTTTCAAAAGAATAAGTAGGGTAGGGAAAGAAAGAGGAAGAGCAAATCCTGAGGAAGATGATGAATGGATTTGGGAAACCATAAATTTGGGTTGCTAGTTATCAGCATCATGGAGGAACTACCCAGTGGGTTTAGAAACGCTAGTCTAGTCTTGTATGCAAATTTCTTTGAAAGTGTATTACTTGGAGTGAAATGGCTGGGTCGTACAATCTGTACATCATTAGCAAAACTAGTATTAGTGTTGCAGTTGTTTATGAAGTCATTATTTGTTTGGATTTGCCTATGCATTTACCTCTTTCTCTGCTCAACATACCTTCATATAGTTTCTTTTTTTAATTTTTTTTAAATGTTTATTTATTTTTGAAAGAGAGAGAGAGCGAGGGAGATACAGAATCTGAATCAGGCTCCAGGCTCTGAGCTATCAACACAGAGCTTAACATGGGGCTTGAACCAATGAACCTGGAGATCATGACCATGGCCGAACTCAGATACTTAACTGACTAGCCACCCAGGCGCACCTGCCTTCATATATTTTTAACCATTCTTCCGGGATCATTTTTCTTTGTTGAAGTATGTCCTTTAAATTTGTTTTAGTGAGGGTCTATTGTTACTTTTGAAAATGCCTTTATTTCAAAAGATGAGAATCTTTGAAAAACATTTTTTAATATATTCAGGCTGTTACTTTCTCTCCACCCATTGAGGTTATCATTCCCCAACTTTGGTTTCTGTTGTTGTGGTAAGTTAGCTCTCTGCATTTGTTCTTTTTGAGGTAATGTCTTTTTTTGTATATTTGATCTTGACATCATCTATTTACCTTGGTGTTAAAGTTTGTTTCACTATGTATAGGTATTGATTTATTTTTAGTTATAGTACTTGGGATTTTTTTGAGCTTCCTGAATCTGTGTATTTGTGTAGTTCTGGAATACTGGAACATTTTCAGCTATTATTTTCTCAAATATCGCCTCTATTTCATCCTCTCTTTCCTTGCCTTCTGGAAATTGGATTATGGAATTACACTTTGTCACTGTATGCTACATTTCTCTTAACCTGTTTCATATTTTCTATCTATTTATCTCTAAATGTTGCATTATGGAAATTTCCTTTAGCTGTAACTTCTAGTTCATGAACATCTTTCTTAAGCTATGTTACATATGATGGTAAACTCCCCCTTTGAGATTTAAATTTTAAGTACTGCTTTTTTTTAATTTTATGAAATGTTCTTCTTTTTCAGATCTTCTTAGTCATTTTAATAGTATCTTGCTCTCCTCATGATTTTAATCTGACTTCATTAAACATATTAAACATGCCTGTAGTTTCTGGTACATTTTTCTGTGGTAATATTTTAAGGCCTTTTGTGAATGTTAATATCCTTCAGAAGAGATTCATGTTTGCTTTCTGCCCACCTAGGATAATGTCAAAATGTTGGCTGAAGTTTTTGTTTTTGTTTTTTATTACTATTTGAGGAGTTGTAAATTCAGGCTAAATGAGGACTAGGTTTTGGCTAGGAATTTTTGGAGAATATTTTTACCTTCTCCAATTAGCACTAAGGTTTGACATGGACAACTTTCTTCTTAGGCCCTTTGAGAGATGAGAAAATTTATTTCTAATTTACTGCTAAACCAAGTTATAGTTCTATGAGCTTTATAGGACAGTTTCCTCTTATTCTTTCCATTGTGATCAGCCCCTGATTTTGGTTTCTATTCCCTCATAGTTGATGCCTTTGAAACCAAGGCTTAGGTTTATTTGTGTTTAGCAAATTCACTCAAGGTCAAAGCTTACTGATGTTTACTTCTTTGAGTTTGTCTTTTACTTAGTTTTTGACCTCCAGATATTCCTCAACTTGCCTGCCAGATTATCTATGCATTATAAATTATTTTAAAAATATTCATCATGTTTGGTTCTTTTGGAATGGAGACAGTCAGGGTTTATATTCTACCATACATTCAGAAACAGAAGTCCAGGTGCTCCATTTTTATGTGGACATGTGATATCGCAAAATGACTTATCCTTATGTAACTTGCAGTTTCTTAAACATGAGACATTGGTACTTGAATACAGAAATCATGGTGCTTACTCTTTTTCTGATTTAACTTACTAATTTTCATTTTTTAAACTGGGAAATTATTATAATTACATATTGAAGAATCAGAGTGATTGAAAAGGTGATTTCATGGGCAAGAATTATGTTCTGTCAATAGTTATAGTTTCCAGGCATTCTTTCATAGAATTCTCCTCATCCCCATTCGCAAAAGAAATGTAAAAAACAGTGGGGGCATGGCAAAAATCAATACTGTCTATAGAGAGCAGTATCTTACTAATGGGCCCTTAATAATGAATGCATGCGTACTTCTGTGTATATATATGTGATTTCTGATTTTTACCTTAGGAATGAAGGCATTAAGTGAAAGTTGCATGTACGCAGTTGCGTCAGGCTTGAGAAGCACTGAGAGAGGCTCTGTTTATCATGTAAAGTGATATATGACACTAGGATTTTGCCATAGGAAAAATCTGTCATAGTTGTTATCTGCTACCAATAATGGGTTTTATCAGGGAAACATATATGCCAGCTGTTAAGTTTCATGCTAGTGATAGAAATAGAGGACATAAATAATAAAATCACCATTATTAAATGTAACATGCAGCAATGAATGACTATGTCATCTTAAATGCAATTTAATTATGGATATAAGTGTTGACATTCATTAACTGTGGAAGGCTGACTTTGAAATTATTAGAGTATGTTTAAATTTCTAATACATAGAATATTAATAATTTTAATAATCTTAGATTATCTTAATAATTATTTTAATTTTTAATAATTTTTACACTTTGGCGGTACAGTACTTTCATTCAGTTAAGCAAGCATTTTTTTCAATGCCTCTTCTTTACCAAAATGATACAAGTTTCTAGTTATACACATATAATCAAGATATGACTGATGGCTTTAAGAAGCTCATACTTAATGGGGTGCTGAATATCTAAATTAATCATAATACAGTGTATTAAGTGCTACATCCAACTAGGAACAAAAAGCTGCAGAGAAAGGTGAAATTAATTCTACTTGGAACAGTTCAGGAATGTATCCCAGAGGAGATGATATTTTAACCCAGCCAAATGTTTTCAGGCTGACAAGGAGTGGGATATAAAGAGCTTACAGCAAAGACATACAGTCTTGGAATTTCCTGGCTTTTTCCAGGAATTATGGTATTCTGGTGTGGCTCAAGCATTGGGATAGCTGGGGGCTATTCCTTTCATTTCCAGCCAGGTTTTGAAAGACCCTGAATGCCATGTTTATTACTTAAGTTTTATCCTACAGGTAGTAAAAAAATAGTAATAAGATCATAATGTATTAGAAGGGTATCCCCAGTTGTGAATATATAGAAGAAATTTGAGTTGAGTGAAAATGATACAAAGGGAAATTCAGAAGACTGCTATAAATTCATAGCACTTCCATATATTGTAATACGTTGCTGTAGTTATCCATTTCCTTTCAAGGCAAAAGTTGTACTTTAATCAATTTTGCATTCACATTTCCTAGTATAATTCATAGCTATAAAATAAATGGATTACTGAATGAATGGTCTGAGCAATAATTGTTGAAGGCTATAAAGACAGTAGAAATGGAGGCAGAATTTTGGGGGATAGGCTTAACAAGAGGAGGGGCGAAAATGACTTGATGGCTTCTTACTTACTGGGTTCTGATACTGTTAACCAGTATAGGGAATAGACAAAATCGATTTTGATGTTACTAGACGTGAGTTCATGTTGGAACATCTTTATTAAAAGGTCCTGTGGAAGAGGTAAGAAATTGGATTTATGAGTTTACAGCTCAAGGCAAAAGCATGG
This sequence comes from Paguma larvata, assembly GCA_030068075.1. NCBI lineage: Eukaryota > Metazoa > Chordata > Mammalia > Carnivora > Viverridae > Paguma > Paguma larvata. Next base: position 71,902,709 of record CM057830.1, read on the forward strand.
ACTAGAGGTAGAGATTCAAGAAACAGAAGCATGTAGATTAATGGTCAAAGTCAGGGTAGGGGATCACACAGGATAAAATATATACTAAAAGTATGAGAATATCGGGACCCTGGAGTCACTAATATTTAAGGAGTAGGTGAAAAAGAATACAACGGGGAAAACCAGAGTCTCGTTGGAAGCATAGGATTGATTATCAGGGAAGTCTCTGGTCTTTAAAGTCATGGAAGAGAAAGTTTCCAGAACAAACTATGTTGATAATCTAATAAATTCAGTAGTTTCCTATATAGGTATATATGATATTAATGGAAATATATGGAACACATAGATACTAATATAGATTTGGAAGATAGCAATATCACCCATATCTGGTGTTATATAATTTCATATTTTAAATTTTTAGGAAGGAGTAAAGAGAACAAAGAACAAGTATTTGTTGATTCATGTTTCATATACTAGAATGATGCTCTCATCTTTCAAGTGGTCAGTTCAAAGTAATTTTTTTTCTTTTGATTATATGCATTTATGCATTTTAGTCTCATTGATTACATGCTTTAAAAGGTTTTAATGTGGCCGCATGTTGAGGATGTAGCTGTAAGAGTGTTTTTGTGGTGGTAAACTCTAGCATTTAATAACTGCTGAAAATGTAATGTTTTCTCTCTTATTGTATTTGATAGGTTTTTTGATATTATTTTGATACTCTTAATTTTGCCAAGAGGTAATTTATTCCTAAAGGGAATATGCTAGGGATATTTCATTCCTCTTTGCATAGATGGCCAGGTTTTATGTTATCTTTTGAGTGTGCAGTTTTACTGTGGATTATTAATTACTATAATCACTTAAACAAAATTTATAATGAGATTCTTTATTTTCAAACTGATAAGGACCATATGAATTAGAAGGTTACCCCAGAAAACAGCCAGTGAAAAATTATCCTTGCCTTTGGGAAACAGTGAAGTCATTGCATCATGCTTCAATTACCATTAAATGTATCAGTGGATATGCTCATTGATTCATTTTTGTTCATTTTGTTGAACCAGATTTTTCCTATATCATATTTAGTGATAGAATTTGGTATGTCTTGTATGTCTGCCTATAACATTACCAAATCCCTTCTCTTTGTATAGCTCACTTGGTTAGACTGTATGTTGTAGAGTTTTTTTTTTTTTTTTTTAACATTTATTTATTTTTGAGAGACAGAGCGTGAGCAGGGGAAGGGCAGAGAGAGAAGGAGACACAGAATCTGAAGCAGGCTCCAGGCTCCAGGCTCTGTCAACACAGAGCCCGATGCGGGGCCCAAACCCACAGACTGCAAGATCATTACCTGAGCTGAAGTCGGCCGCTTAATCAACTGAGCTACCCAAATGCCCCTGTAGTTTTTGCAGAATGATTATTGGGGGCCATTGAATGGGTATTTGTGTTTGTTGGAGGTTCTTATTAAGTGCTAGTCACTCTGCTTTTTGCTTTATACCTGTTAGTTCACTTAACGACATGATATATAGGATTATTCTATTTCCTGTTGAAAAACTATACCGATTCAGGTTTATATCCAAGGTTTAGTACATATTATAGACAAAATTACTTCACTGCTCAGAGCCTTTTTGTACAGTAAGAATGAGATATTTACCTTGAAGAGTTATTATGATAATTAGGGGATAAAGGTATATAAGGCACTCAGTAAATAAGAGATAATATAATAATCAACATTATTATTAATAACTGTTATTAGTAAGAAAAGTCAATGTTTCATTTTCTTTGGGTGCTATTAATGATAATTCATGCATGGCCTACAGAGACATGGGGTTTATAGGCAATTGCCTTTTAAATAAAATTTAAAACAAAAAAAATATTAGAATGTTAATTTGGCAATCATGATGACTATCATAGGTTTCTTAAGAACACTGACTGTTACATGGAATTCCATTGCTTCCTAGGGTGACACCTTGCCCCCTCACTTGGAGCTTCACTATTTCTTTAATTGCATTGCATTGGAATTGTAAGAGGTAGCATGCTTTTTCATGAAATTGACCCTGAAAATTTTATTTTTTCATCTGAATATTTTCTCTTAATAAACTACATATGAAGTCAGTAATTTGAGAAAGCCACCTGCTATCTCGTTAGGCCACCTAGCTGGTCCATCTGTATTGCGTGTAGAGGGAAGCTTTAGTAGCTACCATTAGGTCTGCATATTGTCAGATTTCACACCTTCAGGGCACTGAAGGTAATTGGGTGAAAATCATTTTTTTTTCCCTTCAGCTAATGTTGTAGATAAACACTTCATATTTTAGTTTAGTTCTGATATGACTGAATTAGTGTTCTAATCTTCATGTACAGTTTTTTATCCAGTTAAGTTTGGAATTCCAAGAAAAAATGGCATAGCATGCTGTTTCTGGAACATTTATGTCAAACATACAAATGTTGTTCATTTGTTGACTCAGACAGATGGACTTGTGTTTCTTTGTCATAGATGTTGACGGGGCCTTATGCACCATGCTTGTTGTATGAACATTTGGTTCTCTCAACAATAATTTCCAGCCTAGTTCTATTGGTTTTGCTATATAATACTTTTCTTTCCCTATGGCACTGGAAAATGATATTTTCTCATCAGTAATAAGATAGTATACTACTTCCTTACTGTCTGTGGATTCTCTTTTCCTGGTTGATTTTTGTTAACGAGAAATTCCAGGAAGCTTTAGGCCATTGTATCACTTAGTCTCATTCCATTATAGATATTGATGCAACATGGATCACTGAACAGTATAATCTCTTTTGCACAGTTTCTATTGATCTTGTCCAGTAAATCATTGTATGCTGAGTTTGTTCTGAAATCATTCTGGGCATAAAAGCTACTCTTGTATTTGATAATCAGGTACCTTCTCGTAATAGGCAAACTTATACAGATTTGAGATTCAATCACTTTTTCTGTGTCCTTTATACTATATTTTTATTTTCCCTACTAAACTTCTTGTGGCTCACTCGGTTGAGTGTCCAACTGCAGCTCAGGTCATGATCTCACGGTTCGTGGGTTCGAGCCCATGTCGGGCTCTGTTCTGACAGCTCAGAGCCTGGAGCCTGCATTGGAATCTGTGTGTGTCTCTCTCTACCCCTTCCCTACTCATACTCTGTCTCTCTCTCAAAAATAAATGAACGTTAAAAACAAACGAACAAAACTTCTCAAGTAAATGGTCATTATTCACTATTTCCATTCACTTCTTCCTCACATATTGTAATATGCCTTCTGTTGCCATTGCTCTGTTGAAATTGGTCTATATGGTCTGAGGTGGCGTATTTTTTTCTTCTATTTTTTTTTTTTTTATTATTTAGACTATGCTTAACCTTCCTGCTGTGTTTGATACTGTTAATTATTTTCTCTTACTGAAATATTTTTCATTCTCACTGTAGGGACAATGTTAATTCTGTTCCTCACATTTTTAAAAAATTTTCTTTATGTCCTATTAATTGGCTGTTTTTTCTTCTCTGTGTCCATGACTTCAGGCATCCTCCCAAATCTTTTGACCTGAACTCTTTCTCACTGACTGGTCACTAACTGTTCAGGTTTTAGTTACATCTTGAATACGGGTAATCAAAAATTTCACATTTCACTCTGTGTACCCTCATCATTTTTCCATTCTACTATTTTATATAGTTTATCTTGACCATCATTTTCTAGATACTGTGGGAGGTGGGATGGATATGGGGGGCAAAGTTGTACCAAGTATGTCGTCTTCCCTGTGAATTTGAAACAGAGAAGGCAATAAGATGCATACATGAGCCTTAATTAAGTTGATCAGTGTTTGGAAAATACCATATTGCTGATACAGGTTGGCAAAAAATTTAATGATAATTGGAGAAAATTTTATAGAGAAAGTGACACTTTATTTTGTTCTTTTTATTTTATTTTTTTATTGTTTTACTTATTTTTGAGAGAGAGAGAAAGAGAGAGAGAAACTGGGGGAAGGGCAAAGAGAGAGAGACAGAATCGAAGCAGTCTCCAGGCTCTGAGCTGTCAGCACAGAGCCCAGCGCGGGGCTCAAACTCACAAATCATGAGATCACAACCTGAGGTGAAGTTGGACGCTTAACCAGCTTAGCCACATGGGTGCCCCTATTTGGTTCTTAATGGATAGATAAATGTTTGGCATCAAAGCTGTGAAGGGAGGTGAGCTCAAAAGTATTTTACAGTCATTCAGGAGTCCTGTTATACCTCTCCTATATTTAGGTAGACTTGTCCTGGGTAGACAGTAGGCAAAAGTCACTTAAAATTAGAACCTGTAATCATTCATCTATATTAGGCACACAGAATAACATTATGTATGGTAACTCATGTCATACCCATAGTCAATGAAAAATGCATGTATTTTGGAAGCAGAACATAAAGGGTGATTTTAAATAAGTATAACCATTACATTTTCTATATTTACTTACTCCTGTCATATGCTTTGGTTTGTAAAGTACTACGCTGGGTATCAGATGCAATCACTGCCTTTTTAAATGTCTTATCAGATTTATTTCCTTGAATTCTAAGTGGAAATCTAGATATATTAGTGATTCTTTCATTGTTTTTCTTACCCAACTTTGGAGTTCATGTTTTTTATCTGATATTTTAGTACAATTTTCCAGTAAGAAATAGGAATATATCATTTCTTATTAGCCAATTTGAAGATTTCTTTTTACTAGTCATTTTGTAAAGTAATCTTTACACCTAACGGTGGGCTCAAACTCAAGACCTTAAGATCAAGATTCAGATCCTCTACCTACTGAGCCATCCAGGCACCCCTATTTTGAAGCCTTTAATTTGATTATATTTCTTTTTTTTTAAATGTTTATTTATTTTTGAGACAGAGAGAGACAGAGCATGAGTGGGGGAGGGGCAGAGAGAGAGGGAGACACAGAATTCGAAGCAGGCTCCAGGCTCTGAGCTGTCAGCACAGAGCCCGACGCGGGGCTCGAACTCACAGACTGTGAGATCATGACCTGAGCCGAAGTCGGACGCTCAACCGACTGAGCCACCCAGATGCCCCTGATTATATTTCTTAATCACACTTCTGTTCCCAATTTTATGTATTGACTTCCTGCTCCCTCTCTGTGGTTATCACCAGTGCTTACATTCAGATCCAAACAATTGTAGGCTAAAATCAGAGGCATATTTTGGTGGCTGTTATGAGGAAAGCAACAATTAGACCCCACAGCATTGAGACTGAAGTGGCTGGGGTGAAGTAAAGCCAGCCTAATGGTGAACACAACAGGTTTGAAATAGTTGGCTGGGAAAAAGAGTCAGCATGTTACTGTCTTGATCCAGTCAAATTTATTAGGTGTCTGTGACTATTAGCAGCTGCTTCTTACCTAGGCTATTGCTTTTTTGTTGGGAGCTGTTTTGGGCTCACAGGTTGAGACCCCTCCCTGTGTGGGAAAGGTTGAAGCAAAGCTCCCGCCAGCCAAACTGGCGCCTAATCTTACCTCCTTCTAAATAATCTTTCAGGCCTGGATTTCTTGAACTGTTCTCGTTGGCCTAAGGGATATAATGCTCTTTGGTTTTATGGCATATGGAAAAGGGAAACTGGAGTGTGACGTCTTGATGGATAAAATCTGAATGAGAGTAACCTGGCCAGAAGTAACCTCAAGATTGCCTCTTGGAGATAGGTTACACAAATTGATCATACAGAATAGCAGTTATGAGTTGGCCAAACTGGCGCCTAATCTTACCCCCTTCTAAATAATCTTTCAGGCCTGGATTTCTTGAACTGTTCTCGTTGGCCTAACGGATATAATGCTCTTTGGTTTTATGGCATATGGAAAAGGGAAACTGGAGTGTGACGTCTTGATGGATAAAATCTGAATGAGAGTAACCTGGCCAGAAGTAACCTCAAGATTGCCTCTTGGGGATAGGTTACACAAATTGATCATACAGAATAGCAGTTATGAGTTGGCTAGAAATTAGTAGGCATTAGGCCCCAAGACTCCTTGAAACCAAACTAGATTTTCCTTGCAGGTATAGCATTGTGTTAATCATCCCCTCAGCCCCACCATGAAACCTCAAGGCACATCTCTGTAAAGCTCTCAGTATTAACAGACTGATGGGAAAGATTGTAAAGAGACTTAGGACCTTCCCCGGAGGTTAGCCTAGCCCAAAAGTTAGAAGCACTGTTTATAGATAAGCTACACATATCTTCATTGATCAGCAGCAAATATTGAGCACCTCCCTGAGGTTAACATTTCACAAATCCTTTTGTAATTCTCATCCCCACGCTCCCTTATAATAAAAAGGCAATAACAAAATACTCTTACAAAAGCTACCATAAACCTATAGATGACTAACATAGGTCTTGAGGCAACAATGTATGTTGTTAAGAATGCCTTGTCACTGATGTAATGTCACTCGCTACCTTGAACAATAAAGACACCGAGACCAGCAGGGCAGAGATGCCAGAATTGCCAGGGCTGCCTGCTTGGTCATCAGACTCCATCTCTCTCGTGGCTTTCTCACTTCATTTCTCCTGACCATCCGTCTTTCGTGTACCCCTAGATTCTCCAGAACAAGGACCCCAGCACTTTTTCTCATTTCAGTTTCTGGTAAAACCTTCAACTGAATTCAAGGAATTTCAGACATTATTTTTAAACATAATGCACGTTCCTTTCTAATGTTTATGATATGATTTACTTTATATGGTAATAGCTCTATCTGCGTTCTACGGATTTCACAGAAATTTGGGGCCATACCTTGAGAGTACAATCTTTAATTGAGATTTGCTTTGCCTTGAGATTTAGTGTTTAATCTTAAACATTGTTTTCATCTTATATATTCCTTTATGAACAATTCAGGGTCTTCTATTATCTACTTCTTGGGCTCAAAAATTAATAAAAGGCACATAATAGACAATTGACAATTATTCTACAATAAATGACCATTTATACTGTATCTTTTGCAGTTACATTAAAGATGTTCTAGAACACTGATAATAGTACCACTAAAAGGTAGTTGTTACTGAAGACAGTTTCTCATACCTGGGCTCTCATCCAAGAATTTTTTTTTAAGCTCTTAAAAGCTTATAACCCAAACTGTTTCTGACATTTAGTCCAATTGGTCATGGAAGATCATTGTTAAACTGAAGCTACCTGACTATGATATACTTAATGATACGAACACACCTCACACCCGTTGTTATCAGTGATGCAACATGAAACTAAGTGTATCTATTGAATAGATTTCATATCAGTCGATTTAATTTACTTTGATAAACAGCTTACATATTGACCTCAGGTTATCATTATTCTCATTGTTTATTTTTTCCCAAAACCGTTTGTTGAAGGGACTAGATTTTCCCCATTGGATTTTCTTTCCTCCTTTGTCAAAGATTAATTGAACATATTAGTTTTGGCTTTATTTCTGTGTATTCTGTTTTGTGTCAGTACCATACTGTCATGATTATCACAGAATTGTAATATAAATTGAAGTCTCGAATTGTGATACCACCAGCTTTGCTTTTTCTTTTTCAATGTCACTTTGACTATTTGGGATCTTTTATGGTTTCATACAAATTTTGGGATTGTTTGTTCTACCTCTGTCAAAATTGCTATTGGTATTTGATAAGGATTGCATTTAATTTGTAGATTGCTTTGGATGGTATGGACATTTTAATAATATTTTTTCTAATACATTAGGATGGAATGTCTTTCCATTTATTTGTGTCATCTTTAATTTCTTTCATCAGTGTTTTGTAGTTTTCAGAGTACAGGTCTTTCAGCTCTTTGGTTAAGTTTATTCCTAGGTATTTTATTTTTTTTGTAATTGTAAATGAGAGTTTTTCTTAATTTCTCCTTCTTCTGCTTCATCATTACTGTACAAATATATGACAGATTTCTGTATATCAATTTTGTATCTGACACTTTACTGAATTCATTTATCATTTCTAGTGTTTTCTTTTGGTGGAGTCTTTAGTGTTTTCTATACATAGTATCGTGTCATCATAAAATACTTAAAGTTTTACATCTTCCTTACTGATTTGGATATATTTTATTTCTTTTCGTTACCTGTTTGCTTTGACTCAGATTTCCAGTACTATGTCAAATAACAGTGGGGAGAGTGGGCATCCTTTTATTGTTCCTGACCTTAGAGGAAACCCTCAGGTTTTTCCCCATTGAGTATGATGTTCCCTGTAGGTTTTTCATAAAAAAGCTTTCATTATGTTGAGATATGTCCTCTCTAGACCTACTTTTTATTTATTTATTTATTTATTTATTTATTTATTTATTTATTTTTAGACCTACTTTTTAAAGAGTGTTTTTCATGAATGAATATTATACTGTCAGAGTTTTTTTTCCTGGATTTACTGAAATGACCATATAGATTTTATCCTTTTTCTTTTTGCTGTGATGTATATTATTGATTGGTTTTTGAATATTGGACTACATTTGTATCCTGCAAATAAATCCTACATGATCATGGCATATGATTTTTTAATGTATTGTTGGATTTGGTTTGCTAATATTTTGTTGAGGATTTTTGCATCTGTATTCATGAGAGATACTGTCCTATAGTTTTCTTTCTCTGTGGTATCTTTATCTGATTTTGGTATCAGACTGAAACTAGCCTCGGAGAATAAATTTGGAAATTTTACTTCATTTTCTATTTTGGGGGATAGTTTGAGAAGGATAGGTATTAACTCTTCTTTAAACGTTTGGTAGAATTGGCCCGTGAAGCCTTCTGGTCCTGGATTTTTGTTTCTAGGGAGGTTTTTGATTACCGTTTCAATTTTATTCCTGGTAATTCATCTGTTCAAAGTTTCTATTTTCTATTCTGCTTCAGTTTAGGGAAATTATATGTTTTAGGAATTTATTCTCTTCTTCTAGGTTGTCTAATTTGTTGGCATAAAATTTTTTATAATATTCTCTTACAACCTATGTATTTCTATGTCAGTTGTTATTTCTTCTATTTCATTTGTGATTTTTTTTATTTCAGTCCTCTATTTTTCTTTTTTTTAATATTTATCTATTTTTAAGAGTGTGGGGAGAAAGAGAGTGAACTGGGGAGGGGCAGAGAGAGTGAGGGAGACAGGATCCAAAACAGGCTCTGCACTGATAGCACAGAACTCACAAACCATAAGATCCTGACCTGAGTCAAAGTCTGATGCTTAACCAACTGAGTCACCCAGGAGTCCCTCTATTTTGTTGTTTGTTGTTTTTGATGAGTCTGCCTAGACGTTTATCTGTTTAGTTGATCTTTTTAAAGAACCAGCTACTGGTTTCGTTAATTGGATCTGTTGGATCTACTTTTTTTTTTTTAAGTTTCTATATCGTCTATTTCTGCTCTAATCTTTATTATTTTTTCACTTGTGCTGGTTTTAGGTTTTGTCTGTTCTTTTCTACCTCATTTAGGTGTTAAGATAGGTTGTTTATTTGAAAATTTTCTTGCTCCTTGACGTTGGTTTGAATTGCCATAAACTTCCCTCTTAAAACCGCTTTTGCTGCATCCCCAAAATTCTGGATTGTTGTGTTTTCATTTTCATTTGTTCCCACATAATTGTTTATTTCCTCTCTGATTTTTTTGGTTTACTCATTAATTGTTTTGTAGCATATTATTTAACCTCCATATATTTGTGCTTTTTCCTGATTTTTTATTGTGGTTGATTTCTAGTTTCGTGTTGTGTTTAAAAAAGACATTTTTTAATTTGTTGAGACATGTTTTGTGGCCTAACATGTGATCTGGACAATGTCCTAATATTCTGGACAACGATCCATGTGCACATGAAAAGAATGTGTAAATCTCCTGCTTTAGGTTGGAATGTTCTGAATGTATCTGTTAAACCCACCTGGTCCAATGTGTCATTCAGAGACAGTTTCCGTGTTCATTTTCTGTTTACATGATCAGTCCTTGATGTAAGTGGAGTGTTAAAGTCTTCTTTCATTATTATTGCATTACTATCATTTAGTTTCTTTATATTTGTTATTAATGGTTTTATATATTTGGGTGTTCTGATATTGGGTACATAAATATTTTCCATTGTTATATCTTCTGCTGGATTGTCTGCTTTGTTATTATATAGTGTCCTTTTCTGTCTCATTACATTCTTTGTATTAAAGTATATTTTGTCTGTTATAAATATTGCTTATAAACCTACCTTCACTTTATTTTGACATCCATTTGCATGATAGATGTTTCTTTCTCCCCTCACTTTTCAATCTACAGGTGTTTTTAGGTCTGAAATGAGTCTCTTGTAGGCAGCATGTAGGTGGATCTTGTTAGTTAGTTAGTTAGTTTTTAATCCACTCTGTCACCCTATGTCTTTTGATTGGAGCATTTAGTCCATTTACATTCAACGTAATTATTGGTGGATGTGTATTTATTGTCATCTTATTACTTGTTTTGTGACTGTTTTTGTAGTTTTTCTGTGATTCTTCTTTTTTCTGTTTCATGGTTTGCTGGTTTTGGAGGGGATATACTTGGATTCCTTTCTGTTTATTCTTTGTTTATTATTGGTTTTTAATTTGTGATTACCATTCAGTTTGTATATAACATCTTTTGCACATTGCAGTCTATGTTAAGTTGATTTTCACTTATGTTTGAACTCATTCTTTACTCATCTCCTTTCCCCCTACATTTTAAGTATATGGTATCATATTTTACATCCTTTTATTTTGTGAATCCTTGATTGATATTTATAGATATACTTATTTTTCCTGCTTTTGTGATTCCTACTTTTCATGCTTTCATTTATGATTTTTCCTTTCCATTCAAGGATCCCCTTCATTATTTATTATATGGCTTATTTAGTGGTCATGAATTTCTGTAGGTTTTGCTTATCTGGGAATTATTTATATCTCCTTCTATTATGAATTATAACCTTGCTGGATAAAGTATTTTAGGCCACAGGTTTTTCACTTTTAGCAGTTTGAATATAGCATGCTACTCCCTTTGACCTATAAAATTTCTTCTGAAAAATCCCTTGTTAGCCTTATAGGGTTTCCCTTGTGTGTAACTGTTTTCTTCTCTCCTCCTTGCTTTTTTTAATCACTTCTTTTTGCCATTTTAATTTACTTGTGTCTTGGTGTGGATCACCTTGGGTTGATTTTGTTGGGGGATCCCTGTGCCTCTTGGATCTAGATATCTGTTCCCTTCCCCAGATTCAGGAATTTTTCTTCTATTATTTTTTTCAAATAAATCTTCTGCCCCTTTCTCTCTCTCTTCTTCTGGGATCTCCATAATGCAAATATTACTATGCTTGATGGAGTCACTGAATTCCCTAAGTCAGTTCTCAATTTGCATTTTTTTTTCTGTCACTTTCTCAGCTTGATTGCTTTGCATTATGCTTTCTTTTCAGCCATTAACTCATTTCTCTGCTTCTTCTTCTTTGCTATGTATTCCATAAAAGTGTATTCTTTTTTTAAGAGATACAGAGAGAGAGGTAGAGAGAGAGGGAGAGAGAGAATCTTAAGCATGCTCCATGCTCAGCATAGAGCCCAACGTGGGGCTCAATATCACTATGATGAGATCATGAGCTGAGCTGAAAGAATCAGACATTTAAATGACTGAGCCACCCAGGAACCCCTCCATCAAGTGTATTTTAACTTAATTTTGTATTCTTCATCTCTGATTATTTCTTTTTTATTTCTTTGTTAAGAAGCTCACTGATGTCCTCCACACTTTTCTTAAGTCCACCGGATATCTTCATGATCATTACTTTAAATTCTATATCAGACATATGACTTGTGTCTGTTTCACTTAGGTCTCTGGCTGTGACCTTGTTCTGTCCTTTCATTTGGGACATATTCCTCTGTCTCCTCATCTTATCTAACTTTGTGTGTCTGTTTTTGTGTGTTAGGAAAGTCATGTATGTCTCTTGTTCTTGTAGGGGATGGCCTTATGGAGAAGGGGTCTTGTAAGCACCTAGGACCTGGCACTTCAGGGAGTATCTCCTCTCTGTGTTGTATGAGTCCTGCTATTGTGTCCTGATAGCTTTTATTTCAGTCCCAGTTGTCTGCAGAGAATCTCTTTGCCTGTTGTGGAGAGTGTTCATTCCCTGGCTGTGTTGTGGTGCACTTTAACAAAGTGCTCACTGATCTGCTTGGGAAATGAGACCTGCTACCACTTCCAGAATGGAAGCTTTGCAAAATGCATTGGTCATAGACATAGTGTTGGCAGGTTTGTGCAGGTTTTCTGTGGGAGGGGCTAACAGTGCAGGGATTGAGGCAAGTGTGACTAGGAAGGGTGGATTCATGGAAATGCTGGGTGGGCAGGGCTTAGTATAAGCAAGTAAGTTAGGGAGTGTTGGCAGTGTGCTGATTTCCACAGTTGGCCTTATGTTTATGCTGGGAGGTGGAGGAAGGAAATGATATCCTGCCAGTTCCTTTGTTCGTGGAGGGCTGTCCTTGCAATCCCTTCCTCTCAGGGACATTCTCTGAGATGATTAAATAACTTTCCTTCCCTTATGCTATAGATGTTTTTCAAACTGCTACTTCTGTGCTATATTTCTGCAGGCTGTTCGTTGTGCTGTCTCTTTAATGGCAGGGACTCAGCTTCATAAAGCCCTCCAGACTCTTCCCAGAACCAGGCCTGCTGATTTTTAAAATTCCAGGTTTTTATTGTCCTGGTGGTTGTAAGAACTCACAAAATTTGAAATTTGGCCCCTCTTCCTTTCAAATTCAAGTGTTATGAGGACTCATCTTCACCTTGCAGGCTCCCTGGTGTGATAGTCTGTTTCTTGTCTTTGTCTATGCCACTGGCTCCCTCTGGATCTCAGACATCTAAGGTCCATTTAGTTCTCAGACAATGTCTCCGCCCTTACTGTTTTCTTTGATGTGGCCTCTTCTCTGTGTTGTGGAGTTTGTTCTGCTGGTCTTTGAGTCTTTTTCTCAGTTATTTACCCTGATGTGTTATCAATTTGTATCCTTGGGAGGAGGCAAGTTTAGGGGTCCTCCTGTTCCTCCATCTTCCCAGTCTTCCTTTGTTTATCTTTTAAATAGAAAATCATTGTTTTTTTTCTCTTTTTTCGCCAGTATTGTGACAACTACACCTATAAAAGAAGAGAGAGGACATAGTATCTAATAATAATTTTAGTGTATATTATGTGTATACTATTTTAAATTAGTACATGAAATGCATTCTTATTTATTCCTAAAACTTCTATGCAAGATCTTTGCCCTCAAAGAAGATATCTAGTTGATGGTTTATTTTAAAATAAACATAGTTGCTTTGAGGATCCTTTGTTTCCTTTTAAAATGTCACTACTTGCCACTACTGAATATTAGATTCTGAACTTTAAAACAAATTATTAAGAGGACTTTCATGGTTTCCTATTGATGATATTTGTACTTTTCAACTCAGACAGTGTTTATCGAGCTATTAACAGAGTGTAGTGTTATGCCATAGAGGAGTTCAAACCTTGCTAATATCCATAATTACCTGGCGAGTTTTTAAGAGATACAAGACCTGAGGACCAACATAAAGAAATATTGACAATCTAATTTGTAGTTCTGAATATATTAAATTCAGATTACAAGTAGATGAGGACATAAAGAAGGACCGGAAGATGACGTCAGGCATTCTTCATTCTTGATAGCATATTAGAGAGGATGATAGATTGCACAGGAATAGGGCCAAGTCTGTTTGTTTTAAAAACAAGGATAACATTAGGCTCATTTGAATATTTTGTTCTTAATGTCTTTTCACATTTCCAAAATGGTCTCAAATAAGAAGTTGCTAACAGACAAAGGTTAACTTAAAAGAAGAAAAGAAAAAAAAAGAAAAGGAAAAAAAAAGAGATGGAGGTGGAAGGGAGGGAGAAAAGTCAGGTATTCCTTCTTCTACCCTCCTCAGAATTTTGTTTTCTAATGCACTGATGTTTCTGAACTAAAGAAAATTACTCTTGATATATAAAATTGAAATCAGTTGGAATTGGAAAGGGGGAAACAGACAAAATAACTATGCTTGTTTACCATTGAGCTCAACTAGCAATAAACCAACCAGTATTGAGATATTCAGTAATATTTTTATGTACATAAAGACAACTGTATTATATGAAATTTAAAGGTCTTATTTATGTGTATCTTTTATAGAATTCAGATTTCATGCCATCATAAACCAGCATATCTCAAGTGAAGCATTACCAAACACTGTAGCTCCTTGTGAACTTTCCTTCTACCTAGTATTGATGGAATGGTAGAAACTAATTTTATCATTTTATTAAGGCTGATTTTTATGGTCATTTTACTTGTAGACATGGTAAAATTATAAAACAATATGTAGGGATTAAATAAGAGAAAATTATGTTTTGGGATCAAATATTTGATTCTTGTTGGATTGACACATGTAAAAAAGCAGGAGGTGTATAATGTGTTTGATTATGTGAATGCTATTTGAAAAGCAAAATTACTAATCAATAATTATATTAAGACACTTCTAGATACTATTTTGCAAGGAAAATGTTGAAATTTACTAACATTTTCAAAGACGGAAGCAAGAATAAGTTGCTCTTAGTTGCCAAAGAAGGGAATAAGGGTCCAGACATGTTTCGAAGATCTGTTTTCTCGGGGTTGTCAAATGACAGCAGGCCAAATCTAGCCCGCCACCTATTTTTTAAAAAGAGTTGTTATTTAATTGCTGCAATTCTCATTTGTTATTTATTGTCTATGGCTGCCTTCATGCTATAATGGCAGAGTCGAATAGAGTTGCAACAGAAACTGTATGACCTGCAAAGTCTAGAGTATTGACTGTCTGGCTCTCTCCAGAACTCACACATCTGAGAGTTTGCCCAAATTGCTTTTCAATGGTTCAAGGCTCTCCTGGTTCATTCCAGAGGTCTGTGAGGGAGAGGTGATCATGATTTGTCAGCTAATGTTCTATTAACTTGCGCTTCCTCCTCAAACCTGTGCGTTTTATGATAAAATTGCTGTGAACAACCACTTTGTCATATGTTGACTTCTATGAGCCCGTGAATTTTTGACACAATCTCTAAGCCTCTTCCTCCAGCTATTCATTCATAAGTTACAAAAAAAATAGTTTATAAGAATGGAGTAGGTGGGAACACATACCCCGAGCCACTGGTCCATCTCTATTCCTCTTCTTCATCGTCTTCTCTCAACCATTAAAAATATAATTAACACCAAGACACTTGGGTGGCTCAGTCAGTTAAACATCTGACTCTTGATTTTGGATCAGGTCATGATTTCACAGTTCGTGAGTTTGAGCCCCATGTTGGACCCTGTCCTGACAGTGTGGGGTCTGCTTGGAATTCTCTCTCTGCACCTCCCCCACTCATGTTCTCTCTCTCTCTCTCTCTCTCTCTCTCTCTCTCTCTCTGAAGCCAAGAAAATAGGCTTCAGAATAAAACTTACCTTTCCAACGCCTTGATCTTGAAATTCCCTGGCTCCAGAACTTTGAGAAATAAATTTCTGTTGTTTAAGCCACCCATTCTATATGTTGTTACAGAAAGCTGAGCAGACTAATACAAATAGCTACCTTTCAGGGTTACTAGGGAAATCCTTCAAGTGGAATGCCAGCTGGTGGTTGTATATATACTCTTAATTATTATGTATCCCCAATATTTTCCACGTCATATGACTCTGGTGATAGAAATAAAAATCACAAAACTATTACATGAATAATATACCTAGATTGGTCTTGCAAAGAACTAGTCCTCTTTAGTTTTCTTTAACTGGTTGGAAATTCTTCAGGGAAGGCTTACTTGTATATATAATGCCTAGGTAGTCCTTAAGTTTTACTTGTTTAACTTTCAAAGTATTCTTAGCAGAGATTATAGTTCATTGAAACTCTTAAATTCCCTTTTTAACAACGAATTCATCCATTTTTACAGACATAATAATGCCACATACCAACCAACAGTTCTGTTTCGGTTAGTGTGGCTTTTTTTCTGCACGGGAAATGTTTGTGCAGAAGTTTTGATATTTTTATTGCAATTTGACTTTATTTTATAAATTCTAAGTGATGAATAAGAAGCAAATATATTGAAACCAGTGATAAGAAATATGTGTATCAAACATAATACAATTGTGAAGATTGAATTCATTAGTCATGTTGAATGCAATGAATCCTTAAGGCCTCCCCCCTCATAGCACATAATTATGTTGTTAAATTTTGTATTTAATTAATACAAATTTTGTATTTAATTAATAATTTTTGAAATTATTTGAATTTCACTAATACATTCTGATATACCTCTAGGCCTCTAGTTCTAGGCCACCATTTAGTATGTGTCACCTCATTCTTCCTCTGATCTATTAATGGTGCCACTTGAAGCCCGGGTTTCATTTTTATGCTGCAACCTCAAGTGCACAGAGTACTTTCCTCCCCAACTTGTATCATGAAGCATTTTTGTCCTGTGCACTCAAATATTAGAGACCTCTTAGTGGTGAAATCATGTTTTTCCTTTTCTCTGTTTTTCTATTCATTTTTGAATTGATAATATATTCACATGATTCAAAGTTAAAGAGGCCAAAAATTGTATAGAGGGAATTTTCTTCCTCTCATCTCTGTCCCCCCAGTTACTCAGTTCCTTCTCTAGAATACATTATATTCTCTAGAATATAATACATTTCTTGTGTTTCTTCCCAGAAACATTTTATGCATATACCAGCAAATATATGTATTCTTCCCTCTTTTTTCCAATAAATGGAAATACTATACAGTCTCATATAACTTGTTTACTTCATTTCACAATATTTAATTTAACAGTATGTACTGAGGAACATTCCATAGCATTCTATAAAGATCTTCCTTGGTCTTGGATTTAGCAGCATAGTGGTACATTGACTGGATATACCATAGTTTAATCAATCATTCTCTGTGGATGAGCTTTTTGGTCATTTCAAGTCTTTTGCTATTATAAGCAATACCCAGCATACCATAATTTACTAAATCTGCAATAGATGAACACAATATTTTGCTATTAACAGTACTGGAATATATAACCTTATATATAACTCCTTGATCACAAATAAGTATATTTGTTGTACAAATTCTAAAATAATTGGAGAGCCTATTTTTTTTCCAGGCAGGATTCTAGGTGCTAGTATATAACAGTGAAAAAAACAGTGACAAATCCCTCTTTAAAATTTTTTTTTTAATGTTCACTTATTTTTGAGAAGGAAAGAGAGAGACAGAGCGTGAGTGGGCGAGGGGCAGAAAGAGAGGGAGACACAGAATCCGAAGTAGGCTCCAGGCTCTGAGCTGTCAGCACAGAGCCCATTGCGGGGCTCAAACTCACAAGCCGCGAGATCATGACCTGAGCTGAAGTCAGGCGCTCAACTGACTGAGCCACCCAGGCGCCCCTACAAATCCCTCTTTTTAACAGAGCCCACATCAAAGTAAAAATTATAGACAATAAAATAAATAATACATATTATTTCAGGTGGTAATAATTGCTTTGGAGAAAAATGAAGGAGGCAAAGGGGAAAATATGTGACAAGAGGGAGGAGTTGTTACTTTGAACCAGATCGTCAGGAATGATTTATATGGGTGCCTGGTTGGCTTAGTTAGTCAAGCATCTGACTTCAGCTCAGGTTATGATCTCGTGGTTTGTGAGTTCAAGTCCCACATCGGGTAAGCTTGAGACCTGAATTGGGTGAGCAGGAGCCCCACTTTGGGTGAGCACAAGCCCGCTTCCGGTGAGCCCCACTTCTCTCTCTGTCTCACTCTCTCTCTCTCTCCCCCCATCTCTATCTGCACCTCACTGACTTGCTCTCTCTCAAAAAAAGAATGATTTCTATGAGAAACTGACATTGAATAAAGATCTAAAATTAGGGAAGATCTGGAGATGACATTATATCAAATGCAAAGACTGCTGTGGGAATTGTTCTGGTATAAGAACAGCAACGAAACTTACGTGGCTAGAGCAGAGTTAATAGGGGGAAGGAAGTAAGAGACGAGGTCAGAGTAGTTATGGAAGGGACATGAAATATGAAGTAGGACATTCTAAGCTATTTTAAAGACTTTGGTTTTTACTCTAAATAGGACAGGAAGCCACTGGAGGATCTCAAACAGTGGAGTAACATTACTTAATGAATTGATAAGACAGAATGAGAAAACGGCAAAGGCAGGATGGAGACTGGTTATTAGGCTACACCAGTAACCTAGGCTAGAAGTAATGGTGGTAAAGAGAGGGGAAGCTTCACAGCTGCAATATGCAGCATATGAGAGGAGATGGAAATGCAATCTCGTATTGCATATTGCATCAGCTTTCCCTCTCAAGGTCTGTAAACAAATGTGTTATTACAAAATAGATTCGAAAACAAAATTGTGCTTGCTGACCTATCTCAGTAATCTTCACCTGTAGTTTTTATTATTTTCTCCCCCATTGTTTCTGATTCATATACACCTTTGGTCCATGGATTGCCAATACTAATAGTTAATAAACTGTAAAAAAGTGTGTGTACACACACGCACATGTGTAATCTACTTGAAGATTGAAAATCTGCATAGGCTAATATAGGAAACATCCTTGTACCAGCCTCCCAGAATCAAAAAAATGTTAACAATTGAGTCATACTTACTACAGATCTTTGCTTTTAAAGAAATAACACTTTAGATGTAAAATTGAAGTTTCCAGGCTTCTACTTGTTCCAGTATCACTTTCCTCCCCCAAGTAAAGCACTGTCATTAATCTGCTGAGTATCTATTCCATGTTTTTATAATTTTGATATATACATGTGTGTATATATTACACATACATTCACACTCTATAAACAATACATAAGATTATTCTGTGTTTCATTTTTAATTTCGATGAATGCTATTATACTACATGCAACATTTTCCACGACATTTATTTTTCTATTCAACATTGTAATTGCGACCTATCTTTGTTGAAATATTTAGCTGTAGTATAGTCACTGTAAATGCTGGGTTGTATTCCATTTTATGAGCACACCACAATGTATTTATCCATTTTGTAACCCCTGGCATGTGAATTGTTCCCAGTTTTTGTACCGTTGTAAATATTGCTACAGTGAACATCCTTGTCTCTGTGATCAAGACTAGGTTATACCTATGATAAGCACACGTTAAACATATTTGATGTTAATAAATATTTATTTTATATTTGTTTTCCTAATTTTTACCACCACCATTGGCACAAATTCTTCTTTCTCTACCTCCTCAACCATCCTTGCCATTACAAAATATTTTTGTTAGTTCCAATTTCACAACTGTGAAATACTATTTCATTGGTTGTTCTCATTTGCATTTCCCTGATTACTGATGAGGTTGAGCATCTTTTTATTACTTGCTATATGATCTTGGGTAGATTACTCAATTTTCCATTCCTTAGTTTCATCCTTTATAAAATGATCGTGGCAATGCCTATTATATAAGGTGACAGAAGAGAGAAGACGTATTTAATAAAAGTTGATTTTGGTGATGATTGTGATGATTGCGATCGTGGTTACTACTAGTACTACTATCATTATTATTATTCTAGTTCTTGTTATTATACTTTCCTCTTTTGCTCTTTTGTGTGATATATATTTATATTATATTATTATATAATTATGTGAGTGATATACCCTTTTCCCATTTTTTTGAGAGAGAGACAGATGTAAATAGGGAAGAGTGGCTGAGGGAGGGAGAGAGAATCTTAAGCAGACTCCATGCAGAGCATGGAGCCTGACATGCGGCTCAATCCCACAACCCTGGGATCATGATCCAAGCTAAAATTAAGAGTCGAACAGTCAACCGACTAAACCACCCAGACACCCCCCTTTCCCTATTTCAGTTGTGTTTGTATATTTCCAGAAATAGAAGGAAATAGAATTTTAATTTTTTTTTATTTTTTTTTTTATTTTTGAGAGACATAGAGACAGAGTGTGAGCAAGGAAAGAGCAGAGAAAGAGGGAGATACAGAATCTGAAGCAGGCTCCAGGCTCTGAGCCGTCAGCACAGAGCCCGACGCGGGGCTCGAACTCACAGACTGTGAGATCATGACCTGAGCCGAAGTCGGCCCTCAACCGACTGAGCCACTCAGGTGCCCCGGAAATAGAATTTTAAAAGAATAAAAAATAACAGTTAATGAAAAAATATTGCAGCTATTACACAGAAATCATAGTAGGTTTCCCCTGCCTGCCGTTGTCATACTTGAACTCATTTTACACGAAATTATTTATTGAAGTTTATCACCTATTTCAACTAATATATGAATAACTATTTATATATAGTTAGAGTCACTTTTGGAATTGTATACACATGGAAAAATATGTATATAGGGAGATCAGAATTCTTACATTTGTCTGATATATCTAAAACAACAGTTGGGTATTTACTTATTAGATATACATATATGTATGCATAAAGTTACATAAATTCTTTGAGTGGTTTTAACACTACTGTTAATGGCTTTATTTATCCTGGTTTTGCATATAGTACACTTACTAGAAGTGTCATATTTTTACTTTTCCACATACTCCTTATAACAAGATGTAACTCATCAGTCGATGCTGATTCAAAGATACAGTATTCTTTAATACGGAACCACTTCAGATAACAAAAATAATTCACTAAGTAATATGCATATATTCAGTCAAGCTATTTATCATGGAAAAAGAAAATTACAAAGGTTAGATATATTCTGGAGGTACTTCCACAATTAGTAGTTTACATATCACTACATATTTAAAAAAACATGAGTAGACATTTAAGTTTTATATACCACGGTATGCTTGTGCCTAGGCTCACATATAGAAGATGTTTAACAAGTATTTGCTGGATAAATGAATGAATGAATAGTATTAATCTGACTTTATGAATCTATCTTTCTTTCTGGATTTTGAGATAAAGTAGTTATAAAAATTATTTTGATTTGTGATTATCACTATGTAAATCATTGAGTATTACCCATTTATATTATTTTAATATTTCCTACAAATTACAGATATCTTGGCACATGTTGTATGTATCGACTGAGATAGCAGACATTAATAGGAGATTCCTAAATTAGGTTGGGAAAAGAATATAGCCATTTTTACTGTATTTATGCTAATGAGAATCCCTCAGTTGTAGAGGAATAAATTTATAGTAAAATTGCATATAAAACTCCATGTATTAAAGGAAATCTAAGAATGCTCAATGGGCATTTTATCTTAGATAATTAGTATCTTGATGTTAACATATTTAATAATAATACAAATGTCTTTATTATACATCATTATGTTTCTACAGGCAGTATTTTATGATCTTTCATTATTATTCGGTCAATTAGCAGTGACAGTTTAAGCACTCAAATTAATCCATCAGATTTAAAACCAGTGGCTATCTGATTTTTTCTTTGCATATGGAGAGATCACATTTTAATTTTTTTTAATGTTTTTTATTCTTTTTGAGAGCAGGAGAGACAAAGCATGAGCAGGGGAGGGGCAGAGAGAGAGAGGGAGACTCAGAATCCGAAGCAGGCTCCAGGCTCTGAGCTGTCAGCACAGAGCCCGATGCGGGGCTTGAACTCACAGACCGTGAGATCATGACCTGAGCCAAAGTCGGACACTCAACAGAGTGAGCCACCCAGGCACCCCGGAGAGATTACATTTGATTGGAGGCCTCATTATGATTGTGGGGATCATAGGGCCTTTGATGACAAAAATCAATTATTGAAGTTTTTGTATTGAGACTTTAAAAATCTCTTCAGTTCCATCCAGGTAATTTTGGATAAGTACAAAATCAGTATAGTTTATTTTAAGTTTGTTCATTTCAATTTTTTTTTAATGTTTATTTTCTTTTGACAGAGAGACAGAGCATGAGCCGGGGAAGGGCAGAGAAAGAGGGAGACACAGAATCCGAAGCAGGCTCCAGGCCCTGAGCTGTCAGCACAGAGCCTGACGCGGGGCTCGAACTCACAAACTGTGAGATCATGACCTGAGCCCAAGTCGGTGCTTAACCGACTGAGCCACTCAGGCGCCCCTCATTACAATTTTTTGGCTATAAGCACATTTAACATAAGATGTACCCTCTCAACAAGTGTTTTAGTCTACAATACAGTATTATTAACTATAGCTATAATTTTGTACCACAGATCTTTAGAACTTATTCATATTCTTTTCTTTTTTTTTAATTTTTTTAACGTTTATTCATTTTTGAGAGATAGAGAGACAAACCACAAGTAGGGGAGGGGCAGAGAGGGAGACTTGGAATGTGAAGCAGGGTCTAGACTCTGAGTTGTCAGCACAGAGCCCGAAGCAGGGCTCAAACCCAAGAACTGTGAGATCATGACCTGAGCTGAATTCGGATGCTTAACAGACTGAACCACCCAGGTGCCCCTTATTTATCTTCTATAACTGAATCTTTATACCTATTGAACAGCAACTCAGCACTTCCCCCTCCCTCAGTCCCCAGCAACCACAATTCTACTTTTGTTTCTATGAGCTTAACATTTTAGATGCTTCATAATTATGCAATATTTATCTTTCTATGACATGCTTATTTCACTTAGCATAATGTTCCCCAGGTAAATCCTTGCTATTACATATGCAGGATTTTCTTCTTTTATTTTATGGCTAAAGAACATTTCATTATATGTATATACCACATTTCTTTATTCATCTTTTGATGAATATATATGTTATTTTCCTAGACTGGCTGTTTTCTAATACTGCTGTACTAAGAGACAGTACAGCTTTTTCCTTAAGAGTCTGATTTCAGTTCTTTTGGTTACATACCCCAAAGTAGGATTACTAGATCATATGGTAGTTCTAGTTTTAATTATTTGCAGAATCTCTGTACTGTTTTCTATAGTAGGTACACCATTTTACATTTCTACCAATAGTGTACAAGGGTTCCAATTTCTCCACATCCTCACCAATACTTATCTTTTGTAGTTTGATAATAGCCATTCAAAGAGTTGTGAGGTGATATCTCATTGTGGTTTTGATTTGCACTTCCCTCGTTATTAGTCATGTTGAGCATATTTTCGTATCCCTGTTGGCTATATGTATGTCTTATTTGGAGAAATGTCTATTCAAGCTTTAATTGAGATATTTAATTGCCTATTTTTTAATCAAGTTATGGAATATTTAAGTTTTTTTTAAGCATTCAAAACACGTATGTAATAAAAGCATCCTAGAAGAGTAACATTTTGTAGTCATAATGGAAGCAGGGCATTTTTAATATATGAAACCTTTAATACTACCTGGATAAGTTTCATATATCCTTACCTCCCTTCAAATTCTCTATTTTTCTAAGACTGTGGTTGCAATCACCAAGGAATGCTTTTAAAGACAAGAAAACCAAAGGCAATCATAGCCACTTGTCAATATTTACTGATCATGGCAAAACATTATTGTTTGTGAAAAGCTGTCTAGTTAGAGAACTATTTTAAACTTGCTTTGCTCTCGTGGTTCTCAAAATAGCAATGCCCAATCATGGAATTCTTACCATTTCTTCATCCAAGGATAAAGCCAATTTGCATACTACAAGGGAAATATATTAGGACTTAAGAAACTTAACTGAACTCTAGATAGTTAAGACATCTAATCTTAATTTTAAACAACCTGTTCATTTGAAAAGGAGAGAAGTTGAAATATATTTTAATGAAAAAAAAAACCACTATGAATTCATTGAACAAAATGAGCATTATATATGCCTGCTTTACTCAGGAGTCTTGTACTTTTGCAGAAAATCTTAATAGATCCTTTGTACTACAGCATTATCATCCTATATGTACTTGTTTAACTAGTGTCCTGTAGTGGGGTTTAAGGCATATTGTGAGATTGGGAAGGTTTTCTTGACTCTTTTCTTTGAGTAAAAGTTTCTGAATGATTCTAAGAAGTAATTTCAATATGATTCGGATTTTTTTTATAACAATGGGTATGATCCTTGGCCTGTCATTTCTTTATATAGAGTTGTATTAACCTGGGAGTGGCTTGAAAATCAGAATAAATTAAAATACTGATTATTAAATAGGAAAGACACTGTGCTCTTAGAAAGATCCTTTGAGGAACATTAGTCATAAGTTTTAAAGGAATATATTAAAAGTAATTTTACTCTCAATAGTAGCAATAATTTTATTGTATTTAATAAGCATGAGAAATTACTTGAGATCATGATTTTCAAGTGTAATTATTGTCTAGTCTTAGATTCTACATTACTTTAGATAGGTCATACTGGTAAAGCTTAGAACTAAATGCTATGACTTTGGTTATTCAGTTAATTAATTTGATGTTATTTTTCTAGGAAGTTCATTTAATTTTCTTATATTTTGCACTATTAAAGCAAAGGGGATGTTAATGGGCTTACAATATTTGATGTGTTCTGTCACATTTATAGAAAAATTTCCAAAAGCTAACATCTATGAACATGTATCTTAGCAAAAATATAGTGTGATTGTGTGTTGCTTTTCCTCTAAAGATAATCAGGAACTCATTTGTGATCTCTTTTACGAGAATCAGATAAATTAAAATAATAAACAGTATTTCCTCAGAATAAAATTACATTTTTAAAAGTAATAAACAACATTATTATGGCATATAAATCATTGACGAAGTTTAGCTGCATGAGTTTACAGACAAAAGCATATGACCATTTGATTGAAAAACTATATTGGCTTTACTTTTCTCGTATATATATTTTACTTTTCTCATATTTTTAATGGCCCTATTACCTACAGCCCTATTTTTATATTAGAAGAGATAAGCTGCCAACATATGCATACAATTGTAGGTGTGGAATTTTTGTATAGGAGGCATTTAGGGATTTGCTTCATTTTCATAGCAGGTAGCCACATTGTTTTTTACTTTGGTTTTTGGGATGGCTTGTCTGGGATAGAGCTAGTGGAAGTTATGGGTAGGGGGTGCTAAAACCACTCCTTGGCACTGTTACTTCTTACAGTTTCAGGTCATTTGAACTGTTCAGAACTGGAGGGTCACTTTCCAAATAACGCATAACTAAAATTTTGTTCTAAGAACGCAAATAGGGGGCACCTAGGTGGGTCAGTCAATTGGGCGTCTGACTTCGGCTCAGGTCATGATCTCACAGTTTGTAGGTTCAAGTCCCATATCGGGCTCTGTGCTGACAGCTCAAAGCCTGGAGCCTGCTTCAGATTCTATGTCTCCCATTCTCTGCCCCTCCCCTGCACCCCCCTGCTCATGCTTTCTCTCTTTCTCTCTTAATAATAAATAAACATTAAAAAAAATTTAAGAAGGCAAATAGTACTAAAAAATATTGGAGACAAAGATAACTTACTCAAAAACCATGTCTTTGAGAGTCATTAGTTATGTGTGTGCAAGTGGTGCTGTTGTTGTGCAACTTACAAATGGTTCTTATTCTTCAAAGCATTCTCAGAAGGAATTTTTATATGGCAACTTGTTTAGCAGTTAGTTACTTTAGGTACTTCAAAGCAGTTCCACTGAATTAGAGACATGTTTAAATTTTAGCATAATTTGGGATAAATGCATGTCTGCCTTTTTCCTCAATTAGTCCAAAGTAGGGAGATTTTACTATGTATTTAATTCCAGTGCTGCTGTAGGTACCTGGTAAAGGAGTAATTAATGTTACACATTAGGTAAGAAGTAGCAATTGATTTTTGATGCTATGTGGCTTATCTTTTCTGCTTAAGTGCTAATATTTAATTTGTAGGGAAACCTTTAAATAGGTCTATATTATTATGTTTATCCTCTTCCTTGAACTAATGAAATAAACACATTTATTGATTTTTTGGCATAAGCATTATTAATGTAGTTAATATGCCTTACTAATTTATTCTGTGTATTTGGATTAGTGCCAGTATTGTTTATGAATCAATATTTTTCCTTTAGTTCCAAAGAATGTAGAAGCTTCTGAAGAAAAGAAGACTCTGCCTGCAAAGAAGAAAGTAAAGGAACTGCGAGTTTTGGATCCCAAAACGGCCCAGAATCTGTGTATGTGACATTTTCTGTATCAGAGTGTGGTGGCAATGGTGGTGACAAGGAATTGTTGAATATATTTAAACTAACTGCTTTGAAAAGTAATATCTAGCATCTACCTAGAAACAAAATTCTGTGTAAACATGATTTGAGTTTCCTTGTCATTCAGCCAGAATGGAGACCCTCATCCTAATTTAACTTTCGTTAGCCCAGATGAAACTTATGAATAATAAAGCTTTGGAAAGTATTGATAATTAAACAGTGTTAGAAGACAGGGTAAGACAGAAGGCAGAGTTGAGAAGAGTATTAGTTTTTCCCTTTCTGTCGAGGCTCGGATGTGATAGTTTTGGAGTATTATTCACTGGGCACATTAGGCAAACCCTTTTATTACTATGCCTTTGTAGATGAAATAACTGTGATGTTAGCTAGTTAAATCGGTAACCACTGCACTTTAAAACTGATGAGTGAGCTTTAAAGCCTTCAACAAATCTGTCAGCCATTAAGTATGCTTTTGCTAAAGCAGCAGCACAGTTAAAACCATCTTCATTTAAGTAGGCCTTAAGTTTTACTTTGACATATACTCCACTTTGTGTTCAGCATTTTTTTGTTAACCACGGTATACTATGTTTATATTCTGAGGATATTCAGACACTATGCACAAGAATTTCAACATGTCAAGCATTTCTAATTACAGAAAAAAATACCGTGGGAGTTTATCTTGTTAAGGATGTGCTATAGGGAATCAGATTAAAATAAACAAGTCATCATTCTCCTGTGAGTAGGAATGTTGCTGTTAGAAAAGCAGTCTCCGAATAGCTGTTGTGAATGTGTACATTCCTTACCTGACAGTGCATTTTCTTTATAAAGTAGATATTCAGTAAGTTAAAAAAATGACCTTAATTGCTAGTTGATATTTGTCACCATTATTTATTTAGATTATGGAGATCTCACTTGGTGTTTATGTCTATGTAATCATTTGCCTAGACAGTGACAATTTTTTTTTCCTTTAGGCACCAATGAAATCATACATACGTTTTCATGAAAAAAAAATCTTAGGAATATATTAATGTTCAGGTGATAAGAACATGACTGTTCATTCAGATATACAGTTAGTGGAAGTTAAAGTGGAATGCATTGTTGAAAAATACTTTCTGAATAAGTTTAAGCTTTTCTCAGTGTAATTTGTTGAATTCTTCCAATTCTACATAACATATACCCAATTAAGAAAAAGTTGACAGGGGAAATTGTGGTTCAACATATAGAGCTACTAATAGTATACCACATGATCGTCAGCAGAAATTTAGATAACCTTGATTCAGACACTTTAATTTTTTCTTATGTGGAAGAATTGGAAAGTAGATTGATTTTTTTTAATTAGGTTACTTTATTGTTGTTCCAGAGAAGTATTGTGTTGTATGCATCTATAATCTCCATATTAAATTCTATGTTGAATTAAAAGGCCATCTTGAAATTAAATCTCTAACTTTTCATGTGTCATTTTGTATCAGCTCAATCTAAAATGCATATGCATGTAGTCTTTAGATTATTAGTAGGAGTTTTAATTTGCATATAAATCTGCACAACCTGTAACATTAGAGCCTGAAATAATGGGCCATTTTGCCTAGATGAGTAGTGTAGATCATCAAATTGAAACTAGTTTTGTTTATTCCTTTCTATAGATTAATATTAGTGGCAGAAATTTCATATTTTGAGTCAGTGAAAATGAGAATTAGGTATTTATTAGGCCTTTAAAATTTTGATGCTGTTGGTTTTTAAGAAAATCTACTTTTATTTTAGCTATCTTCTTAGGATCATATCGTATGCCATATGAAGATATAAAAAACATTATTCTGGAGGTTAATGAAGAGATGTTGAGTGAAGCTTTAATCCAGGTAACTTGGATATTTTCCTTTTAAAATTCATTTTCACAGGTATTTCTAGATTGTTACCTTCTTTCTTTAAATTTTTTTAATGTTTATTTTATTTTTCAGAGAGAGAGAGACACCCAAAGCATGAGCAGGGGAGGGGCAAAGAGAGGGAGACACAGAATCCTAAGCAGGCTCCAGGCTCTGAGCTGTCAGCACAGAGCCTGATTTGGGGCTTGAACTCACGAACCATGAGATCATGACCTGAGCCGAAGTTGGATGCTTA
Organism: Paguma larvata; assembly: GCA_030068075.1. Taxonomy (NCBI): domain Eukaryota; kingdom Metazoa; phylum Chordata; class Mammalia; order Carnivora; family Viverridae; genus Paguma; species Paguma larvata. Next base: position 71,930,683 of record CM057830.1, read on the forward strand.
ACCAACTGAGCCACCCAGGCTTCCTAGATTGTTACCTTCTTAATGGAGTTGTGAGAAAATGTTCTTTTATATTTTTGTAATAGAATCAGGAGTATCTAGCTTTGTTGCCAGTAAGTGTATTCTGCGGCACCTGGGGGCTCAGTTGGTTAAGTGTCCTGACTCTTGATTTCGGCTCAGGTCATGATCTGGTGGTTCCTGAGATCCAGGGTTCTGTGCTGACATTGAGGAGGCTGCTTGGGATTCTCTCTCTTCCTCTCTCTCTCTCTGCCCCTGCCCTTCTCCCTCCCCCAGTGCATTCTCTCTCTTTCTCTCTCAAAATAAATAAACTTTAAAAGAAAAGTATTCAACACAGATCTAAGTCCTAGGTTTGTTTCTTCCTACCATTTACTGTACATAAAATTGCATATATTTCATCATCACAATGACTCTATTTTGTAAATAGTGTTATTACCATTTTATGAATGTAAAACGTAAAAGGGGAGAGGCCAAGAGTTTAAATAGCTTGCTTTCGATCAGTGGATAAATGTTATTCTTTGTTAAACATGGAACATGTTCTAGGGACTGTGCCAAGTACTTTATATGTTTTCTCTCATTGAATCCTTTAATAATCCTGTGAGGTATATACTATTATCCTCATTTTATAGAAAATAAAAGTGAAGCTTTGAGTTATTGTTCAATCTCACATAGATGGTAAGTGGCAGAGTAGTAGAGCTGGGTGAGATTCAGAACAAGAACTCTCATGGTTCTAAATCTATTAATTTTTCTGTTCTATTTTTCTACCTTCCATGAACAAATATTTTGGCTTGCTCAATCTCTGTTTCCAAATCTGAGAAACAGGGTCATTCTGAGGATCAAACCAAATAAAGTGCTCTGTAGAATAAAACACTATACGAGATCTAAGCTATTATTAGAATTCTTGGTATGTCTGCTCCCGTCTGGTTTAATTTCTGGAAGGAAGAACTGCGAAGATATTACATGGAAGGGCATAGTAATTGTAGGTTTTGTTGTTGTTTGTTATTAAGCCATAAAGTTTGCTTTGACTTTAAAAAGACTGAGCAGTTTATGCTGTGAGAGTTTTGCCCCTCTCAGACTGTCTCTAAATCTCAAAGACCCATTGTCTGTCATTTGAGCAGACTATGTCTAATATGGAAGTTCCTCCATTTCGTAATATAGTCTTGCATTACAGATTACCTCATGCAGATGTTTTCAATAACGATATATTTATTTTCTATAAGACTAAGGCTTAATAGGCTTAAGGCTCCTGGATGGCTTAGTCGGTTAAGTGACCGACTTCAGCTCAGGTCATGATCTCAAGGTTCATGTGTTCGAGCCCCGCGTCGAGGTCTGGGTGGACAGCTCAGAGCCTGGAGCCTGCTTCAGATTGTGTCTCCCTCTCTCTCGGCCCCTCCCCTGCTCATGTTCTGACTCTTTGTCTCTCAAAAATAAATAAAAGTTTAAAAATTTTAAAAAAGCCTAAGGTTTAATGAGTTGATGTAGCTTCTTTATTATCATGACATGTTTATGTTAATCTTAGTAAGAGATATCCTATGATAAGAAATCCCCCTGTGGAACAGTTTAAAAAAATAAAATAGTGTTTTTTTTTTTTGTTTTTTTTTTCTGTGCAACTTGCAAGTCCATAGTTCTCTGAGTAGAAATGGAGAGCTGATCACATTCGTCTTGCCTGTGTAAATTCCTTGATTCCTTGCACAGTAGTCAGAATGAACAAAGAGTGAAGCCTAAATGTGATTTAGTTTTCCCTCTTTTTTTTCTTAATTGCGTAATTTTAATGTACAATAAGGCGAATAAATTTCTGACTCCAAAGCCCTCTAGTCTTTTCTCTATAATCAAATTATAGTAAAATAGAATCATATTTTAAAGAATTAATCATTTTAACCATTTATTTTACCCATTAACTATGTAGTTTTTCCTTTACCTACTTTGGTAAACAAAAACGAATGTAATTATGCAGAATGCTGCTGTGGCATTTATTTGCCAGCAACATTCAAAACATTAATTATTTTTTAAGTCATGTTTTTAACTCTTTAGGGAATGTAAAAATCAGAGAAATATTCTCACCTATAAACGTCCCTCTAATATGCAACAAGCTTTTAAAATGTATATCTAGAAATTTATTATCTGGAACTTTTTTTTCTGTTTCGCTTTATTTTGTAGCATAAACAATACCTATTTGCTTCTCTTTAAATTGGATAAGCCTGGTTCTTTTGGGAGAAATGGATTGCTTACAGTTTGGAGGTGGCAGTAAATTATGTCTAAATTCTTGAATTTGCTGGTTTATATTTATCCACTATGCAGTCAAAGCACCAGCTTGTGAAATATCATTATTATACTAAATCTTGGATTAAATTCTGGGAAGCTGAGTGATGGAGAATCGTAAAGAGTAGATCTTCCCAGGCTTGTTTTGTGCATGTTTTACCTGACATGTCCATGTTTTTCCTGTTCGCTGTGGATGGAATGACCTAGCCTTGTCTCCTCTTCCTTTTTTTCTAGACTTTTCATTTCCTTTTCTAAGCCTTTAGCTCCTTTTTTTTTTTTATACATAGTCATGTGTTTATTCCCTTGCATCCTTTGTCCTACCATTATTGTGTTGCCTTTTTGTTGAAAACTTCCCAGTTTTTCAAGCCAGATTGTTTTCCTTCTCAATGTCAGCTACTCTAAAATGACTTATCATTCCTTACTCTGCTCAAAAATCAGTTTCTTACTGCTTCTTGCAGGAGAAAACTACTTAACATGTAATTTAGTAGTATGTATGATTGGAATTGTGGCACTTGGCTGTGAGGCACAAATGACAAGTGACTCCTGTGAGTTAGTAAAGTTAGTATTATGCGTATCTAAACAAATCAAACATCTGAGTATCTTTTGGTAAGGAGGAAAATCCTGAAATGAAATGATTATTTGATTTTCCAGAACCCCAAGGAAACTGCTTTCCTCAAGTAAGAGAAGAGACTAGAATCACTACTGCTTCTTTCTTCTTCCTATCCCAAAAACGTTTGCTACAGTGATGCAAAAGTAACATCAATTTGCCATTCACAGGAGTTGTTTACAATTTATGTTTAATTACCATGTAGCACATTGATAATGCATAGCATTAAATATGTATCATCAGATTAATTTTGATGTAGGTTCTATTTGATTACAGTGCTAAACTCCATCCATGCATAATCATAGTATGTTGTTCACATGAAATGGTTATCTCCTCATAACAACAAAAACAAAAACAAAATAAACGATTAAGGACACCCTGCCTTCCAGAGAGTTAACACTAGTTATATATATATATTATATATATATATATTATATATATGATATAATCAGTAAGAAGCCAAAATTTTAAGATTCTTAATGAAAATGCTAATGTCTCCCTTATTTTAAAAGTCCTAACCTTAAGCTAGAAAGTGACTTCACTTTGTGGAAAATGTTGAAATGTAGTTGGAAGTCAAAATGGAGATTAGGACTGAAAATAGGATTTTTGGAATCATTTGCAAAGAAATGTCTGTTCAAGTATGAGGACCAAAGATAGTGGATAGTAGACATCTACCAAATTAGATAGTGGAAGGAAAGTGACAAATGGAAGGTTAAAGACTTTGTTTCTGTAAGCACCCTGGTTGAGGCGCTGTATGGTGTTAGAGAAATCAGAACAAAATGAGCCAACATGTCAGGGAGAGTGCCAGATACTGTGGTATGTCACAGTATCCAGCACAGGTGAGAATTTTAAGGAATGATGAGTAAGAGAATGAGGCGGGGGAGAAGATACCCATTTCGATGTCCTGAATTTCAATAACTTACTTAAAGTAGTTATTTCCTTTTAGTTTTTTTTTTTTTCTTAAAAACAACCCATACTACATACCACACACTTGTATTCCTTAAGCAAATGTTCTATGTCTTTTGGTCTCTGCCTCCCTAATTTTTAAATGATAGATGCACTTCTGGGAATGCAACTACCCAGTGTACCACTTTTGGCTTATTCTCTACCCACATTATTTTCTCTGGCTTTTCCTCCTTCCTTCCCTCCCCTCCCGCCCCCTCTACCTCTTATCTCCCTTCCTCCATCTGTCCTTTCCTTATTTTCTTTCATTTTAAATAAAGTATTTTTTAATTAAGCCCCTAATCTTTCTTAATAATATCTCCTCAGTGAAATAAAGCTCTAGAGCATCTCCTTTACACCTGGCATCTACAGAAATACCTCCATAGATGTCCTTCTGTGATACATGCTTAGGGATATTCCAGCTTGTTTTTTCCCCTCAGATAATTTCTACCTGTGCTGGCTGTGTTACTCTTTTGGAACCCATTCAAGTGTCCAGCACTGTACCAGTCGTGTAAGGTCTACCGGTGGCCGGTGGCCGCATGACTGTGTCTTTCCAAATGTTACTTTATGTCTCAAAGCAGCTTATATGAATTATGTAACTTTTTATTGGGTCATGACATAATAATTAGAATAAAGCATAGCTCATCTGATCCATTGTCCTGATTCCAGGCAATGCACTCCTAAGCCATCAAAGATTGATGGGTATATATTGATTCTGCAGGGAAAAAGATTCTTCAACTCCCCTCAATTAAACAGTTCTAGAGTATAATTATTCTTATAGTCAGGAAGTTCATGCATGTGTAGTAGTAGAGCTCATTTTTGTCTCCCCAATCCATCTTTGTAATCATTGATCTATTTACGCGGCTATCGACCATCTGTATTTTATGCAGCCTTGTGAGTCTGCATGTGTTTGTGTACTTTACGAGGGTTGATGACTATAAGTACATCGATTAAGGCTATAATGGCATTAGTATTGTAGAATTTGAAAACACTTTTCTCTTAAATAACAACTTGTATTAAGCACATCCATTTCAATCATTTTTTAGGGAAAATGAAACATTAGCAATAACAGCAACATTCGGAAAGCATTTCTTTCCCATTTCTCATTATGGTGGAATACATAATTACTTTATGGCATGCTACTGCAATCTAAAAATACCTTTATCCTTGAGCTGCCGTTCTTTTTCATCTTTTGCTTCTAACTGGTTAGTTGAGTGTTTTTCTTTTCTCTTCCCTTTCTTCACTGCTTTTCTTTTACCCTTGTTTGCTACTTTCAGCCTGCTGATTAAATCATATCTATTCCAAGCAAATGTGAAAACTGCTTATTTCCATCATCTCTATGTCTATTGTTGATGAATACCAGTATTCATTTGTCACCAACATTGTTTGTGTCATCATCCAAGAGTGATAGCAACTATTTTACAAAGAAATAAAAAGTAGTTTTAAACTATTGTTTTTTCTTATACTAATTGGATTGTAAAATATTTTTATAAAGCAAAATATCTTAGTCTGTTTACACTTTGAACGGAAGATAGGTCTTATTAACAGTTGAGCAAGATGTGGCTCAAAGTTCAGATTTTATGCTGCCTTTATTGAATTTAAGCCATGGTAGGACTTTACTGAAATTCTGATTCTTTCATCCTAAAAATCCTTTGGGCCTACTGAAGGGAGGCGATGTTTGTGGTAGACCAAGAATTCCCTTGCAGACGTAGAATTTGGAAAGTGCCATATTTCTCCTCACACAGACTTTCAGAACCTTGAACTAGGAAATGAGAAGCAAGGTTATACCAAAACCTCTACTCTAACTTGAGTTATTAAGCTACCTCTGGACAAAAGGCAAAAGTCCCTCAGCCCGTGAGGTATGGAGGCAAGGAATCCAGGCTCTAATACCTTCAATGAAACTAACAAATAGCAAACAATCACACTTTTTTTTTTTTTTACCAGCTTTCTACTAATTTTTTTTAGTATTATATAAATTTGTTTTGAATCCAAAGATTGTTGGCTAGTCATATATTTAATGAATTAGAACACCTTTGTAATTGATTATATCTATAAAACTACTTTCTCCAAGTTGTATATTCAGAAGTAATCAAAACATTCTATACACAGGCAAGAAATATTTACTTACCATATGGTTTTTGCAATGTCCTATTATAATTCTAGATCTCCTGTGTAAAGTATAAATATGAACTAGACCGGCAGGAAGGAATACAGAAGAGGGATTGAACACTTTATTAAGCTCAGCGTTAGGCACGCAGATTCATTGTCTTGTGTCTATATTTCGGTATGCCTTAAATACTACACAATAAATAAGCTTAAAAGTATTTGACAAGTGCCGAAATCATATGCTTAAGAAGAGTTCCTTAACTTTGGTATTGTTGATATTTCAACTTAGTTCTTCTTTGTGGAGTGCTACCTTGTACACCGTAGGATGTTTCACAGTATTCCTGGCCTCTACTCACTAGATGCTAGCAGCAGCCTCCCACCAACAGTTATAACAACCAAAAATGCCTTCAGACATTGACAAATTTCCCCTACTGGGCAAAATTGTTCCCAGTTGAGAACCACTGTCTTCAAAATTACCTTTATTTCTGAAATGTAGTTACTAAAGTTTCAAAATTTAGTAAGCTTCCAATTATTGGTTTTCTATTTTCCAATTATTGTCTCTATTTTTCAGTGTTGATTAGAGATTTCATAACAAAGGTTTGGACATTTGACTAGGCAAAAACAAAAAGAAAATTGATTCCATATATTTAAAAAATCTCTTTTCCAGGAATGTGATATATTCATGTGTTTATATCTTGACAGAATGCATTCTCATTAAATTGCAAATACCCCTATACAAGCACTGTTTAACATGTAGGCCATAATTATTTTTCATTATGAATTATTATTTTCATTATGAATTATGAATATAGGCAATCATATTAGTGTACATTGACTTATCACTTTATTAGCACGAGTTTCCTTTATCAGATAGTACATGGGTTTTTTGTATTGTTTTGTATTAATGCCTTACTACTGAACAATTCATTTTAAAGCATTCTAAAAACCTTAGGTTTATTTCTTTTGATATGTCATTTAGGTAAGTCAAATAATATAGTGATAACATATTCCAATTTGGTGTCAGAAACCTTGGTCTGAATCCCAACTCTGCCATTAAAGAACCTTGTGAACCCGAAAAAAGTTACCTAACCTTGCTGGGCTAATTGTCTTTAAGCTTTAAACATCTGATGAGTTTGTTGGAGGATTAAATTAAATAATAAATGTAAAAGTCCCCCTGGCATAGTGATGGTCACATGGTAGGCACATGAAAAATGTCTTTTGGAGATATTGAGATCAGTTGAGTTAAGCATGATATTTTTAAATATTTTCCTTCAAAACATTCAGTTGAGTAGCCAGCCTTCAAATTTCTGCATTAATGGAAAGAATTATTAGCTGAATGATAATTTCTCCAGGGGCTTCTTCCTCTCTATGCACTGTCTGGAATTCCAGCAATAGAGGTATCATATATTATTAGTAAAATTGTATATTTTATTTTGAGTATTGATAGATAATATTTTGTAGAAACCAAAGTACCTGAAAATGAGAACATGACCTTGTCTAAAAGATTTGGTAGTAGAAAAATTTGTTATATTAAAGTGTTCATCAGAAATAATGTGATCAATTTCAAATAGTTAAAAAATATCTACTTTGGGTGTTTATTCTAATAAATAATCACAAACTATAATATTTAGGGGGTAAAATCTTAGGTGACAATGCTAATACGTGGTTTCAAGAATGTTTTCGCTTGGCCAGAAATAGGAAGGGTGGGATTGCTCTATGACTGCAAGGAAAAGGAAGACTTATTACATAGGTGTAACCTGAAGAAGTATGGTTTTACATAAAAGACTGCACACAGGATAACCTCCTAGGAATGGTGAGAAAGAATATGGATGAGAAGAGATACGGAAGGGGAAATTCTAGCTGGTGGGATGTTTAAAATATCTTCTTTTTCCTTCTCTTTCAATTGTGAAACTTTTCTTTTATATATATATATATTTGCTCAGGTGTGATCATTATCTTCCAAACTGTACACATCATACTCAAATATAATTTATACATTTTTTTAATGTTTATTCATTTTTGAGAGACAGAGAGCAAGCAGGGGAATAGCAGAGAGAGAGGGAGACACAGAATCTGAAGCAGGTTCCAGGCTCTAAGCTGCCAGCACAGAGCCAGACACCAGGCTCGAACTCACTGACTGTGAGATCGTGACCTGAACTGAAGTCAGACGCTCAACCAACTGAACCACCCAGGCACCCCCTGCCTTTGTATCTTGATGGCAGAATTAGAGACCATCAAAAATTAAGGCTAAAATGAACTTCATGAATTATTTATTTCCCTTATTTCATGGAAGGATATACTATCTACTTTGGATATTTGTGGAAAGAGAAACTGAAGCCCAAAAGAGGCTTATGTCACATAGCCAATCTGGATCAGAGCTCATTTCATCTGATGCCAACTTCATTGATTTTTTTCCACCTGTATTGCCTGACCAGTGTTTTTCCCTGCTGTGCTATACAGATGGTTGAATAGGTTGGGGGAATTTACAGTTGGGCAGGAATAAAAAGTAGCTATAAAAAGTTTACTAAATAAATAGTTGGTGCAATGTCTATCATCAGAAGTCGTAGTAGAAATTAAATTATCCTTCAAAATATTTTCTTTCATATTAGAAGATATTATAAATGTCTTCTTTGGGATTCATTATTTGTGTTGTAAAATATATAATTAGGTGCTAAGAAATAAAGACTTTTTACTTAATGCAATATAAGGGGCATTCGATTCTGTTTCTGCATTAATAAGACACATTTTATTAAAATGAAAGTGTGGTTCAAATACTAATAAGACCATTGCTTATTTTATCCCATATGAAAGATTCAGTGTGGCGGATCCTTTTAATGAAATGAAGTCTTTCAGCTTTGTGAGGAAAATATTATCTCTTTTGGCCTTCATTTTATGATTTTTCTTCAATGTACATAGCTGAATAGAGTTGAAAATATACTTGCCTCTCAGTAAAAGCAAATAAGGTGTCTGCTTTTCTTCCTTGACTGCTGTGGCTAATTACTACATCATCTCCTTGGAGTTTCTATTCTTTAGTGGTTTATTCTTAAAATACCACTCAGTGTAGTGGGTAAAAAGGCACTGTTTGGGTTTTAGTTACTTATCATTTTTGTGACCTTGGGCAGGTCACATATCTTCTTTTAGCCTTAAATTTCTTGACTACAAATGGGAAAATGTATACTTATGAAACTGGTTTATTATAAAAATTAAATATTAGCATATATGAAAATACTTACAAAATGTAAAATGATAAAAAAGATAGAACACAAATATAGATGAGTTCCGTGGACATCTACTTAGCCCAAATCTCTCACCTGTTTTAGCCATTTAGTAAAGGGAATTCACTCTCCACTAAAATATTCAACCATCACTTGAAAGAACATCCCCGTAATAACTCATGTTTCTGTTCTCTCCCCAAAATAGAGCCTGTGTTCCTTATTTCCTGAATTTCCTTTTATCCTTTCTCTCTTACCCCTGCCTGAGACTCATCCTGGCTCATCAAGCATTCCTTCTGATCCTTTAACTGAAGATTTATTGGATCGACTCTTACCTCCCATTCCCGGAGGACTAGACTTTTATCACTTCAGTAATTTTACTACTATTGTTTCCTAGCTGTTTGTTTGACTTTAGGCTGCCTCCAATCTAGTGCATTTTACTTGATTTGGCTATGCTCATATGATATTCTTCTTATAGGTTTCTCTAAAAGTTTTGAGGAGGTTGTCATTTACCTTTATATCTTTAATCCACCTGGAAATGATTTTTATGTATATTACAAGTAACTGATTTAATTTTATGTTTTTACATATTTAATTTTTTTCTAGTGTTTTATTTATTTTTGAGAAAGAGAATGGACATGAGTAAGGGAGGGACTGAAAGAGGGAGAAACAGAATCCGAGGCAGGCTCCAGGCTCTGACCTATCCTTATGCGGGGCTTGAACCCACAAATGTTGAGATCATGACCTAAGCTGAAGTTGGCCACTTAACTGACTGAGCGACCCAGGTGCCCTATTTTTTAAATATATATTTTAAATAAATAATGATTGTCCAACATTACTTATTAAATCATCTGTCTTTCCACTGCTTTTTGTAATGTTGTTTCTGTCATGTATCGAATGTCCAAGGATGCATGTTTCTATTTCTGGGGATTAAATTCGGATCCATTGGCCTGTATTTATCCCTATACCTACATCACACATTCTATAATTATTTATAATTATAATATTTGATATTTAATAAAGGACATCAATCCACATTCATCTTATTGCTCTTCAGGGATGTGTTGAATATTATTCTCTCCTCATTCAGCCACATAAGTTTTATAATCAGTTTGTCTAATTTAAACAATAAAAATTCAGTTACAGTAATTGATTACAATTGCATAAACTGGACAAATTTCTGTGTATTGAGATTCATATATTTGATTCTTCCTATCCTTGAACATGACATGTGTCTCTTTTTACATAAGTTTGAACAACTTTCAAATAACTGTGTCGACACTTCCTAATTTATCTGTTATTCCATCTGTTGGCTATTTTTTAATCTAAATTAAACAATATGTTTACTGTTTCATGCATGTTTGCTTAAATTTACTTACATATTTAACTGACCTGTATACCTTCCTTCTTGTATGATGGTTTCATTTAGTATCATTTTACTTCTTACCAAAACACATCTTTTTAAACTACCTTTACTACAATTTTGGTCATAGTAAACACTTAAAAATTTATTTGATAATGTTTTTATTTCATCTTTGTCCTTTTTTTTTAATAGTTTATTTTCAAATTGGTTTACATGTAACACCTAGTGTTCATCCCAACATGTGCCCTCTTTAATGTTCGTCACCCCCTTTCCCCCCTCCCTCACCCCCCTCACCCTCAGTTTGTTTTTAGTCTTTGAGAGTCTCTTATGTTTTATCTCCCTCCCTCTCTGTGTCTTTTTTTTTCCTTTCCCCTCTTCCATCGGGGTACATGTGCTCCTCTGCATCAGCACTCTTGTGTCTCCTAGGTAGATATTCCTAGCAGTGCTATTGCTGGGTCATAGGGTAGTTCTATTTTCATTTTTTTGAGGAACCTCCACACTGTTTTCCAGAGCGGCTGCACTAGTTCCCATTCCCACCAACAGTGTAGGAGGGTGCCTGCTTCTCCACATCCTCGCCAACATCTATAGTTTCCTGATTTGTTCATTTTAGCCACTTTGACTGGTGTGACGTGGTATCTCAGTGTGGTTTAGATTTGTATTTCCCTTCATCTTTGTCCTTAAAAGGTATTTGCAATGGATATAGAATTCTAGCTTGCAAATTATTTTCTCTCAGCAGGGTCAACAGATTATTTTACCAGTATCTGGTTTTGATTGTTGTTAAGTGAGTTATAGTCTAAATTAACATTCCCTGGAGTTAACTTGTCTATTCTATTGTTTTATCTTCTTTTTTTTTTTTTTTTTTTTGTCTGTGATGTTCTGGAGTTTCATTATAATGTGCGTTGGTATAGATTTCTGTTATTCATTCTTCTGTTTATCCTGATTCATTGGGCTTCCTGAATTTAATGATTGTTATTTTATCAATGCTGGAAAATTATTAGCCATTTTTATTTAGAGTATTTGTCTCCAGTGCTCTCTATTCATAGTTGCCTTCTGTAATTCTAATGTGCATATTTCACACAATCTCACTCTGTTTAGGTTTTTGTGTTTACATCTCATAGTTTGTCTTCCTGTACTTTGCTTGACCACACTTTTTAAGGCCTATTAGTTTTCTAATTATTTTATGACTTGTGCCTCATCTTCTGTTGCACCTAATCCAAAGACTTTCTAATGGCAATTATTATATTTCTTATATCTATAAATTCTTCATTTTTCAAATATTATGCCTTGTGTCTTCATAGGTCTACTTCTGTTGTTTGTTTTTGCTGACTCTTATTAATGTTTCTTTGCTTCTTTCTGTGTTATCTGTATTTTTGTTGTGAACTAATGATTGCTAAACTTTATCTATGAAAATACTTAGAAACTGAAGTTTAAAAGTAATCGCCATCTTGGAAAATTGCATGAATTATTGCCAGACATGTGGGAGCACTAACAAAGACTAATCACTTTAAATTTAAATTCTTTCTGTGTGTGTGTGTGTGTGTGTGTGTGTGTGTATGCATACGTGTATATATATATATATTGTTCAGTTTTATTTTTTGACCACTAGGTAGTTTAAATTCTGGCCAAAAAGCCTGCATGGGAGCTGTCCTGTGGTTAGAGGTTTACAAAGGAAAAAACCCCTTACCCTAGAACCCAGGGTCAAGGCAAAAGCAGACAAGGTTCCGTACTGTTTTTCTCTGTGGGTGGACTTTGTGTTTTTCTTGAAGGTAAGCCTTTCACTGGGGATATTATTTTGGGTGGGTTAATATTTATACAAGGAATTTAATTTGCCCTCTTGTGAAAGGACTAGGCTTTGTGTACCATCTTATGTTTCAGGCCTTGATGGCTGAAAACTCTAAACCAGTGGAGATTGGTAGATGTTTCTAGTACATACAACCTTGACCTTTAGTACTTGGTTATAGTTCTGGATTAGTGATTTTTATAAAAGGAATCCTTTAAAATTTTTATGTGTTCTATAAATTGACAGACCCTAACAATTTGACTACTCAACTGACTAGGGTAGCCTGTCAGCTAGAGACAGAAGTACTATAGTTTCTAAAGTATCTCAATAACTCTTTTATTGGGAAGTTGGGGCAAACATATTAGATTATGCTCCTCCACCCCATGTTCAGGTCCGTGTACTTTATATTCCATAGATGCTAAATGTTGTTTCTGTTTACTTAAAAATCTTACTGTTAGCTTGACAGGGATACCTGATGTGTCCAAATATACAGTGCATTATGGGTGCTTCATAACGACTTTCTGTTTCTTTAAGGAATAACGTTATGTTTTTATGCTTATTTTGGATGCAGGCATCTTATAACCAGTTTTTAGATGAAAACAGAAAGATAGATACTTAAGCATAGCCAATCACGTATGACAGTTTCTATTATAAATCTCTTTAACAAATAGACATGATTTTCTGGTACTATGATCAGAAATAGAAGAAACTTTGTGTTTATGTGTATATTGCCTTCCTAGATGGTGAAGTGATTTTACATTTGGATCTGTATAAGAGTGGTAGCATTCTGATGTAGCATGTTTTGTGTAACTATATGCATATTATGTTATTACTGTGGTAATTTTCATAGTCTGCATAGATTGCATCATTTCATATGCTCCAAAATCATGGAGGAGAAACACTGACTTAGGGGAGTGAAATGATTGGGTATAGCATGAGTGTGCATCCCTGTACTGTTGGATGAAATTTCCAGATAGTCTTTTGAGGTATTCCATATCAAGTACATTGCAGTATTCTCCTTTCAAGACTTCTAAACCATTAGCACCCTTCAAAGTTGGCTCTTATCTTAGATAGTTGTATTGACTGTTGTGGTAATATTCAGCTTTAGAAATATCTATAGAGTACTTAATAGTAATGCATCCTCACATTTGTGGTAGTTTTTCATGGACATGACGAGGTGATATCTAATGAAAGCAAAGTGTAGCATAAACAGGATATTGTACACCTGTTACCTATTTTAATGGATATGAATCTATTATGTATCTGAGAATATCAGTTTTGCCAGTTATAATCAGAAGATATTTTATATTATATTGAAATATGTTAATTTAAACTATATGAAGGGAATATAGTGTGTAGAAGAATGTTAATAGCATGGATACTATCGATATTATTTTTAAGAATATATCACAGCTAGATAGACATGGGCATACACACCTCATATATTATTCAATATTCATAGTCATTCATTCTGTATATTCTCTATTTTTTAATTCTTAAGATCACCTTTTAGGTTTAGTATGATTTCAGATTTTTATTTTTGTGTACAGAGTGGAATGTCAATGAAATAGAAGATAGTTAGCATCAGGAACGCCTGGGTGGCTCAGTCGGTTAAGTGTCTGACTTCGGCTCAGGTCATGATCTCATGGTTTGTGAGTTCAAGCCCCGCGTAGTGCTCTGTGCTGACAGCTCAGAACCTGGAGGCAGCTTCAGATTCTGTTTCTCCCTCCTCTGACCCTCCTCTGCTCATACTCTGTCTCTCTATCTCTCACAAAAATAAACATTAAAAAAAAAGATAGCATCAAAGGAATTCCGTTAGTAATTATCTTCCAGATTAAGTGTAAGTCATATTAATTATTTTAGAAAGCAATACCTTCCCTCTGCAAATAGGATCATGGCATTAGCAGAAGTTGAATTTTTTATGTACATAATAGTCACAATTTTTTTATAATTATAGAAGTTGTAAATATATCTGTGATCTCCGTTAATCTACTATATAACTAGAACACTTTGAAGAATTTAATTGAACTTAAATTAGGAAATGTTTAAATAGCATGTGATTTCCACGCACAGATTTTTGACTGTAGAATGTAAAAGAAGGGTTGAACCCAAAGAGATTTTGCTGTTAAGAGTTGTCGGAACTTGTGACACAGTGGTAATTGCCAATTTGAAAGCTTAGAAGATGGAGAGAATGCCAGTTCTTGTTGGCAAAATAGGGCCATTAGGAGAAGCTGATAAGAAGTAAGGATGAGAGTTCAAAGTGATGATTAATTCTCCTTTCGATTTGTGCAGTTTGAGTTAATGATAAGAAATCTAGGTGGGACTGTCTATTAGAAACAAGGAAGTTGGGGGGTTCCTGGGTGGCTCAGTCCGTTAAGTATCTGACTCTTGACTTTGGGTCAGGTCACAATCTCATGACTTTGTGGGTTCGAGCCCCGCATCGGGCTCTGGGCTAGCAGTGTGGAGCCTGCTTGGGATTCTCTCTCTTACCGTCTCTGTGGGCCCCTCCCCCACTTGCACTGTCTCTGTCTCTCACAAAATAAATGAAAAAGAGTTCTGTTAAAAAAAAAAAAAAGAAAGAAAGAAGGAACTTGAAGCTGGGTACCCATGGTGAGGGCTGGAGCTTTTTGTTTGGCATTATTAGCACTGAGGTAATATTGATCCTGGGAGAGTCGATGAGCTTTTTAGAGGACCAGAGTTAATGTTAGTCTAAGAATTTAGAACAATTTCTTTAGAAAAAGTTTCCTTACCTGGGACATATTGATGATTAAATAGGAAGGAAACCCGTCAATGTGTCTTTGGAAGACAGTTGTTACAGTCCAAGGTCAGGAATTTTGTCATCAGGGTTTCAATGCTTGTGTGTCCTTTTCCTGACTTATATTTTTTTAAAGGAATGGCTCTGTAGGGGCACCTGGGCGGCTCAGTAGGTTAAGCATCAGACTTCGACTCAGGTCGTGATCTCACGGTTTGTGGGTTCGAGCCCCGCTTTGAGCTGTGTGCTGACAGCTCAGAGCCTGAAGCCTTATTTGGATTCTGTGTCTCCCTCTCTCTCTCTGCTCCTCCTCTGCTCACACTCTTGTTTTTCTCTCTCAAAATAAATAAATAAGTAAATAAATAAAAACATTAAAAAATTAACAAAAAGAGTGGCTATGTTGAGAGGGCTGGAAAAGCTCTCCCTGCATGCTTTAGGCCACTGGTCAGCATTTTAACATACTTTAGTTGGCTCTTAGAGTCTATTATAAGAGTCATAGAAATGTTAGGAATTTCAAACCAAAAGAAGAGAATTATAGCATGTCTGCCTGACAAGAAATATATTTTGGATCAAATACAACACAAATTACTGTAAGTCATATGTTGATTATGGTTCCACTGTGTAGGCAGGAGTATATATGGCTCTTATCAACCTGTAATCTTCACGAGGGCAGAATCTCTAGTGGTTAACATGGTGGCAATCACATTTTCAGCAACCAGTATATATTAGCTGAATGTATGAGTGAAACACAAAATAAGTATAGAACCAGGCCCAGCATCAAAGTATATGCCATTTAAATCTAAGAATAAGAGCATAAAAATGTGATTTAAGCATATGAAATACACACATCTAATCTGAGACATATGCCATAAAAAAGCATTGAAAAGCATATAATAAAGTAGAATAGTTAAGGGATTGAGTTTTTTGACTAGGTAAAATGGGGAGAATTGTACAAAGATCACAGAGATTTATTCAGAAGTTTGGAGAACCATTTCTTGTCTAGATTGTGAAAAAGGAAATAAAGTATTTGTTAACATAAGTTAAAATAATTCTGTGTTACATATACATATGTATGCGTCTCTCATATATATATAATTCTATATAAAGTATACATATGTATTAAAATTACATGTATACACTGTAATAATATATATTTAAAGCAATAAATAATAATTTAATAGAAGATATAATGGCCCCGATTTATTTATATGGGGAATGATAGACTTAATCACAGTAAACCTAACTTGGCTCTTCTACTACTAAAATGACTTAATGAGACATAAGACAAAACAGAAAGGTTATATTTTGGCAAGAAGGAAAGGGCATTATGGTTCAATACTTTCACTTAACTAACATTTAAGTGTGCAATTAACATTTAAAGGAAAAAAAGTTTTGGAAGTATTACAGGGTAATTGGAGAAATGTAAAAAGTAGTTAAAAGCCCATGGTCTGTTTAGGAGAAATTTCTTCAGATAACAGTGGCAGTCATCAGAAAGTGGATTTGTGATGAGTAAAAGATGAAGAAAAATCTGCTTATTTGGTGACATACTTACTGCTTTCCCCTTTGTCGTTTTCTTCATGAACTTCTGCTCATTGACATTTTCTAGGATGAAACTTTCATACTGACTGAGATTTTATCTTTTAAAAACAAATCTTGAAATACTTGAAGGAAGATGCTCAGTAGTAAGCAGGAGCAATTGGAAGGAGAAACAAGGGATACAACTTTACCACCTCACGATTTGTCAGAATCTAAGTTGAATTTTAAAATTTATAATTTCTAGCCTCTACTATTAAGAATAGCTTTTCACTTATCGTATAGACTGTCTGAACTCACCTTTGCGATTTATTTAGAGAATTCAAGTAGTGGTAGTATCCCTAAGCTAGTAAAACTCAAAAGCTGTTTTAAATGTTTTAAGTTCAAAACACATATCCAGTCCACATCAGTTCACCTGTATTTTTCTTGTTTTTGTTCCTAGCTACTGTTTCAGGTCCCTAACTGTTTACAAAATCCCTTACATGACATGCTTTTAGGGGTCTCTGGAAATATCTTATACATCCCATGAACCAAATTTGTCAACTACCTGTAGCAGCTGTGGGTAATTTTCCTTATTTCCTGTTTTGAACCCTCTCCTGGAGATGACCATGTATCCTGTGTACTGAAGCTCGCTAGGTGCCAAGGGTATGGGGTGTTCTGTGGCAAAATACAGAAATAAATGTTTCTTCCTTTCTCTCCTTTTTTAATATACTTGATTAGAGGTGTACCAAAGTAGTGCTCATCACTCCGCTCCCCTTTCCACAGCCCTCAGACATTTGACTGTGTTGGGAGTAGGCAGGCTGGGCCTGGTGGTACATCCAAGAAACACATGGGCTGCACTCAGAATCACCCCAATCCTTTTTAAAGTGCAGGCTTTCTCCCTGCACTTTAAAACGCAGGTCGTCTTTCTTATTGGCTGATAACACTTCAGTTAGGCAGCAAGTTTCTCTCCCAGGACTCCCCTTAGTCTGCCATATAAATTGACTTCCAGGTGATTTGTAGGACTGTCCACTTTAGTCTCAAAATATGCCTTGAACTTAAATATGTTTTTTATTTTCTCTCTTGACATGCTTTTGATGAGTAGGTTAGGGGAGTAAGGCAAATGAGTACTAGTATGTTTCTCTTCTGTCGTCATACCCTCCTGCTTCTTTTATTCAGGAGTTTATGGGCATGAAAACATTAATGTTCAGTCTTACACTACATATTTGTGTATAAAGTTTAGTATGCATGTAAAAAAAGTAAGCTTTAGGGATTGGCTATGATGGCCACTTACAACATGGGATTCTAGAGGAAGGTAATTCATTAAACAATAAGTAGTATATTGGTAGTCTGTGTATTATGCACATGAATAAATGAGTTTTACTCCAAATCTTAGTTGTAAATAGAACCTACTAAGCACTGGAAGTTATAGAAGTTTGCAACTCAGCCGTAAAACCACATCCAGAATCAGGATACATCTAAGCTCACTGAATGTGCTATATATTTCATATAGCTGAACAGAAAAAGAAAATATATGTAACTTACTGTGGAGCCTACATTCTGAAAATGAGTTGACAGGTTACCTATAGCTAGAAGAGAAGCAAAATAATGTTTCACATTCTGAGCTAAAATTTTATTTTAGACTTGATTCATTCTAGTGTACTTCTTGTCATGGTTAAAACTAATATGGAAAGTTTGAGTATACAGAATTGCTATCATTAATAATTTTAATACTGTCCTTAATCTTTCTGGTTTAGTTGCCCTGTGGTGAAAGTTATGGAAGTTCTCAAAGTGATTTTTTATTTTTCATAATAACATACTTTATGAAAAAATTAAAAATTAAAAGAAACAATTAATATAATTAAAAACAATTAATTGTTAAAAATTACTTAAAATATTAAAAACAGTTGAGCAGTTTACTTGCATGGAAAATATTCTGGAAAAATACCTTGGTATTTACTTACCTTTTCATTTCATAAAATAAAATTATATTAATAAGGGAAAATAATGGATGTTCTTAATTTCATTTGGTTAAATATATACGTTGTTACATCGATATTGGTATTTGTTGGGGCGCCTGGGTGACTCAGTCAGTTAAGCGGCTGACTTCGGCTCAGGTCATGATCTCACGCTCTCTGAGTTCGAGCCCTGCGTCGGGCTCTGTACTGACGGCTCAGAGCCTGGAGCCTGCTTCGGATTCTGTATCTCCCTCTCTCTCTGCCCTTCCCTTGCTCACGCTCTGTCTCTATGTCTCTCAAAAATAAAATAAAAAAAAATGTTTAAAAAAATATATTGGTATTTGTTTTAAGTGAAAGGACATGATAGTTTAAATTTAGTCTTATCAGTTACTCAACAGATACCGTTGTAGGCCTAAAGTTTAATAGAAATGCAAAAATGAAGGGGGGAAAATATAAGCAGAGAGAACAAAAGAGAACTTATAGTGGGTCGTGATACAGTTGTTCCCCATGGGATTTATGCTATTTGTTGCCTACTATATTTTTTAATGTCTATTTATATTTATTATGGAATATTGATCTGAAGTAGTTGTTTTGTGTTTTAGACCAATTTTAGTATCAGCACAATGATGGCTTCATAAAAGGAGTTAGGAAGTGTTCTCCCCCCCCTTAATGTTTTGGGAAGAGATTGAAAAGAATTGGTGTTAATTATTTTTTACATATTTGGTGGAATTCACCAGTGAACCTATCAGGTCCTGAGCTGTTCTTTGTTAGGAAGTTTTGACTACTTACACAATCTCTTTACTTGTAACAGGTCTACTTAGATTTCAGATGTTTTTTTGTTTTTTGTGTTTTTTTGACTCAGTTTTGGTAGTTTGTGTGTTTTGAGCAATTTGTCAATTTCGCCTAGGTTTTCCAGTTTTTTGGCATACAGTTTCATAGCATCCTCTTAGAACCTTTTTTTATTTTTAAGAAATTGGTAATAATGTCTCAACTGTTATTTCTCATTTTAGTTATTAGAGTCTTCTGTCTTTTTTTTTTCTTAGTCTAAAGATTTTTCAGTTTTGGAATTAACTTTTATTTTCATTAATTTTACTATATTCATTTTTCAGTTTTCTAATTAATTAATTACATTTTTACCTCTTTTAATTTTTGTATTTCCTTCTTACTACTTGCTTTGGCTTAAGTGTACTTTTCTTCTAGTTCCTTAAGGTGTACAGTTAGGTTATTGATTTGAAATGTTTCTTCTTTTTTAATCCAGATGCTTATTGCTATAATTTTCCTCCTAGCACTGATTTTGCTGAATTCTGTAAGTTTTAGCGTTTTATGTTTTCATTTTCATTAATATCAAGATATTTTCTAATTTCCCTTGTGATTTCTTCTATGACCTATTGCTTATTTGCTTATTCTGTATATTTGTGAATTGTCCACTTTTCCTTCTGTTATTTATTTCTAATGACATTTCCATTGTGATCACAAAATATACTTTGCATGATTTAAGTCCACTAAAATTTATTAAGATTTGTTTTGTGGTCTGATGTGCGATATATCTTGGAGAATGTTCCATGTGCACTTAAGAAGAAGGTATGTTCTGCTGTTTGTTAAGAGGTGTGTTTTGTTTAAATTAGGTCTAATCAGATTATAGCATTGTCCAAATTCTCTATTGTTATTCTTCTGTCTTCATATTATATCCATTATTGAAAGTTCAGTATTAAATATCCCACCTTTATTTTAGAATTGCCTATTTTCTCCTTTCAATTCTGTCAGTTGTTTTTTTCGTATATTTTTGAGCTCTGTTTTTTGGTGAACATGTACTATAATAATTATATCTTCTTGATGAATTAAACATTTTATAAATATAGAGTATCCTTTTCTCTTGTTACTTTTTTGTTTGATTTAAGTCTATTTTGTCTGACAGTAATATAAGCCACCATTGTTTGGTTTTGTGTGGTGTGTGTGTGTGTGTGTGTGTTGGTTACTATTTACATGGAATATATTTTTCTAAGCTTTTGCTTTCAACCTCTTGTGTTTTTTTTTTTTATCTAAAACTAAGTCTTACATAGACTGCATATAGATAGATATGTTCTTTTTTAAATCTAGTTTTCCAAACTTTTATTTTAATGAGAATTTAATTCATTTACATTTAAAGGAAGGGCTAGTTCTGCCATTAAGCTGTTTTCTGTATCACATGCTTTTTATTCCTTAATTTCTCTACTACTATCTATTTATTTTTGTATTTGTTTATTTTTGTTGCCTAGTATTTTGATTCCCATCATTATTTTTGTGTGGTTTTCTATCATTATTAGTTCCTTTAGGGATTATAATTGATATCTTAAAACAACCCAGTTTTAATAATACAAAATTAGCTTTAATACCATACATTGTTCCTATACATATTTATCCCTTTTATATTGTTTTTGTCACAGATTACATGGTTATACATTGTATGATCATTAACATTTATTTATAATTATTGTGTCATGCATTTGCCTTTTAACCCATATAGAAACAAAAGACTTATAAACCAAAAGTACAGTAGCATTGTGTTTTATATTTACCTATGTAATTACCTTTATAATTGCTTATTTCTTATGTCTTTAAGTTAGTGTTCAGTGTCTTATAATTTCTGTCTGTAGGAATTACATTAGTATTTCTCACTTAACAGGTTTGCTAGCAATAAATTATATCTGTTGTTGTTGTTGTTAATTTGAGAATGTCTTCGTTTCTCCATCATTGTTTAAAAGAGAATAGTTTTATTGGATACAGAATTCTTGTTTGATGTTTTTTTTTTTTTTTTATTTCTGGACTTAAAATATATTATCGCCCTACCTTTTGGCTTCCATTGGAGAAATCAGATATTAATCTCATTGTGGATTCCTTAAATGTGACAATTCACTTCTCTCCTGCTGTTTTGAAATCACCCTTTTTTTTTTTTTTTTGCCAGTTTGATCCAAAGTGCCTCAGTGTGGACTTCTTTGAAGTCCTACTCAGAGCTGATGTATTTGTTCATAGTTTCTTTTAGGCCACTGAACATATTTAAAATAGTTGATTTAATGTTTTTGACTACTAATTCCAAAATCGAGCTGCTTCAGGGATTGTTTCTGTCATATTCTTTTATTTTTCTTGTTTAGCCTATGTTTTCCTGTTTTTTTTTTTTTCATGCTTTGTAATTTTTTTGGTATTGTTGTGAACTGGACTTTTGAGTATATCATAACTCTGGAAATTTTATTTTTCTCCTCCGCACAGACCACTGGTGTTCATTTGCTGAGGGTTGTAGCTATTTGTTTGTAATTTCTCTAAACAGTTGCTGCAAGCTGTATATTCCTTGAGTGCGGTTACTGGATTTTGGATTTTATTATCTCCTCTGTCAGCAAGTGATCTGACAAAGGTCCTTAAAATGTCTGGTTCCAAAAAGCAGGGGAGGTGTTTCTGTCTACTTAAGTCTTCTGATAGATGCCATCTGGGGAAGCTACTGCAACCCAAGAGAGTTGAAAGCAAGGCAGGCACCTGCACAGGTCCTTCAGGGAACCGCCAAACCAAACAAAATGTACATCATCAAATTTTGGAGGTCAAGATCCCTCCTGCCCACCCTGACATTAGCCAGCCCCTCAAGGACTCAGGCACTATCTTCACGGTGGTGCTGAGGAATGGGATTTTATATCTGTCTTGTGCATGTCATTCTCTTACCAGAGAACACCAGTGTATCCCTTCGACAAACATGCCCCTTGTTTTAAGCATCCAATCAGGCTTCAGTGTTTTGAAACAGTTTATTTAAATTGCCCTTTCTTGCTTACTGATTACTTTGGTGGTGGGACTAATACCTGGAATTTACTTTTCTGCCATTTTGTGTCAAAATCTTAAATCTTTCTTAAGTCTTATTTTCCTGCTTTTCTTCCTTGCATGTGTCTTTTGAAATCCTATACAAGTCCCCAAATTGTTGGTTGCATGCTAATGTAAGGATAATTAGAACTGTACCATAGGTCAAGATAAACTGGGTTGAAAAGAATTAATCGATTTTGAATCTCTTAGGCATCAAACTTGAATATGTATCAGATTTCATCACTTTTGCTTTATTCTTCATTAAAGTGGGAATGCATTGTGTATTTAAATACTGATGGAGATAATGGGATATTTTTTTACAGGCTTGGTGTGCTTTATAAGTTTAAAGGTTATTCCAAATTTTGCCAATTCTGAAGAGTACAGTTGACTTTTGTTATTATTGCACATGCATTAATTCTACATAGTATTTTTCTGTTTTCCAGATGAATTGACCTATGGAAAATAAAGCTTAAAAATTATGCTATGTATTTAAGGCACAGTCAATTTTTCAATGTCATTTATATTTCCATTTGATCTTAGCAAAAAAAGAAATTTACTTTTCTAATCACTGTTAGAATTGTTAATGCATGTTTACTAGTCCCAATAATATTAAGTATTTATACCTTTATTTTGTTTTAGAACCTTGTAAAACATCTTCCTGAGCCGAAAGTACTCTGTGAATTAGCACAGCTGAGGAGTGAATATCATGACCTCTGTGAGCCTGAGCAATTTGGAGTTGTGGTATGTATCTAGCATAAGGGCCCACAAACTCTACTGGGGTGTAACACTTGTCAGAAATAGTGAAAAGGACAATTCCATTTTTGATTTTTTTCAAACTATATAACTACATAATTTAATAAAACATTGGCTCAGAAAAAATACATATTGTTATTATTAGTCATGATATTGAAAAATAAAAAAATGTAGATTTATATTTTACAGAATATCTCAAGATATCTCATGGGAGCTCTTCCATACCAGTGTTGATATTTAATTCTATTAGTATATGAAAAGTAGCATATATTGTTGTATTGGCTATTTTTTCTTTTATTTAGATCTTGATGTTAGAGTTTGCCCCCTTCCCATATTTAGGCTAAATGAAAGAGTAGTAACTAGATAAATAACAATACTCTAAAAACTTTTTTTGTGATATGTATTGTGTCAGAGAAAGCACAAGAATTTTCAGATTACCTCTAGAGCATCATTAATTAATTGAAATCTTTAAATACATTGTTTTGAGTGGGAAGAAAAATCTCATAAAAACATCGTGCTTTAGTATGGTTAAATCATTGTTGGAATGAGTTGTTTCCTCACCTTCTCTTCATTTTAAGGGGTACAAAGGATGACTACATATAAATTATGTATTAAAGAATATAGTTATATGTTTTAGTCTTTCCCCAAACCTGCTATTGAAATAATGGGCAAAACAAAAATGGGAAAGAGGAGATGGTGATGTATTTAATTTCTTGGAGAAAAAGCTATTTTTAACTTACATATTCAATACAAACTTGTTTACTCTATAGATAAGCAGCTTTATTATGTCTGCACACTTTACCCTGGCTCCCTGACAATTTCACATGTGAATACTAAGACTCAAAATTAACATTGGAGCTAGTAGTCAAATACTGTACTTTATCAAATATTTTATTACCTTTTTAATAGTAATATATTTTAATTGATTTGATTTGGTACTTTGCAATTTTAAAATCCTGGCTAAAGTCCAAATGTGATAGATGGGGCAAAGAGCAATCATTTTGAACATTTGTGATAAATTCTTGCCCACATTTAGAGCTTATTAATTCTCAGATATGGCGTTGCATATACTGCTGTGGGAAGATTCTGTCAAATCCTTGAAAATAAAATCAGAAGTGTATATTTGGGATTAGGTAGAACTAATGTAAAGTACCTGAAGAAGATATTTTTCTCTTTTTTGAATTAGGCAAATTATTCAGTTGAACTGGCTAGATATTATTTATTAAATCACAGTATTTTAGTGTAATGTTAAATAATAAAAATTTCTAGACCAAAGTCCACATTTGAAACCTAAGCTGCTTGAGTTCATATTATAATTGAAGCAATGCTATATACTATCTGAGAATTCAGCTGTGTCATGATGGTTATGAGTTTCACAGTAGGTACACCACACAGTTTCTCTGAAGCCATTTTTTTTTTCTGAATGCAGTTTATCTTGGAAGATGTATTAGTTTTCCAAGCAAGTCCTTCAAGAGGAATATCCGTAGTGCCACACTGAGGAAATTAAGTTTGGGGACATAAAAAGCAATATACCTTCTGGACTAAAAGTGAAATAGAAAATGGAGGAGATTTCTTGTTTATGCACATAACCATAAATAATTCCAGGGCTGTGTACATGAAATCACCTGGTCCTCATATTTAACTCTCCCCATCCTTAGTTACATGTCTGTAGGGGAAAAAAAGGTCAAGGACATTACAAAGTAATTTATGCTATGTAAATTATCCAAGGTAGGATCCATTAGGGTTTGCCAAATAAAGTTTAGAGAATCTCCTCTCTAGGAAAATATTTTTGAAATAATGATAGGCCTTAGTCTTTTGAGCACCAGCTATCATTGTTGCCATTATTATTTATAGAAACAAGATCTATTGGAATGCTTAGAATCATATCTTATATTCAGTAGACAGTAAATGTTTATTGAATTGAATTATATGACAATTATTAAACTCAAGTATGAGCCCGAGATTAAAAAGAGCATATTTTAGGTCCATGAAAGCAAAAGTTATATTAAAACATATTTTCCAAGTCAATGCTAACATTAAATTAGCTTCTGTGTGAAAACACCCAAATACTTTTTAATCCTCAAAATTATATTGACGGCCCACATTTAGAAAAACTTCACAAGTGTAGAATCATCTGCACTAATGAGAGAGGCTCCAAACTGGTTGTCTTGCTTCTGCTAAGTCTCCTATCAATACAATTAGTGTAGTCTACTTAGAATCTATATCCAACATGTGATTTCTGTGTCCAAAACCTTCAGTGTCTCCCAGAATTTACAGAATACAATCTGAGTTCCTTAATATTCTCATTCTGCTCGTATCTCTGTCTTTATATCCTGTTCTCTTTGGTGAACTGAGTGAATCGGTGTCTTTATGAAATTTTAGCTTTTACCTCAGCGGGACTCTCACTGCCATTTCAGCAGTTATTTTACTTGTTCCTATTCAGTGGCCTTTTATTTTTCCATAGTGGCTATATCACATCTACCTGCTCTACTCAAGTCTTCTATCCTCCCCTCTCTCTTTCTTTTCACTTACTATCAACAGTCTAATCTTTTACACACCAGAGGAAAAGGAAAGCACTTAGGCTTCAGAACCTCCAATATCTCTTCTTCCTACGAAGCTATCTCTAGCCATATTTTTTATTAACCTGTTCTGTGTTAAACCTCAGAAAAAGGGATACCTTATTATTATGACTAATATTATTGTTGTTGCTCTTATTATTTATAGAACAAAAATGCATTAAGGAGTTACTGTGTCTGATATTATGTTAACCATTTTTAAATGCACCATCTTATGTATTCTTCATATCTACAAAGTTAGCACTTTTATTAGCTCCATATTATGAATGAGGAAACCCAGGGGAAGGAAGGCCAGGGACCTTGTCCCAAGGTTACATAGTAAGTAGTAGATGCAGAATTCAAACTCAGGCAGTCTGATATGGACAGTGCCTTTATTCATTTTTATTTTCAAATTTTATTTATTTTTTGTATAGATATATTTTATTTTAATTTGTTAGTCAAAATACAGTGCAATATTAATTTCAGGAGTAGAATTCAGCCACTCATCACTTACGTACAACACTCAGCGATCATCCCAACCAGTGCCCTCCTTGCTACCCATCTAGCCCATCTCCAACTCACGTCCCTCCCATCAACCCTCAGTTTGTTCCATATCATAAGAGTCTCTTGCGGTTTCTTTCCTTCTCTCCACCCCCCACTTCCCTATGTGCATTTGTTTTGTTTCTAAAATTTCACGTATGAGTGAAATCATATGGTATTTGTCTTTCTCTGACTTGTTTTGCTTAGCATAATGCATTCTAAGCTCCATCCACCTCATTGCAAATAGCAAGATTTCATTATTTTTATATATTTATTTATTTTATTGAAGAATAGTTGACATACAATATTGTATTAGTTTCAGGAGTACAAGATAGCAATTCAATATTTCTGTAAGTTACAAAATGGTCACCAGAGTAAGTCAGGTTACCATCTGTCACTATGCAAAATTGTTACAGTATTATTGACTATATTCCTTATGCTGTGCATTACTTCCCTATGCCTTATTTTATTTCATAACTGGAAGATTGTATCTCTTAATCCCCTTCAGCTATTCCATCCATCCCTCCACTCCCCTCCCCTCTGGCAAGTACCAGTTTGTATCCTATATGTTCGAAGTCTATCGCTGTTTTGTTTCTGCATTCATGGCTTTGTTTTTGTTTTTTAGAATCCAAGTATAAGTGAAATCATACAGGATTTGCCTTTCTTCGACTTATTTCATTTAGTATAACAACCTCAATGTCCATCCATGTTGTTGCAAATGACAGGGTTTCAGAGTAATATTACATTATATAACACATACACCACAATTTTATCTATTAATTTATTGATAGACATTTAGGTTCCTTCCATATCCTGGATATTTGAAATGATGCTGGGATGAACATAGGGGTGCATATCTTTTCAAATTGGTGTTTTTGTTTTCTCTTGATAAGGAGTGCTTTTAACTGCTATACTGTTCCATTGTGTGTGCAAGAGAGAGAGATGCTCTACTACATGCCAATTTACTTGTCTGTTTTGAGTATTATTGTCTCTTGCCTGCTTTATATTTAGTTCTGTTATTTTATTGTCTATTCAGTTTGTCATTCTGCAGTTTGACTTTCTCTTCAGGAAAAACAAAACTTAAGTCCCTCCCTGCCTAAAACTGAATAAATTGATAGCTGGATAGATGAATGAGTGAAAATCATTTTTTGACTCTGAAGTCCCTGATAGCTGCTGCTCTCTCTCTATTTCCTATCATCTGTTTTATTTTTTTTTAAAGATTAGTTTCCTTTTGCTCTCTACTTCCTTACCTCTCATGCACTGTTCAACAAACAACAATCAGAATTCTGCCTTGAACACCGCATTGAACATTACCTAAGAGAGGTCATTAATTACCTCCTAATTGCATCTAAAATATACATCAGATCTACTCTTCATCTGTGCCATTACCACCGTAGCCCAAGCCACCATCACCATTCTCTTTAACAATTATGATATACTTTTGGGGCGCCTGGGTGGCTCAGTTGGTTGAGCGGCCGACTTCGGCTCAGGTCATGATCTCACAGTTTGTGAGTTCAAGCCCCGCGTCGAGCTCTGTGCTGACAGCTTAGAGCCTGGAGCCTGCTTCGGATTCTGTGTCCCCCTCTCTCTCTCTACACTTCCCCTGCTCGTGCTCTGTCTCTATGTCTCTCAAAAATAAATAAACGTTAAAAAAAAAGTTTAAAAAAAATTATGATATACTTTTAGCTTCTTTTCCCCACTCATGCTTTTGCCTTTCTCCAAGTTAATCTCAGTGCAACTCTCAAATGTGGCATTTCTAGAGTTTTTTGTATTGCATCATATAATTTATCTGATTAAAGCATCAATGCCATAGTATGGCACTAAGGCTACAATATAAACTCCTCACCAAGATTTACCACCTCTCCCACTTTTATCTCCTGTTGCTTAGCTTCTTGTTCATGTTTCTGCAGCCACACTGTATTTTATTTTTCACTTTTTTTGAATTTACCATGCTCTTTCCTGTCTCTGGCAGGATATTACACATGCTGCTTTCTTTTATGCTTACTTGCTGTGTGCCTCTTTCCTGCTTATTCTTCCACTCTCAGCTTAAAGTTCATTTTCCTGGTGATGCCTTCACTTACCTATCAGTCAAAATTAAGTCTTCCTGGGGCGCCTGGGTGGCTCAGTTGGTTGGGCGGCCGACTTCAGCTCAGGTCATGTTCTCGCGGTCTGTGAGTTCGAGCCCCGCGTCGGGTTCTGTGCTGATGACTCGGAGCCTGGAGCATGCTTCCGATTCTGTGTCTCCTCTCTCTGCCCTTCCCCTGTTCATGCTGTGCCTCTATGTCTCTCAAAAATGAATAAACATTAAAAAAAGAAAATTAAAAAAAAATTTAAGTCTTCCTATTAAAATCCCTCAGAGCCCTTTTTTTCCTCTCCTTTCTAGAAGTTACCATGGTTCAAAGTTATTTGTGAGGTTGTTTATTCAACGTCTGTAAATCCCCACTAGATTGCCACTTTTTTAAGTGCATGTAACCTGCTGATTTTACTCACATAGTATACATTTGACATATATTTGCTGAATGTATTAACTCAAATGTGAAATCAAGTGGGCTCTTTTTACTCCTGATTCCATATCCATATGCGATTCAATAACATTGAATGATTTCACCTCCGTATTGAAGACTTTTCTTTATTTGCCTTTTCTAAGGCAACAAATACTCTGTCCTAATATCATTCCTATGACCACTGCAGTACCCTGTAAAGTTTCCATTATTATATAATTTCCTAGATGATAAAAACAAATCTTATCAGTTAGGAATAATCATATGCCAAAAGTGAGATCATTCCTGTGGGAGTCATTAAAATCATCATCATTAAACAAAAAACAATCAAATTGGCAAACCTGGGGAAAAACCTGGCTATGACTTCTAGAAAGAAATAAATTTATCTGAGATAGTGACTGGGCTGCTAAGCTTTCTGTAAACTTTTTTCGGTCTTTTTAGCAGCCACATCTTTGGGCTTGCTTGTATTCACATTTAATAAGCTAAGAAGAAACAAATAAAAGAGGAAACTGAAAAAAGAAACAAATAATAAAACTCAGGGACCTTTCTCTGAGTCTAGAGGCAGACCACCTGGTAAGAGGGATGTGCTAGTTCCCACACCTTCTATGATCGATAATTCTTTCCTTTATTGGGGGTATATTGTCTGCATAGCTTCCCACTGACTTGTCCTCCAACCTGCCTCCCACAGAATTGAATTTGGTACATTGCTGTAATTATGTGCTGTACTTTTACTGGGGAAAAAAAACACACAGATATTTGAAAGCTTTGTCAGTTAGAACCCCAGCAGGAGCTTTTAGATTCTTTAGAAAGTGTTTGCAGCTCAGCTGTTCTCAAAACTCAGAACTGTGGAAATTCCCACTTGTCTTGCACTGAGGTTGGAGACCCATCCTGTGTGTATCTATTAAACTAACACATCTTCTAAAAAAATACAATAATTAGTTCCTTTAGTAATCAGTACTTTGTTTTCCTGAGTTCAAAATCACCCATATTTTTTCAATTAAAAACACTCTAAAGCTGTAATCTAACAAAAATGTTGGATAGCCTTGTGCATAAAAACATTTATAAGAAAAGGACGGATTATGTGATGTTGCTGGAAGCACATTTGTTTTTGTGGGTTTTTTTCTTTCCTTTGTCTACACAAATACATGAAGGTGCAAGGAGTAGATTTATACCTATAGATGGAAGTACAACTATGAACTCAGTGTGCTTTTTAATTTTTTAAAGCCTCATAAGAGCTTATGAGGTCTATTGAAGTTAGCTTAACCAGGTGAAAAGGAAATTTTTAAAAGCATTCTTTTTTTTCTCCCACATATCATCAAAGGCAATTAGTTTGGATGAAAAAGTGTAACTCTTCTGTTCCATGAATATTAAACCATTATTCAGGTTTGTATATTCACTGAGGAAAAACATTTTTATTTCATCTGCTTTCATTCAGAGTGTTCACTGATTTGATATTTAATGCCCTGGTTGTTTCCATTTTCATTCTTTTTGTAAACATGAATGCTAGCTCTTAATTTTTGATGTGTATTAATTTTATTGGAGGAAGAAGCAATGGTTTAATAACATTGAGATCAAGTAAAAGAACACTTGCCACAACTCATTCTCAAATCCATGTATTCATATTCTTGTTCATTTCATTAACTTCTCATAATAGTTCATGCAATAAAATAAAGTAAAATAAAACTATCTGAAAACTGAACATTCAGATGAGGTCTATGGATGTCAGTCAATTTTGCTATTGAATGCTTTTCATTAAATTTTAAAAATTAGAAATTAACTTCTCTCCCCCCCCCCCCGTATATCAGTAATCTCTAATACAACAGCATAGCGAAACAGTCATTTTGATGGCCATTCTTGGCCTCAAACAGTTGTTTTCAGAAGGATGTTCTGAAATTCTCTCAAACTCTTGAGTTTTTAGTGTCTATTGTTAATATGCTTTCTTGCAGACTAGTAGATGTTGATGCATATTTTCCACCTATCACTATCTTGGGAAAAGTATTCTCTATCAGTATATCATTATTTTTTGATACAGAGTCAAGTTTTTTTTTAAGTTTTTATTTGAGTATAGTTAACATATCATATTAGTTTCAGGTGTGTGATGTAGTGATTTTACAGCTCTTTTCTATTATGCGACATTGGATTTTTCCAAAGCCTCATGTTAAAGACCACCTATGGCTCTTATCTCTCCTTACATCTAATATAGAAACATTTGTCATTTGCTTCATATAGTAGGTGCACTTGTATTGATTATTTTGCCTGGTCCAGGTATGAGGCGCACTGCAGAAAATATAATAATAAGCAGGAGAGATCTTGCCTTTGGGGACATTGTTGGCTAAAAGAGGATAAGAAAATTACTTCATAGAGAATCACAGATGTCCTTGCTGTATGTCCACACTTTGAGGCAGAGTTTTGCTCAGTCATTGAATCTGGATTTTACAACTTTTATAAGAAGTTCTGCCTGCTGTTTAACTTAATCTACCCTTCTTTAATTTGGCTTCATTATTATAACCTTTATTGTAGTTACTGATAGAAATTATTCTGTATATTCAGTGTGTGGTGAGTCCTAATAGTATTTAACTATTCATGAAAACACCTTGTAACAAAGTGTATTTGTTACAAATATATCTGTTAATTCAATTGAATTCTTAATATTGCCTTTTGAAGAGAATATAAGATCAATTATGTTTGTATGTGATGGTCATTGAAGGTGTGTTTCTTAACAATGCAAAAAGAAAGATAATAGAAATAACCTTAAAGGTGGGCAACATGTGGGAGCAGAAGTGGCACGTGTTCTCTCCTCCTCCTTCACACATGTTTTTTACACTTTTGCCTTTTTTCTTTCTCTCTGGATTCTTATGGTGGTTTGGCAGTAGATTGAAATTCAACAGCTGCATAGGTGGTGAAGGGTATAAAATTTAAATCATATAAAGAAAACTGTGTTTAACTCTTTGGGGAAATAACTCACTTGTAGCTGCTCTCGCTAAAGCTGTCAGTGCATTTTTTTTAATACAGTACAGATCAGCTAAAGAAATGGCAGCTGCTTGATGTGATTTGATAGACAAGTGCCTCATAACACAAATAAATCCCCTATATAATACAACACCATGGTCAACATCTCAAAGTACTTCAAGGAATGAATTATAAAACAAAAAATGCCGACTAAAATGCTGTCAGGAACCACAACTGAACACAAACATGCATTTCAGTCGAGTTCGTGTTTTATTTAGTTATATCACTTAGGTACACTTAAGTGCCTTTTTGAGACATGATCCTTTTAATAATTGTATCTGTGGCTGGGGATGTTGCTCAGCACTTCCTATTATTTCTAAGCTTAGTTATCCAACACATTCCCTTTTCCACCCAAATCCTGTAATGGAGATTCAACTCTTGTCTATCAGTGTACCCTGGTCTGATCATAAAAATTCACACTTTTGATTGCAGCAAATTCTGTTACTATGATCAGCGAATACTGATTTGTGGCTACTGTGAAGAGATTAATATAGCTCGCCTCCTCCATGGTCTCCTGATTTTACATTAACACATTTTCAATGATAACATTTATAATAGTAAATATGTATTATGCATTAAAACTGGCTGAAGGGAGCACAGCACAATATTTACAGTGTGTTCAATAGATAGTGAGTGCTGTTTCTCACCAAGCCCTGAAAATACATTCCTTAATTGTGGATGAGAGAATTTTTCCCTCACGTTTGGTAGAACAGTCCAGCACTATGATTTCTTTTTGGGTATTTCTGAGAATGAAGAAAGAGGATAATAACAATAATAGCTTTTGTTTTAGAGTGCTTTCTTTGTGTCAGCTACTACAATAGGAGAGTTCCACATAGCATCTTATTTAAGTCTGACTGCAATTTGCATGGGTTAATTAAGGAACGCATTTTACTAATGGGAAAATGAAGTCTAACAAACAATAGATAACTTGTACTAGGTCATAAACTAGAAAGTAATAGAACTGAAGTTCAAGTCCAGGTCTGTGTAACTCAGAATCCCTATTTATTTCACCGCAATTTGCATTGTTAATTCTGAAGACCGGAGGGGATGGTTTCTCTCCCTCTCTGAGTAGGGAAAAAATCTCTCAAGTCTACCCTTCAAAATAGTTATATGGGGCTCTGTATTTGGGCCCTGTATCAGATAGAGCCTGGGCAGTATTGTTGAAATGTCTCATATGGTAGCAAATTACTTTATGTGGGGGGTAGGATACCCTCCTCTTTAGCCATATTAGCCTGCTATGATACCTTTTCATCCTCTCCGTAATCCAGCACTTTGCTGATTTCGGAGTTCCTATTTGTGTGAATGAATTCATTCACTCATTTTATAATTATTATTCTAAGTCATCAGTCATATTTATCACCTGCTATGCCCTAAACTATGTTCTAGAGGGTAAATGAATGAGGAAATTTTGTCAGATCCAACGGCAACTCTGTCCCCTTACAATGTACCACTCCAGTCCCTTGCCACCAGTCCTGGAGTCTCTATTTGCCCCTTTATTTCTGTCCTCACTCCTCCACGGGCGCCTGCATATTGTGTTTACTGGGCGGTGGCTCCGCCGCCCGCTACACCCGATTTCGCTGTAATTGTGCCGGGGTTAGAGGTGCTCCGCAGGCCGAGGCCCTCCGGCTGACTGTGTCCCCGCTGCCAGTCCCCGTGGCGTGGTCCCAGCGGTACGTCCCCGCAGCGCGAGGGGAGTGCTGCTGTTTGCCACCAAACTTCTCTTCAAAAGCCCTACGTTTAGGGGCTGGATGGTAGTGGTCTCACCCTCTCTGGCCCTATCTTTCAGATGTTGCTTGATCGGCACTTTCCCAGCTAGCTCCAAGACACTCACTGTCCCCTCAAGCTCAGCTCCCGGAGTTCGTTTTATCCGTCCCAGATTAAACTCACGGTTTCTGGGGGCGTTTTCTGGTTTATCTTTATGTTCCTTGTAGATTGCAGCATCTTTCCTCCCTGATTCTTGGAGTTGAGAGACTTTTGATTTCAGCCGTTCCCAGTTTAAAGGACAAGGGAAATACTGAGTCCCCCTACTCCTCCGCCATGTTGGCCCCACCTCTCTCTCTCATTTTTCTATCCATTTTATCACCTCTACTGTGAAGTTCTCATTAAACATTGTAGTCCTAAGAGTTTAAGTCAGTGAACTCTCTAGCACTTAATTTCTCTTTACCTATCTAGAATCCTATACTGGTTCTATCACTAACTATGGTTTTCAAGTGATGGTGTTAGGAGTTTTAAGCTATATTGGAAACTTCTCATTTGGTAGTATGTCTTATACTTACCATGTGAGTGCTGAAGAAATTGTAGGATGTTTTGTATACTATTACCCTGATCACATAAAATAGCTATTGGTAAGTAATAAGATCTATAAAAATATAGTAACAGGTGGATATTGTCCGCATCGTTTTATACATCTCCCCATAAAGAACATGAGAGAATATAGGGGGGTTATTATAAGGCAAAGGTTAATCTTTGGGGAAACAGATACTCATGGTTAATACACATGTTCATTTCAAAGAAGAAAAATTATGAACTATACCTTGCTTCTGTATTAGAGAAGATATGATCTATTCAACAGCTCATTTGCTTCTTTTGAAGGGTACTTTGTGGCTTAAGGACTTTTGTTTATGTTGTTAAATTCTTTTTATGTTATCTAAAGATATCTCAGTGCCTAATCTGTGCCTGACATTTATATTCAAGAAACTAAACTATATGTGCCAGAAATAAATATAATTAGGACTGTTAATAATTTCATTATTGTGCTTGTGTGTGTTCATATGTGTAAACCCCAACCCTACCTCTGTCTCAGAATTCATTTGGTGAATGAAAGCTAGTAAAATGACTTGGAGCTATAGGAAATTATTATCTAAAAGAAATTATTATCAAAGGAGCTATACCAAAGGTAATAGAGAAGATGCACCATTACTATGAAACAAGTAATTAAAACCTAAGTTGAACTGTTTTGAAGAAAACCAATATAGAATTCTCGAATAATGTACTTAAAAGTAAGTTGATGTGATTTTACCATAACCTAACTATATAGCATCAACATTTTGCCAAGTAGAAGAAATTCTTTAGAGCATATATAAATATTTAATATATTTTATGAATAGAAATCATAGGTTTAAAAATTATTAAATGTTCAGTGTGCCTGGTTGGCTCAGTTGGTTAAGCGTCTGACTCTTAATTTTGGCTCAGGTCATGATCTCACACTTGGTGGGTCCATGCCCCACATCAGGCTCTTCATTGACAGTGTGGAGCCTGCTTGAGATTCTCTCTCCCTCTTTCTCTGCCCCTCCCCTGCTCACACTCCGTCTCTCCCACTCAAAATAAATCAACTTAAAAAATTGTTTAAAAAGTATTAAATGTTCAATCAGAGCTAGTTTTCTGATTTCAAACAGCATAGTCATAGGTAATTTCTTGGGAAATGTGGTTCCACTTATCTTTTCTGTCATCATGCACATCTTTTATCTGTTGCCAAACTATTCACTCAAACTCAATTTCATGTTTGTAAATTTTAATAGTTCACCTCAGGGACACATTTTTGGAAGTTTAAATACTATTGATGACTAATGATTATAGAATTAACAAAGAGCAAATGTTTAGCTTCAATAATATTTTCTTACTGTTATAAGGATGATTTGTTTAAAACTGAGAAGCGAACGTTTTAAAACTTTGATTAAAATCTTCCTTTGGAATATCTAACACAAGCCAAAACAATATTTTTAAGACCCAGAGATAATTCATTTTATGCAGAAACTTTACAGTACAGTATATAAAGTTATCTGTATTGAAGAGTGAAATAACAGGCTTTATATATATATCTATATATATGTTCTTATAGAGCATTTCTTATCTTACAGATGAGCTCAGTGAAAATGTTGCAGCCTCGTCTCAATAGCATTCTTTTCAAGCTCACATTTGAAGACCATGTAAACAACATCAAACCAAGCATCATAGCAGTAACTCTTGCTTGTGAAGAACTGAAGAAAAGCGAAAGCTTTAACAGACTGTTAGAGTTAGTTCTTTTGGTTGGAAACTACATGAACTCAGGCTCGAGAAATGCCCAGTCTTTGGGTTTTAAGATCAACTTCCTTTGTAAGGTAAGATAATGTTTTATACTGCTAATTTACAATAATAATTTTATCTGTGAGAAGGGTCACTCTAAATAGAAAGGAACACAAGCCAAAATAAAGTATGCTTTAAAAGGGTGAATGTTATCATAAGTGAATTATATTTAATAAAACAGATCAATATACATACTTTTTAAATTTTAGTGCAGTAAAATCTTGAAGACATTGCAAATCCTGTTGTGGTATAGTACTAAACTTTCTCATTAGATCTTACTGGAGTTTGTAAATTAAAAAAAATTTGCCTTTTATAAAGTAGATGCAGTCTTATATTTCAATCCTCTTGTACTTATTTTATGTCTCTCCAAAAAGTATTTGAGGAGCTAAATTGTAATGAGGTAACTAGCCAGAAACTTCTTTTTAAATATGCTTTGCTTCTTCTAATCTAAGTCAACAGAACTCTTTATTGTTGAACAGTGTTGTGTTAGTTTATACTAGATATCTAGTCCATTAACTAAAACTTGAAAAAAATCAAGTGACTATCATCTTATTTTTTTTGATCAAGTCTTTTTGTAATATTATTTTTGAGATTTGTGAGAAGTAAAGAAACAGAGAAACACATAGGTGATTGTATAGGCTCATTTCTAGGCTGAAGTGAACCACCTTATTCAAGGGAAAGATCTGTCTGTTACAAAGAGAAAGATGAATAGACTCTGAGGTAAAGGCCTGTGAGAAACCTAGTGAGGAAAATAAATCTGAAAACCAGCAATCCCTCTTTGACATCTCACCATTCTTTCACTTTGTTTTCTTCTCACATCTTAAAACACTGCAGAACTTTAGTTAGTTCTTGAAGTATATTATAACAAGAATCCCGAATGTAGGAGTAGATATAAATTTCTTTTCTATTCATGCATTAAATAGATATACATGACATATACGTGGAGCAACATTTTAATATGTATCAAAAGGGATTTACTTCTGGTAGTTCCTAACCCAGATCGGCAAAGAATAACATTTGTAGATACTAGGATATATAATGGAATTGTATGTTTTTACTCCTGATTTATTTTTGAGAAGTGTAAGGAAAGAGGGCCAGGAAAGTAGGAAAAATCATCTGGAAATCTAGACTTGGTAAAAAAAAAAATCGTTACTCCTTCTTCTTGTGATATTAGGGGACTTGTGAAATGATTTGACCATTCCAGAGAGAATAAGTGAATGCCTGTAATAAATTGGGATAAGTCATAACCAGATTTATAGGATAAATGTAAACATTTAATATATTTTCATTGTATTGCATACCATATACTCAGTACTAATAAAGTCATCTCTTATAAAGATGCTACTTGTTTTGAGTATATGTGATATGCATACTGAGTGAATCTTAAGGTGTTTTTGATTATGAATTATAATTATTATAAAGATATTATAAATTAAATTAAAGATTATAAAATGATTATTAAAATATAGATTTTTATTATAAAATGATTATAAATTATGATTCTAAAATGATTGAATGATTATAAAAATATTATAAATTAAAAGAGAAAAATCATTGGAAATTTATATTGTATGCCTATTTCACATTTGATTCATATAAAAAGACTTTTAAAACAACCTTTATTTGAATAAATATCTACCTTTTTAAGTGGCTTGATTTCACACTATTGCAATTAATTACATGACGTGATTTTTCGAACCAAC
The DNA here is from genome assembly GCA_030068075.1 of Paguma larvata. Lineage (NCBI taxonomy): Eukaryota > Metazoa > Chordata > Mammalia > Carnivora > Viverridae > Paguma > Paguma larvata. The sequence goes on from CM057830.1 coordinate 71,968,128, forward strand.
AATGAGTAAGTCATTTATACACAAGAACAAAGGATTATATTAATCTCACAGAAGGATTTTATAGCTACATCTTGTATTTTGGAGAGAAGCTTCTTCCTGTCATCTACCTGTCAAATAAAAGTTCTTCCATACAGCACTGATCTGACATCTATCACTAGAGGTATGCTCAAAGCATTCAGCACAAAGATTTTTGCCAACTTCAAATAAAATATAAATAATCTTGTGGGAAATATTATCACGTAGTAATAGATGTTCTAAAAGAGAAGAAGTGAATGTTTTAAGATGCCCCTTCCCCCCAGCACTTTTTAGTAGGATTTTATCTTCAGGGAAATACTTGTCATTAAGAAGGAGGGATATCATATACATGCATGATATTCCCTTAATGTCTAGGATTAAAAGGATGTTCCTGGAATACAAATGATTCTGAGTAGATGTAAATGTCTAAAATGACAGAAATTTACTGAAGTACATAGAAATAGCTTAATTTTGTAATCTGTTCAAAAGTGAATTAACTACCTACTGATATATGATTAGATAGAATTGCTATTAAATTCCAGTTATATTATAAAAGATTACTGGTTGATTTTTCTTAATTTTTTTTTACCTAAACAATCATAGAGGAAACTTCCTTTGTAGAGCACTGATTGTGCTTCACAAACTGATACTATTTACCCACCTAAATTATTCTAATGATAATTTCCTTTCTCAGTGAATTTAAAAATATAATTTGCTTTTCACAAGATGCTATAGAGTATGTTAAAATATTCACCTACTTAAAAAGGAGCCATGGTATAAGCAGTTAAGCTTATCAGATATATCTTATAGTAAAATAATATTAAGAATTCAGATGGTCACAGTTGACTTCTATAATATTTTGGAAGAAATGGAAAACAGATGGGGTTAACCTAAATATAACTAAATATAACTAAATGGTATCATTACTGTAAGTACTACCCTCACCACAAAATGCTTTGTTAATTTGCAGCAGCGAATTATCACTTTGTGAGTCATGAAACCAGGGTTCTGAACTGTAATAAAAGTCATTTCCACACAGATAAGTCCCCAATGTTAGCTTAGCCCCTGCTTGCCTGTTGCTTATTAAAATTTTAACCAATAGCAATGGTGCACTTCAGGGTTATTTATTTATGTTTTCAGCAATATACAATAATATATATAGTCTGCATAAGAACAAAACATTCGAGAGGTGCCTGGGTGGCTCAGCGAGTTTATCATCTGACTCTTGATTTCTGCTCAGATCATGATCTAATGGTTCTTGAGATTGAGCCCTGGCTCTGCGCTGGCAATATGGAGCCTACATGGGATTCTCTTTCTCCTCTCTCTGTCCCTCCCTTCCTCTTCCTCTCTCTCTCTCACTCTCTCTCTCAAAATAAATTAATTAATATTTTTAAAAAAGAACAAAATATTTAAAAATACTTAGCACTCCCTAGGCACTAAACTTTGTGGGTATATCAGATAAAGATCTTTGTTTGCAAGCAAGAGGAATTGATTCTGCCTGATTTAAGAGGAAAAAAAAGAATTTATCAGGAAGATATGAGAAAGGTCAACCAGAAGCTGAGGAAATGTTGAATAATTGGGCCTTTAAAAGAGCTGCAACTATGGTAGCTCTGAGAATACAGAGGGCAGGAACAAATGGAAAGTATTTGGGAAATTGTCTTTGGGCATATTAACTCCAACCATTTTCCTCCTCCTTTCCCTGAGTTTGATTCAAATTCTTATTAGAAAGAGAGACTGACCTAGTGTGGATTGATTACAATAATACTCCTTGTCCAAGGGAAAGTAAAGAACCTTGTTTACCAGAACTACCAAGACTACCTCCAATGGAAAAGTGGTCATGTCCTAAAGGATGCTGTTAATCAAAGATAGAAACACCAAAGGTTAGAGGCAAATGAAGGGATATCAAGCAGGCCCAAACAAACAAAAGCAAAACATAAGAGATAATTAGTACACCAGAAGAATACAGACAGTACAGAAAACATACAGAAATCTCAAGAAGGTAGTAGTACAGTTAAATAGCCAGGAAGTACACTACATACAGAGTATTGTGATAGCCAGAGTGTATCACAAGATACACTGTCAGTGAATCACAAGATTAATGGCCATTGAGAGTAACATGACTTCAGAGAGGGAGGAATTTTTGGTGATGGGGTGAGGATGAGCAGTACTATAAAATGGAACAGAAGGATCTTGAAGGAATGATAGAATTAGGTTATATAAGGGAAGAAGCTATAACCTTGCAAGATGGGAGAAAGCTGGGCTCAAAAACTATACTTTAGCTTCCATTTTGTCGGTTACTAAGTAAGCCAGATTTTCATGGCTGAGTCTGTTACTCTTTATGAAACCCAGTTTAGTCAACTATAAATGAGTAAATGCAGTGACCCTTGTTTATTTTGTTCTATAGGGTTTTCAGGATCAAGTAAAATGATTTTTGTCAGAGTTCTTTGAAAAATTATAATGTTAAATGGTAGTAGGCTTTTTTTTTGAGATTATTTATTTATTCATTTTCCTTTCAAATCATATTTTCTGATAAGTAATCTATTTTTAATTAAAACTGAACCTCTTTTACTCTCCTTCTTACAACTTCTATGGGGGAGTTGTAGACTTTCCTTTGTGTACTTGGGGTAATACCTACAATATTCTGTCACTAATAACATGCGATAGTCTCTAGAAAATAAGACTTTTGTATGTTACACATACTTTACAGAAATGATGAAAATGAATGTGTCCATCGAAGCAAAATGTGGAAATACATAGTCCAAGAAAAATTCTACACACACACCAAAAACAAACAAACAAACAAAAAATTGGAAAAAAGTCATATCTAAGTACTCTAAAAATGTCACATCTTCTCATTTTTAGCTGAAATGAGGTGGATTTTTCCATATAAACTTATAATCTTAATATGGCGACTAGTCTTCCATCTGCAGATAAGAAAACTGACACTCAGAGAAGGGAAATAATTTGGTCTGTGTATTGGTCAGCTCTGGCAGGCAAAACAGAATACCACAGGCTTGGTGGTTTAAACAATAGAACTTAATTTTCTCACAGTTTTGCAGATAGGAAGTCCAAGATCAAGGTGCTGGCACAGTTGGTATCTGGTGAGACATCTTTTCCTGGCTTGCAGATAGCCACCTTATTGCTGTGTCCTCACATAGCCTTTCCTCTGTGCCCTGCATAGAAACTGAAAGAGTTCCATGTAAGTGATGAATCACTAAACTCTATTCCTGAAATTATTACTACACTATATGTTAACTAACTTGGATTTAAATTTAGAAAATTGTTGAGAATGTGCTCAGGAGAGCTCTGGTGTCACCTCCTCTTCTTGTAAGGACACTAATCCTTTAAGATTAGGCTCCACTCTTTTGACTTTATTTAACCTTAATTACCTCCTTAGAGGCCTTACTCCAAATATAGTCAAATTGGGGGTTAGGGCTTTTAACATGTGGATTACTCAGGATTGGGATAGTCCCAGGCAACTCAGAATAGTTTGGTGGTCACTCAAGTTATAAAAATAGAGATAGGGTCCTAGCCTCCTAATAAGGCTCCATTTTCTCTATTTTTTAAACGTGTAACTGAAACAGCTTGCCTTTTGCATTTTTATAGTGTCTTTTTACTAATCTTCTTCATCTAGGTTTTGTTCTTTATTCTTCTCGGATTCCCACTGCACACTTTGAAGACATTATTATAGAATCGTTTACACTTTAATTATTTTACTTCTCTTTCTCTTTCAAGACCTAGAACATGTGGAATTTGGATGTATATTTTATTCTACATTAAATCCCCAGTGTATATTTTATATGAAGTCCTCAGTAAATTACTCTTGAATGTAAGCCAGGCAATTTGATTACATAAAGATTTGTTATGAGTGTTTGGCACAAATGTTAACATTTTTTTAAGTTAGAGAATTTAGTTCCTCACAGATGTAAAGGGTATATATTGTTTACCAGCAAAACTATTGAATATGCAATTGTCACACTGCTGTGGTTTATTTGTAAAAACATAAAAAAATATTGTTTGCTATAAATATAAACCAGCAATTATACCTTCAAATATAAGTTAACAAATACATATGGGACATTAATTTATAACCAAAGATATTTTAGAAAACAACCGCTGTAGGATATACTGAAAGACACCCCACCAAAGTTCAATAAATCCTAGTCGATAGTCCAGACATTTGGTTGCCTGTGTTTTTACAGTTTATAAAGTACTTTCCTTATGATCCTGAGAAGTGAATTTTTATTAACCCCAGTTTGCAAGTAAGGAAACTGAAGCCCATTGAAGTAATGTAATTTTTCTAATTTGAAAAAGCTAGTAAGTATCCACATTGAAGCTTAAATCTGTTTTCTATGTCCCAAACCTTACAATTACACTGTCTTTCACTGCACTGTAACAGAATGTTTGGATATACGTGGTTCATTTCAAGGTAGCATTACAGAACAATTCTGCCACTTATGGAATTCTGAAAGTGGAGAAAATCACACGTGCATTTTCTTGATTCTCTGGTAGGCATGAAAATGAGGGATCTCTTATTTTATTCAAATTGAATTGGAAATAATTGCAGGCATATTAATAGAAAAATTTTTCTTCCTGGGGTGCCTAGGCAGCTCAGTCAGTTAAGTGCCCGACTTTGGCTCAGGTCTCGATCTCACAGTTTGTGAGTTCAAGCCCACGTCGGCCTCTATGTTGACAGCTCAGAGCCTCCTGGAGCCTAGTTCAGATTCTGTGTCTCCCTCTCTCTCTCCCCACATCCTCCGCTCACCCTCCTTCTCAAAAATCAACAAACATTAAAAAAAGTTAATTAAAAAAGTGTAAAAAGAAAATTTCTCTTCCTCTAATAGATTTTAATGTATCCAGGCATTAGAGCCTATATATTTATAATAAAATAGCATTTAATAATCTGCATAGTTACATAGCCATTATTTGCTTTTGTGTGTATAGACTCTCAGAGCCTATCAGTTTTGTATAAGAAAGGTCGGCTGCTGTTCTCAAGATTTTACAAATGAGAATCTTCTCTATAGGAAGATAACTTACCCAGAATCACTCAGTGTCAGAGGCAGAGTTAGAATCCAACATTTCCTGGGACTCAAATTATTTCAGTGGCTCAAGCTACTTTTACAATTTGATGGTCTCTTTTGCTTCACTGAAATATGCTTTTTCCTATCAGACAGTGTTTAGTATTACTTGAATTTAGAAAAGTTGTGGTTGATAGTTTGCTGAGAAGAAAATTGCTTTGAAGGATGTAATTTGTGTTTGAAACTTCTGTGTAAGGGAAGATTAGACTCTGTATCAAGTACAGGGTTGGATGGAATGTTTGGTCTTTTTCCCAAACTTTTCCTTTTTCTCCCTGTGGGTCCTTTAAACTTTCCTTGCTGTGGGACTATTTGCAGGAAAGAGTTTTTAGTTGGTGAGCTCCCTGAGTCACTAGTTATAATTGGTGACATAGATCCAAGTGTACAGCAAAATACAGAGAAGCTCATTTATGTGACTTTGCGTTTTAAAATGTCATCATGTAAAATCGTGACACACCATACTACTTGTTCATAATTTATGACCAATAGACACAAACATTTCAAGTTAAGGGTTTGTCTGTGCCACATTATATAATTTGAAGTAGGAACATTTACCATTTTTGACCTCTGAAACAACTAACCAGCGTTGACTGATTTAAGGACAGGATATCATTCTCAATTTTAAATGGTTTCCTTTGTTCGGCTTGTTTGATGGTTGACCTTTATTTAAGTCCATTGTGTTTTATTGAATTGTGCTTAACGGGCTCTCATCATTGAGAACCACTGAATAGTTTCTTGAGACCTTAAAGATAAATGTTGCACTGTTGTACTATGCCAGTGTTGACATTTTAGATTCAGTTTCCATGATTGCATCATGGGTCTTTGTTTCTTTCAGTTCTTCATGTAAATCAATATACCAAAATTTGTAATTTTCAAACAGCAAGCATTAATATTATGTAATTCAAGAAGTCCAGAAGTGTTTAAATTTATAGAACCCTAATTTTTTTTTTTTTTAGGAAACAATTCTAAGTTCTTTTAATTCCCATATGTTACTTGCTATATATCCTAAAGCACGTACTATTTATCAGTGCATGTGGAATTGTGCACATAGGCAAGTGGTAGTACTAAGAGATTTCTTCAGTGGTCCCATTTCTCTAGCAATCAGGATATTTGGATACCGGCTCAGAAATTCAATCCAAAGTCCTCACATATGATACCTTTCATGTCATTTAAAATGTGAACAAAACACAAGCTACTTTTTTCTTAAAAAATGCAGCCCTCCAAAAGTTAGAAACGTATGATTTGGCTCCCTGATTTTGTAATCCCATGAACATACCACCATATGTTTTAAAGATGGTCCTCCAGTTAGAAAATCAGCTCTTTTCCCACTTCTAAAATGTAGAGTACCTAGTCTCTTTATCTCTATACTCTAGTGATCTGTACATACAGATTGACTTCTTATGTAGAAAGAACACTTGGTGAAGGTAGTATGTATTCCTGTCTTTACAGGTGCTCTCTTCTAAGACAGCCATCAATTTTTACAGATGGTCATGACATTTTCCAGATTCATGTTAATGTGGAGACGCATTTCTCATTCTCTGTAGCCTACATTATGGAACCGAGATGAGAAAAACGCAAACTACTGTAGTAGCAGAAGGAAAGCTATATGATCATTTTATACATAGGAATTAACCATTTTTATAGATATACTTCTTCAAATCAGTACATAGGCATACCTCATTTTATAGTACTTTGCTTTATTGCACTTTGCAATTTTTTTTTCTTTTTTTACAAATTGAAGATTTGGCAACCCCGTCTCAAGTAAATCTATAAGCACCATTTTTCCAACAGCATTTCCTTACTCAGTGTCTCTGTGCCACATTTTGGTAATTCTCAGAATATTTAAAACTTTTTCATTATTGTTATAGTGATCTGTGATCAGTGATTATGACTTGCTAAAAGCACTGATAATGGTTAGCTTACAGCATTTTTTAAATTTTTTTAAATGTTTATTCATTTTTGAGAGACAGAGTGTGAGCAGAGGAGGGGCAGAGAAAGAGGGAGACACAAAATCCGAAATAGGATCCAGACTCTGAGCTGTCAGCACAGAGCCTGATGCGGAGCATGAACTCACAAGCTGTGAGATCATGACCTGAGCCAAAGTCAGATGCTCAACTGACAGAGCTACCCAGGCACACCAGCTTACAGTATTTTTTAATTAATTAATTATTAGTTATGTATATAGGTTTTTTTGAATTAATGCTGTTGTACACTTAACAGACTACCATGTAAAAGTTATAAAAGTTGTCTACTGGGAAACCAAGAAATTCATGTGATTTGCTTTATTGCAATGTTTACTTTATTGTGTACTGTAACCAAACCTGCAATATCAAGGTATGCCTATAGTTATGAAAGTGTACATCTGTCACAATATCTTTTTTGAAATTCGAACTTTGATTAAAAGAAACAAATTCATGCCTCTGCTCTTTTACTTGCCTCTAAAAATACAGATGTCTCATGAGCTTATTTAAAGATGTTTCTGTAAGTTGAAATATTAATTAATTTACATTCATTGGCCAATTGGTCAGCTTATATTTTTAAATGAAACACATGTTTGTTGTTTCAGAATCTGATTATATATATTTGGATATTATCACATTTACAACACTATAGCTTAGGGTGTGTGAAAACTTCACTATAACCGCCCCCCACAGCTTTCGATTTATTAAATTCTCTTCGAGAACAGTAGTTTATAAATTTAAACTGTCTGATGCAGACTTGATCAGTATTCCTTATCGATACTGACTTTTTTAGAGACATTATTTTTCTTCTCACAAGATTTTTTTTTAATTTTACTTATATATGTGAAAATGTTCTGTTCTTTAAACACACACACATGCATGCATGCACTCACACATACACCAAGCCCTATGTGATCATTATATTGGAAGCCTGTACTGCCATCCCTGGTCTTAACTTGTATGTTACAGTGAAATCTTCCTCTCATATATCTAGATAACTTTCTATCTAGGCAATATGAAAATATATGGTACCCAATTGCCTTATATACAAGCTATGCCTAGTCTTTGTACTCTATTGTACAAATGCATGGCCTTTTTGATATGGAAGAGATTCCAATTTTTAAAAGTTTAATATTGTAGGAGGGACCAAGGAAAAGGAATTAGAAGCCAGACCATGCCAGAAAGTGTTTGCGTATGTGTGTGTGTGCGTGTGTGTGTTTGCGTGTATGTGTGTGTATAGAGAGATGGTGCACATGATTAAGAGAAAGAATGAAAAAGCGAGAAAGGATCAGGGACGATATTCAGAATTGAGTGATCAAAGAGAAATAGGATTGAGTTAAATATGTCTTATTCATAAATCAACAAACTTGTAAAGAGCACCTAAAAATGCAAAAAGCTGCCTAATTATGCCAATTATTATCTTCACCAATGATAATTATTAAAAAAAATATATATTTGTAAATAGAACCATAATGAGGGTTATAATTCATTTTCATAAGACTAATGTATGGCTTGGTTCATGACTTTCTAAATACAGACACATTTCAAGGAAACAAAGAAAAATTAATACAACTATAATATCCTCATTTAATTATTTTTCCTCATACAATGAATAATAAACACAACTTAATGTGCTATAACTATACTTGTTAAAGTCATTGTGACTAAATAGTAATGGATACACTTAACTGTTGCATTGGGTAGGTAGTGGCAGAAAGGTGTAATTCTCTAGTTTACAAAAAAAAATCCTTTTTTGGTTCTTGATGATTCCCCCATATATCAGGAATGACAATAAACAATTTCAGTACTGGAGCAGACAAAAAAAAATGATGATTTATGGTACTAGCTATAGGTCTTGGTTCACCACAACGACTGTTTCCATAGAGGATTTTAATGAACCCAGCTGGCTTAGTATTCTGAATTGCTATAGTCATTTTCTGAGTTTAATCTTATGACTGATTTTGTAATTCTCACAGTGGGGGAAAGTTGACAACAGGAACAGCATTTAGTGAATATAATTAGTAAGTTTGAAAACAAATGCCTTTTTGTTCTGTAAAAGCTCTGTTCAAATGTGGATTTTAACCCTGTATGAAACCATTTTCCAAACTGTGGCTACTGTGACTGTATGTGATTGATCATCTTACCCACTGATTTTCCTGTCACACAAAGCCATACTAATATAGGCATAGCATAACTGTAAGAAGGAGAGCTGATGGTTATGGAAGGCATTTATAAAGTAGCATTTATATTCAAATAAAACTCTGAACATCCAATTATCCTTGTGATAATTTTAGGGACTCTAAGAACTAACCATGTACATATACTTTAGCTAGTAATTGGGCAGCAAATTGGCCACAGTTTTTGAGTCCTTTTTTCTTCTTTTTTTCTTTTTTTCTTTTTTTTTAACATTTATTCATTTTCAAGAGACACAGAGAGACACAGTGCGAGTGGGGTAGGGACAGAGAGAGGGAGACACAGAATCTGAAGCAGGCTCCAGGCTCTGAGCTGCCCGCACAGCCTGATGCGGGGCTCAAACCTATGGACGGTGAGATCATGACCTGGGCCGAAGTCAGATGCCTAACTGACTGAGCCACCCAGGTGCCCCAAATCCTTATTTTCTGTGGAACCCTCTGCTACATGCTTTGCAGGGATAAAGAGAAGCAAAACGTACATCTCTAGTCTTTGAGGGCCTTGTGAGCTAGTTGCAAGATACAGACTATTTATAATACAAAAATAGGAGACAGGGAAATAGAGGGAAGTGAGATGGGGGGCCGGAGTGGAGAGAGATGGTTTTATATAATAGTGTACATGAAAAATAATCTATGTTGCTATAAATACTGGTTGAATAACTACAAGAAATTTCTCTAGTCAATGATAACCGATTTTGTAAAGCTGCCTTACCTCTTTAGAAAGGAAAAGCACAATACCAGCCCCATTTACATGTACTTTATTTCTCTCCCTCAAGCAATTGCTTACATTTTGCTCCCTCCCCCACTTCTGTGAAAGGGAGAAATGCAAAGCCTTGCCGTTCACTTTTTTTAAATTCTGGTTTTTAAATTTACATTATCAGAATATCCTCTTTCCCACTTATGCTATAATAAGAGTATTTTAAAAGCTGCTTCCTACCTACTTTCTACTATAATTAAATGTTACTATTTTGAAATTTTTGTATAAATTCAATCAGTGCCTATTTAAAAGCAGCAATATAATGATACTATTGCATGACCCTTATATGTCCATACCCCGCCTGATTCACTAATTTGGCAGAAATATCAAATAATATTTCTTTTAGCAAAAGGATGCCATGAGATTGTCCAGAGAAATTTAAAAAAAAGAATAAAGAAAGTCAGTATTAAATGCTCAGTGTGAGATTAGGATTCAAGCAACCTAGTAATGAGGACAGCTGAAAACCATTGTAAGCTATTGAAAGATTTGGGGAGAGATGTAGATACATGATTCCAAGGGGTTTTCATCAATCATAGCCTGGTGAGTTTAGATCCTGTTATAAAATTCCCAAATTTCAGATTTAGTGAAATATAGGCCGAAGTCCAGGGTAACAGTCACCTTCTGAAACCATCTGTGTAGGACTTTTGTTTGTTTGTTGCATTATTATTTTAGAAACAAAAAGACTCACGACCTAGAGATTTGAACACTTAACCAGTAATTTTTAAAAGTAATTTTACCAAAGTGTAATTGACATAGAATCCTTTTTGCTCATTGTTAGGTATACAGTTTGATGAATTTTATTATAAACAGTTGTGTAACATCTATCACAATCAATATATGGAACAATTCCATCAACGTGTGGTTTCCTCATGTCTCTTTTAGTCAGTCCCCACTCCCAGCTTCAAGCAACTACTGATTTGCTTTCTGTCACTGTTGTTTTGACTTTATCTAGAATTTCTCATGAGTAGAATCATCCAGTAAATGTAGCCCTTCATGTTACTTTGTGTTTGGTGTGACTGTCACTTAACATAATGTTATGGCATATATCAGTAGTTCATTTTTATTCCTGAATAGTATTCCATTGTATGGATATCTCATATTAGTTACCATTCATCAGTTGATGGATATTTGGTTTGATTCTACTTTTTGGCTGTAATAAATAATGCTATCAATATTAATGTATGGGACATAAATTTCATTTATCTTGGGTCAGTACCTATGAGTGGGAATGCTGGGTCGTGCGGAAAATGTAGGTTTAATTTTAAAAGATACTGTTTTCCATAGTGTCTGCACCATTTTATATTCACACCTACAATTAAAGTAAACTAAAGTAAACCAATAATTAGATGTCCTTTCATACCTATATTGAACAAAATTTGAAGTTTCTAATAATATTAAGTATAAGTGAAAATATATGTTAAAGGGAACTGCTGGTGAGAATGTAGCTGGTGAGAATGTCAATTTAGTACTTTCTTCAAATGTTGGAGATACAATTCCCAGAAATGCCACTCCTAGAATATTCTCTAGCTAAACTCTTGCATAAGGACTCTGAAGACACATAGAAGAATGATCATAGCATCAAAGGACACTTTTAGAGTTAAAAAAAAAAAAATCTCACCGAATGTGTAAAAATGTTTGTAAATCATATATCTGATAAGTGATTAATATGCAGAATATATAAGGAATTCCTACAACTCAATAATAACAATTGCAAAAACAATCAATCCAATTCAGAAATGGTCAAAGGACTTGATTAGACATTCCTTTAATGAAAATGGGCAATAAATATATAAAAAGATGCTCAATATCACTAATCATTAGAGAAATGCAAATCAAAGCCACAGTGAGATACCACTTCATATCCATTAGGATGGCTACTATTTAAAAAAAAAAAAAAAAACAGGAAAAAAAAGCGTTAGGAAATGGAGAAATTGAAATCCTTGTGAATTGCTGGTGTGACTATCAAATGGTACAGCCCATTGTGGAAAACAGTATGCTGGTTACTAAAAACTTGAACATAGAATTATTATATGATGCAGCATTCCACTTTTGTACACATAAAATAATTGAAAGCAGGGACTCAAACACATATTTGTACACTAACATTCATAGCAGCATTATTCACAGTACTCAATAGTAGGAGCAACCTAAATGTCCATTGACAGATGAATGAATAAACAAAATGTGGTATATACATACAATGAAGTATTATTTAGCCTTCAAAAAGGAGGAAGTTCTGGCAATTCTTTAATTTAAGAATCTTAAAGACATTATGCTAAGTGAACTAAGCCAGACACAAAAGGACTGACATTGTGTGATTCCACTTACTTGAGGTACCTGGAATAGTCAAATTCATAGAGACAGATAGAGTAGTGGTTGCCAGGGGCTGGAGATGGTTGGGTAGAGAAAGATGGAGAGTTATGATTTAAAGGGTACAGAGTTTAAGTATGAGATGATTTAAAAGTTCTGGAGGTGGATAGTGATTATTGTTGCACAACAGTGTGAAAGTACTTAATGTCACTTAATTGTACACTTAAAATGGTTAAAATGGCAAATTTTATTTTATGAATAATTTACTATAATAAAAGAATGATCACAGCCACGTTATGTAATATAACATCAGTAATAATGACCCACCTCAAAAATGGAAACCACATAATGAAAATGCTCAACAGGAGAATATAACTAAAATTAGTTATGTTCATATGGTAGAATTGTATGCAGTAGTGAAAATGATGAATGGCTATAACTACCAACATCAGCATAATTCTATAACTCACCCTAAACGCTGTTCCTCAGTGCTGGATTCTAATTATGCTTTAGCACTATTATATGTCTTGTACCTTCAAAGTTATTCTTCAGTTGGTAAAGCCATTGATATTGAACCTCCAAATGCCATTTATTTGTAGGGTATATACATAGAAAAATTAGGCCTACACCTTTTTGGTGGTGGACGTAACCTTTAAAGCTATGCACAGGAAAAAATGATTCTATCTGCTCTCAAACCTCATACATATGAAACTTTTGTTAAGTAAAATACTCATGACAATAAAAGTTTAAAGCTCAACTTAAGTGCTTGAACCATTTCTAAGAAGAACACGCCTAATAACTTAGAGATATTCATGCTTGTAAACTATTTCTGTACCAATTTAGAGTAATTTGATTTTTATTGAATCTATCCTCAGAAGAATTTCTGTTTAGTAATCTTTCTATAGACAGGTTCACAATACTTGAAAGTACCAGGCTAGCTTTTCTTTTTAAAGTATAGACATCATTCATTAATTCTTTTTGTCTTTCCTAAAATAAGTGTGTGTGTACATACATGCACCTGTGCGCACACACAAATAATTTTGCCAGTGTTCCTGGCTAATGCATATGCAGAGCACTCTCCTTGAATAAGTGGGGCTAGAAGGGGAAATGCTGAGAAGTGGAACAGAAAGAGTAGGAAAGCAAAATTTGTCTTCTCTGGGAAACTAACATCAAGAGTGTCATGCTGGGTCTAACGGTCCAATTGAGACGAATCTTTATGCCATTTAATGTTGTCATGGTTTCCAGTTTAAGCTCTCCTTTCACAGATTGCTGCCATAAATTAAGCTAACAAGTGTAAAACTCTTAAAATTGCTTGACTTTTACCCAATTGATATCATCTGTTACTTTTTTGTTAGAAACGCCATTATAATACCAAATCAGGAGTGTACAAAAGGGATGATCAGGGCTACATAAAGAATTAAGACACTTTCCTCTGTAAATTACATTTGGCTGAATTAGCATCAGCCCTGGTCAGGTAGCACCCAAAAAGCATTTTTGGTGACAGATTTAGATATGAAGCCAAGAAAGCATGTATTAAACCTGTCTGGTCATAGCTACAGAGCTGTCTTTATAGTAATTGCAATCCTTAAAAATACATTATCTTTCTCAATGTTATTGCAGTATATGGTGGTGTTGAAGAAAGCAACAATTTGTAAACAACCCTTGACAGAGAGCACAGAACTTAATTTTGTTTAAATAAAGGAGACTAACATTAGAATTCATGTGCTGTATCAAGACTGGCAAGCGCTAGTAGTTGTTTTGGTATATGTACTGGAGCATTCATGATTGCTTAAATATTAACTGTTCCATGAATATACAAATATAGGGGAAAAAAGAAGCCATGATTAGGGAAAATTTTTAATAAAGGGGATGAAGCTGAATTATCTGATCACATTGATAGGTTAGATGATTTATTCCAATGACTGGACCAGATTCCTTTACTACATTTTATGATCTTCTTTCTTTCCAAGGACCATTCAATATAAACCTTTATTTTATAGTGAAGCTATGTGTCGCAACTCTCCTTGATGAGAGGAATTAGGCAATTCTGCTTTTTCCTGAGTACAGGATTTGTTAATGAGTTTGCTGAGTTTCTTTTTACATTTTTATTTAAATTCTAGTTAGTTACCATACAGTGTAATTTTGGTCTCAGGTAAAGTTTTAATATACTTTGAAGATAGATCTGCATAAATATGTCCTAAAACTTTTCTTTAAGTAATACCCACACTGCTTGACCACTTAATTTCTCATATTCTTTATATGAAATTCAGCGTTCTCTCTGATAAACATTCACTCTATAGCAATTTGTGCAAGAAAACCTGCCATTCCTCTTGTACATATTGCTTCTTTCAGGAAGAGAACATCTTGCAGCTGGCTAGTTATTTGCTTCTTTCTTAATTCTGATCATTCTCTGTGCCACTCTGCAAGTGGAGTGTGAGATTTCTTCAGGTAGTGCATAGATGCACAGCTTTGGTCCTATATAATATATATTTATGCAGGAACACATTCTTACTCTTGGTCTTCAACCCAAAATGGTATTGCTGATTGCTGACACAGAAAGCAGTATCAGAATATGGCTGTGTTATGGACAGGGATGATGCTTGCTCTTTTTGCCCTTTTTCTTTACATTCACTCCCTGCAGTTTGATCTCTGCAGGTTTGTATGAATGAAGTCTGTTTGGCATGCAAGTCAAATTAGTCCTGACATTAGGATCAGCGACATATTTGCCATGCAAGTCTCTTACAGAAAACATTGAAACCTGATGTTCACAACTAAAATTTAATATTCTTATTCAAAATTCTTAACTAAATATTCAAGCAACAATTTAGATTTTCCAACAAGAAGTGAGTTTACAGTGTTTTATTGGTGGAAGTCATGAATGATTGATCTGCCTGATGACCTAGTCTATCACTATGATAACGCATACTAGATAAGACATGATATAGTACCATATAAGTATATTTCCGCAGTCTTAGGTGAAGGATAAGGGGACAGGTTTAAAAGGCTTATGAATAATGTATCTAGAATTTTCACAACATTAGAGCATACTGTTTGGGTCATCTACTCTTGGGTAAGTAGGTGGTAAATTTGCTACAAATCAGTCTCATTTTTTATGTAAATTAATCAAGAACATTCAATGAGATTCTGTCCTTCACATGCCACAAATTGCTAGGCAATTCCTCTCTAGTTTTAAATAGATACTAAGCTGTGAAATCTCGTTGACAGTTCAGCTTGTTACGTGTAAAAGTAACTATCAGAGGGCCCACACAGGCTATGGACAATCGGCAAGCACCTTCTTGCTTGGGAATTCCCTTCAGAGATGTCTGGTGGTTCTCAAAATTGAGCATGTATTAGGATCACTTTTTTTCACCACAGTATTTTTTAAAAAAATATTGTATTGAAGCTATAAAGACACATATTTTAAAAGTCAACTAAACTGATTCTACAAAGTTTATCTTACTGTTTATCTTTTTTCCATACACATAGGTGTCTAAGATCTGATCACTATTAAACCTGATATTCTGCAATTTATCAAGGTCTCTTTTTAATTCATTCTTGGGAAAGTCTCTTGGAGCCTTTTCTCCTGTTCGCAGGGTGAGGGAGACTGCACAACTGCCATCCAGGAACCTCCCTTTACTATTGTACTGGGAATTCACATGCCTCTTTCCTGTGTTGGATCACTTGTTTCTGGATCTCATGTGTTCTTAATTTCCTGCTTTCTGCCCTCTTTTTGATGACAAATATTTTCTAAAACTTCCTGAGAGTTTATGAGAGGGAAATTTTTTGAAACTTTATGTGTCTGATCGCCTCAGAACTTTGACAGACTGGTGCCTGCTTCCAGGGCTGCTTTTCCAGGCCAAAACCTTTACACCCAACCTCGTAGGATTTCATTGTACTCACCAGTAAGAAATTTTACAATAATATACCTGCTACGTTGGACATTAAGTGGCCCTTTTAATCTGAAAACACATGACCTTTGATCTGAATGTTTTCTTAAATCAGTTTATATCCTTTGTTGTGTTTTTTATAATAGTTTATTATATAATTGGTTTACATATAAAACCCAGTGTTCATCCCAACATGTGCCCTCTTTAGTACCCGTCACCCCCTATCCCCCTCCTCACTCCCCTCACCCTCAGTTTATTCTTAGTCTTTGAGAGTTTGAGAGTCTCTTATGTTTTATCTCCCTCCCTCTCTGTGTCTTTTTTTTCATTTCCCCTATTCTCCTCCCCCTGGTTTTTGCTTAGTCTCACAAAGACCACCTATGTGTGGAAACATATGGTATCTGTCTTTTTCTGACTGACTTATTTCACTTAACATAATACCCTCCAGTTCCATCCATGTTGCTACACATGGCCAGATTTCATTTTTTCTCATTGCCACATAGTAGTCCATTGTATATATGTACCACATTTTCTTTATCCATTCGTCAGTTGATGGGCACTTGGTCTCTTTCCATGATTTGGCTATTGTCGAAAGTGCTGTTATGAACATTGGGGTACACTTGCCCCTATGCATCAGCACTCCTGTGTCTCTTGGGTAAATTCCTAGCAGTGCTATTGCTGGATCATAAGGTAGCTCTATTTTCATTTTTTTGAGGAACCTCCACACCATTTTCCAGAGTGGCTGCACTAGTTTGCATCCCACCAACAGTGTAGGAGGGTGCCTGCTTCTCCACATCCCCACCAGCATCTATAGTTTCCTGATTTATTCATTTTAGCCACTCGAACTGGTGTAAGGGGATATCACAGTGTGGTTTTGATTTGTGTTTCCCTGATGATGAGTGACTTTGAGCATCGTTTCATGTGTCTGTTGGTCATCTGAATGTCTTCTTTGGAGAAGTGTCTATTCATATCTTCTGCCCATTTCTTTACCGGATTATTTGTTTTTCGGGTGTGGAGTTTGGTAAGTTCTTTATAGATTTTAGATACTAGTCCTTTATCCGATATGTCATTTGCAATTATCCTTTCCCATTCCATGGGTTGTCTATTAGGTTGGTTGGTTGTTTCCTTTGCCGTACAGAAGCTTTTTATCTTGATGAGGTCCCAATAGTTCATTTTCGCTTTAAATTCACTCACCTTTGGGGATGTGTTCCATAGGAAATTGCTGCGGCTCAGATCAAAGAGGTTTTTTCCTGCTTTCTCCTCTAGGATTTTGATGGTTTCCTGTCTCACATTCAGATCCTTCATCCGTTTAGAGTTTATTTTTGTGAGTGGTGTAAGGAAGTGGTCTAGTTTCATTCTTCTGCATGTTGCTCTTCAGTTCTCCCAGCACCATTTGTTAAAGAGGCTGTCTTTTTTCCATTGGATACTTTTTCCTGCTTTGTCAAAGACTAGATGGCCATATGCTTGTGGGTCCATCTCTGGGTTCTCTATTCTATTCCATTGGTCTATGTGTCTGTTCTTGTGCCAATACCATGCTGTCTTGATGACTATCACTTTGCAGTAGAGGTTAAAATCTGGGATTGTGATGCCTCCCGCCTTGGTTTTATTCTTCAGAATTACTTTGGCTATTCGGGGTCTTTTGTGGTTCCATACAAATTTTAGGATTGTTTGCTCTAGCTTTGAGAAGAATGCTGGTGCAATTTTGATTGGGATTGCATTGAATGTGTAGATTGCTTTGGGTAGTATTGCCATTTTAACGATATTTATTCTTCCGATCCATGAGCATGGGATGTTTTTCCATTTCCTTGTGTCTCCCTCAATTTCCTTCATAAGTTCTTTATAGTTTTCCACGTAAAGGTCTTTTACATATTTGGTTAGGTTTATTCCTAGGTATTTGATGGTTTTTGGTGCAATTGTGAATGGGATTCGCTTCTTTATTTCTCTTTCTATTGCTTCATTGTTGGTGTAAAGGAAAGCAAACGATTTCGGTATGTTGATTTTGTATCCTGCAACTTTGCCAAATTCATGGATCAGTTCTAGTAGGCTTTCGGTGGATTCTGTTGGGTTTTCCATGTAAAGTATCATGTCGTCTGCAAAAAGTGAATGTTTGACTTCATCCTTGCCTATCCTGATGCCTTTTATTTTGCTTTCTTGTCTGATTGCTGATGCTAGGACCTCCAACACTATGTTAAATAGCAGTGGTGAGATTGGGCATCCCTGTCGTTTTCCTGATCTCGGCGGAAGGCTCTCAGTTTTCCCCATTGAGGATGATATTAGTTGTGGGCTTTTCATAAATGGCTTTTATGATGCCTAAGTATGTTCCTTCTATCCAGACTTTCTCGAGAGTTTTTATTAAGAAGGGATGCTCTATTTTGTCAAATGCTTTTTCTGCATCAATCGACAGGATCGTATGCTTCTTTTCTTTTGTTAATGTGATGTATTATGTTGATTGACTTAGGAATGTTGACCCGTCCTGCAACCCAGGGATGAGTCCTACTTGATCATGGTGGATAATTCTTTTTATATGCTGTTGGATTCTATTTGTTAATATTTTGTTAAGGATTTTTGCATCCATGTTCATAAAGGATATTGGCCGGTAGTGCTCTTTTTTTGCTGGGTCTCTATCTGGTTTGGGAATCAAAGTGATGCTGGCTTCATTGAATGAGTTCAGGAGTTTTCTTTCCATCTCCATTTTTTGGAACAACTTGAGGAGGATAGGTATTAACTCTGTTTTAAATGTCTGGTAAAATTCCGCAGGGAAGCCATCTGGCCCTGGACTTGTATTTGCTGGGAAATTTTTGTTGACTGATTCAGTTTCTTCACTAGTTATGGGTCTGTTCAAGTTTTCTATTTCTTCCCGTTTGAGTTTTGGTAGCATGTGGCTGTTTAGGAATTTGTCTATTTTTTCCAGGTTGTTCAATTTGACGGCATAGTGTTTTTCATAATATTCTCTGATGATTGCTTGTATTTCTGAGGGATTGGTTGTAATCACTCCATTTTCATTCGTGATTTTATTGATTTGGTTTATCTCTCTTTTCTTTTTGAGGAGCCTGGCTAGAAGTTTATCAATTTTGTTTATTTTTTCAAAGAACCAGCTCTTGGTTTCATTGATCTGTTCCACTACTTTTTCTGTTTCCATATGATTAATTTGTGCCCTAATCTTTGTTATTTGTCTCTTTCTGCTAGGTTTGGGCTGTCTTAGCTGTTCTGCTTCTAGTTCCTTCAGGCGTGCTGTTAGAATTTGTGTTATTGATTTTTCTTGTTTCTTGAGATGGGTCTGGATTGCAATATATTTCCCTCTCAGGACTGCCTTTGCCGCATCCCAAAGCGTTTGGGTTGTCGTATTTTCATTTTCATTTGTTTCCATGTATTTTTTTAATTTCTTCTCTGTTTGCTTGGTTGACCCATTCCTCTTTTAGTAGGTTGTTCTTTAGCCCCCATGTTCGTGGGGGTTTCCCAGACTTTTTCCTGTGGTTGATTTCAAGTTTCAAATATTGTGGTCTGAAATTGTGCATGGTATGATCTCAATTTTTTTATACTTATTCAGCGCTTCCTTGTGCCCCAAAATGTGGTCTGTCTTGGAGAATATACCATGTGCGTTTGAGAAGAATGTAAATTCCTTTGCTTCTGGATGAAGGACCCTGAAGATATCTGTCAGGCCCATCTGTTCCAAAGTGGGCTTAAGGTCCATTGTTTCTATGCTGATTCTCTGTTTAGTGGATCTATCCAGCGCTGTGAGTGGAGTATTAAGGTCTCCTGCAACTCACACATTTTTATCAATAAGGTAGCTTATGTTTGTAATTAGTTGCTTGACAAATTTGGGTGCCCCAGAATTCGGCGCGTAGATATTTATAATTGTTAGGTCTTCCTGCTGGATAGTCCCTGTGATTATTATACAATGCCCTTCTTCATCTCTTATTACATCTTTTCTTTAAAGTCTAGTTTGTCTGATATAAGTGTGGCTACTCCAACTTTCTTCTGAGTTCCTATAGCATGGTAAATAATTCTCCCTCCCCTCACTTTCAGTCTGAAGGTGTCCTCAGGTTTAAAATGCTTCTCTTGAAGAGAGCAGATAGATGGGTCTTGTTTTCTAATCCATTCTGTTACCCCGAGTCTTTTAATTGGAGCATTTAGTCCATTTACATTCAGCGTTAATATTGAAAAATGTGGGTTTAGAGTCAAAGTGTTGTCAGTAGGTTTCATGCTTGTAAGGATGTCTCTGGTGCTCTGTGTTCCTTGTGACCTTTCCTTCATAGAGTCCCCCTCAGGATCTCTTGTAAGATTGGTTTATTTGTGATGTATTCCTTCAGTTTTTGTTTGTTTGGGAAGACCTTTATCTCTCCATCCATTTTGAATGACAGGCTGGCCGGGTAAAGTATTCTTGGCTGCATGTCCTTCCTGTTCATCACATTGAAGATTTCCTGCCATTCCTTTCTGGCTTGCCAAGTTTCTGTGGATAAGTCCGCTACTACCCTAATGTGTTTGCCTTCGTAAGTCAAGGCCCGTTTATCCCTAGCTGTTTTCAGGATTCTCTCTTTATCTTTGTATTTTCCCAGATTCACTATGATGTGTCTTGCTGAGGGCCTATTCGGGTTACGTCTGAGGGGAGTTCTGTGTGCCTCTTGGACTCAATGCCCATTTCCTTCTTCATGTTGGGGAAGTTCTCAGAGATGATTTGTTCAAGTACCCATTCGACTCCTTTCTCTTTCTCTTCTTCCTCTGGAATTCCTGTAATACGGATGTTATTCCATTTGATTGCATCGCTCAGCTCTCAAATTCTCCTTTCCTGCTCCTGAATCAGTTTCTCTCTCTTTTTCTTTGCTTCCTCCTTTTCTGTAAGTTTATCTTCTAATTCCCCTATTCTCTCTTCTGCCTCTTCAGTCCGTGCTGTGGCCGCCTCCAATTTGTTTTGCCCCTCATTTAAAGCATTTTTTAATTCCTATAGATCATTTTTTAGGACCTTGATCTCTGCCTTGAGGGTCCCCCTGCTTTCTTCTATGCTTTTTTTCAAGCCCTGCGAGTATTTTTATGTTTATCATTCTGTATTCTTGTTCTGTTAAGGTGCTTATGTCTGATTTCATCATTTCTTGTGCTGTCACTATTTCCTGTACAGTCTTTTGAGGGGAGTTCTTTTGTTTGGTCATTTTGGCAATGTCTGTATTGGTTTATTTCCTATTTCTCCCTTCTTAAGAAAGATCCTGTTTCAGGATTCCGTGTCATAGAGTAACTGTCTCTTCCTCTGCTGAGCACGGGGGGTCTTCGTGGGCGCTCCTAGCTGAACCCGAGGTGTACTGCCAGCCCGCTTCGCCCGCCTGCCCGGGGGCTCGGCGTGTCCCCGACCCCGGGCCCTGCCGCCCCTTCGTGGCCCACCACTCCCTCTGTCCCAACCCCAAGTCTCCCTCCTGGTTCGCCTCCCGGCTCCAGAACCCAAGCTGTTCTTTGTTGTGTTTTTAAAACTCCTGCAGTTCACCTATTCGGACCAATTTCTCATCTGTTCTTTCTTAGTTTCTATCCCTGTCTTTTTTACTCTACTTTCTGGAAAATTTCCTTAATCTGTCTTCTAATCCTTCCATTAAAATTTTCATTTCTGATGTCATATTTTTTTTTTCCTTTCCAAGTGCTCCCAGTGGAGTCTTTGCTCTTGAAAAGAAAATCCTTTTGGTGGAGTTTTAGATATAGGGAAATTAGATGCACACTATGATCCACTGTTTTTACCCAATATCTCTACATTGTATTTGTATCAAATCCTTTAAGCTTCAGTAATGGATTTAAGTTAACATATTTGACACATTCTAGACTGTGATATCTGGATAGGACATTGGGATTGTCTAGTTCATCTCTCTCAATTTATAGAGAGGATATCTAATTCTAAGAGAGGTAACTTGTGCTCTTAGAAAATACTTCTTTCTGCCAGAATTTAGCAAAGCTGTGTGAGACGGATTATTTGGCAGGCATACTGTACTCACATAGTTTTTAGGGTTTTTTTTAATGATTGTCAAAAAAAAAACTGTTATTGAGGTATAACTGAGATACAACAAATAAGCTGTACATACTTAATTATTTGATAAGTTTTTGCCCTTATATATTATAGAAACCATAATCATAATTGAAATATTGATCACCCCCAGAGTTCCTCCATGCCCCTTGTTATTCTTCCCTCTTAATTATCCATAACCCTACCCGGACAACCAGTGATCTGTTTTCCATCAGTATAGATTAGTTTGCATTTGTTAGATATAAATGGAATCATAGAGCACAATCTATTTTTTTTTTTTTTTTAGTCTGGCTTTTTTTTAGCATGCAGTTTTTCTTGGTCCTTTGGAGGCCATAACCTGACTGTCTGGGTGGAAAGTCTTTACCAGCTCAACCTCATTCTACATCCTTTCTCTTTAAAATATTCCCATCTTCCTTCCCCCAGCCTTAGGGGCTGCCAATTACAATGTTCTAGCTTTCTCCTCTCCATCCAAACCTATTCTCAGGAAAGGACCAATTAATTCTATTCACACTGAGGTGACAGATATGAATTTATATGAGTGATTTGTGCCATTATACAGAAGGAAAAACCTGCATGTGGCTTATGCCAAGAAAATAAAGCTCTAATGATGGATTTTCAAGCATGATCAAATAGGTTTGGATGAGATTCTTGGACAGGGGCCTCCCCTGCACCTCTAAAAGCACACACAGTGTAACAGCGTCCTCATGTAAGACTGACCCTGCCTGTAGACAGGCAAAATAAATTGAAATTCTCTCTAGTCCTTTTCAGAATTTTGGTTTCCTGAAATGCCAGCCATTTGGGAGCTAAGAAAAGAACGTATGTCTTGCTGGCCTTCCTTTTAGTCTCTTTGGCAGATAAAACATGGCTGTGTAGATAAAAGGTCATTCAGGAGGGCAGGGTCTCCTGGATTTTGTTCTCATGTCCCTCGTCCTGGTGAGAGTAAGGCCATCAAAGTCAGCATTCGGCCACTGGACTGAAGTCCAAGCTGTCAGTGGCCCAAGGATCACAGGCAGGGGACCCTGGCACACCAGCCTGGGTCTGAAGATGCCTTGCCTATCTTAACTTCTTTTCTTGCTTATTTTCACATTTAATATTTTATTCTTCATTAATTAATTTGCACTTAATTCTTTATATCATTTTATTTTTTCATCATGATAAATGTACTCTTTAATCCCTATCCCTTACTTCCCCCATTCCCCAACCCACCTCCCTTCTGGTAACCATCATTTTGTTCTCTATAGTTAAGGGTCTATCCCTTGGTTTGTCTCTCTCTTTTTTCTTTACTCATTTGTTTTCTTTCTTAAATTGCACACAGGAGAGAGATAATATGGTGTTTTTCTTTCTCTGACTTATTTCACTTTTCATTATACTCTTTTGACTTATCTTTGTTCTTAAAGATGGTACGGTTTCATTCTTTTTTATGGGTGAATATTCCAGTGTGTGTGTGTGTGTGTGTGTGTGTGTACATACACATACGTGCCACATCTTCTTTACTCATTGATCAGTGCACACTCAGGCTGTTTACATAGTTTGGGTATTGTAATTAATACAGCAAGAAACATAGGAGTTCATGTATCCCTTTGAATTCGTGTTGTCATTTTTTGGGTAAATACCCAATAGTGTGATTCCTGGATCATAGGGTAGTTTTATTTTTAATTTTTTGGGGGAACCTCCATGCTGTTTTCCACAGTGGCTGCACCAGTTTGCATTCCCACCAACAGTGCACAAGGGTAGCTTTTTTCCACATCCTTGTCAACATTTGTTTCTTGTGATTTTTATTTTAGCCATTCCAACATGTGTGAGATGACATCACTATGTTAACACACAGTTTGATGGGCACCACCTTCGGGGTTTCTGATTTAGTCAATTTGGTGTACAGCCAAAAATGTGAATTTCTAACATGTTCCCACATGATGCTCATCCTGCTTTTCAGGGACCATGGTTTGACAACCAGTAAAGTAGTTATGCCTATCCATTCTCTATAGTTGTTATTTTTAATTCTTGTTTCTTGGATTGCCTGATCTCGTCAGGCCTTATTATGGTGAAATAATTTGGAAGAAGTAATTGTAAAAACCTACGTCACTAGCTTCACCATTTCCCAGCTGAAACCTCTGCTGCCCTTTCTAACTATTATCTAGATAGCATCCACAGTCATTATTTTGAATAAATTACCTGATACATTGCTTCATGTTTCTGGCTATCCATTCTTTTTAATTTTGCACCCCAGAACTATACTTGAAACTGTGCTTGAAATTCTCCAAAGATGTCTCTAATCATCAATTAAGTCCTACATATTTTTGGCCTGTCTATAGCATTTATTCATTCAACAAACATTTACTGAACAATATTGACATAGCCTTGATTTTTAAGGAGTACACAATTTGGTAGGTGAGGCTGATTATGTAAACAGGACAATATATTTTGGAAAAAATGCTATAAAGTGTGTATAAATTACCTTGAGAAAACAAAAACAGAATTTATTAATTCTGTTCAGGGAAGTTGAGAAAGGCTCATTAGCACCACTCTCCATGAATGACCCTTCCCCATATTCCTGCTCCTTCCAGAACACCTTCCTTATTACCCATGACAATTCAGTCTAGTATATATTAAACACCTCATGTTCATAAGTCACCATGCTGTGTTCTAATGCCAGCTCTTATTAGCCATGTGACTTAGGTGAAGCTACTTAAGCACTCTAAACCTAATCTGTTATTAATGAAATGGTATATTAATAACTAATTGAAGTGTTTTGAGATTAAAAATCCATTTTGTGGAACCACAAAAGACCTTGGATAGCCATAGCAACCTCAAAAAAAATTAAAAAAAACAGGGGAGCCTGGGTGACTCAGTCAGTTAAGCGTCTGACTCTTATTTTCGGCTCAGGTCACAATCTTTTGGCTTGTGAGATTGAGCCCCACATGAAGCTCTGTACTTGGGATTCTCTCTCTCCCTTTCTCTCTACTCCTCCCCCTTTTGTGTGCATGTGCTCTGTCTCTCTTTGTCTCTCTCTCTCAGAATAAATAAACATTTAAAAACAACGACAAAAAAACTTGAAGTATCATGATTCCAGATTTCAAGTTATAATACAAAGTGGTAATAATTACAACAGTGTGATACTGGCCAAAAACTTTACACAGTTCAATGGAACAGAGTAGAAAAGCCAGAAATAAATCCACAATGATATGGTCAAATTAATCTTTAATGAGGGAGGAATGAATATATAATGGCAAATATGTACAATCTTCAACACATGGTGTTGGGAAAACTGGACAGCTACATGCAAAAGAAAGAAACTAGACCACTTTCTTTCACCGTACACAAAGGTAAACTCAAAATGGATTAAGGACCTAAATGGAAGATCAGAAACCATACAAATCCTTGAAGAGAGCACAAGCAGTAATTTATCTGGCATCATCTGTAGCAACATTTTTTTCTAGATGTCTCCTGAGACATGAGAACCAAAACGAAAAATAAACTATTGGGATTACCTCAAAATAAAAATAAGTTTGCACACCAAAGGAAATAATCAACAAAACTAAAAAATAATCTACTGAATAAGAGAAGATATTCACAAATTATATATCCAATAAAAGGTTAGTATGCAAAGTATACAAAAACTGATATAACTCAACCCATAAGAACAAATACCTGATTAAAAAATGAGCAGAAGACATGAACAGACATTTCTCCAAAGAAGATACCCAGAGGGCCAACAGAGACATGAAAAGATGTTCATCATCACTCTTCATCAGGGAAATGCAAATCAAAATACAATGAGATATCACTTCCTACTATCAGAATGGCTAAAATAAAAAAATAAAAATAAATAAAAAACATTAAGTTTTGGTGAGGATGTAAAAGAAAAAGGAACTCTTATGCACTGTTGGTGGGAATGCAAACTGGTGCAGCCACTGTGGATAACAATATGCAGGTACCTTCAAAAATAAAAGATAAAACTACCCTATGATCCAGGAATCGCATGACTGGATATTTACCCCTCCCAAAAAAATACAAAAATGTCAATTCAAAGGGTTACATGCAACCCCTATGTTTATTTCAGCATTAATTACAATAGCCAAAATACGGCTTCTTCCAGCCTGCTATTCATTGCATAAAGGTTCTTTCTTTCTTTCTTTCTTTCTTTCTTTCTTTCTTTCTTTCTTTCTTTCTTTCTTTCTTTCTCTCTCTCTCTCTCTCTCTCTCTCTCTCTCCCTCCCTCCCTCCCTCCCTCCCTCCCTCCCTCCCTCCCTCCTCCCTTCCTTCCTTCCTTCCTTCCTTCCTTCCTTCCTTCCTTCCCTCCTTCCTTCCTTCCTTCCTTCCTTCCATCTATCTAGAGTGAGTGCAAGTGGGGAGGGGCATAGAGTGAGGGAAGAAGAGAATTTCAAGCAGGCCCCATGCCTAGCAGGGGGCCTGACATAGAGCTTGATCCCATGACTGTGAGATGGTGACCTGAACTGAAATCAGGAGTCAGAAGCTTAACTGACTGAGCCACCTAGGCACCCCACATCAAAGGTATTTCTAATCTCATTTATTGTACTCTTAATCTCTGATTTGTTCTTTCTTTATGTTAAGGGTCTCACCGATTTCCTCTCCAGCAAGAGTATCCTTATCATCATTGCTTTAAATACTCCATCAGGCGTGTTACTTCTATTTGTTTTACTTAGATCTCTGGCCATGACCTTTTCTTGTTCTTTCATTTAGGGTAAATTTCTCTGTCTTATCATTTTGTCTAAGTGTCTGGGCCTTTTTATGTATGTTAGGAAGGTCACCTATGTCTCCTGTTCTTGAGGGTAATGGCATTGTAAAGAAGAGGTTGGGTACTGCCCTGCAGTTTATTGCCCCCTATTCTCCATGGCCTGGCACTTCTGGGAGTATCTCTGATGTCTCTGTGTGTGCTCTGCTGTTTTGTCCTGGCTGCTTTATCTTTCAAGCCTGTTGTCTGCAGAGACTCTCTTTGCCTGTTGTAGGCAGTGTGTGGTCTCTGTCCTGAATGTGGTGCATTTTAACTAGGCACGTTCTGGTCCGCTTGTGAAATGAATCCTGTAGCAACCAATGCCAGAACTGAGGATCCACAGAACTCCTGAGTCAGGAGACGCTGTGTGAGCAGGGGTTTGGGCCAGCCGGTCTTCTGGGGCAAGGGGACGCACGAAGCTGAGACTGAGGCAAGCGTGATTGATAAAAGCAGTTCTACTGGAGTGCGATGGGGGCGGGGGGGACCTGGGGAGGTGGCGGGTGGTAAGGCTTGGTGTAAGCAAGTCAGGTGCTGTTTTCTTTTTCACGGATGGCTCTGTACTCATGCTGTAGGGCAAGGGAGAGAAATGGCACTGGCCTGTCTCTTGTTCCTGAAGGGGTCTCTCCATGAATGCTGCCTCTCTGGGACACACTCTGAGATAAGCAAATCGTGTCTGCACCGTGATCCTCAGGCACTCTTCAGATCGCTGTTTCCCTGCTCTGTATCCACTGGTTGTTTGCCTGCCCTCCCTCCAAATGCAGCTCATTGCCCTCTGGACTCTATCTCAGTCAAGCCCACTGACCTTTAAAACTCCAGGCTTTAAGTCCCGCTGGTTCCAGAAGTCATGAAATTCAGTTCCTCTCACTTTCCAATCCAATTGCAATAGGGATTTGTTTTCCCTGAGCATTTCCCCCATATGTTAGTCTGTCTCTGACCCTTCTCCGTGACCACGGCTCTTTCTTCCCACTGCAGTGGCCATGATCTGTTTTTCTCCTAAACTGAGTCTTTGCACCTCCTACCTCCTTCAGTGTGCCCTCTTCTCTGCTTTTAGTTGTGGAGTTTGTCCTGCCAGTCCTCAGGTGAATTTCTGGGGTATTTAGGACGTTTTAATAGTTATCTTGTGTATTCATGAGATGAGGCAAGCCTAGCATCCTCCTACTCTGGTGCTATCTTCCAAGCTCCAGTAAATATTTAAATTGACTACACACACAAAGGTTATGCATATAAAGCACTTCTCAAAGTCTCTGGCCCATAGGCATGTGATAGATGGGTAACAGATGTTGGTTCCTTTTCTCTTTAAATGATGATGCTACCATCTGATGAAGGAAGAACATCTAAGGTCATGAAGAACTAAGGTCATGAAGAACTTAAGCAAATGGATAGCAATCTTCGCCTCATTCACAATTCAAATATGTATTAACTGCCTATTAGGTAGGAGCCATTGTTCTAGACAGTGTGTATGTAAATGTGAACAGAGCAGATCAACAAATCCCCATACTAGTGTAGCTGCTCTTCTAGTGGAGAGTGATAACAAAGAGTAAATAAGTAAATAGAGTATATGGTATATTTAAGAGTAGATAAGTAAGTAGAAAATATAGTATATTTGAGATCAGTGCTATGGAGAAAAGTAAAGGTGGGAGGTAGTAAGAGGTGTTGGGAGACTAGATTGCAATTTTTTGTTTAGAATGAGAAAGTGACTTTTGTGTATAGGTCTTGAAAGAAGGAATAGAACTAGCCATGCTAAAAGTAAAAGCGAAAGCTTCCACTCAGAGAGAAAGCACTAGCAAGGGCTCAGAATGAGACACATGTGTGATGATTTCAAGGGACCAGGAACAAAGCGTGGTTCAAGGGGATCATAAGGGATAACAGCTAGAGACACAATCACAGTGGTAATGGGGCCGGATCACCCAGATTTTCAGGTTATAGTAATAAGTTACTCTTTGTGAAGATGAGAAGCTAAAGTAGGCTCTCATCACTTTTAATCTGGATAATGATCATGGTCATGATAATACCTTTTCTTAATTCTGTAATTCTTTGATCATATGTACTTATCTAATACCTATTTTATAGATGAAAAAGCTGAGACATAAAATGCCTAAGTAACGTCCCCAAGATCATACAACTAGTGAATAATAGAGTCAAGGTTCAAACTCATTTCTGTCTGAATCCCAAGTCTGTTCTCAGTAACTATTCTGATTAGAAATTTGAAGTTGTAAAGACCCATTGGATTCATTGAAGGAAGAGAATGGCATGGTCATGTTCTATTTCAAGAAGCATCCATAGGTTGAATCATATAGGATAAAATGAAGCAGAGAAAGTGGAATACCATTCTACCTTCTCATACATTATCTCCACATAGTTACCACTTATGTTTAAAAGATGAGCTATCACCTCCTTCCAAAAGCTAGCCCATTTGAGAGTCATCACTTTCCTTGTTACCAACATGATACGCTCATTCATTAAATTAACAGAATTTAAAACTTGTGTTTTCCCCTTCCCTCATTCCATATATTCTTTTTCAGTGACTTAATTCTACCTGCTTGTCTTCACAATGTGTCTTGAATTTGTTCTTTCTTTGCCTCTTTTTTTTTACCTATATCCTAGTTATTTTACTTTTACCATTCCTTGACATTTGCCACAAAGTTACTCTCCTGTATCTTCTCTTTTCTGTATAATTTTGTGTTTTGTCCTAAGTGTTGAGCTCTCTGAGGCTTTGAAGGTACCATGTACCATTTGTCTCCGATCCTTATTATTCAGCACAATCCCTAACCTACAGTGGATCACCGGATGTACTTCTATATTTATATTTGCTTTGCTTCTAACTTGCCTCCCCTTACAACCATATGGTGCTCCATTCCTGAGAGACACAAGATAACTTTATTCTGGCATTCACTCCCACCTAACTCGCAACAAATGTGATGTCCTGGAAAAGTCTGGGCTTTGTAATCAACCTTTCTGTATATGTATGTGTATCTACACACACACACACACACACACACACAAACACACACAAACACACAAATGGAGTTTAATTGAAAAGTATTACTCTTATAACCCACACAAGTGAGAACCTATGTGGAGAAAAATCTTCATTCACATTTATTGCCTACCTATTATGCTTCAGCATTCTCCTAGGTATGGTGGATAAAAATTATTAAGAAAATAGGGTATCTAACCTTGAAAGAACTCATACTGATTGGAAACAACTACTGTGTTTAAATCTTTAGAGTGAAGGAACATGTCTCAAAAAAGGCATAAATCATTCCTAAGATAGAAAAGTCTTCAGATAGAAGGTGATAGTTGAATAGTCTTGAAATATGAGTAGTTATTCACCTGACAGAAAGAAAAAAAAGGGGGGGGAGGAGGGAGCATCTAGAGAGAGAACAAGATGTGGAAAAGCACAGTGGTATGACATCACATGGTATGTTCATACATTTGTAATCAGACTGAAGAGATGAGCATGCATCAGAAAGCAGCAGGGGACAGATTAGAAAGGTAGGCAGGGGACAGCTCTCAAAGAGCCTTCTATGCAAAACCAAGAAGTTTTTATGCTTTTCTAATAGATAAGGGAAGGCTTTGTAATAGGCACTTGGAGTGGATTCTTATCTTTTCAAAATTAATCATCTGAAAACTAAGATCTGTGTGGAGAGTCTAAATTTCCTAAAATTGTTTGGTTTAAAGGACAGGGCACATTGAGAAGGGAGCTTTCACTCTGTGAGAGATGGTTATACAGAGGATAGTGACCAGTTATTTTCAGTTCCCACTGAGGACAGAGCAAGAAGAAATAGGCTTAAATCTCAGCAGAGGCGAAAATTACCTACAGAAGGGGTCCTTCACAAAAAGACTGAGTGTGACGGATGTACATGATTAAAATGTTGTCTCAGGCTCTCTATGTGCTGGCTTCTATGTGCTCAGAACTGCCTAATTTCAAAGATAGGGCAAATACTAGATTTTCAGGCTTGAACGAAAGTATTTAAAATAAAAAAAATATCTTACATGGCAATTAGTTATTAAGATATCTTGCTATCTGCCTAACCTATAGTTGTGGAAATGGAATATGTCAAATGCAAACACTATCTTTCATAATATAGCATTCATTTTTATTAGAGAAAAGTGAAACTATCAGAATTTGCTATAGATATGTGCTGTTCTTTTATAGGTATCTTATATTCATGTACCATTTCAGAAAGGTATTAAAGATTAGGTAGATATAATTAGTATAAATTTCATTATTAATCTTTATGTGTAACATTTATTGGTTAGATGATTAAAATCATTCTATAGTTTATTGACTGATGGTAGTTTATCAGTGAATATAGTGAATTGATCTGTCTTATTTTTATTGTTATCATTAGCTGATAACATCTTATAATATTATAGAGCGTTTTTAGCTCATTCAAATATTTCCAATTTCTGGAACTCCTGTTTGTGTTTTTATTATGTGGAAATATATACAAGACATAAGATTCTAGGATGAATATTTTTTTCATCATCGTTTTGTATCTTATAAATAAAGAAATCATGTATCTATCTCGTACCTCTGCCTAACTGTAGTTGGTGATAGGGAGACAGGGAAATCACAGACAGGGTTGCCAAAAGGCACTTGGCTCCTGGTGGAAGGAAACCTTGAAATGTTGACAGTATCACCACTACTGAGACTTGGGCAATCTGGACAAGTATTATTAGAATATTTGATTTTAATGCAAAATTATCATAATTTCAAGTTAACCAGATATCAAATGGAAATCAGTTTTTTTTCTTAATAAACTAACTCAAACATTTTGGAAGTGACTTTACACATACTCATATATTAGATTACTTTTATATTACCCCAAGAGATGTATATATCGAACTAGTACACTTGGAAGAGCAAATTATTGGATAAATGCCATTAACCTTTAGGACTGATGAAGGTGAATGTTCTGAGTTACCTTCTGTGCTGACATTGAACAACACAATAGGTCCTGAGAGAGAGACAATGCCTAATGTGTGAATGGTGCAGATGCAGTAAGAGGGGCTGAAGACATGGTAATACAAAGCAAATATACTTTAATAAGTAAAAATTATTTCCCCTTTATTTTAACAATATATATTTTTAAATGACTGATCTAAGGGTCAAACATATAGAGAAAAATTTAAAAGACCACATACTTGTCACAATTATTCCCTGCCTGTTTGAAACCGTAAAATAGACTCTTTGTGTGTAATTATTTAAAAAATAAATAATGCGATACAGATTTAACAATTTGTTTCCCATACCAACTCAGATATTTCTCAGTTTGACAAAACAGGCACTTGCCCATGTTTGCCCATGCTTAGAAGGGGTATTACAGTTTTTTTTTTTAAGCATATCCATGCTTTGCCTGCAAGTCTTTCTGATTTCAACAAAGATACTAAGATGCTTATTTAACCAAAATATGGTGTTTCATTTATCTTTTTGGAATGTAACCATTGACTCTACTAAATTTTTTTACAGAAATTAAAATAATGGACCTGATTCTGAATAAATATTTATTAATTAAAAGCTATTTCTGAAAATTAAGCATTCATAAGTGGCATTCGTAAGCATTCAGCCAAAATCTGGTTTTTAAATCCTCCATAAAATTGGCATATGAGCACAATGCTATTTTTCTGTTTTTACGTTTTCCTTCCAGAATTGGCCATGCACATTTAAAATACTTAAATATAGGGACGCCTGGGTGACTCAGTCGGTAGGACATCCGACTTTGGCTCAGGTCATGATCTGACAGTTCACGGTTTGAGCCTCATGTTGGACTCTCTGCTGAGAGCTTGGAGCCTGGAACCGCCTTCAGATTCTTTGTCTCTGTCTTTCTCTGGCCCTCCCCCATTCATTCTCTCTCTCTCTCTCCCTCTCTCTCAAAACTAAATAAACATTAAAAAAGAATAATAAAATAAAATACTTAAATATATATATAAATATATATAGGATTTAGGAATTCAAGTGTTTTGTAAGAAAAAAAGAAAATGTGAGATTTCTTATAATTTGTAATATCCAGCATACTCTGAAAATGATGCACTTTGTAAACATGTAACACTGTAATCCCAGACCTCTCTTTAGGAAAGTGAACCTCCCATTGATTCCTCTAGAGCAAAAGCCTTGCTTAATACAAGTTGCCCTTGAGATTTTTGTTCCTGTTTTTTCTTATGTATAGCTTTTCTTTAAACTGTGTCATTTCAACCTTTTGGTATTTGAAATTGTTAGTTGGATCAGCAAGATAATGCAAAATTTTAAATATTTTACCTATGAGGGATAAAGTAATCCCAGAAATTCTAAAAGAAATCATTGTGACCTTGTGACCACCTGAACTGTCAACATAACACCTCCTGTGGCTTTGTTTTGAGCCTTGAGATTAATATTCTTTTAAATTCTTCATATCACAGAGACATAAACAGTTGTTAAAAAGCCTTAGTACAAAACAGATTCAGTATGGATTCGACTGATTAAATGTGATTTTTTTTCTCAGTCACTAAAACAGTTAAGTATTAAATTATTCTTTAATTCCCTATCTTCCACAGCCTTTTCATAAACCTGTCGGGGAAAAATATACATTTATTCGAAACAGAGTTATCCTTAAAGCTAAAAACCCTGAATCAGTATGAATATCAGTAGGAAAACCCAGCATCTAAGGATTATAGAATTAAAACATCCAATAGAATGAGAAAACTTGATACTTCATTCCATATTTATCTTTTGTTTGTAGGTAAAACCTTGATTTCTTTTGCAGCTTAGTCTAGTATGAGTGTTATATTAAAGACAATGCCTAGATTTTCATCATAGACTTTTTTTGTCCTGTACTTTAAAGATTTTTATCACTTTAACTATAGCATCTCTTTTCTAAAAGTGACTTCTGAAAAGGAAATACCATATGTAAACAGGAAAAACATGTCATCATAATTGTGTGCTCAGATTCTAATTTAAATCAGCATAAGAAGTTTTCAGTTTTTCTTTTTTGATGGCCTATACAAGTAAAGGAGAACAAAATATACTTACTACTTTACATTACTTTGTATCAATAATGGCTACAAGTAAATATAACCTCACAAGCAAATCCAGCTTTCAATAGTATGTTTCTATGACAAAGTGAAGAACAAATGCTAACAACATAAGCACACATTAACTAAGACTATATCTGTACTTGAATTAATGCTCTTTTCTCAGAGAATAGTTCATTTTTTTGCCATAATATTTTAGAATTTTAAAATATATACATTAAAATTTAAACTTTCTCTTTTTTGAATCATCTTTCTCTTAAATATGGTGTTCATTTTAAAATCTAGAGCATTGTTGCTAGACCCCATTAGGGAGCTACCCTTAATTTTTTTTTAATTTTAAATCAATTATAATAAATTGGGTTCATTCATTTATTTCACTTGTTGAAGATAAAGTTTATATTTACATAACCCAAAATATACTAAAAATATTGTTATTTTATTCTAGATCAGAGATACTAAGTCAGCAGATCAAAAAACAACCCTCTTGCATTTTATTGCTGAAATTTGTGAGGAAAAATACCGGGATATCCTGAAATTTCCTGAAGAACTAGAACATGTTGAAAGTGCAAGCAAAGGTAATTGATTCATAGCTATTTTGAAACTATTCTATGCCTAAGAATTATATTTTAAGTGGTAATATTAAAAAAACTTGTTAATCATATGTTTCTGTTTATGGATATAAGAAAAGCAAGAAGATAGTTTCCATTAGTGTATATTTGATAGTATAGTGCATTGTAATGACCTACTTTTTACTTACTTTATTTTTTAATACTGCTAAGTTATTGCAGCTTTCATATCTATAATCAGATAGTATGTTCATTCATTCATTTCATAATCACTTAAGTGTATATTGTTTGCAAAGAAACCATACCATGGGGCTTTTGATGATATCAATATGATGGTGGGACAGTTCTTGCTTGAATATGTTTAAAATCTAGAAGGTAAAAAAAAAAGGCATATATACTCATACTTTATAAAATAAGGATGAATATGAAAAGTACTACATGAAAAGGTAGTATACTATAAATGAGATAAGAAGTTCCTTTTGAATGTGTAGATAAGAGAAGACTTCGTGGAAGAGGTCAAAGTTTGAAGCGTAAGCATGGGATTTTTATAGATATGGAAAAGAGGCATGTGGGCAAATAATATGAGCAAGAAACAGTGGCAAAATGTGTTCATATGGGTGAAAGAGTGGTTGACTCTAGAGCTGGGGCAGTAAGGTGGTTCAACTCAGAGACTTCAGTGTTATGCCAAGTAGTCTTGTCTTGATGTGGTAGGCACCAGGGCATAATTGAAGGACTAGAATGGGTGGGACTTGGCACTAGTGAAGAATTGGAGAAAGGGAACAAAACTATCTCCAAGATTTTAATTTGAACTAATCAACTTTGTTGGGTGGCGAACATGTCTACTTTTAAGAAGCTACAAAGTGAAAGAGAGAAAGGATCAAGAAAACATGTTTTGAAGGTAAGATTATATATATGTGGAGAGGTACATTTTCACTGAAGAAAACTATGCCATAAATCTTATATTTGAAATTGCACTGTAGTAATTCCATTTCTGTATAACTCTGAGGATTTTCAGTAAGGACTCAAAAGCATATACTTTTCCCAAGTTTATTACAAACCATATAAACCTGTTAGTGTTTATTGAAGGGGACAAAAAGTATGTCTATAAAACCCAGAATATTGTTTGTATAATATTGCTCAGTGGTCATCTCTGCTGCTCTGGTATTGCCAATGAAATCCTCCATGTATTTCTTTAATTTAATCCAGTGGTATCTCATTTTGTGGTCCCAGGACCAGAATAACAAAAGAAGACAAAGTATGACTCCATGGTACTTTCCTTTTTGTTAAAAAAAAATCTTAAGATATGATGTAAAATTATACTCACTGGCAATTGCTTTTCTAAAGAACTTCTATATCTTGACCCTTACATTTAAAAATAGATTTGTGACTAGTCATATTTACTACTAACAGGTAACTAATGTTGGATAATAACATTTAGAAAATTTGTAATTGGAAACATGAGAAACGTCACAAATAAGACCAATTCTGAAATTAGATCATGTCATCCTATTATTTCTTTTTGATTGCCTGCTACCAGAATTTTTTCTAGATTTTATTTGTTCAATATGTATATTCAATTTCAGAAAGATTTTGAGAAGTATATTAATAATATGTTTAAATAAAATGATCTGTTAATTTTATGATGTTAAATTTTAGTTCCGAATTTTTTAAATTTTAGTTCTTAGATTGAGGATACTTTACATGAATATATCTGATAATAATTTTAGTCAAAATAATCTGGAACAACTGTAATAAAATGTATAATGAAGCTTATATCAGCTTTGATTTTTAAGTCTAAATACGAGTTTATATATATTTCTGTATTATCTTATATTTGTATCTATGTCTATATCATTTCATACATACTTTTAGCCACCACATCTATCTTTTAATAGAGGTAGTCAGTATACCACAGCCTTTTGAGTTAGATATTATAAAGTTCTATAACTTAGTTCTGTTACCTTGAACTACGAATGTAAACTTCCAAGTTTTTGTTTCTTCATCTGAAAAATGGGAATTATAGTAACAAGAAGATAACATGAGTTGACATGTTTAAAGCATTAAATAAAAAGCTTGGCACATAGTAAATATGTAGATGTTGCCATGCCACTATGTTTATTAATAATAGTAGTCATAATATTCAATATACGACTGCAAATATTGTAGTCGCTGCTATTGTCTAGTTAGAAGGGGATAATCATAAGGATGCCTATAGTTCCTACAGTTGTATCTAACTATGTATTATATCTAATTCTATTTGTTTCCTGTGTGTGGGCTTTAGTAAATCCTTTCATATTTTTGTTTTACAGTATCACAAACTTTTTTCTTCCAATCTCAAGAGCAAAGTCTCTGTCGTACTTTAATTATTTCTACTTTTCTGTATTCTTCCTGCCACTCTTTTCAAAAGACTGTTGCCAAAAGTCCTCTTCGTGTCTCACTGTTTGGGCCAAAGCAATCCCCATTCTGAAGTTATTTTGACTAGTTTTTCCTCTTTCCCTATGAAATTCAGTCTCAACTCAAATTCTTAAGTGTATTCCACCTGCTTGCATCCTTCTTTCATCTCCTCCTAGTTTTCATTTCAGTGTGCTGAGACATATTTTCTCTTGAGCCATTTTATTGCTTTCTAGTAATCCCGTCTCTGTGTATGATTTCATGCTGCATCCCATGCCTAGAAATCTCAACTGCCCTGTCCTCTAAGACAACTTTCATTTGTCAAATCCCTATTCAGAATGCATTTTTTTTAATGTTTTGCTACTGAAGCCCTAGAAGGAAGTATTCTGGAATTTAGTCTATAGGGGAAAAAACAAAGCATGGTGAATGGTCAAGCCAGTTACCTCTTGTTTATAGTTCAATACTTTTCCTTGTTATTTGAATCTAACTTGTCTTGTTTGCTTAATATGCAGTTCACACTTGTTTGGATCATATTCTGTCACCTCTAGCACTGTGCATAGCATGTATATAATCAACCAGCAAAAATACAAATACATTGCACTATATAATTCATTTTATTTGATGATGGACTATCTTTATATTAAACAATCACCTTCTAAAACATACCAAAAAAAGTATCTTTCTTTTTAAACTAGAGAGATATCGATAAGATGAAACTCATTCAGTTAATGGTCGAATTATATAACTCATTTTTAAAGATCTGTATTACTACTAATACTTTTTTGTTTTATATTTTTGGATTTTTGCAACCCAAGTATCAATTTTGATAGTGTAAAGATCTTTTCTGTCTTGTATAGCAGTTATATTTATTTTAGTTGGGTAGTAGAGTTAATAAGCTTCAAATTAACTGACAAAAATAATTACCTTAAAGTGAGAGGAAAACTGAAGATAGAAAATATGTGGGATCTGTGGAAAAATTCATTTTATAATTGTGTTTATTCTTTAGCTAAGATTCTAAAACTGTGTGTCTTAGAATATGGAAATCTTTTTTTTTAATTTTTTTAATGTTTATTTATTTTTGAGAGACAGAGGCACAGCGTGAACAGGGGAAGGGCAGAGAGAGAGGGAGACACAGAATCGGAAGCATGCTCCAGGCTCCGAGCCATCAGCACAGAGCCCGCCGCGGGGCTCGAACTCACAGACCGTGTGATCATGACCTTAGCTGAAGTCGGCCGCCCAACCGACTGAGCCACCCAGGCGCCCCAGAATATGCAAATCTATAGCATAAACTTAGCATATTTTCCTCGAGCTCAGTTAACTCAGAGATATTGGGGGAAAACACATCATTTTCACATTAAAACAGATATATATTATGGGATAGAATTTAAAACTACATGAATTTTTAAAAATGAAACAGATGACTTCAAAGAAATTTCACACTTGCAACAGATCCCTAAGGGTGTGTGTTCAGTCTTCTCTTCCATTAGAGGTACTAGGGTGAGAAAAGTTTATGAAGCATTGCTTAAAGAATTATAGAATGGTTTTGTGTTGGTTTGGTTTCACTTGTTTATCTATTTAGTTATTGTGGTCAGGAGTGGGGAGGCAAGCAGGCAAGGTGAGGAAGCAGAGTACCTAACTTTCTTCTAAACAGACATTCTCATATCCCTTATGAAGTTCAGCATCAAGCACTACAGTGTTGTTTTATTACCAGTGAAACTAATAAAATGGTATTGCACTGTTCATTTTATTCTAGGTTAAATTGTAAATCTGCAGGTCCTCTTATTCATGTTTGACATACCAATGAGCCTTTAGAAAAAAAAAACTGGTTGCTATAGAGACTCCTATGCCTTTTAAATATTTAAAATGCTTTTGATAAACCACAATTAGCTTTTCCCCAATGATTAGTTTTAAAGATTGTGTGTGTGTGTGTGTACTGTACGTGTGTGTAAATATATATAATAGATATATAGATATATAGTATATAAAGCATTGCTGGTTTATGAGACATATTTTATAAATCCTTTATTCTTCTCCACACCACTGTGGCTGTCACTTTAAATTTGAGCTTTAAGGATTTTAACAGTTGATTAAAAACCTCTGGTGCTAAAAACAAAAGCAAAAACAAAAACCTCTAGTGTTTTATAGGTTGGCTCCAGGGATTAAACCAAAAGAGTAAAGTTTAATTAAAACACTTCCATTCAACGAGGAAAAATTGTATTACAGTATTTGAAAGCACTATTAATACTAAGGATTCACATAAATGTGAAACGGGTTTCATTCAGTTAATTTAGTGTCATCTTACAAAATAAAAGCTGTCAAGTTTCCTATAAACAGCGTTAATTTCTTATGAATTAAATAAATTGTTATAAAATTTAATGACCAACTATACCTTTTGATATCTGTCATCTTTCCATGTCATATTAGTAACTTATTAGCTTTTTATCTACTCTGGCTTCTTTACAGGATTAATCATGATTAAAGCTCAGACCAAAGGGAATATTGTAGGGGCAAATATGTGACAAAAAGAAAAAGTAAAATAATAGAAGAGTAAAAATTTGAGGAATCTACAACAACAACAAAAACACAAAACATTTTCCAAAACTCCAGAGCTGGCTGAAGCTTTAGAGATCATCTTATCCCTGCTAAAAGGGATCCAAGATAGGAATGAGTCCAAA
The DNA here is from genome assembly GCA_030068075.1 of Paguma larvata. NCBI lineage: Eukaryota > Metazoa > Chordata > Mammalia > Carnivora > Viverridae > Paguma > Paguma larvata. Next base: position 72,007,692 of record CM057830.1, read on the forward strand.
TTCATTATTTTACAGTTCAAGAAACTGAGGCCCAGAATGATGAAGGAGTTGTCCATGATCAAACAACTGGATTGGAGAATCAATGAAGGTCTGCAGACCTTTTCTGGAGTTATTTTATTACATATATTTCAGTTCCATTTTTGCTTCCTTTGTCTTCTAAAATATACAACAGAGATTCATGCTCACATATTAGAGTAAATGCTGACCAAATAAAAGAGTTACTGGAGTATAAATGCTACATCATCTCTGTAGCCTGATTTTGACAGCAAAATCCTTTCTTCGTGTCACAGCAACACATTAGCCACATAGTAGTATTGCGCATACCATATTCGTATTTTTTGTTTCCTTGCTTGTTTCTCTCTTTACCTCCTAGATTAGTCCCTACAGTCTCAGTGCTAGCACAGCATCTTAGAGACAAGTAAATGCTCAATAAATATTTGTTAAATTGAATGATTGCATATCATTGTAGTGTAGCAGGCATGTCTCAAAATAAGACATTGTGGGAAGTAGACAAATAGAGTTACAGCCTTAAATTTACTGTTTACTATAAATACAAGAAACAAGTTACAATAAAGAGGATACCAGGACTTAACAATATTCCCTGGTGTATATTTTACTTCTTTCAAAAAGAAAGTTAAAATTGGAAACTATTGTGCTAATAAAGGAGAGGATCTAAACTTATGGAGGCCACCAAACCATAAAGGATTATGGTGAGGAGTAAGGATTAAAGTCTGTTTGGAGCTAATGGCTGCCAACTTTCTCAATGTTATATCTAACTAACTGCTGAAACATCTCTTTCTCCTTCTAATTCCTGAAAAAAAAAATACTTTTATATAGTCTAATGTTACTTTTATTGAAAAATCTTTGAGTTATGGAACAAAGTCCTACTGTTTTTAGTGACTCATAAAACCCAAAGCTGTGAGAATATACTAAACTCTACAATATTTCCTAGCAGATTTAAACTTTGAATTTTAGTCTAACTTTTTAGGAGCATGTATGAAAATATACTGTTGTGACAAAATATCAGTAGAATTGACCGACCTTATTTAAATGTGAGCAGTTTGAGTGTAAAGCTGAGTACACATCTTACCATAACATCATTTTGATAAGAAATGTTAAATTGTTCAGCTTCCTTTGGACTTTTTCATATATACTATTAAAATAACCTAAATATTTTTGCTGAATGAATTGAGTTCCATTATATTAACACCATAAATATCTTATAAAAATTTACAGGAATATTATATTTTAGGTATCAAATTAATCAATTTTCCAGTTTGTTATATTTCTTTCTTCCTTATACCAAGTCACCATATTTATTTAATAAAGTGAATTTATTTAAAATAACAGAAACAATAGAAGGTCTAAAACATGCATAGAAAATGAATTTTCAACCGAAAGTTTCAAAAGGATTTGGGAAAGAAAGAATTTTTTTTTTCTGGTCAGTAATCTAGTCATTATCTACCAGTGTTTTCAATTCATAATATATAAACACTCTAAATAATGTTTATTTCTAGATAAAACTATTTTTTGAAAAAATAATTCCTTCAAATAGCAATTAAAGGAAGCAGAGACCATGCCATTTGGATTTGAGTAAAATGTTTCAAGACAACATTTTTTTGTAAATTTACATATAGGCATTTGTCAGGATACCTTAGCTTTTACATCCCAGAATCCTTTCTGCTAGTGATTGTGTGCATAGCTTATCTATCTCACATCCTTGCCCCTCATGTCTCAGAGCCTAGACTCCTGGGTTTTTTCAAGACAGAAATGCCATCCCTTTCTCTCAGCCCATTTGAGCCCTATGTATCTTTTTGAAGGTCCAACTTAAACTTGACCCCTCCATAAAAACTCCTCCAGTTGTATAGGCATTCAGTGATTTCTCACTTCTCTATTCTACAATAGTACTGACTTGAGCTTTTTAGTTTAGTTCTTGATCCTATACTCTTTTGCATTACAATATAAAACTTTCCATGTTCATGAGTACATCAGCTCATGATGCTTTCTGAAATAATGTGTGATGTCATTATTCTGCTCTTCCAGGGCAAAATCTAACACAGTGATGGCATTGTAAATTCAATGCTGTGAATGTCTATTAAACATCAATCTGGAACACCTCAGTGCCTCAGCCTATTAAGTGTCTGACTCTTTGATTTCAGCTCAGGTCATGATCTCACAGTTTGTGGGTTCGTGCCCTGTATTGGGCTTCTGTGCTGACATCATGGAACTTGCTTGAGATTCTCTGTTTTCCTCTTTATCTGCTCCTCCCCGCTCACTCTGTTTCTCAAAAACAATTTAATAAACATATTTAATTTCAACTTCTTACATATTAAGCAACAAGGAGAAAATCAGGTCTAAAAAAGTGTTTTTAAATTTTAAGTGGCTATTTAAAGAAAAAAATAAATGTATGGTAGAAATAATTATAATGGTTACTGTTGATGTGAGTTACTGACAAAGAGAAAGTACATGAGGGCTTCTGGGGTGCTGGTCATGTTCTGTTTCTTGATTTGGATCCTGGTTACATGGGTGTGTTTTTTTATTTGTTTCTTTGTTTGTTTGTTTTTGTGTGTGAAAATTCATTCAGCTGGTAACCTATGTGCACAATGTATGTATCCTTCAACATAACATTTTTAGAAAGCTGGTCATTTAAAGTTTTAATATGTGTAATGTCTTATAACAGGTGAGAAAGGTATTACATTTCTTTTAATGTTTATTTTTGAGAAAGAGAGTGTGAGCAGCGGAGGGGCAGAGAGAGAAAGAGGGAGATACACAATCAGAAGCAGGCTTCAGCCGCTGAGCTGTCAGCAAAGGGCCCGACATTGGGCTTGAACTCACCGAGCCATGAGATCATGACCTGAGCCAAAGTCGGACGCTTAACCTACTGAGCCACCCAGGTGCCCCTACATTTTAATCTAAAAGATCCTCAGTGTTTTTCCTGTGCTTAGTTATAATGATCATATGCATTATATAAATATTTGCTATCAGAGTTGATCTGATGTTTCTGTAAATAATTATTTTTCATCAAGTTGTAGTCACTTAAGGATTTTATCAAAGTGTCTTCAAGTCTTAAGGGTGGATGTGTATGTTTTAGTATTAAAAAAAAAAAACAAGCAAGAAAACACCCACCGAGCACATTATATACCATGTAAACATTCAGCGTGATCTTTTCTTCATACTTGATATCAGTATACTTGTTCATACTTGATATATTGCTGTCTTGTATATCTTTGAGTCTTAACATCTCTTGAGCACATCCTGACTTAAATTTTTCACCGAGAACCTGTCATTGTTGTCATTGTTACCACTGTGTGTTTGCTTTAATGTTAGGAAATAGGACATGTGGGAATGTTGCCCAGTTTTATCTCATTCCGGAATCAAGCTCATTAGTTAAAATTTAATTATTCATACATCAAATGTTATAACTTGAGTGACTCTGAAATAAAGCACAGGGATACATTCAGTGCAAGAGGTTAAAGGACTAATGTTGAGTAGCAATGTCAAGGTGGAGAAGGGAGAGTAAAGGAAGAGGGAAAACCAATAGAAATAAAGAAAGAAGCAGCTATCTGCTGCCACAGCTGAGTCAAAAGAAGAGATGGCTCATGTCCTGAGTGCAGTTTCTGTTGTACCTCTAGGAACAAATGGTGGAATCTGGAAATCAACATTGTTACTATTACTGCAGTTTTATCCACTACTAACCTTCTGATGGATTCATCAAGAAGGATGAGACTGGGAAATTCAGGAGGATAAAGAACTGCATTAGAGTTACCTAAGCAGTTGCTTCCATTCTCCCACTTTTTACACATTTCAAATGTGGTTTGAACACAAGGACCAAGTTGTAGCAGACTACACTGCTGGTACGATTTCTGGAATTTAAGTGAGGTCTTTTTCTGGAATTTAGATTTTACCAGTTAATGAGGTAAATGAGTGAATAGCAAATATGATATTAACTTCTGCCAATTTTATATTACCCAAACTACTTAATAGTATTTCTGTGTACAACAGTCAGAATGGAGTTGGTATTTTTATTAGAAGATTCACTGAAATTGTAGGGGAAGAAACCCTGATTCCTATTGGAATCTAAAATCTTTCCAAAGGATTCTGATAAGGTCAGATCTGAAAGAAACACATGCCAGAAATAACCTGTTCAAGGATGAGAATCATATATATCCGAGCTTCAACTTTGTTGCAACCTACTTGTTGGATCATCTCTTGACAATTTAACTTATTAGTTGCCTGTTTCCTCATTTATACAATAATGTTTCTTAATTTGAAAACTAGACACAGTAATGTGGAGCCCACTTATCCCTCAAGGTGATTATGATAACAAAATTAGATATTCAATGTGGAAATGCCTGAGGAGAAAGATATTGCATATAAATAATAGTTTATTATTCAAGCTGGCAGGAAGATATTAATTCCAGATGATTTTGATCAGATTTTTTATACTTTGATCCCATTTTTAGAGTGAAGGTCAAAATTTGCTTATTAAATGACAGAGTTTTCTGAAATGACATATGTGATATCATTAAGTATATTTTCTTTGCATTTTTTTACTTTATTCCATCTTGTAGTCTTTTAGAAATAAGACCCTAGAAACAAATCATAAAGGCTAGAATCTTACTATAAATAGTGTCTTTAAGCCTTGATGGAAGAATCATTGTTCCAAATTCAAGAATCAGTCACAAAATTTTCAATATCCTGTTTTGTTAGGATATGCTCATCTTTAGTATGTATAAACATGGAAGAAAAGAAAAAGCTTATATAATTTAATATTCTAAGTAATTAATAGTAAATGTTTATGGGAAAAATTTTTTAAAGTATGAATTTTGAATATTATTATAACTAATAAAATGATAATAAGGCATTTCTTTTATGTGCATTTTAAATGATCCTGTTTGCATTTGTAGCAGGATGTAGCTGATATTTATGTTAACTATTCCTTTTTCAATTAATTATGCATTTTTCTAGTACCTAATAATAATAATAATTACTACTACCATTTATACAGAGCTTACTAAGAGCCAGGTTCTCTATTAAGAATGGCTTTATACAAAAGGAGACTGAGTCTCAGAAAGATTAAGGAAAGTGTTCAGTGTCACACAATTAAGAAGGGCTAAGATTTTGGCTATACTTCTATATTCATTGTTCTTTTCAACATAACACAGAGTAATAGCAAGAACACAATTGAAAAAGATATAAAATGTGAGATTACTAATCATAAATTTAAGATAAACTGAGAAAGCAGTATGAACCTTGGTAAATTCTATATTTTGATGGGAATATTAATTATTGTAAATAGAAACACCCAATAAAATCATACAAATATTCTTGGTTTACTGTAAAACTACAGTCAACTGTTAAATATATTAAAATGATAATTTAGGATTTGAGGTTTCATTCAATTGATTTTTCCTTCTACATGTCTACAGAGGAGAGGAACACACCCTGTGATGATGAGCAAAGAATATCTCCATTGCCCACCCTTCTTGAGGGATATGGTTATCAACCAAATACACGTTTATTTAATCTAATAATATAAGGACTTCCAGTGTCTAAGTTGCACATTTTTTAAAGATTTTAATTTCAGTATAGTTAACATACCGTGTTATACTCAGTTCAGGTATACAATATAGTGATTCAAAAATTCTATATATTACTCAGTGACAATCAATATAAGTGTACTCTTAATCCCCATCACCTGTTTCATCTATCTCTCCACCCAAGTCCCCTCTGGTAACCATCAATTAGTTCTTTATACTTAAGAGTCTGTTTTTTTGGTTTGTCTCTCTTTTGTTTGTTTTGGTTTGTTTCTTAAATTCCACTTAGGAGTGAAAGTATATGGTATTTCTCTTTTTCTCACTGACTCATTTCACTTAGCATTATACTCTCTAGATTCATCAATGTTCCTGCAAATGGCAATATTACATTATTTTTTATGGCTGAGTGATATTCTGTTGCATTTATATACCACATCTTCTTTATCCCTTCATGTATTGATGGATACTTAGGCTGCTTCCATAATTTAGCTATTGTAAATAATGCTGCTAAACAAATGACTGTATATATATTTTTGAATTAGTGTTTTCATATGCTTTGGTTAAATGCCCCATAGTGGAATTACTGGATCATATGGTAATTCTATTTTTAACTTTTTGAGGAACCTCCATACTGTATTCCAGAGTGGCTTCACCCAGTTGCATTAAAGTGCAGAAGGGTTCCTTTTTCTCACATCCTTGAGAAACTTACTGTTTCTTGTGTTTCGTTTATTTGCTTGTTTGTTTGTTTGTTTGTGGGTTTTTTGTTTGTTTTTTAGCCATTCTGACAGATGTAAAGTGATATCTCATTGTGGTTTGGATTTCCATTTCCCTGGTGATATCCGATGTTGAGCATCTTTTCATCTGTCCATTGGGGATCTGGGTGTCTTCTTTGGATAAATGCCTGTTTGTGTCTTTTGTCCATTTTTTAATTTGATTATTTCTTTTGTGGATATTGAGTTGTATCAGTTCTTTATATGTTTTGGATACTACCCATTTATCAGATATGTCATTTGCAAGTATCTTCTTCTTTTCAGTAGGTTATCTTTTAGTTTTATTGATTGTTTCCTTTGAGGTACAGAGATTTTTATTTTGGTGTAGTCTTGATGGTTATTATTATTATTTTTTTATTTTTATTTCCCTTGTCTCAGGAATCATATCTAGAAAAATATTATTACAGCTGATGCTAGAGAAATTACTGCCTGTGCTCTCTTCTTAGGATTTTTATAGTGTCAGTCTCAAAGTTAGGTCCTTTGTCCATTTTGAGTTTATTTTTGTATAAGGTGTAAGTAAGTGGTCCAGATTAATTATTTTGCATGTAGCTATCCAGATTTCCCAGCACCATTTGTTGAAGAGACTATCTTTTTCCAATTGCATATTCTACCCTCCTTCATCAAAAGTTAATTGACCATATAATCATGAGTTTATTTCTGGGATGTCTATTCCATTTTATTGATTTATGTGTCTATTTTTGTGCCATTACACAAAATCATTACACAGGATTATTACAGCTTTGTAAAATTTGGGGTTGTGATACCTCAGGTTGTCTTCTTTTTCAAGATTGCTTTGGCTATTCAGGGTCTTTGTGGTTCCATCTATCTAGGTCGTTACAGATGGCAAGATTTCATTATTTTTGATTGCTGAGTAATATTCCATTGTATATATATACTACCTCTTGTATACTCATTCATCAATCAATGGACACTTGGGCTATTTCCATAATTTGGCTGTTGTTCATAGTGCTGCTGTAAACATTGGGGTGTATGTGCCCCTACGAATCAATATTTTTTATTCTTTGGGTAAATACCTAGTAGTGCAATTGCTGCATCATACGGTAGTTCTATTTTAAGTTTTTTGAGGTACCTCTATACTGTTTTCCAGAGTAGCTACACCAGTTTACATTCCCAACAACAGTGTAAGGGGTTTCCCCTTTTTCTGCATCTTCACCAACACCTATACTTTTATGTGTTGCTAATTTTAACCATTCTGACAGATGTGAGGTGATACTTCATCATGGTTTTGATTTGTGTTTCCCTGATGATGAGTGATGTTTAGCATATTTTCATGTGTCTATTAGCCATATGGATGTTTTCTCAGGAAAAGTCTATTCATTTCTTCTGCCCCTTTCTTCACTGGATTTTTTTTTTTTCGGATGTTGAGTTTGGTATGTTCTTTATAGATTTTGGATGCTAACCATTCATCAGATATGTCATTTGCAAATATCTTCTCCCATTCAGTAAGCAGTTTGCCTTTTACTTTTGTTGTTTATTTTCTTCATTATGCAGACGCTTTTTATCTTGACAAGGTCCCAATAGTTCATTTTTCCTTTTGTTTCCTTTACCTCAGGAGACATATCAAGTAAAATTTGCTCCGACCAATGTCAAAGAAGTTACTGCCTGTGTTCTCCTTTAGGATTTTAATGGTTTCCTTCTCTCTTTTAGGTTTTTCATCCATTTTCAAATTATTTTTGCGTATGGTGTAAGAAGGTGGTTCAGTTTCAGTTATTTTGCATGTGGCTGCCCACTTTTCCCAGCACCATTTGTTAAAGAGACTCTTTTTTTTTTTTAATGTTTTTATTTATTTTTGAGAGACATAGAGGCACAGCGTGAACAGGGGAAGGGCAGAGAGGGAGGGAGACACAGAATCGGAAGCAGGCTCCAGGCTCTGAGCCGTCAGCACAGAGCCCGAAGCGGGGCTCGATGCGGGGCTCGAACTCACAGACTGTGAGATCATGACCTGAGCTGAAGTCGGCCGCCCAACCGACTGAGCCACCCAGGCGCCCCGAGACTGTCTTTTTAACATCGGATATTGTTTCCTGCTTTGTCAAAGATTAGTTGACGACATAGTTGTGGGCTGACTTCTGGGTTTTCTATTCTGGTCCACTGATCCATGTGTCTGTTTTTGTGCCAGTACCATACTGTATTCATCAGTAGAGCTTTGTAATATAACTTGAAATCCAGGATTGTGATGCCTCCAAGCTTTTGGTGTTTTGTTTGCTTGTTTCTTAGTTTTTTTCAAGATTGTTTTGGCTATTTAGGGTCTTTTGTGGTTCCATATAAATTTTAGGGTTGTTTGTTCTACCTCTGTGAAAAATGCTGATGGTGTTTTGATAGGTGTTGTAATAAATGTGTAGATTGATTTGGGGAGTATAGACATTTTAGCATTATTGGTTCCAGTCCATGAGCGTAGAATATTTTTCCATTTCTTTATGTCCTCTTCAATTTCTTTCATAGGTGTTCTATCGTTTTTACAGAGTACACATCTTTTACCTCTTTGAGTAGGTTTATTCCTAGGAATCTTATAGTTTTGGTGCAGTTGTAAATGGGATTGATTTCTTAATTTATCTTTCTGTTACTTCATTATTGGTATATAAGACTGCCACAGATTTCTCTATGTCAATTTTGTATCCTGGTACATAACAGAATTCACGTATCAATACTCGGAATTTGTTGGTAGAGTCTTTTGGATTGTCTATATAAAGTGTCACATCATCTATAAATAGGGAAAGTTTGATTTCTTCCTTGCCAGTTTTGATGCCTTTCATTTCTTTGTGTTGTTGGATTGCTGAGGATTGGCCTCATAGTACTGTGTGAAATAATAGTGCTGAGAGTGGACGTCCCTGTTGTGTTTCTGACTGTAGAGGAAGATCTTTGTTTTTCCCCATTGTGGGTGGTATTAGCTTTGGGTTTTTCATACGTGATCTTTATGATGTTGAGATTGGTTCCCTGTATCCATATTTTGTTGAGGGTTTTTATCAAGAATGGATATTCTATTTTGTCAAGTGCTTTTTCTACACCTATTGAGAGAGTCGTATGGTTCTTATCCTTTCTTTTATAAATGTGGTATACAATATTGATTGATTTGCAAATATCAAACCATTGCAGTCTGGTATAAATCCCACTTGGTTTTGGTGAATTATTCATTTAATGTACCACTGGATTTGAATTGATATTATTTTCTTGAGAAATTTTGCATCTATGTTCATCGGGGATATTGGCCTGCAGTTCTCTTTTTTGGTGGAGTCTTTGGTTTTGGTTTCAAAGTAATGCTGGCTTCATAGAATGGGTTTGGAAGTTTTTCTTCCATTTCTATTTTTTTATTGTAAATAGTTTGAGAAGAATAAGTATTATCTCTTCTTTAAATGTTTGGTAGAATTCCCCTTGGGAGACATCTGACCCTGGACTTTTGTTTGTTGGGAATTTTTTGATTAATGATTCAATTTCTTGCTGGTTATCAGTCTGTTTAAGTTTTCTATTTCTTCCTGTTTCAGTTTGGGTAGTTTATATGATTCTAGGAATTTATCCACTTTTCCAGGTTATCTGATTTTTGGATATATAATTTTTCATACTATTCTCTTGTAAACGTTTGTATTTCTGTGGTGTCTGTTGTTATTTCTCCTCTCTCCTTTGTGATTTTATTTACTAGGGCCTTTTTTTTTTTCTTTATGAAAAATCTCGCTAGGTAATGTTTTCTTTTTTTTTAATTTTTAAATATTTATTTATTTTTAATAGAGAGAGACAGAGCATGAGTGGCAGAGGTGTAGAGAGAGAGGGAGACATGGAATCCGTAGCAGGCTCCAGGCTCTGAGCTGTCAGTGCAGAGCTCAATGCAGGATTTGAACCCATGAACCTTGAGATCATGATCAGAGCTGAAGTCAAATGCTTAACCGACTGAGCCACCCAAGCACCCTAATGTTTTCTTTCTTTAAATGTTTATTTATTTTTGAGATAGAGAGAGGAGGCGGGGAGGGAGACGGGGGGGCGTGGGGGGGGGAGACCTACTCTCCTTGCTGACAGCAGAGAGCCTGATTCAGGGCTTGAGCTCACAGGCTGTGAGATCATGACCTGAGACAAAGTTGGATACCTAAACTGACTGAGCTACCCAGGTGCTGCTTTTAATGTTTTCAGAGAATTAGCTCCTTGTTCATTGATCTGTTCTTGTTTTGTTTTGTTTTTGTTTCTGTATCATATACTTCTGACCTAATCTTTATTTCCCTTCTGCTTTCCCTTTAGGCTTTTTTTTTTAACTCCTTTAGGTGTAAAGTTAGGTTGTTTATTCAATATTTTTCTTGCCTCTTGAGGTAGCCCTGTATTGCTGAATACTTTACTCTTAGGGCAACTTTGGCTGCATCCCAAATGTTTTGGACTATTGTGTTTTCATTCATTTCTATGTACTTTTTAATTTCTTCTTTAATTTCCTGGTTGACCCATTCATTTTTTAGTAGCCCATTCTTTAACCTTCATGAATTTGTGGTCTTTCCAAATTTTGTCTTCTGGTTCACCTTGTGTTTCATAGCATTGTAGTCACAAAAGATACATTGTATGATCTCAATCTTGTTGTGATTGTTGAGGCCTGATTTGTGACCTAGTGTGTGATCTGATATGGAGAATGTCCAGTGTGCACTTGAAAAGGATGTGTATTCTGCTGCTTTAGGATAAAATGTTCTGATTGTATCTGTGAAGTCCATCTAGTCCAGTGTGTCATTAAAGCCATTGCTTCCTTGTTGATGTACTATTTAGATGATCTGTCCATTGATGAAAGTGGACTCTTAAAGTCCCCTACTATTATTGTTTTATTATCAATGATTTCCTTAATGTTTGTTATTGGTATATATATTTATGTGCTATCAATTTTGGGGCATAAATATTTATAATTGTTAGATCCTTTTGTTGGATAATTCTCTTTATTATGATATAGTGCCCTTCATCTCTTTATATAGTCTTTGGTTTAAAATCTAGTTTACCTGCTTTAAGCATGGCTACTTCAGCTTTCTTTTGACATCCACTTGCATGATAAATGGTTCTTCATCCCCTCATTTTCAATCCACAGGTGTCTTTAAGTCTAAAATGCATCTCATAGAGGCAGCGTATAGATGGGTCTTGTTATTTTATCCATTTTGACATCCTATGTCTTTTGATTAAAGTATTTTGTCCATTTACATACAGAGTAATTATTGATAAATATGTATTTGGTGGTATTTTATCACTTGTTTTGATACGGTTTCTGGAGATTTTCTATGATCCATTTTACTTTTTGTCACTTTTGGTCTTTCCTATCCACTCAAGTGTCCCCTTTAATATTCCTTGCAGCTCTGGTTTACTAGTCAGGAACTCTTTTAGTTTTTGTTTGTCTGGGAAACACTTTATCTCTCCTTCTCCTCTGAATGATAGCCTTGCTGGATAGAGCATTCTTGGCTACAGATTTTTCTCATTCATCCTGTTGAATATATCATGCCACTCCCTTTTTGCCTGCCAAGTTCCTGTTGAGAGGTCTACTGCTAGTCTTATGGGTCTTCCCTTGTAATTTAGAAAGTTGTTTTGTCTTGTTGATTTTAGGATTTTTCCTTTTATCAGTGTATTTTGCAAATTTTGCTATGATATGTCTTGGTGTTTGCTTGCTTTTGTTTATTTCAATGGAGTTCTCTGTGCCTCCTGGATTTGAATGTGTGTTTCCATCCCCAGATTAGGGAACTTGTCATCTACAATTTCCTCAAGTAAACCTTCTGCTCCCTTTCCTGTCTCTTCTTCTTCTGGGACTCATATGATACCAATGTTATTACATTTGATGGAGTTACTGTGTTCCCAAGTCAATAAAGAGACTAATGATCCATCATTCATCTTTCTCTCTTTTGTTAAGCTTCATTATTTTTCACAGTTGTATACTCTATATCACTTATTCATTTCTCCACTTCTTCCATTCTTGTGTTCTATACCTCAAGTGATTTTTGAATCTCAGTTATTAAATTTTTCATTTCTATTTGATTGTTTTTTAGCTCTTTAATCTCTGTAGTAGGGGTCTCCTTGATGTCTTCCATGCTCTTCTGAAGACCAGTGGATATCCTTATGATCGTTGCTTTAAATTCTTAATCAGGAATATTATATCTGTTTTGATTAGATTTCTGCCTGTCACCTTTTCTTGTTCTTTCTTTTAGTATGAATCCCTCTGTCTTGGCATTTTGTCTAGGCCTCTGTCTTCTGCGTGTTAGAAAAGCCTGTTATTTTTCCTGCTCCTGAGAGTAATGGCTTTATGAAGAAGAGGTCATATACTGTCCAGGGCCTGGTGCTTCAGGAAATGTGTCCGGTGTGTGGTGTCTGCACTCTGCTGCAATGTTTTGGCTGTTCTTTCCCTCAGGTCAGTCATCTACAGACTTTCTCCTTGCCTGCAGTGGGTAGTATCTGGACCTTGGCCATAGTGTGGCTAGTTTTAACTAGGTGTGCTCTGGCCTGTTTGTTGAATGAGACCTGATGCTATATTCACTATAACTGAAGCTTTATAGGCCTCTGTGGTCAGTAGAAGTGGTGTGCATGGGTGTTTCTTCTGGTCTTCTCGGGAGGGGTCTCACCATGCTATTTCTTAGGCACACTTCTTTGAGAAAAGTAGTACTAGCAGAGCATAGGAGCAGGGGACATGGTATAAGCAAATTAGGCGGCCAGTCTTGGTGCTTTGCTATTTACTGAAGTTTGTTTATTCTGAACGGGGTGGAGGGAATGGCATGAGCCAGTTCCTTTGTCCCTGGAGAGGAGAGTGTGTTCTTGCTGCTCTCAAGGAAGTCCTCCCAGAAGAGTGAATAATTTCCTCTTATGCATCCTAGGCATTTTTCAGATCGCTCTTTTCACACTATCTGTCCCTGTGTTGCTCCCTTCCTGGAGCAGTGCAGTGGACTTTGGGCTCTACCCCAGTCAAGCCTGCTGACTTTTAAAACTCTAATCTTTAGGGGCCTGGTGTCATGGGGTTCTGTGCTAGTCTTCTGGGGGAGAGTCTCACTTTGAGAGTATCGCTGTCATAGGACCGATGCCGTTTTGACCCAGAAGAACAGTCACATCAGAGACCAGAGTTGTGGGGTTTGGAGCAAAGCAGGCTAAACCACCAGTGTTTGGTTTAGCAGCCCTCAGCACTTGTCTCTGTGCCCATGCTGAGAGGCAGTGGAGCGAACTGACACCAACTGGCTCTTTTGTCCCTGGAGAGGTGTGTCTGAGAAGGCCTAGTCTCACAGATGCAATAGGGAAGTCTCTTCCAGTCAGACATAGGCAATCCTCAGATGAAGCCTTCTGCCCTGGGGTGCTTGCCTGCCTTCTCTCCAGGAGTAGGGCAGCACCCTAAGAGTTCTTTCCCAGCCAAGCTCAAGCCCAGGGACCTCAAAAACTGCATTCTTTCAGTCCTACTCGTTGCAAAATCTCACAAAAATTAGCCCTTGTCATTTTCCCAGCCAGTGTATTTGGGGAAGTGGTTTCCTTGTGTGTGTCCCTGTGCACTCTACTTTCTCTCACCTTTCTCCGTGACCAGGGCTCCCTTCCCTCCACAGCACCCATGATCCATTTCTCACCCAAACCATGTCTCTGCACTTCCCACCTTCCTTGATGTGGCCTCTTATCACCCTCTATTTGTACATTCTGTCAGTTCACAGGTTAATTTCTTGGGTATTCCGAATGATTTGAGAGTTATCTGGCTTTGTTTAAGTGACTAGGCAAGCCTAAGGTCCTTCTACTACACAGCCATTGTAGCTCCCCACTTTGTGATCTCCCATTTTAGTAGCTGAGGAACCATAGCAGTGAGACTGGAAAAGAAAGCCAAGGTTTTGGGAAAATGCAGAACTTAAATATTGGATCTGGGGCATGATGTGAGAGGTACATAAGGAAACCACTAATGAGGAGAATGGTTGCAAAACCAGTAGGAATAAGGTTTGTAAACAGATATTGCTCCTAAACAATGTATGTGCTAACTTGGAATTCCCTGTATCTGTTTTCTCAAAACACACATATTTCACGTCCAGCATGAGCGGTGTCATATCATTAAATCTCCAAGGTAAAATAAAAGTCCTAGAATTAGCTGTAATTCCATTCAATCTCATCAATTAGGTTAGGAAAGAAGTATCAAGAAAATAAGTGTGTATTCAGCCTGATTAGATTTCAAAACAAGTGTATAACAGGGTCGAACAATTAGTATTTGTGTATTTTGTGTTCTATCTGAATTTCTATTCTCAAAAGTAGTTATTTCTCTAAGATTGACTGTAATTTAAAGTAGTTAGCACATGAAAGTATGTGCTGAGCCTTACAGTGATATTAAAGGCTTGTGAAGTTGAAGTATTTTGCAAAATATAATTTAATTTTCAACTAATATTAATCACAGTAGAAGCATGTTTCTCTAAACACACTCCTGTATGAAGTAAATCATCTTCATAATTTATTATATATGAATAGAAGTGTATATCTATAAACAGCCTTTTTTCTTGCTTTTCTAACAACCATAATCATTTAATTATATTCATTCTATGTTTTACTCTGGTTTTCTACAGTCTTACAATGATTAATGAAGTTACTTGCAAGATGATATTTAAGACAATATTCATGTTGAAAAGTTATACATTTTAAATTATAAGCAAATATCTGAGACTGGAGGAAACAAGGAGCTCTATCTCCCATAAGCAATTTTCAAATTCAGCTTGAAACATTTAATATAAGCTAAGTCCATTCTATGTCATTCTCCAGATTCTTGAACTCTAAAATTATGCCAACTGGACTTGAGGGATTATCTACAGACCAGAGCAGCAACTCTTGCTTGTCAGCACTGTTCTCTTTTTTTTTTTTTTTTTTTTTTTTTTAATGTTTATTTATTTTTGAGACAGAGAGAGACAGAGCATGAGTGGGGGAGGGGCAGAGAGAGAGGGAGACACAGAATATGAAGCAGGCTCCAGGCTCTGAACCATCAGTACAGAGCCCGACGCTGGGCTCAAACTCACAGACCGCGAGATCATGACCTGAGCCGAAGTCGGACACTCAACCGACTGAGCCACCTGGGCGCCCCAGCACTGTTCTCTTAAACAGTGCTTATTGCTATCTCTTCAAATGTGCAATGTGCATGGGACTGTGAGTGCTGAAGTACTATAACACCTTAATTAAAAAATAGTGTATGTCACCGTTGCTTTTGCTAGAGCTTTTTGACTCATGTGCTTGATTTCCTCTGCCTTTTTTTCCATGAAAAGAAAAAAAAAAAATCACTCTTTGACATTCGGTAGGGGTGTGGGGGGAAACCGAAGTGCTAATTAAACTGTTGTGGAACAATATTATCCTCTTTAGTTTTACACTGACAATTTTAATACAGAGTCACTTTAACAGGCTTTGCAAATCAGAATTTGCTGGGCCCTTATTACTTCTCTGAATTCACTGAATAAATCCATTCCCAGAGATATTGAAAATGCAAAGCAAGGCCAGAAAAAATAACATTTATTTCATGAAATTTTCATTGGCACACACACTAGCCGAAGATAAAGGAGGAAAATGTTACACAGGGAGTCATATGAGGTATTACTATATACTAGAAACAAAACAGAGAAGTCTGAAAAGCCATCAGGTATTGCTTTGGAAGGAATACAGAATTATATGGATTTTGAATGTGTTGAAAAATGGCTTAAATGTACTGGGCTGCTCTTGGCTTTTACTTTTTATGTGAGTTATATCTGAACAAGAATTTTATTATAGTCAGTATTGTTCATGCTGCTATAGTTAAGGTTGTCAGCATTTCCATTACAACCCCACTATTTCAGTTGGGGTTCATAACTTCACTTTAGAAGTCACCGTGGGCTAGAGGTTGGCATGTGCATTTTCAACTTTGGTTGATAGCAATGGATATGAATGTGATTAAATATGTAGCAAACATTCAAATTAGCATATACTACACTTTATGATGTGAAATATTTTAATGCAATTATATATCATGGTTCCTTAATTATAGAAATTGGCAAATGTTAGCCTTGTCAGTGTAACTGATTAACAGAGTTAAAGAAAACTCTTTTTCAATCTAATTAGTCCTGTAGCCAAGAAACCCTGAGCTTATCTTGCAGCCATGAGCCAAAACATTTCCTGTTACCAATTGAGTAATGACTTCTAAAAGCACTCCATAATTTATCAACACTACAGCCAAACAACTGATTAGTTCTGTCCAAAGATTAGTGAATGCCATGGGGATTGGAAGGTTAAACTGACAATTTGAGATTCTACATATGTCCATGGCCATATATGCAGGGAACTAACAGATTTTTTTTTTATGTTTATTTTTGAGAGAAAGAGACAAACTGAGAACTGGGGAGGGGCAGAGAGAAAGGGAGACACAGAATCCAAAGCAGGGCTTGAACTCAGGAACTACGAGATCATGGACTGAGCTGGAGTTGGATCCTTAGCCAACTGAGCCACCCAGGTATCCCTTTAACGGAATTTTTAAAAAAGAAATGCATTTTTTAATTAATCACATTTTTCTGGCTATAAAATTTCCTGGTTATGAAAACTAAAATATTACAGAAGACTTAGTAAAAACAGAACATAAGAACATAAAAATAATAAAGAATAATCTTGATTATCTTTAATCCTTCAAACTCGGAGTTACCATGGGTTATATTTTGGTATATGGCTTTCAATTTTTTATATTATACATATACATGGATACATATATTACAAAATTGGTATCATAAGCTGAATCACAATCTGATTTTGTTTGCTATGTTAGAGAGCACAAACTTTTCATTAAACATTTTTGTAATAAATAATTTCCCTGATGCATAGTATTCCACTATGTGGGTATACTGACATTTAATTTATCACCTGTATTTGTAGATTTTGAAATCTGTTTAATGATTTAATCTTACTCTAGGATAAAATCTGATGAAACTTTTCAGCAGCTAGAGTTTATTCAAGATTTTGGTCTTCTGTGCTCTTAGCCATTTTCATGGTACCTAAGCTACTGCATCCCCAAATGTTAACATTTCATGATTGCTGATTAGAAACAGTATCAAAAATACATAGTTCATTATATGTTGATTACAGAGAGATCCCTAACAAATATGTAAATTATGTTGACATGGTTGCTTTTGATTGTTATGAATAGAACAGAATTTTAAAAATTAATAAATTTGCAACTAATGGAAAGATTATATCCTTTGAATTCTTATTAACTTGAGGACTGGGAATGGGGAAACTTTGTTATAAATAACATTTCTCCCTTTAATTTTGTTTTTGATGGGTGAGGCATTCACCATACAAATAGGATATTATTTAATATAATGAGTTCTGTGATCAGAAACCCCAGGTTTGAGTATCAACTCTGTGCTTTCTAGTTATGTATGTGATTTTTGGCAAAGTATGTCCCCTCTGTAAGTCTTACTTTTTTTTTCCCTTAAAATATAGGTAATACCTACCTCACAATGTTGTCATAAACATTAAATAAATTATTCTGTAAGAGTTTATTCATTTTTTCAGTGTGTTTCATGATGTGCTAGTGAACTAGACAGATACAGTCCCCGCCCTCATGAAGCTTATGGTCTAGTGGGAATAGGACAAATTAACAGATATGTAAAAAGATACTTATAAATTCTGGTAAGTGCTATGGAAAGAAATGACAGGCATTCCTATGTTAGGTTGGTTGGGTCAGTGAATGTTGTCTGAAAATGTGACAATATTTCCAGGTAGAGAGAATAACAAGGACGTTGGACCACAACAGAAGGAGTTTAACATGTTCTAGAACCTAAAAGGCAAATGTGGCTAGAAAATACTATAGAAAGAGCAGGGGACATAAGTCTGGAAAGGCACACCAGAACTAGGTCATGGTAGAACTGAATGCCTGCCAGAGAGAAGGCCCTCAATAAGTATGCATGTTTCTTTTCTTCTGGTATTTTATAGATGAAGTAGTCTTAGCCAATGGTTTTGGGGTTAAGTTATATGCTCATTTAGGTTATGTAAAGGTTTCCTTTATGACTTGGATTATCATCACGATGATCTTAAATAGGTCAACCTCACTTTTGCATTTTGTGCAGGTATCTTATTTTCCTTCCTTTAAGCCCCTCTTTCCCTTACCCGTCTGCTCCACACCACCGCATCTACCCATAGGCATACAGATAATCTGCCTGTTTGTGCTGCTAAACTTTTCTTAACTTTTTCATTCTGACATATTTCCCTCTTTTTTTTTAATTGTCAAGTTAGTTAACATACAGCATAGTCTTGGCTTCAGGAGTAGGATCCAGTGATTCAACTCTTCCATATAACACCCAGCGCTCATCCCAACAAGTGCCCTCCTTAATGCCCATCACCCATATTCCCTACCCCCACCTCCTCAACCCTCAGTTTGTTCTCTGTATTTAAGAGTCTCTTATGGTTTGTCTCCCTCTCTGTTTTTATCTGATTTTGACTTCCCTTCCCCTCTGATCATCTGTTAAGTTTCTCAAATATGAGTGAAAACACGTGATATCTGTCTTTCTCTCTTAACCAGCCCATTATGGGTGTTTTCCTCCACCTGGATTTGTCTTCTCTCCTTTTTGTGATTCTTTTAAAGCTTATGATTAGATCTTATGATACGAATACTACAAATCAGTGAGAGGTCAATAAAACAGCAAGGCAAACATAAAAATTTCTCAAGATGGTGAATCGTTAAATTTTTCTACCAGAAGAGTTACCTAGTCCCCACGGAACTAATTAATAAACCTCACATAGACTTGTGCCAGTCACAATAGGTCTATTTAAGTAACCAGCTGAATTCATGCCTCAAATATCTTTCTGTTAAGAGAGAGAAGGTTGCAAAATTTTAACAACATTATAACAGAAATAGCACTGGCATTGGTGGAAGTTGAGTTGTTAACAACTCGGTCTGTTTCTTTAGTTGGGGTAATAAAAGATATATGTAAAACAATGGGCAGCATAGACATTAAGTTCATGTGTCTGTAGTGCAAGAGTACATAATTTGGCCATATGTTCTATGTGTATAGATAATGAATGTTTTTACTACTGGGAGTAATACTAAAGTACTGATTTTGGCTGACTCTACTTGTCTCAATTACTTGCCTCACAAATTTTAAGTATTATTTCCAAGTGCTATTATCAATAGGTTATATTAAATATTCTATATGCAACCCTTTTGTTTAAAAAGTAAAAAGGAGTCTATGTTTTTCTAGTAATTGTTAATGTTTTCTTTAAATATTGTTCTAGTGGATTTATTTTTCTAGTATAAGAGTTCTTCTTAGTTAATAACATTTGGAATTTTAACGTCTCCCTGCCAATTCTTTTTATTAAATGTATCTGTTGTAGAGAGGGGAAAACTTCTTTTTCCCTGTATCCTCCTACATTCTCTAGCTGTGACCCTGTAAATTAGACTGACAAAAGACAGATTAACAAGAGAAAAACAAACAGAAGTTTATTAATACAGGAATAGTCAGTGATAAGTATCTCAAAAGGGTGGTTAGAATTTAGGTTTACATAGCATCTTAACAAAAGAGCAGTATATTATCCAGAAAAGTGATAAGACAAAGGAAAGGACTTTTAGTTCTGGGGGCAGCAAATTGTGAAAAGTAAATAAATATATGGATAAAACTAATGGAAAATAAGGGATAGTTGGTAGAGCTTAATATGTAGATTCCTGTTTTGCTTTTTCAGGCAAAGTAACAGTCTAGCTTGTCTCCAGTGGTTAAGAATCATTCTACCCTTCCTGGCAGAAGGGGGAAGGATAGAGAGGTTTTCTTGTGTTTTTCTTCTTTTTAATTACCTTCAGCTCAAAACAGTCCTTATGTCACAGTGGCATATCGTGAGGTGGCATATTATACTACTCTTCACTGTCGTGTATACTCTGGCACGATATTATTTAAGTGGGAAATAAAGAGTGTTTATTCTTACAGTGCATGCAAATTCCATCATCGTCATTTCAATTCAATCCCCCATATCTTTAGCATCATTGATTATATTTTAATAAAAATATTATATGAAATTTAGACTTCCATTAAAAATGATTTCTTGATGAACATTTCCTCTTAGGATTGGTAGCATTAAAATACTGGCATAGAATATAATTCATCTAAATTCTTTTTGTAGTAAAAAATATAATAAAATATAAATATAAAAGCAAAGAGGTCCACATGCAAAATAAAGCTATAATGCAAGATAATTGTTCAGAATACATTCTGGCAAACAAAATTGAACAGCTAGCAAATGATCAGTTCTCTATGAGGAATATTATCAGATAATTTTTTACTCTGAATATAACTTAGGCAATCTCAGGGTTTTTTTTTACAAATATACAATAAACTGCACATACATAAAATATAAAATTTGATAAATTTTGAAATGTGTATATATCCATTAATGATCACCACAATGAAGATAAAGAACATATCTACCATCCCCAAAAGATTCCCTCTTCCCAGGCAACGACTAATCAGTTTTCTGTCATAGTCATTTGCATTTTCTAAAATTTTATTCACATAGATCATACAGCATGTTCCCTTTTTTGTCTGGCTTCTTTTACTCAGCATAATTTTTTGAGATTCATTCATGCTATACAAGGGATTAATTCTCATGGAAAAATTCTGTAGAAAAAAAAGTCTTCTTCTGAAAAACTCCTATGATTTTATAATGTGCTGAATCAACACTTATTAAGTTTGAGCTCATTTGGATTGCCAAAATAAACTAAAAATAAAACCAAATAGCAAAAAATCCACAAATCTCAATTGTTTACTTGTCCATATAAATAATTCTTTTTTTTTTTTTTTTTGGATGGCCTAGATTGGTATCTAATGTTTTCTACAGTACCTGACTAGGTGTTCTAATTTAATGACATCCGTGATAGCATTCAGCATGTTTGCTTGTCTCAGTTTGTGCCAAGACTGATGTTCCCTGGTGGTCTAATGGTTAGGATTCAATGCTAGGTCCTTTTAAAGTTTCTGTTTCCATGTCTACTAATAGCTTTCCCACAGGCAATATCATCGACATTATAATATATTTTTTTAATGACTCTGTCATAATGACTAGTAATAGGTAACAGAAGCTTTATCACTTTGAACTTCACAGCTGCTATCAAACTGAGACACTGGACCTCCTTCTTTTACACACCATATTTTAATATAGTTACTTCTCTAATCCCGTACACAGTGTCTTAGAGTTTGAATTGAACAGTCTGTCCCTGCAGAGCAGCAGTTGTTTTCAGCAACTGATGTGGATGACTATACTGGAATGAAGGATAACCAAAGAAACATACTTATTTTGTCTTCAAAACATGAACATTACTACATATTTGAAAGTAGGAAACACAAATCAGCTGCCAGGCTTTATGGCCCCAGGTCCTCAGCACATACCCTGGGGCAGCCGTCTTACCTGGAAATATATGTTGGCTCTTTTAAAATTTGCAACATTCCTATGGATTTTCCCCTTGTCAGGAGAGAAATCAAACTCAGAAATGTTAAGAAGTTTACCTTAAAGTCTCATATTCACAGTGCAAAGACCATACAGTTTTTCTAGAACTACAGAATATATACAGAGTCCTATATTTACTTATAGATTCTTAAAACCATAACATTCTGGAATCAGATTCTAAGGCCATAGGTTACCAGAACCACCAAAACCATAGCATTAAACTTCAAACCGTACTGTTCTGAAATTTGGATTATTCCATGTGATACTGATTCTAGGATTTCAGTTAAGGTAGCAATTAATGTGGGCCAGAGTTGTCAGAGGAGATAACACACTTTTCTATGGATATAGGTATTGAGAAGCAAACAGAAGTAAAGGCAAGGGAACCAGTGCTGCTAAATACATAAAAGAAAATTTTATCTGCAGATGACAGTGACTTTATTGGCTTGATTGGCACATGGCCAGTTCCAGTTTGGTTGAGTTTAAGAGATGGTAGAACTATGTTATGTAGGATTTGAAAAGTTAAATTGGGATTAGATTTATGCATTAAGAAGGGGGGACATTGTCTAATTCTGAGCAGGGGAGTGATTTTATAAAAGCGCCTTTCTAGGAAGATATTCTAGCCCTCGTACCACACTATCTTTAAAAGATAAGCGGTAGAGGGGCGCTTGGGTGGCTCAATAGGTTAAGCATCCGACTTCGGCTCAGTTCAGGATCTTCCGGTTTGTGAGTTTGAGCCCCACGTCAGGCTCTGTGCTGACAGCTCAGACCCTGGAGCCCACTTTGGATTCTGTGTCTCCCTTTCTCTCTGCCCTTCCCCTGTTCATGCTCTCTCTCCTTCAAAAATAAACATTCAAGAAAAAAATTTTTTAAAGATAAGCAGTAGATAGAAGTACACTGCATTTCAATCTTTCTCAAAAATTATCAATAAAGAAAGCCTGTCTTATCCTATTTTAGTTGCGAAGCAGGCAGAATTTTAGCATTATGTTGCATTTTTCAATCTTGAGGGCTTATGACATCCTCCAGGTCTATAACACTCTAGTCTTTTTATCTGTGATTCTTTTTTTTTAATTGATTTTTTATTATTATTTATTTTTGAGAGACAGAGAGACAGTGTGTGAGCAGGGGAAGGGCAGAGAGAGAGAGGGAGACACAAAATCCAAAGCAGGCTCCAGGCTCTGAGCTGTCAGTACAGAGCTCGACGTGGGGCTCGAACCCACAGACTGTGAGATCATGACCTGAGCCGAAGTCGGACGCTCAATCGACTGAGCCACCCAGGCACCCCATTATCTGCGATTCTTATAAGATGTGTTTGCAGCCTTCTCATTCTATCCTTCGAAGTTTAACCTCTGTTTCATAGTATCCATCTCTTAATATCCCTTTTTAAACTCTTCCTAGCATTTCTTCTTAGTATCACTTTAATATTATCAATTTCCTTAGACTTCTCTTCCATTTCACTAATTCTCTTTACAGTTGTATGTAGTAAACCTTATACATCATTTGTTAAAAAGCAGAATGGTGTGGTAGTTATAAGTAAAGACTTGACTTTCTAGGTTCATGTTCTTCCTCTGCTACTTGCTAGCTGGGTTATTAAACTTCTTTGTGCCATAGTTTTATCATTTGTAAAATGGAGATAAGAGTAGCATCTACCTCGTAGGTTTCTTTTAGTATGAAATGAGAATGTATGGGATGAGCTTAGAATTGTACTCTTCTATTTTTCTTTTTGAGATTTCGTCATTTTAATGTCTGCACTTTCTCCTTTTAAGAAGCTTGTTTCATTTTTCTCATCTAGCCATTCTCTTCCCCCACTCGTGCTTTACGGTGCTTATTCCTTTCTTCATTTCTCAGATCATTTAAACATATTTATTTTAAAATCTCCTTCTGAGTATTCTGATTTCTGTAGTTTCTAAGGTATGAATTAGAAACACACCTTTAGCAAAAATTTTCTTTGGAAGTTCCAGATGTTCTGGCTTGTAGATATACCATATAGAATTGTTTCTGGTTTTCTTCCTTTGCCAAGTTTTAAGTTTTAATATTAATTTTTAGTATAGGGTTCCCACACACGCTGTTAAGACACAGCATTCTACTTTTCTAGCCATAGCTTGACACAGTTAGCTCATTTCCCTGTCATACCCCTTGGCAAGAGGTCGAAGTTTTTCCAGACCTAATTTTCCAGATGGAACCACGTCTCCAGGCCCCTAGCTTCACTCAAGGAGCTCAGTTCCAATTCTTCATGTACAAGAAGTTTGTGACATAAATTACCTTTCCAACACAGATATTAAAACCCTAGTGTTTATGTTTCTATTTGGTACAATATTCTTCTTGGCCTTTAGCACCCCAGTTAGAGGTTTGGCTTTCAGATTGATTTTTGTTTCTGGTCCCTGGGAGTTTGCCAATCTTAATTTCAAATCTGACTTTTTTTCTTAAATTTTATACAGAATTTGAACAGCAGTAGTAGCTTTTCACAGTTGTTTATACTATTATTTTGTTTGGTAGAATGACAATGTCAATTTACCAAAGTTATATTTCTTTAATGAGTAAAGTACCTCAATATATACATTAATTGATTCATAAACCTTTTTTCTCAGCTGTATTGAAGTATTATTGACTTGTAACATGTTAATTTAAAGTATACAAAGTAGTGGTTTGATACACATATATATTACCAAATGATTACCACAATAAAGTTATTTAACAACTTCATCCCCTCATATAATTAAGGTGTATGTGCGTGGGGGGTGATATCTAAGATCTCTAATTTGGGGGTGCCTGGGTGGCTTAGTTGGTTAAGCGACCGACTCTTGGTTTTGGCTAAGGTCATGGTCTCACAGTTTCATGGATTTGAGCCCCACATTGGGCTCTGCAAAGGGACTGCCCACAGAGTCTGCTTGGGATTCTCTCTCTCTCCCTCTCTCTCTGCCCCTCCCCTGCTTGTGCTCTCTCTTTCTCAAAATAAAAAAAATAAACTAAAAAAAAAATCTCTAATTTCAATAAGTAAGCAAAATTCACTTAAAATTTATTAAGAATTTAACATACTTTTTAGGGTATTACTATATTTCATCTCAAAGATGTTCTCAGCTTCTAAGGTACTTATAGTCTAGGTAAAGGCAGTGAATAAATGAAGTACGCTATAATGAAAGTGCTAAGTAACTATGTAAAACAAGAGTTCCATAGTCTTATAACTCAAAATCATCTGGTCTGGAGTACCTTATAGCAGCAGGTTAAACAACCGGACCTATATATGCCTATGGTATGTCTGTCTTTTCTACTTTCCAAAAATAAATGATTAAAATGCCCCTTTCCCAATGTTTATTATCTGTCAGCAAAAATGAAGCATACTTATGGTTCTGAGTTTACACTACTATTATTTTTTAATCAGAGACTGAGTTGCCTTCGGTTAACTGACATTGTCAACTCTGTGGCAAAGCAATGCTTCAAAATTAGAAATGCATATCTTCTTCTCACACATGGTTTTACTCTTTTAACATGAATGATTTCATTTTTCAGATTATATGTACCTATTATTAGCTTTTTTGTGCCAAATATATATATATATATATATATATATATATATATATATATATATATATATATATATTTCTTTCTCGGCCTTTCTTAGTAATCTTTGTTCCTCTTTGGTGGTATTTTAGAATAAGTTAAAATTCTCTTGTTTATCCCTTCACCTAGTAATGTTTTATAACTTTTCTGTCTGTGAATGGTGGGTTGGGATTTTATATAGTGCTTGATGTAAAAGATGGTATGTATACATCATGCGGTTTGTCCTTTGTCAAATATCTATAGTTATGATATCCCAAGGTATCACAAAAGCAAACAGAAACTGCAACAGAGGACCAAGAGAGAAATATTTTAGGGTAAATAGTAAAGCAGGAGGGGGAGTCATTAATGCATTGTGTTTCATTCTTTCAACAAACATTTATTGAGTGCTAAATACATCCCAGGCTTTATCTTAGGCACCTGGTGATACACTGGTGATTAAGGCATATGTGCTCACTGCCTTCCTGGCACCTGCAGTCTCATAGGAGAGACAGTTAATAACAATTATATTACTATAGACTTTGATATATGCTGGGAAGGAAACATACTAGGTGCAATAATGGACAATAAGACTATGTAGTGGGTGCAGCAGGAGAGGCTACTCCTATTAATATGCTCCGAGATGGCTTCTCTGAAGAGTTGCCATTTAGATGGGGACTGAAAGGCTGAGAAAGAGGTTGCAGGATTTCCCTTGGCAGGGTTTATGTTTCATAGGAGACATAAAATAGTTTCTAAAACAGCATTATCAAAATAAGATTCTGTAAACCTTATCCTATAATATTCTTTTTGTGAATATTTCATTTTTTATCTATTCTTCATACACTGATGCAATTTTAGAATAAACAATTATAGTCAGTAAGCATAAATAAATCATGATTAAAACTGTAGCTCCTTACAAAAATCGCCCTCCCCCTGCCATCCTTCCTACCTCTCTTCTCTCCCTCCCTCCCTGTATACCCCTAATCTCTCTCTCTCTCTCCCCGTCTCTCCCTCCCTGTTTTTAGGAATATTGAATCTAGTTCTCTAGTACTAGACTCTACTTTTCTACATTTTAAGAGAGATGTTAATACTATGAGTTACGTAAGATCAAGCAAATAGATACTAACATTATTCTCCACTTAATTCTAAATATTTCATTTTTCTTATAAAATGACACATTTATCAAAAATTCCTCTTTACAGTTATTTTTATTAATTGGCTATCACTTTATGTATTGTACCCTAAGTAATTATACAATACGGAAAAACAAGCAAGAGATCATTGCCAAATGCTCTTTTATGGGAGAAAAAAAATCCTTTGGCATAATGTATACTGCTTTTTAATGCCTTGAAATCATTCTGTGATATACAATAACATTAATGAAATGGACATTTATTATTTACAGTATTCAGATGCATTGCAGATGGTGGAATAATTAAATGTTTAAGAAATACTGTGATATGTGGATATATATATATATATATATGTATGTATGTATGTATGTATTTAAGCCGATTAGAATGTAATACAGAAAACAACAAAGAAAAAAGAAAAGCATAAAATATAGGGCTTTGAGAGCTATGGAATATTGTCTAACCCAACTCCCTTCCTTCTACAAAGACAAAAAAAAATTTTTTTTGGCCAGAAGTTGTCTTTCTTAGCTTTTAAATGTTGGTAAGAACATTTTAAAAACCCATTACAAACTATTTCATGGTTAGAGAGAAGCACACATACATATACATAGCATGTAAAGTATAAAGAGGAAGAATTTAAAATTTGGGGGTGCTTGGCTAGCTCAATCAGTGGAACATGATATCCATGTTGTAAGTTCAAGCCCCAGCTGGGTGTAGAGATTACTTAAAAAAATAGAATCTTTAAAATTCCATGAACTTAATAACTGGACTGAAGAAGTGAAACTTTATCAGTGTCCTTATAGTGTGTCCTATGTACTTTTCTCAGATCTCATCTTCTTTATCCCACTCCAGAGTTAACCTATGTCTGAGCTATGTCTATCATACCTCCATTTTTCTTTATATTTTGCCATGAGATTCCCCTAAACAATATATCATCTACTTTTGTTCAGTTTGGAATCAGAAAATAAGCATTTTTTGCAGACTTTTCATTAAACATTATGTTTATAACGTTTGCCCATGTCGCCATATACACTGGAATTTCACTTCTGCTGTCTATAGCATTCTGTTATATGAATATACCACAATTTACTTATCTATTATCTTGCCAATGTACATGTGGGTGCCCCAGGAACCTTCCCCCATGTTTTGTTAATACAAAAAAAGCTAAGATGAACAATGTTTTATGTGCATGCTAATGCACGTGTGCAGATTTTCCTCTAGAGCAGCTACTCTCAAACCTTTTTAAATCTCCTTTACACTCTTAAGAATAGACCAAGAACTTTTCCTTATGTGAGTTAGATGTATCAATACTTATTATATTAGGAATTAAAACTGAGATAGTTTTAATTAAAACAAAGGATACACAGCACATATTGTTATAGCCATCAAAGCAATGGTGTTATTACACATCATGTAGACTCTGGAAAACTCCATTGCACACTCCTGTGAGAATGAGAATGAAAAAAAGGCAAATAATGTTTTAGGTATGAAACTTGTTTTTACCTTTTGGACCTGCCAAATGGGCCTCAGAGACCCCTACTGGCCCTCGGCCACACTCTGAACCACTACTCCAGTAGATTTTATCAGGTTAGAATTGTCAGGTTATGAGGATATGTCTCTTTAAATATATTAGATTAATAACAAAATTTTTCCAAAACAGTTACACCAGTTTATACTTTCTTTTTTTCAGTTTATACTTTCAGTAGCAGGGTTTAATGTTTTCCTTTGCTACACATCTAGTCAACTTTAAGTATTGTCAGACTTTTTAATTTTTATCAATTTAGTGGGTATAAGATGGTATCTTGCTGTTGCTTCAGATTGCATCTATGATCACTAATGAGGTTCAAAATTTTTATAGGCCATTTGAAAAAACTGCTACATCTTTTTTCCACTTTATTTTGGGTTATCGTTTCCCAAATTCTATTAATAAGTTCTTTAAATATTGGAGATACTAATCCATTGTCAGTTATATGTGATGCAAATATCTTGTCACAGTTGAATCTTCTGTTTTTACTTTTTAAAACCATGTATTTTAATGAACAGAATTTTAAAAAATAATATTGTAATTGTTATCAATAATTTCATTTATGGCTTCAACTCCTTGTTTTGTAGAAGAAACTCTCTTCCCTAAAGTCATGAAGTCATTTCTCTATATTTCCTTTGATTCATTCAAACAGTGTTTATTGGTTATCTACTACTGTTAGACACTGTTCCAGGTATTTTGGATATGGTAGTGAAATAAATAAATAAATAAATAAATTATATATATATATATATATATATATATATATATATATATATATATATATATATATATAAAACCGTAGTCTCCTGGAGTTTACATTCTAGACGTAGGGAAGAAAAAAATAAATAAAAAAGCAAATAATGATTCTGAATGAAGGATGGTGATAAATATTATGGAGAGCCATGAAGCAAGATGAGAGTATGAGTGGTCTGAGGTGAGGTTTTCTAGCACAGAACAGAAAATTTCTGATGGCAGTTGTATGCATGGAAAATTCGAGGAAAGTAGGAAGACCAAGTGGTTACAATGGAGTAAGCAAGAGGAAGACTATTTGGAGATTAGATCAGGTTGATAATAGAAGCCCAGACCAAGTAGGAGCTTCAGTCAGGACTGGAAGGACAGCTTTCCTCATTCCTTGCCCCCATCCTGGGACCTAGAGGGGAAAGCAGATATGCACCCCCACTCACCAATTATATAGGACACCCCTGTTTCTAGTCAGCTCCTGTCCTGCTGCCCACCCCAACAATCTCTCCTCATATCTTCCCCTTTTGCCACCACAAAATTTTTCCACTCCTCTGCCTGCCTTTGCTCAGAGCCTGGAACCTGATTCAGATTCTGTCACCCTCTCTCTGCCCCTCCCCCCACCCATTCTGTCTCTGTCTCTCAAAAATGAATAAACATTTAAGAAATTGAAAAAATAAAGACGAACTTTTACTTTGAAATGGGAAGGCCCTGGAAAGTTTTGATTAGAGAAACAACGTGTTTTGATAGCCTAGATTTTAAAAAGATTATTCTTGCTACTGTTTGGGAAACAATCTGTAGGCAAGCAAAGAATAAAGCCAGGAGAACAATTAGGATTCTTTTGAATAATAATCTAGTCAGGAATGGCAGTGGCTTGAACCAGGTGGTAGCAGTGTTGAAAAGGAAAAAAAAAAAAAAAAAAGATCCGATTATGGATATATTTTGAAGTTAAAATTTGGAAATTGATTAGGCATAGTTTGCAAGAAAAATAGAGTAGTCAAAAATGAGTAACTCCTCATTTTGTGGGGGACATTTCTTTGACATGAGTAACTGGAAAGAGAAAGTCATCATTTAAAGACTCAAGGAAGACAGCAGGTGAAACAAATCCAGGTTCAGGTGCAAGGACTTCAATTTAGACAAGTTCATGTTCTTATGCCCTTTATTATTTTTTTTTTCTGAATAGGGATGCCAAAAAGGTATTTGGATACATGACTCTGTATTTTTGGGAAAGGTCCAACCTGACTATATAAATCTGGAATTCATTGGTGCATATAAATGGTCTTTGAAGTCTTGAGAAACGGTGACCTTTCCAAGGGAGTGATTAAAGAAAGAGAAGGCAAAAGGCCTGGAGTCTGAACCATGAGACACTGCAATTTTACAGGTTGTAAGATGAAGAGGAACCAATAATTTAACTCATTTCATCTAAAATACACAGGCCTTCACAGGAAGTTTTAGAATAATTTCAATTAAATGACTTGGTCTGTAGACCTCAGTGATAAGATTTTAATTGTTATTATATAGCAGTATGCTGATAATTTGTGGTTTGTAAGGTTTGAAATAGATGGGTAGAATTAAAAAATATTTTAAAATCAATTGAGAGAGGATTTGATTTTCTGAAAACAAATATAACTTAAGCATTTTTGTTTTAATTTTTTTAATGTTTATTTTATTTTTGAGACAGAGAAAGACAGAGCATGAGCAGGGGAGGGGCTGAGAGAGAGGGAGACACAGAATCCTAAGCAGGTTCTAGATTCTAAGCTATCAGCACAGAGCCCGACAGGGGACTCAAACCTGTCAACTGGTAGATCATGAACTGAGCCAAAGTCAGATGCTGAACCAACTGAGCCACCCAGGCACCCCCTTAAGCATTTTCTTAAACTTGACCTTGAACTACTTGAACTCTGTAGTTTTCTGATTTGTTTACTATCTTGTGTTTGTGATGAGTCAATTGAGAAATATTTTGTTTTGTTTTTTCCCCTTGAGAATTCTGTTGTGATTTCCAGAAAAAGGGACAATGTAGATGGTGTCTTATCTTACATTAATGTTGCTTGGGAACTGAACTGACAGTCAAGAGTAGTCTCTCAGTTTAGATTTGCAGAAGGCCAAATAACTTGGATATCTTTACTGAAACATCTGCATCTCTTGCATTCCTTTTAAAACATTGTATTTACTAATGCATTAATAGGTAAGGTAAAGTGTTCCTTTTACTTTTCTGTACCCTCTGAATATTTCCCAGTAAGATCGCATTTCTTGAAAAATTGGGAGAAAATAAAGCTCTTTAAAAATTATCATTTTGGATAATGAAAGCATTTTCAAATGAAGAGTTTAACAAATAGACCTCATGGAGACACCTTTTTATTGCATATGAATAGAATTAATCATACTGCTATATAATAACAATGAAAATCTTATCACTGAGGTCTGCAGATAAGTCATCTAATTGAAATTATTCTAAAACTTCCTATGAAGGCCTGTGTACTTTACATGAAATGAATTATTTTCTATTCACCATTCACAGATTACACTTTCCTATTTATGTCTGTATATTCTCTCCATCTTGATTTCTTATAACTAAGACTTTGAAAATATTTATTCTAACTGTAACTTTAGGTTAAGTTACCACCCTCTCTAAGTAGGCTTGCCTGAATAACAGAACTAAAAGTATCTATTGAACTTTATTATGTATCCCCAGAGACCACTCCAGTGCTGGAACATAGTTATGACTGTATGGGATTTTGATATGCCTCTATTACAGTAGTATAATGCATGTTATATACAGTAAATAATCCATAAATGTAAGTTTCCCTTATGAAAATATCTGGAATATGTAGATATATATTTGTACAATCTTTTTAGCAACATTGGGAGTTTTGGATTAAATGTATGCAAAGCCTATGCATTCCTCCTAGAAGTATTTTTGAAAAGTGAGTGGGACATCTGGGTGACTCAGTCGATTAAACATCCGACTTCAGCTCAGGTCAGGATCTCACAGTTCATGAGTTTGAGCCCTGCATGCGGCTCTCTTGCTGTCATCATGGAACCTTCTGCAGACCCTCTGTCCCCATATCTTTCTGCCACTACCTCGCTTATGCTCTGTCTTGTAGATGGTAAGATTTCATTATTTTTCATGGCCGAGTAGTATATATACCACCTCCTCTTTATCCATTCATCAGTCGATGGACAGTTGGGCTGTTTCCATAATTTGACTATCATAGGTTATGCTGCTGTAAACATCGGGGTGCATATATCATTTTGAATTCATGTTTTTGTATTCTTTGGGAAAATACCTAGTAGTGCAGTTGCTGCACCATGAGGTAGTTCTATTTTTAACTTTTTGAGGAATCTCCATACTGTTTCCCAAATAAGCTGCACCACCTTACATTCCCACCAACAGTAGAAGAGGGTTCCCCATTCTGTGCATCCTCGCAGAAACCTGTTGTTTTTTGTGCTGTTAATTTTAGCCACTCTGACAGGTGTGAGGTGATATCTCATTGTGGTTTTGATCTATATTCTCCAGATGATCAGTGATTGGCCATTGTATATCTTCTTTGGAAAAATGCCTATTTCTGTCTTCTGTCCATTTATTAACTGGATTGTCTGTTTTATGGCTGTTGAATTATATCACTTCTTTATATATTTTGGGTACTAAACCTTTATCAGATATGTCATTTGAGTTATCTTCTTCCTTTCCAAAGGTGGCCTTTTAGTATTGTTGATAGTTTCATTCTCTGTGCAGAAGCTTTTTATTGTGATGAAGTCCCAATAGTTTATTTATGCTTTTGTTGCCATTGCCTCTGGAGACATACCTAGAAAGAAGCGCTATGGCTAATGTCAAAGAGGTTACTGACGGCGATCTCCTCTAGGATTTTTATGCTTTCATGTCTCACATTTAGGTCTTTAATCCATTTCAAATTCATATTTTAAATGGTGTAAGAAAGTGGTCTAGTTTCATTTTTTGCATGTTGCTGTCCAGTTTTCCCAATAACATTTGTTGAAGAGACAGTCTTTTTTCCATTGGATATTCTTTCCTGCTTTGTCAAAAATTGTCGGACTGTATAGTAGTGGGTTCATTTCTGGGTTTTGTAGTCTGTTCTATTGATCTTTTTGTCTGTTTTTCTGCCAATACCAAACTGTTTTGGTCACTGCAACTTTGTAATATAACTTGACGTCTGGACTTGTGATGCCTCCAGCTTTCCTTTGCTTTTTCAAAGTTGCTATGGCCACTCAGGTTTTTTTGTGGTTACAAATGAATTTTAGGATGTCTGTCTGTTCTAGCTCTGCAAAAATGCTGTTTGTATTTTGGTGGGGATTGCATTAAATGTGTAGATTGCTTTGGTTACTATAGATATTTTAACAATATTTCTTCCTCCAAACCATGAGCATGCAATATTTTTCCATTTCTTTGTGTCCTCTTCAATATGTTCATAAGTGTTCTCTAGTTTTCAAAATACAGATCTTTCATCTTTTTGGTTGGGTTTATTCCTATGTAGGTATCTCATGGGGTTTGGGTGCAATTGTAAATGTGTTTGATTCGTTAATTTCTCTTTCTGTTACTCCATTAATGGTGTATGTATACAAATGCAACAGATTTCTGTATGTTGATTTTGTTTCCTGCAACTTTACTGAATTCCTATATCAGTTCTAGGAAGTCTTTTTGGTGGAATCTTTCAGGTTTTCCATAGGGTATCATGTTATCTGCAAATAGTGAACGCTTGAATTCTTCCTTGCTGATTTAGATGTCTTTTATTTCTTGTTGTTGTATAATTGCTGTGACTAGGACCTCCAGTATTATGTTAAATAACATTGGTGAGAGTGAATATTCCTGTCTTGTTCCTGACGTTAGAGTAAAGTTCTCAGTTTTTCCCTATTGAGGATATTAGCTGTGGGTTCTTCGTATATGACTTTTATAATGTTGAAGTATGTTCCCTCAAACCCTGCTTGGTTGAGGTTTTTTATCATGATGTATAGTGTACTTTGTCAAATGCTTTTTCTGCATCTATTGAGAGGATCATATAGTTTTCATTCTTTCTTTTATTAATGTGGTGTATCATGCTGGTTAATTTGTGAATATTGAACCATCCATGCAACCCAGGAATGAATTCCATTTGTTCATGGTGAATGAATTTTTTAAAGTATTGTTAGATTCAGTTTGCTAGTATTTTACTGAGAATTTTGGCATCTGTTCATCAGGGATATTGACTCTGGTTCTCTTTTTAGGGGAGTCTTCATCTGGTTTTGTTATCAGGATAATGCTGGCCTCATAGAATGAATTTGGAAGTTTCCCTTCCTTTTCTACTTTTGGAATAGTTTGAGAAGAATAGGTATCAACTCTTCTTTAAATATTTGATAGACTTTACCAGTAAAGCCATCTAGCCCTGCACTTTGGTTTCTTGAGAGTTTTTTGATTACTAATTTAATTTATTGTTTGTTATTGGTCTGTTCAAGTTTTCTATTTCATTCTGTTTCAGATTCGATGATACTTTTTGTGTTCTAGAAATTTATCCATTTCAAGGTTGTCCAATTCATTGGCATGTAGTTTCTCATAATTTCTTATAATTGTTTGTATTTCTATGGTATTGGTTGTTATTTCTTCTCTGTCATTTGTGATTTTATTTATTTGGGTCCTTTATCTTTCCTCTGTGATGTCTCACTAGAGGTTTATCACTTTCATTATTATTTTCAAAGAACTACCTCCTGGTTTTATTAATCTTTTCTGTTGATTTATTTTTAGTTTATCTATCATTTATTTTTCCTCTAATCTTTATTATTTCCTTCTTACTGCTGGCTTTAGACTTTTTTCATTCTTTTTTTCTCGCTCCTTCAGGTATAAGGTTTGGTTGCATATTTGAGATATTTCTTGCTTCTTAAGGTAGGCCTGTTTTGCTAGGTACTCCCGTTGCAGGACCAATTTTGCTTCATCTCAAAAGTTTTAGAACATTGTGTTTTCATTTTCATTTATTTTGATGTATTCTTTAATTCCTTACTTGATTTCGTAGTTAGCCCATTCCATTGTTTAGTAGCATGTTATTTAACCTCCATGTATTTGTGGTTTTTCCAAATATTTTCTTGTGGCTGACATCTAGTTTCATAGTGCTGTGCTCACAAAACATGCATAGTATGATCTCATTCTTTTTGTATTTGTTGATGCTTGTTTCATGACCAATTTATGTGATCTATTCTGGAGAATATTATAAGTGCACTTGAAAAATATGTGTATTCTGCTGTTTTAAGATGGAATGTTCTGGATATATCTGAGAAGTCCATCTGTTCCAGTGTATCATTTAAAGTCATTGTTTCCTTGTTGATTTTCTACTTAGATGATCTTTCCACTGATATAATTCGGGTGTTGAACTCCAATACTATTATATTATTATCAAGGAGTTCCTTTATATTTGTTATTGTTTATGTATTTTGGTTGTTCCAAGTTGGGGGCATATTTATAATTGTTAGATCTTCTTTCCAGATAGTCCCATTTATTATCATATAGCATCCTTTTTTGTCTTTTGTTACAGTCTTTGTTTCAAGGTCTTGTTTGTTGGATGTAAGTTTTGCTATTCTAGCTTTCTTTTGACATCCATTGGCATGATAAATGTTTCCCCATCCCCTCACTTTTAATCTGCACATGTCTTTAGGTCTAAAATGAATCTCTTACAGGCAGATATATGTGCATATTGTTTTCTTATTCATTTGACACCCTATGTCTATTGATTAGAGCACTTAGTTCATTTACATTTAGAGTAATCGTTGATAGATATATATTTATTCCCATTTTGTTACTTGTTTTGTTGTTCCTGGACATTCCTCTGATACTTTCTTGTATTTGTCACTTTTGCTCTCTCCTTTCTACTCAAAGCGTCCACTTTAATATTTCTTACAGTCCTGGTTTGGTCGCCAGGAACTCCTTTAGTTTTT
This sequence comes from Paguma larvata, assembly GCA_030068075.1. Classification (NCBI taxonomy): domain Eukaryota; kingdom Metazoa; phylum Chordata; class Mammalia; order Carnivora; family Viverridae; genus Paguma; species Paguma larvata. Next base: position 72,043,222 of record CM057830.1, read on the forward strand.
GTTTGTCTGGGAAACCATCTTCCTTATATTCTGAATGATAGCTTTGCTGGATAGAATATTATTTGCTGCAGATTTTTCCCTTTCAGCACTTTGAATATATCATGCCCCTCCATTCTTGCTGGCCAATTTTCTGTTGAGAAATACCCAACCAGCCTTAAAGGTGTTTCCTTCTAAGTTAAGTACTTCTCTGTGATAAGGGTCTCACTGAACTAATTTCTTCTCTTCCCTTTTCAAGCCCAGTGAGTATCTTTATGACTGTTGCTTTAAATTCTCCATCAGGCATGTTAATTATATCTATTTTGCTTAGACCTTTCCCATGGCCTTATTTTGTTCTTTCACTTGGGATATATTTCTCCATCTTGACATTTTGTCTAAGTCTCGGCCTTTTCCTATGTGTTAGGAAACTCAGCTATGTCTCCTGTTCTTGAGGGCAATGGCCTTATGAAAAAGGGGTCCATGTATGCTTAGGGCCTGGCACTTCAGGTAGCGTCTCCAGGGTGCGGTGCTTGCTCTCTGCTGTTGTGTGTCTTCTGTTTTGTTTTTGAAAAAAGACCTTACACCACTTCTACCAGAACTGAGGCCCTACTTGTTGGGAAACATGTTGTCGGCATGTGTTTATGCTGTTCTTCTGGGTGACAGACTTACCACAGTGGGACAGAAGTAAGCATGACTGAGAAAGGCAGTCCCTCCAGAGTACAGTGGTATAGGGCTTGGTGTAGGCAGCCAATGTCAGCACTGTGCTGCTTCATACAGGTGGCTCTGTGTTTATGCTGAGAGGCCAGGAAGGAAAATGGTGCCAGCAAACTCCTTTATTCCCATAAAGCCATCTCCATGAGGCTGCTTCTCAAGGACACACTTTGACATGAGCGAATAATCTCCCTCCTGCGTGCCTTAGGTGTCTTCAGATCACTGTTTCCACAATGTCTACCCCAGGGTTTTTCACCGTCTTCTCTCCAGTAGCAGGACACTGACCTCTGGGCTTTAACCCAGTCAAGCTGTCTGACCTTTAAAACTCTAGTTGCAAGTACTCGAGAAATTCAGTCCCTCTGATTTTCCAAGCCAATGATTTTGTATAAATATTCTCCATGTGCATTCTCCTGTGTGCTCCTCTCTCTTTCATCATTCTCCTCAACCAGGGCCCCCTCCCCTCCACAGCACCCACAATCCTTGTCTCCCATAAACCATGTCTCTACACTCTACACTTCTTCAATGTGGACCCTTCTCTACCTTTAGATGTGGAGCTTGTTCTATAAGTCTTAAGGTCGATTTCTGGGATATTTAGGATGGTTTGATAGTTATCTAGTTATGTATGTGGAATGATATTAGCCCTGGGTTCTGTTTTTCCGCCACCATCTTCCTCTCTCACCAAGATAGTGTAAATATTTGAAATGAAATATTAGGATCCACATATGGAAATGAGAGAAATATTAGGACCCACAAAGGAAAATGAGAGAAATTATACCTGTGTTTTAGAATTGCTTTCCCATTTGTGTTAGGAAGGGGGATGCTACCGTAAGAAATATTGATGCACACACTTTATGACTTTGTTATGGAAAGGACTCCTAAACATGGTAGGAGGTTAGATTAATATGTATTTAGTTGTCTTGGATATTATTGGGAAAATTATTAATCAAATATTTCATAAAAATAGATTCCTTTATGTCTTTAAACTGCTTTGCCTTGAAACATTAACATTTTATTTTTTTTAATATTTATTTTTGAGAGAGCTCATGAGAGGGGGAAGGGCAGAGAGAGAGGGAAACACAGAATCCTAATCAGGCTCCAGGCTCTGAGCTATCAGCACAGACCCCAATGCGGGGCTCAAACTCACGAACTGCGACATCATGACCTGAGCCAAAGTCTGCTCAACAAACTGAGCCACCCAGGTGCCCCAAAACATTAACATTTTAAATAATGAATTATCCTAAAGTGAGATTCTTCAGAATTTAATTTCCGAAGTTAGGTTTCTTTTGTTTTTTTCTTCACTTTCTGATTTTTTTAATGTTTATTTATTTTTGAGAGACATAGAGACAGAGTATGAGCAGGGGAAGGGCAGAGAGAGCGGGAGATATAGAATCTGAAGCAGGCTCTAGGCTCTGAGCCGTCAGCACATAGCCTGACGCAGGGCTTAAACTCACAGACGTGAGATCATGACCTGAGCCGAAGTCGACCTTAACCAACTAAGCCACCCAGGTGCCCCCGAAGTTAGGTTCCTAAGAGTATGTGTCTGTTTAAAAGACCTATTAGTAAAACTGCATATACCTAATTCCATTTTGTTGTTTTATTTTTTTAATGATCCTGATTTCAAAGTTCCAAATTAATACAACTTCTTTAAAACATTTATTAAGGACATGTTTATGAAACAGTTTAACCTGATATTTGCAGGCACCATGTTAGGGCTGCCTTACCTCAGTGACTTAGTAATCCCTTTATCATTTTAGGATATGCTACCTATTATACTAGCATGTATTTATGGAAGGGGGAGAGGAAGGAGGAGAGAAGGTATTGACTGAATCCTCTGAAGGAAATGTCTAGCCAAGGAATTATAGTAACAGTATTACAGTTTTGGACACTGGATAAGAGAATGTTTTTAATACCCATGGTCCTAACCATGTGCACCTAGTGTATTAGGACCTATTTCCAGTAGATTGAAAACAAGTTATAACAGGTTTAATGTTCTGTTTTCTAACAACATTTTATATCATTATGGTCTCAGAAGGAACTAGTGAATAAAATAATAATTTACATTTTCTTGAACAATGGATTTCTTGTTCTATCACTTCAGTGTCTAAAAGGCTCTTATTTGATGTTGACATTTAAGTAATATCAGAATAGGTGGTGTCATAATGTATACTGATTGACATTATAAGAAAATACAAAATATTATTTGACCAGTGAAATCAAAAGGGGAGAAGAAATATCAAAACTCTTGTGAGTCCTACTTTTTGGAAATTCATGAACAAGTGAAATTATTTCCAAGAACCATATTCTTCCATTCTCTGTTAGTAAAATGTTGACTACCTTATAGATTCTGCTGGCAGCCATAACGGCAATTTGCTGGGGCTTGAATGCCAAATGATATTATTTGTAACACTAATGTAAGGCTGCATGGAGGTTAATTACTATATATGTATTAAAGTACTGTTTGGGTTGTAATTACTGCCTTTTTAACACCCCCCACCATTCCCCCCACCCCACATACCACTTTGGTCATATATTTTTTTTCTTTTATAGCTAGCGATTTATATTTGATTTTTTCCTCCATTGTTTTATTTAAATTTTAGTTAACATACAGTGTAACATTGGTTTCAGGAATAGAATTCAGTGACTCATCGCTTACATGCAAAACCCAGTGCTCATCACAAGTGCCCTTAGTACCTATCACCCATCTTGCCCATCTCCCACTCACCTCCCTCCATCGACCCATAGTTTGTTCCATACCATAAGAGTCTCTGGTGGTTTGTTTCTTTCTCTTTTCTCCCCCCAACTTCTCACATGTGCATTTGTTTTGTTTCTTAAATTTCACATATGAGTGAAATCATATGGTATCTTTCTCAATTGACTTATTTTACTTAGCATAATACATTCTAGCTGTATTGACATCATTGCAAATGGCAAGATTTCATTCTTTATGATGGCTGAGTAATATTCACACACACACACGTACATACACACCACCTCTTTATACATTCACCAGTCTATGGACATTTGGGCTCTCTCCATAGTTTGGCTATTGTTTATAATGACACTATAAACATTGGGGTGCATGTCGCCCTTCTAATCTGTATTTTTGTATCCTCTGGGTAAATACCTAATAGTGCAATTGATGGATCATAGGGTAGTTCTATTTTTAGTTTCTTGAGGAACCTCCATACTGTTCTAGTTTGCATTCCAACCAGCAATGCAAGAGGGTTCCCCTTTCCACACATCCTCGCTAACACCTGCTGCTTCTTGCATTGTTAATTTTAGCCATTCTGACAGGTATGAGGTGGTATCTCACTGTGGTTTTGATTTGTATTTCCCTGATGATGAGTGGTGTTATAAATCTTTTTACGCCCATTAGTCATCTCGATGTCTTCTTTGGAAAAGTGTCTATTCATGTTTTCTGCCCTTTTTTTAACTGGGTTGTTTGTTTTTTGGGTATTGATTTTGATAAGTCCTTTATAGATTTTAGAAACTAACACTTTATCAGATATGTCATTTGCATATATCCTCTCCCATTCCATAAGCTGCCCTTTAGCAAGTGACTTTGGTCATTTCTACTGATGATTTGCAGTACAGTAGCTGACAACTGCCTGAAATTATTTTAGCCAAATAATTCTTGCTCTAGTAAATTCATTTTAAGCATCTGATAAGACTGCAGAGATTAGTGCCAGCTTAAGTAAAAATATTTTTACAGTCGAAATGTATATAAAAATTCAGTTAATTTCCAGGTATGTGATGACTCTTTAAGTTAACTGACAATATATCTTCTTTGGGGTTTATTGGAGAATCATTTGTCTACTTTATAGAACAATTGATGGAGTTGTTTGCCAGGTATATTCTGAAGATGTCACTAAATGGAGTGCTTCAAAGTTTCTATATGCTATCACATTGCTCTATGAATTACCTGCACCTAAAGACTTAGGGAGGTTCAGGGTAATATTGGGAAACTCTGGATTAGAATGTGACCATCAAAATGAGAAGTTTGTTCTCTAGCTATTTTATCATTCAACATCATGAAAGAAGCTCTTTTCTTATTCTGAGCTTCCTATTCTTAAGAATGGCTGCCAAGTGCCTTAGCTCCAGACAACAATGACCCATGATAACTGGTTTATTAGTTTTCTTTTTAACTTTTCCTTTGAGTCCTTCCTCATTCTTTCCCCTTCATTTGCCTTCAGTCTTTCTCTTAGACCCTTCTGTTTCTAAGCATACCAGAGAAATGTCTCTTTAGTGATGATTGTGTTAAATTTGGTTAATTGAATACAAGTGAATTTAGAGTCTAAATCCCATCTATTCTCTGATATCTGATAGCACTGTCAAATACAGCTACCTTTATAGGCTTTGTGCAGTTTTATGCCCTCATTCACAAAGCTGGATATGATCCTGTTTATTGAAATCCTATATCCTATCATTTTAGTTGTGGAACAGGCTTTAGATGTCATGCTGTGCAACGTTATTTTGCAAATGAAGAACCAGAGACTTTGGGGTTTCAATAACTTGTCAAATACCACCTAGCAATTAAGTGGCTTGTGTAGGATTACAACCTAGATCCCAGCACATTCCAGTGTTTTATCCACTTGGTTATACTACTTCCAACTGGCTTGACTTTGTACATTTGAATGCCTTTATATTTTGTGGACTTAAATTTCCTTACCAAACATACTGATTTACCTGGCTTCAGAATTCATACTCACATCAGAACACTGATACAAAAGTCTTCAGTCATACCCATTTCCTTTTTCCACCCCTCCTTTTCCATCCCTCCACACACACACCCACTCCCCTAAAGTTTTCCTTTGTCCTTTATTGCTGCATTTTCAGAAACCATAGTGAAATTTATAATTTTTCTTTGGGATTTTCTATTCATTTTTCCTGCATCCTGTTTTGTTTTTTTGTTTTTTTTTTTTTTTGGTGTACCTCTGAAAAACCTACTTAAAGAAAAGAAAAAATATCACCATACTAATTGGCTTTTCTTCTGCTGAAAAAAACGTTAAATTGGGAATAAGAAAATGGTGATACATTTTCATACCTTAGACAATGACATAAATATTATGTGCTCCGGTTTTCTACCAATAAAGTGGTATTTCTCTATCCTGCAGAGTAATCAATCCAACTTAATGTGAAGGCCTGGATATGTTTAGGACTTTTCTGAGAATGGTGCACAAAAAAAAAAGATATATGATCGTGTTACTATGTTTTAAGGTATGAAAAGGAAAGATAATTGTCTTGGTATTAGTTGTTATTATTAATATTTAAAGACTAGTGTATCCATATCTTCTCAGGACAACGATTTAGCAACCCTATGACAGGATTATTTTTCTCTTTGCCCTTTTTTCACTACCTCATGCTTTAAATTAACCCAGCATCTACCGTATGCCTAGTAAAATGTTGGTGGTGAGGTTACTTATATGTATGTGTTAAATTTATGTGTTAAGGGCCACCTGGGTGGCTCAGTTGGTTAAGCATTCGACTTCGGCTCAGGTCATGATCTTGTGGTTCATGCATTCGAGCCCCAAGTCCGGGTCTGTGCTGACAACTCAGAGCCTGGAGCCTGCTTCGCGGATTCTGTGTCTCCCTTTCTCTCTGCCCCTCTCCCGCTTGTACTTTGTCTCTCTCTCTCAAAAATAAATAAAACATTAAAAAATTAAATGTATGTGTTAAATGTTTATTGCCTTTTTGGCTGTGATTCTGTGGTAATTCCAAAGGCTTTAACTAAGGCCTTCCTTGCCATAGACCCATCCTAATCCTAATTGTAATTAATATGATATTGGCAGTCTTTTACAAGACTAAGCATATAAGTAGATAAGTATTTTAGCATTTTATGTAATATACAGAGTGCTACAAATACTGTGCTGTAAATTTAGGGTTTTTTTAAATGTTAATTTTCTTTATTTGTGTGAGAGAGAGAGCAACCATTAGCAGGAAGGGGCAGAGAGAGGGGGAGACAAAGAATCCCAAGCAGTCTCTGTGCACAGAGCCCAACTACTGGCTCAAACCCATGAACCGTGAGATGGTGACCCGAGCTGAAACCAAGAGTCAGATGCTTAACTGACTGACCCACCCAGGTGCCCCTGTAAATTTATCTTGTTAGAAAAAGATCATGGTAAGTTACTATGTAATATTCTGTAAGTAGTTGCCAAAAGTTTATAAACAGTCTTTTAAGGACATGAGTCATCCATTAACCATTTGGTTTGCCTCTTACTATTTGTTGTCATCTGTCAGTATCCTCAATAATAAAAATCAACTCTGAAATACAGTACATAAAATATGTTGGTAGTTCAGGGAAGGTAGGGACAAATTCTAGGTCTTGGCTCAGGAAAATTCACGGAAGTGGTAGATTTCCTTAGGATTCCAGCAGATTGAGATCTTAGAGCCTATAAGGACTGAATATGTTAGGAGGAAGAGAATAAGCTGGAATTTAAGGTAGAAAGAAAAAATTTTATCAAGATACAAGGTGAAAGAAGTAGAGAGCAGTTTTGAGAAGCCATGAGTAGTCTGTCTTGGCAAAACATAGGCTATGTTTATTGATAGAAATTTCACAAAAAATGAAAGTTTTAAACCATATGAAGAACAGTGTTGAATGCCATTTTAAGGAGTTTAGATTTTATTTAAAGGGATTAGGGGAGCCATAGATTAATTTTTAGTAGCAGAAAAACTTTATAAGAGGTGGTTTTGAGAAGATTGATGTGATAGATATGAATGAAGTGGTTGCAGGAAAAAAAAAAGTGAAGTCGGAGGAACTAATTATTAGATTATCACAAGAGTTTGAGCAAAAAGAACCTAAGCCAGGAAAGATGAAACTGATATTTGGAAAAATAACTCGATAGTTCTGGATTTTGTGGAAAAGAAAAAAATCAATTGGCTAAATAGTGATGCCATTTTTTTTTTAAGTGAGAGAGTAGTAATTTCAGAAGAAGGATCCTATTTGGGGAGAAATTATTTTTGAATCCATCTAATTTGAAGGGTAGATTGAGTATATAGCTAAAGTTATCTAATAGGGAGATGAACATGTGCTGTTTGCATGTTTATTAATAATTACCTAGTTTGCATATCCTCACAAATTAAATAATTAAAACTATGCTATAAAAATAGACCACTACAGGGGCACCTGGGTGGCTCAGTCGGTTGAGCGTCCGACTTCCGCTCAGGTCATGATCTTGCGGTCTGTGAGTTCGAGCCCCGCGTCGGGCTCTGTGCTGACGGCTCAGAGCCTGGAGCCTGCTTCAGATTCTGTGTCTCCCTCTCTCTCTGTCCCTCCCCCACTCATGCTATGTCTCTCTCTGTCTCAAAAATAAATAAACATTAAAAAAAATTAAAAAAACAATAGACCACTACGGAATAGAGTGGAAGAAAGTAAGAAAGCCAAGGAAAGAACTTTGGTGACCACATTTGAGTGTAGAAATAAGAGTTGCTAGAGAAGGAAGAGTTAGAGAAGCTGGGTGGTGGAATCATGCTAAAGCCATATTTAGAAAACCTATGGGAGAAGAAAAGTTCAGGAAGAAGGGATTAGTCAACAATCTAAAATTATAAAGGCATAACAAGTGGGCTGAGGTTAAAAAAGTAAGTGGTTGGATTTGTTGGCTTTGGTAATAGTTTTGATGCTGCAAGGACAGTTTCAGAAAGGACAGAGCTAGACAAAGAGCAGCAAATAAAGCCTAAAGCCAGCAGAAGAAGAAGGATAATAAGGATTAGAGCAGAAATAAACAATATAGAAACAAACAAACAAAAAACAAGTCCACAGTAGAACAGATCAATGAAACTAAACACTGGTTCTTTGAGAGAATAAATAAAATTGAAAAACCGTTAGACTGATAAAAAAGGAAAAGAGGATCCAAATACATATAATCACGAATGAAAGAGGAGAGATCACAACAAATACCACAGAATTATAATCACTTATAAGAGAATACTATGAAAAATTATAAGCCAATAAACTGGGCAATCTGGAAGACATGGACAAATTACTAGACACTTACATGCTACCAAAACTGAAACAGGAAGAAATAAAGAATTCCAACAGGCCCATAACCAGCCAAAAAACTGAATCAGTTATCAACAATCTCCCAACAAAAGTAGAGATTGAAAGAACACACCTCCACTTAATAAAGGCCATTTATGAAAAGCCTATAGCTAATATCATTCTCAATGGGGAAAAACAGAGAACTTTCCCCCTAAAGTCAGGAACATGACAGGGATGACCACTCTCATGACAGTTGTTCAGCATAGTACTGGAAGTCCTAGCCTCAGCAATCAGACAACAAAAGACATAAAAGTCATCCAAAATCAGCAATGAGAAAGTTAAACTTTCACTCTTCACAGATGACATGATACTCTACATGGAAAACCCAAAAGACTCCACCAAAAAACTGCTAGAACTGATACATGAATTCAGCAAAGTCACAGGATATGAAATCAACATACAGAAGTTGGTTATATTTCTACACACCAATAATGAAGTAGCAGAAGGAGAAATCAAGGCATTTGTCCCATTTACAATTGCACCAAGAACCATAAAATACCTAGGAATAAACCTAACCAAAGAGGTAAAAGATCTGTATGCTGACAACTATAGAAAGCTTATGAAAGAAATTGAAGACACAAACAAATGGAAAAACATCCCATGCTCATGGATTGGAAGAACAAATACTGTTAAAATGTCTATACACCCAAAGCAATCTACAGATTCAATGTAATTTCTATCCAAATACCACCAGCATTCTTCATAGAGCTAGAACAAACCATCCTAAAATTTATATGGAACCACAAAAGACCCTGAATAGCCAAAGTACTATTGAAAAAGAAAACCAAAGCTGGATCCATCATAGTTCCAGACTTTAGCCTGTATTACGAAGCCATAATATCAAGACAGTATGGTACTGGCACGACAGACACAGTGGAACGGATCAATGGAAATACAGATCAGTGGAACAAAATAGAGAACCCAAAAATTGACCCACAAATATTATTACCAACTAATCTTTGGCAAGTAGGAAAGATTATCCCCTGGAAAAGAGACAGTCTCTTCAGCAAATGGTGCTGGGAAAACTGGACAGTGACACGAAGAAGGATAAAATTGGACCACTTTCTTACACCATACTCAAAAATAAATTCAAAATGGATGAAACACATAAATGTGACACAGGAAACCATCTGAATTCTACAGGGGAAAACAGGCAGCAACCTCTTTGACCTCAGCCACAGCAACTTCTTACTATACATGTCTCCAGAAGCAAGGGAAATAAAATAAAAAAATGAACCTTTGGGACCTTCTTAAGATAAAATGCTTCTGCACAGTGAAGGAAGGAAACAACAACACTAAATGGCAACTGACTGAATGAGAGAAAATATTTGTAAATGACATATTGAATAAAGGTATTTTGTATACGAAATCTATAAAGAACATATCAAACTCAACACCTAAAAAACAAATAATCCAGTGGAGAAATGGGGAGAAAATATGAATAGTCACTTTTCTAAATAATGTGTATAGATAGCTAACAGACACATGAAAAGATTCTCAATAGCACTCATCATCAGAGAAATACAAATCAAAGTCACAATGATATACCAACTCACACTGTCAGAATGGGTAAAATTACTCAGGAAAGAAAAGATGTTGGTGAGGATGCAGAAAATGGGGAACGCTTTTGCACTATTGGTGGAAATGCAAATTGGTGCAGCTACTTTGGAGAACAGTATGGAGGTTCCTCCAAAAAATTAAAAGTAGAACTACCCTACAACCCAAAGCAATTGCACTACTAGGTATTTATCCAAAGGGTACAGGAGTGCTGATTCGAAGAGGTACATGAACCGCAATGTTTATAGCAGCACTATCAACAATAGCCAAATTATAGAAAGAGCCTAAATGTCCATGGATTGATGAATGGATAAAGAAGAGGTTGTGTACATATACAATGGAATATTACTTGGCCATAAAAAAAGAATGAAATCTTGCCATTTGCAATGACGTCAGTGGAGCTAGAATCTAGTATGCTAAGCAAAATAAGTCAGTCAGAGAAAGACATATTATATCACTCATATATTGAATTTATGAAGCAAAAAAGTGAACATAGGGGAAAGAAAGGAAAAATAATATAAAAACAGGGACGCCTGGGTGGCTCAGTCTGTTAAGTGTCCGACTTCGGCTCAGGTCATGATCTCATGGTTTGTGAGTTCAAGTCCTATGTTGGGCTCTGTGCTGACAGCTCAGAGCCTGGAGCCTGCTTCTGATTCTGTGTCTCTGGCTCTCTCTGCCCCTCCCCCACTCATGCTCTGTCTCTCTCAATAATAAACAAAAAAAAAATTAAAAAAAAAAAGAGACTGAGGCAAACCATAAGAGACTCTTAAATACAGAGAACAAACTGAGGGTTGCTGGAGGGGAGGTGGGTGGGAGATGGGCTAAATGGGCTATGGGCTTTAAGGAGGGCACATGGGATAAACATTGTGTGTTAATATACAAGTGATTAATCACTTAGTTCTATTCCTGAAACCAGTACTACACTGTATGTTAACTAACTTGAAATTGAAATTAAATAAATAAATTTAAAAACTAATAATAATTTCAGACTGACATTATTGTTAAATAAATCACCCTTCATATGGCAGCCTATACCATTCCTAATAGGTAAATTCCAAAATACATTCACATTAAAATGTAAAATTAAAAATTAGGATATCCTCCCATCAAAAAAAAAAGGATTTTAAAGGGTTAAGTAGGTCCTGGTTGATAATGAAATGAAGTCAAATCTGTGTAGATTGTAGTCTTTTCAAAAGGTGGACATTGTGTATTTTTTTTCTTTCATAATGTTAAACTGGGTCTTATTTAATATCACATGCAAGAAGTAATTTTATCATTTTGTAGCAGATTTTTAAAGCTATAATTTCAGATTTTGAACTGATCAGCATGAGACAGATTCTCTTTAGCACCATTTTAGTTCTGGATAAAATTCAAGCTGGATATTACTGATTACTCTGAAATGCAAATAGTGCTATTTTGTTTTATAGCTATCATTTAAAAAGCCATGTACTCATTAAGATAAATGTGTGCTGCATGAACAACAAAAAAAAAATAGAAAGAAAATGGACATTAGTTAGGTTCTCTGTTATGGAACTGAATGTACTAATCTTCAAATATAATTGAGCAGCAAAATGTAATTTCCAATTGCACAATTAACTTATGACTGGCTTCTGTTGAGTTTTAGTGCTATAGCCCCATACCAGGTGAACTTTTCCATTTTTTGAGATTTTATCTAATATTTCTATTTGTGGCTAAATAAGGAGATTGTGAAAAAAAATATTACTTTGGAGTAAATCATACTTTCATGGAGCTCCAATTATAGTTTCTCTATTGAGTTGTCTGCCTCCAGAGCCATGAGCTTTTACTTTTCTCTTTCCCATTCTGCTCCTCTTGCATTTTTCCCATCATTTTCAGACAAGGCTTTCCCCAATTTTAATTTTAAAACCTGACAGTTACTTGTCTTTGTTGCAAACAGTGTTTTATATCTCATACTGCTGTGTTGTCTCTTCTCTCTTCCTTCATCTTTATTCTATTATTGTGTCGTGTCATTTATATACATGCATGCATATATACATATGTTGTATATATGCACACATGCAGACATATATATACATATATACATATATACGTACATACATTCATATCACACAAAAGTAGGGGAAAGGTTGTAAAGCAGAAAGTTTAGCCATTTAGTTCAGTCTAACGAAGCAGGTTTTGTTCCTCAACTTCAAATGAGAAAATCTCTACTCCATGATCATAAGCTGAAATCTTAAACCCAGCTAGCCATTTTACAGATATGCCTCTGGAACCAGAGAAATTGGGTTAAAGCATATAGGGCTCAATGAGACCTATCATTATGAATGGCAAATGAACTCAAAACACTATCTTAGTATTGTTAGGGCATTCGGGAGTTTTGTTTGCCCGACATTCACACTGCAAAACTCTGAATGACTAGCAGTTTAAAAAACAGTGGAAAACTTTGTAGTTGTGTTTGTTCATATGATTTAGGGTAACATTTGTTTCGTAGAATAATGAAATCTTGTTTGTTGCAAGGGACCTTAGAGGATCATGTAATTCAATCTTTTTTTTCTAATGCAGCAGTACTTTCTGTAATACCCCTGAGAGATAAATGGCCAGTAACATGTCCAGTGGTATTCTATGGGCTTCTATCCCGTTAAAAAATATATTCTTCATAGTTATTTGTGACCTATCTTCCTGTGAGCTCTCACTCAGTTCTGCTCTGCGGGAAAAATACAGAATATAAGATTTAACCTGTTCCTCATTAATAGTTTTTCAGATATTTGAAGCTCTTTTCATTTTGTTCACTTTTCCAAGGTACTTTCCTATGGTTGGATACCTATTTTTATCAACTATTCCTTGATTATTGACCTCCCCAAAATGTCGGTTGCTCTCCTTCTCATTTATTATAATTTGTCGATGACCCTCCTAAAATAGCATACATTATTTAACTAATATTCCAAATAGAATCCAATCTTCACAGAATACAATTGAACAATGCCTTACACATTATAGGATTAAAATTTAAACCATCATAGATTCCTATCTTAGATCATAGGTGGTACATTGAAATTTTTAGCTTTTGTAATAATTTGCTTACTATGTGCACATGTCGACCCTGTAGTCAACTGAACTTCTCATTCTTTTTTTTTTTCATCTAAATTGCAGTTAAGTTCAATTATTCCAAATCTGGACCCTGTGTAATTAATTTTTTTGTAACTACCTATAAAATTTGTGTTTATTCCTGTGAAATTTAATTTTATTTGGTTTCAGCTTAGCACTGCTATCTGTTACAAAATATTTGAATCTCGATTCTTTCATCTATCATATTACAATCCTTTTAGGTATTGTGTCATTTGCAAGTTTAACAAGTAAACCTTCAAACATTTTCTGAGATGTTAATATGTTGAAAAAGATAGGAACAAAAAATGCCTGGGACTAACTACCAAAAACCTCCTACTAGGTTGACACCAATGTAATAATTAATATTCTTAAATTATGTTTTTCAGCTAAATTAAAAGCTATCCAACTGTACTGTTATTCTGCCCATATGCTGTTTCTTTCTCACAATGGTATGGAGAGAGTTTGCCCAAAGTCATCATGAAATAAAAATATTCTATGCATCTACTTTCTAGTTGTTTTTCTCTAAGAAAGATTCACCGGTAATTTTGCATCAGTTGTTTTACATAATCCATACTACTTCTTGGCTTTTAGCATGATGTTTTACAAGCTCATGAAATCCTTTTGTTTGATATACCTAAACATGAGGCAGGGTTTGGGATCCTTCATTTTTTTTTTAACACCATTAGGAAACATTGATATTTTATTTTTTTTAAGTTTATTTATTTATTTTGAGAGACAGAGAGTGAGAGAGTGTGAAAGTATGTGCATGCAAGCAGGGGAAGGGGCAAAGGACGAGGGGGAGAAAGAGAATCCCAAACAGGCTCCGTGCTGTCAGCACAGGCCCCGATGTGGAGCTTGAACTCATGAAACATGAGACCATGCATGGCCTGAGTTGAAACCAAGAGGCGAAGCTTAACCGAATGAGCCCCCCAGGGCCCCCAAGAAACATTGATAATTTAATCAAAACTCTTGCTACATGAGAACCAGGGAAATGTTAAGAAATCTAAAAAACAACTGGCTTGCCAAGTATAGACTTTAAATCTCCCTCTACATAATGTGGCCTACAGGGCCTGATCAATTCCACATGGAGACCTATGAAAAATGAGAGGTTTTACCTTGACTCCTCATTTCCATTTTTGTCTGTTTCCATGTTTTGAGTGTCATTTGATACTTATCTTCTAGGATAATCATCCTGGATTTTATGACCCTTGAATATAGAACAAGAGAAATTATGTCGTCTTGGCCGTCTACCTAAAGACTACTTTCTGAATTTCCATTTTGAGAATGGAAGGCATGCCTTTTCTTAAGGGGACTATTACCAGGAATGACCTCAGTCTGTCTGTGAAATACCACTCTACCTACATTTTTGTGGTTTTTTCCCATATATATTCAATGGAATAGTGACTTTATACAATATGACAACCTTGGCACTTATATAGTAGATATTACCACTCAGCAATACCAGAAAGTATAATCATAAACTGCCACTTAATCTGACAGAAGTATGGAGAATATATCAGGGGAATGGGGTAGGGATTAAAAGCCAGTTAAGTAGATATCACTGCCTTCCATGTAAGTTGTGTTGAATACTTTAATTGGTTTGTAATAAATGTGAATGAGGTAGACAGTCCAGTGGTAGAGTGAGAAATTGACAAAATAGGAGACAGAGGAGAAAAAGAATCAGAGAATAAGTAAAGGCTTTGAGCCAAAATGGTTAAAGTTGATACTCTTTTTGGAAACAAAGAAGTGAGGAATGATATGTACTGGAGTAAGTGGGCAGGAGTGGAATGGTGATGGATTTATAATGGTGCTCACATACTCTGAGAGATTTAAAGCATACAGTTAGCATTCCTACTTTTGAGAGATATTTGGGAGTTGTTGCCGAAAAGATAACAGATGAATTAAAAAAAGAAGTCTGGAACAGAAGATAAAATCTTGGAGAAGAATGCCTACCTTTAGGATAGGAATTGACAAGAACTTGCCAAGAGAGTGTTAAGAAAGAGGGAGAATAAACAAAACTGATGATATGTTTTAGGAGCCAAGGGGAAAAAGTGTTTTTAAAGAACAGTTGGGAGTAAAAAACATCCACAACTTCCACAAAAAAGTTGAGAAATATACAGTAATGTCAGGTCCTCAAGTTTGGCGATGACATGGTTATTAGTGATCTTCCACAGAACAGGTTCAGGAGGATGTTAAAAACAGATTGGAAGGACTTAGATGATACGAGCAGGAAGCAAGAGCAATAGGCTTCTCCATTCAGTAAAAATAGCTGTGAACATAAGAAAACGCCTTTACTCTTGCTTCCTCCTGTTCAACTAGTAGTTTTGTGGATGAAAGGGAAAAGGGTGTAAGATAACACCCTTTGTTGAAAACTTACTGGAAGTTTGCTATATTCATTTAATTGATTTAAACTACACACTGTCCCATAATGAGTACATAGTTTAACCACCACAGGAATGAAACTAATTGAGTTCTGCATAACTTTAATACTGGACAGATGTTAGTTTTTCAATAAAAGCAACAAAGGATGTTCTCTAAATGAGTTTGAATTTACAGTGCTACAGAGCATTTTAGTTACATTCATATGTGTATACTTTGAAAAATAATTTCAAAGTGTTCTATTATGGTAATAGAAGCATATTTATGACACATCATGCAACATGGAAAGCATTCTCTGTGTATAGTGGTGTAAAATGATTGTAACTTTTGCAGTTTCATGTTTCTTGCTTTGAAACTGCCACCACCATTTACATTCTCTAGTAATCCAATCTGGAATCTTATGGATATATATGAGCATGTGCTGGACAAGGTAGTAGTGGAAAGCTAAGAAATGGAAAAGGTAAATAACAGCCAGAGGAGTTGGCAAGATTACCTTTTCTTCACTGTGCCAAGGCAGCTATTTTAGCTGAAAATAAGAAGAAAGGGTGTGTAGTAATTTAAAATTGGGTGCATATAGAAAAAGAAAAGCTGGACAAATAATTCAGGTATATAAGCAAGTTCAAGAGATGAATGAAGACATTACCCTGACTGTTAAGGAAAGAAAGTCAAGAGAAAGGTTGACTAACAAAAAGTCATATGTGAACTCAGAGTAAACAATAATTGGATTGACTGGAGGTCTTGTAGCAGTAGTATTTGGAAGAATGAAAGATATGGCCCCATAGCTTGTATCAACTAGAGAGAAAGCTACATAAGAAACAAGACAAAAAAGAGATTCTCTGAAAATCTGTTTTACTTTTATTAGAATTTCTGCCTGCCTGCCTGCCTTCTGTCCAACCGTCCTTCCTTCTGTCCATCTGCCCTTCCTTCCTTCC
Source organism: Paguma larvata (assembly GCA_030068075.1). Classification (NCBI taxonomy): domain Eukaryota; kingdom Metazoa; phylum Chordata; class Mammalia; order Carnivora; family Viverridae; genus Paguma; species Paguma larvata. The sequence goes on from CM057830.1 coordinate 72,059,893, forward strand.
TTCCTTCCTCCCTTCCTTCCTTCCTTCCTTCCTTCCTTCCTTCCTTCCTTCCTTCCTTCCTTCCTTCCTTCCTTCCTTCCTTCCATACTAATTAGTGCCTAGTCACTGCAGAATAACCGTGTATCCCTGGATTTATCACAGGAATATGGATACAGAATTATAAATGACATTTAAAACTACCTATTTCCATTACTATATTAATAGAATTGTTTGGTTTATCACAAAATTGCTAACCCCAAATGGCCAAAAATACAAAATCAAAGCCTCCCCTAATTGAATAAAAAAAATAAGAAAAACAATTTAAAAACAAAAGTCCTGCCCTTTACCTAGCCAAAAAGTAAAAGAAAAACTGAGTGAAATTTATTGCTAGAAAATGCAACCTTTAAAACTAGCATGCCATGTGTGTTCCCTGCCTCTGTAGGACAAGGCCCTTGAGAGACACTTAACTAGACAGGTATATGATGATTGCAGAGGTGGAGATTGTCAACATGTGGGCAGTAAAAGCTGCGTACTTAAACTCTGGGCACTTTTCCTTGGCTTGTTTAGTGCTGTGTTGTGTGCATGGGTGTTTTCGCTTGGGAGTAAAATTCTAATGCTATTTGAAAATGTTTGTTTCACATAGTATCAGATGGCTTTATCAGTCTTAAAAATCAAAGAAGTAGCAGAAACAGATTTAGAGTTTAATCCATTAGTTTCTAGTCACCTGCTTATTAGCTCCTGATGATGTGCTTTGTTTTCAACCAAATTCCGTATGCATTCCGTCTGTATTTGTAGCTCATTCTTTGCATCTGTCAATTGCACTGGTCTCCAGAGTACCTGTATCTTGAGGGGTACAGGGTTTTAGTTACAATGGCATAGATCATCACCAGGGTGAATGGAAAGTTTTATGATTCTAGGGTGCTGAAAAGGTTTTAGAGGTTTAAAATTTTTTCTGTAGATCTTCTTTTGTTTCATTAGTGTGATGGGAGTTCAGAAACACCATTAGTATAGACTAATGGACTTCATTTTGTATAATTTCTAGAAACTTTTCAAAGTACACATCTAAAACAGTTTCAGAATGATGACATGAGGATGACTCACTGGGTATGCTGTCCCATTTTGCTTCTTAGCAAGAGAGGGATACTCAACAGTGAGCTGAATGAACTGAGTAAACTGGAATCTGCAATATGAATGACTGTCAGTGCTCACCCCACTCCATTATCTGAAGTCTGAAGGCAGCATTCTTAGCCCTCATCCTACAAAGTCCTCCTCCTCACCACCCAGTTATCTATGTGATAGTGCTCTCTTTTTTTATGTTAAATGTGTGTGTACTGGGATCACATACCTAGACATAGAAAGTTACATAATTGTTGGATTTGTTTCTTTTAAGCATTTGAGTTAAGTCCTTCTTTTCAAAATCCCCAAGAAGATAGGTACTGAAAAAGCACTTGTTTACATTTCTCTGGGAAGCAGGGTTAAGGAGTACAGACTAAGGTCCCACCCTGCTCTCAGCATTACAAATGTAAGACTGACTTATTTCAGTTAGCAAAATGTCTTCAAGATTCCTCCATGATGTTGCATATTGCAAAATTTTTTTTCTTTTTTCAGGCTGAATAGAATTCCATTGCATGTATATACCACATTCTCCTTTTTCATTTTTCTGTCAGCAGACATTTGGGCTGTTGCCACTACTTGGTTCTTATGAATATTGCTTAAGTATACATGAGAGTGCAGATGTCTCTTTGAGTTCCTGATTTTAATTATATTACTTTTTTTATAAGTTTTAAATAAATTCATACAGTGTAATAGTAGTGTCAGGTGTACAATATACTAATTCAAAACTTCCACACAAAACCCAGGGCTCATCACAAGTGCCATCCTTAATCCCTATCAACTATATAACCCATCTTCCCAACCACTTCCCCTCTGGTAACCATCAGTTCTTTATAGTAAGAATCTACTTCTTGGTTTGCCTCTCTCTCTCTCTTTTTTTTTTTTACCCTTTGCTTGTTTTGTTTCTTAATTCCACTATGAATGAAATCATATGCTATTTGTTTTTCTCTGAATGAATTAGTTTCACTTAGCATAAATCTACCTCCATCCATTTCATAGCAAATGGTAAGATTTCATTCTTTTCTATGGCTGAGTAATATTCCACTGTGTGTGTGTACCACTTCTTTATCCATTAATTAGCTTATAGACACTTGAGCTGTTTCCATAATTTGGCTATTGTGGATGATGCTACTGTGAACATTGGGGTACAAGTATCCCTTTAAATTAGTACTGGTAGTGCAATTGCTGGATCATAGGATAAATCTATTTTTAACATCTTGAGGGACCTCCATTCTGAATCCAGAGTGGTTGCAGCAGCTTGCATTCCCACCAACAGTAAAAGAGGGTTTCCCTTTTCTTGACATCCTTGCCAACACCTGTTATTTTTTCTGTGGTCGATTTTAGACATTTTGACAGGTGTAAGGCGATGTATCGTTGTAGTTTTGATTTTTATTTCCCCAATGATAAGTGATGTTGAGTATCTTCTCCTGTCTGTTGGCCATCTGGATATCTTATTTGAATAAATGTCTGTTAATATCTTTTGTCAATTTTTCAATTGTATTTGTATTTTGAGTGTTCAATTTGATAAGTTCTTTATATATTATTTATGCTAACCCTTTATCAGATGTGTCATTTACAAATATCTTCTCCCATTCCATAGGTTTGCTTTGCTTTTTATTTTTATGTCATCTCAATAGCTTATTTTTGCTTGTTTTCCCTTGCTTCAGGAGACATTTTTAGAAAGAAGTTGCTACAGCTGATGTCAAAAAGGTTACTGCTGTGTTCCCCTCTAGGATTTTAATGGGATCAAGTCTCACAATTAGGTCTTTAAGAATTTATTCTTTGTATGATATAATAAAGTTGTACAAGTCATTCTTTTTGCATGTTGCTGTCCAGTTTACCCAGCACCATTTGTTGAAGAGACTTTCTTTCCATTGGATATTCTTTCCTGCTTTGTCAAAGATTAATTGACCTCATAGTTGTGGGTTCATTTCTGGGTTTTCTGTTCTGTTTGATTGATCTATGTGTCTGTTTTTGTGCCAGCACCATACTGTTTTGATTATTACAGCTTTGTACTATAACTTGAAGTCCTGATTTGTGGTGCCTCCAATTTTGCTTTTCTTCCTCAAGGTTTCTTTGGCAATTTATGATCTTTTGTGGTTCCATACAAATTTTAGGATTTTTGTTATAGCTCTGTGAAAAATGCTGCTGGTATTTAGATAGGCATTGTATTAAATGTGTAGACTATAGGGGCGCCTGGGTGGTTCAGTCGGTTAAGCAGCCCACTTCAGCTCAGGTCATGATTTCACAGTTTGTGGGTCCGAATCCTACGTTGGGCTCTGCACTGACAGCGTAGAGCCTGGAACCTGCTTCAGATTCTGTATCCCCCTCTCTCTCTGCCCTTACCCCACTCACAGTCTTTGTCTCTCTCAAAAATAAATAACCATTAATTTTTTTAATGTGCAGATTATAAATGGTATTGATTCCTTAATTTCTTTTTCTGCTATTTCATTATTGATGTTTAGAAATACAATAGATTTCTGAGGCGCCTGGGTGCCTCAGATGGTTAAGTGGCCGACTTCAGCTCAGGTCATGATCTCATGGTCTGTGAGTTCGAGCCCCGCGTTGGGCTCTGTGCTGATGGCTCAGAGCCTGGAGCCTGCTTCAGATTCTGCATCTGCCTCTCTCTTTCTGCCCTTCCCCTGCTCATGCTCTGTCTCTCAAAAATAAATAAACGTTAAAAAAATTTAAAAAAAAAGAAATACAATAGATTTCTCTACTTTGATTTTGTATCCTGCGTCTTTACTGAATTCATTTATCAGTTCTATCAGTTTTTGGTGGAGTCTTTTGGGTTTTCTATGAATTATCATGCCATCTGCCAAGAGTGAAACTTTGAATTCTGCCTTGCTGATTTGGACGCCTTTTATTTCTTTTTGTTGTCCGATTGCTGAGGCTAGGACTTCTAGTTCTATGTTAAATAACATGGTGAGAATAGACATACTTGTCTTGTTCCTGGCCATAGAGGAAAGCTCTCAGTTTTTCCCCATTGACGATTATATTAGCTGTGGATTTTTCATATATGGCCTTTATTATGTTGAGGTGCATTCCCTCCTAATCTACTTTGTTGAAAGTTTATTATCATGCTTGGATGTCCTACTTTGTCAAATACTTTTTTTCTCCATTGGTTGAAAGGATCATGTGGTTCTTCTTCTTTCTTGTATTAATGTGGTGTATCATGTGGATTGATTTGCAAATACTGAACCACTCTTGCAACCCAGGAAAAATCCCATTTGATCATAGTGAATGTTTTTTTTTAATATATTGTTTGATTCAGCTAGTATTTTATTGCAAATTTTTGCATCTATGTTCATCAGGGATATTGGCTTGTATTTCTCTTTTTAAGGAGAATCTTACCTGGTTTTCATTATCAGGGTAATGCTGGCCTCCTAGAATCAGTTTGGAAGATTTCCTTCTTTTTCTGATTTTGGGAAGAGTTTGAGAAGGATAGGCATTAAGTCTTCTTTAGATATTTGGTAGAATTCTCCTGTGAAGCCTTCTGGCCCTGAGCTTTTGGTTGTTAGTTTTTGTTTGTTTGTTTGTTTTTACTGACTCTATTTGTTAGATGCCAGTCTGTTCAAGTTTTCTATTTCTTCCTATTTCAGTTTTAGTAGTGTATATATTTCTAAGACTTTACCCATTTCTTCCAGGTTATCCAATTGTCGGCATATAGTTTTCATAATATTCTCTTATTAATTGTGTTTTTCTGTGGTGTTGGTTGTTATTATCCTCTTGTGTTTGTTATTTTATTTATTTGGGTCCTTTCTCTTTTCTTTTTGATAAGTCTGGCTAGAGGTTTATCAAATTTATTAATTTTCCAAGAACATGCTCATAATTTATTGATCTATTGTTTTTTTCTTTTCAGTTCCTAATCTTTATTATTCCCTTCCTTCCACTGGCTTTAGGCTTCATATGTTGTTCTTTTGCTAGCTCCTTTAGGTGTAAGATTAGGTTGTTTATTCGAGATTTTTCTGGCTTCTTAAGCTAGGCCTCTACTTCTAGATACTTCCCTTTTAGGACCACTATTGCTGCATCCCAAAGATATTGGACCATTGTGTTTTCATTTTCATTTGCATCCGTGTATATTTTTTTCATTTCCTTTTTGATTTCCTGGTTGACCCATTCATTGTTTACTAGCATGTTGTTTAACCTCCATGTATTTGTGGTCTTTCCAAATTTTTTTTCTTGCAGTTGACTTCTAGTTTCATAGTCTTGTGTTCACAACAGTTGCATTATATGATTTCAGTCTTTTCGTATTTGATGGGGCCTGATTTGTGACCTAATACATGATCTGTTGTGTTGAGTGTACCATGTGCACCTGAAAAGCATGTGTATTCTTTTGTTTTAAGATGGAATATTCAGGCGCCTGGATGGCTCAGTTGGTTAAATGTCCGACTTCAGCTTAGGTCATGATCTCACAGTTTTTGGGTTCAAGCCTCGCGTCAGACTTTGTGTTGGAACCTGCTTCGGTTTCTGTGTATTCTCTTTCTGCCCCTCCCCTGTCTGCTCCCGGTCTGTCTCTTTCTCTCAAAAACAAATGAACATTAAAAAGAAAAAAAAAGATGGAATTTTCTGAATATATCTGTTAAGTCCATCTGGTCCAGTGTGTCATTCAAAGCCATTGTTTCCTTGATTTTCTGCTTCTTGATCTGCCCATCAATGTACGTGGGGTATTAAAGTCCCCAAGTATTATTGTATTATTATTAATGGGTTCCTTTATGTTTTTTATAATTTTATATATTTGGGTTATTCCAAGTTGGGTCATATATATTTACAATTATTAGATCTTCTTGTTGGATAGTCCCCTTTATTATCATATAACATCCTTTTTTGTCTCTTGTTACCATCTTTGTTTCAAGGTCTAGTTTCTCTGTTTCAAGGTCTAGTTTGTCTGATGTAAGTATCACTACTGTAGCCTTCTTTTGATATATGTTTCTGTGATAAATGTTTTTCCATCCCTTACTTCTAAACTACATGTGTCTTTAGGTCTAAAATGAATCTTTTATACGAAGCATATACACAGATCTTGTTTTTTTTTTTTTTATCCATTCTGACACCCTATGTCTTTTGATTGAAACAGTCAATTTGCATTCAGAATAATTATTGATAGATATATATTTATTGCTATTGCCATTTTATTACTTTTTTCGTCATTGTTTCTGGAAATTTTCTCTGATTCTTTCTTGTATTTGTCACATTTTGTCTCTCCTTTGCCCTCAAAGAGCCAGCCCCCTTTAATATTTCTTGCAGGGCTCATTTAGTGGTCAGGAACTCCTTTAGTTTTTGTTTGTCTGGGAAACTGTTTCTCTCTCCTTCTGTTCTGAATGATAGCCTTGCCGGATAGAGTATTCTTGGCTGCAGGTTTTTCCCATTCAGCACTTTGCATATATCATGCCACTCCCTCTGGCTTGCCAAGTCTCTCTTGAGAAATGTCCAACTATCCTTATGGGTCTTCCCTTGTAATTTAAGGACTTTTCTTATTTTCCTGGTTTTAACATTTTTTTTCTTATTACTGTATTTTGCAGATTTTAGTACAACATGGCTTGATGTTGGCCTGCTTTTGTGGATTTTGATGGGAGCTCTTTGTGCCTCCTGGATCAGGATTATCTGTTTCCTTCCACAGATTACGGAAATTTTCAGCGATTATTTTTCTTTTTTTCTTTAATTTCTTTTCAATTATTCATTTATTTTGAGAGAGACAGAGGCAAAGAGAGGAGAGAGAGAGAATACCAGTAGTCTCCACACTATCAGCACAGAGCCCAATGTAGGGCCCGAACCCATTAACCATGAGATAATGTCCTGAGCTGAAGTCAAGAGTCAGACGCTTAACCACCTGAACCACCCAGGGATTCCTTACCTATTATTTTTCAAATAAATTTCTGCCCCCTTTTCTTTCTCTTCTTCTTCTTAGACTACTATAATCCAAATGTTTTTGCATTTGATGGAGTCACTGATTTCCCTAAGTCTGTCCTTATGATTCATAATTCTTTCTTGCTTTTGTTTAGCCTCTTAATTTTCCATTATTTTGTCTTCTACATTGCTAATTTCATTCCTGTGCTTCTTCCAGCCTGCTGTTCATTGTATCAAACCTGTTTCCAGTCTCATTTATTATATTATTCATCTCTGATTCTTTTTTAAGTCTTTTTATCTCTGTCATGAGGGTCTCACTAATGTCTTTTCTTCTTTTCTTAATACCAGTGAGTGTCTTATCATTGTTGCTTTAAATTCTCCATTAGGCATGTTACTTATATCTGTTTCCCTTAGATCCCTGGCCATGGCCTTATCTTGTTCTTTCATTTGGGATGAATTCCTCTGTCCTGGCATTTTGTTTGAATCTGCCTTCTCTCTGTGTTAGAAAAGCCGGTTATATCTCCTGCTCCTTAAATTAATGGCTGTATGAAAAAGAGGTCATGTAGTACCCAGGGCCTGGTGCTACAGGTAGTGTCTCCAGTGTGTGCTGTGGGCATTCTGCTATTGTGTTTTGGCTGCTCTTTCCTTCAGGCCAGTCATCTGCAGAGGCTTTCCTTGCAGGCTGTCTGCAGTGTTTGGTCCCTGGCCTTGATATGGCAAATTTTAACCAGGTGTGCTCTAGTCTACCTGTGAAATGAGACATGATACCACTTCCATGAGAACTGAGGCCCTGCAGAACACTGTTGGGGACATGGTGTGGGCAGGTGTTTGTGCTGTTTTTGTGGAGAGGCCCGCTGTACTAGGACTGAGGCAAGCTTGACTGAGAAGGGCCCACCCACCAAAGGGCAACCAGGGAGTTGGGACTTAGTGTAAGCAAGTTAGACAGGCAGTATGCATGCTGTGCTGTTTCTCTCAGGTGGCTCTGTGTTTATGCTCAGGGATTGGGAAGGAAATGTTTCCAGCCAACTCCTTAGTTCCCAGAGAAGTGTCTCTCTGAAGACTTCTCTCAGGGATGCACTCTGAGAAGAGCAAATAATCTCCCCACTATGTGCCCCAGGCACTCCTCAGCTCACTATTTCCACACTGTCTGCCCCTGGTTTTGTTTTTTGTATTTTATTTTTTTATTTTTTGCCTACCATCTCTCCTGGAGCTGGGCAGTGCTCTATCCCAGTCAAGCCCACTGACCTTTAAAACTCCAGGCTTTACGCCCTGCTAATTTCTAGAACTTAAGGCAATGCACCTCTCTTTTTCCAACCCATGGCTTTGGTGAAAAGTTCTTATGTGTTTCCATGTGTGCTCCTCTCTCTTGCATTTCTTGGCAAACACATTTCCCTCCTCTCTGCAGCAGCCAGGATCAATTTCTCTCTTAAACCATTACTCCTTACTTTGTATCTTCTTCTATGTGACGTCTTCTCTTTGTTTGGTTGTGGAATTTGTTCTGTTCCTTCAGGTCAATTTCTGGGGTATTTAGGATGATTTGATAATTATCTAGTTTTTTAATGATGAGATGAATCAAAGTCCTCCTCTGTTGCTATCTTCCCCCTCCCTAATCCCTGATTTTAATAATATTAGATAAATACCCAAAAGTGGGAAAGCTAGATTGAACTGTCACACAAAGATTAAATAGTGCACAATTTCTCATATTGGAGGTATCTAAAATAGTCAAATTTGTATAATCAAATATAGAATGATGGTTGCTGGGTTGGGGGGAAATGAGGAGTTCTTAATAAAGGGACATGAAGTTTTAGGTAAGCAAGATGAATAAGCCCTAGACATCTGCTGTACAACATTGTATCTGTAGTCAAAAATAAGATATTATATACTTTAACATTTTGTGAAGAGAATAGAACTCATTAAGGCATATAGGCTATGATCTTCTCAAAGTAAACCTCTTCCTATTTCTTTTAGCACAGTGCTACCTTACCAAGTATGGATAAAACTTTTGAAACCTAACTTTAGAACTTTAGAAATTTTAGAAACTTTAGAAACCTATTTATTTGTTACTATTCTATGTTTATATTAGCCCAGGTATAACACAAACAGGGCACTTTTTATATTCGAGGCTTCTTAACTTTCCATTTTCATAATATTGTCAATTTATAATCAAATTTTAGGTGATTAATTAAGGAAGAGGAAAGAAAACTTACTGGATATAATGTATGTGCTTTTTTCCCCCCTTCAAACCAGTGCTAAAAGAGCAAATATGAGTCTACTCTAAATATCTCAAAAGGAAAAGATGAAAAACTAAAAGATTAATATGTCCAATGAATCAAAAAAAAAATACCACACACTAAAAATTATGTATCCCTGACCAGATTCTGCCTCAGCATGATGGAAAATAATTATATTTTTAAGTGGAAGTCATTTCCATTCCCATGCCTAACACCCAACAACACATTTTTTATACATGCGGATACCAATATACCAATTTCCTTAACTAAAAAGTATGCAAGGATGAGTGTTGTGCCACAGAATTTAAGTGCTAGTAGTGGTGCCCTTAGACACACCATGATGAGAGGGGAGGAAAGAGAATAAATAGTATTGTTATAGAGTTTAAGCTTGAATTAAGCATAAAATTACAAACTCGATTAAATGAACCATTTTATAGCTTAACACTATGCAGGAGCAAATTAAGTATGTTACCAAGAGAAAGAGTCCACATTCAGATTTTAAAGGCCCATTCTTGCTTTAGATCCATCAATAACATTTCCCAAACTCAAACTGTCTTCCTCAAATATAATAGTTATTGTTAATAGTTAACAGTAGTTAATAGTTCTGTGATAATTGGTAAAAATCTTTGGATAGGGGTGATCAGGTCCCAGCCTCACACCATATGCTAAAATAAATGCCTTCCATCTAGATTAGAAAAGTAAAAGTTAATAAAATAAATCAATAGAAGAAAGAGAACAAAACTGTAGATGACTATTGTCTGATCTTAGAATAGGGTAGGGGTTGCTACACATGAAAGCTGAGGGAAAAACTTACAGGTAAAGTTTACTAGTTACATATTAATTAGAAAATTCTATAATCTACAAAAAAGAGTATAAAAACAGTTAAAAACCAAATGTTATACTGTGGGAAATAGTTAAAACATATGTGACATCCAGACATATTTTATAACAGTTCAGAAATTATGGGCATCAGAATAAGTTTCTATTTTACTATTAAAATGTAACTTGGGTACAGCATAGTCCCTTGAGCTGTGTTTTGGAAATCGCCATTGACTGGTATCATTGGTAAAATGGGAAGTGATTAAAAGCAGATAGATTGGTGATAAATAGGAAGTAGTTCAAAACCTAAGATAACCCACCCCCACCTGCTATTTTGCAAATTCATGGTGTTGAAATATTGTGTTCTGCATAATAATGAAATAGAAAGGAAGCTAATGCAATCTATTGTTAAAGAAAAAAGAGGGGCGCCTGGGTGGCTCAGTTGGTTAAGCAGCCAACTTTAGCTCAGGTCATGATCTCCGGATCTGTGAGTTCGAGCCCTGCGTGGGGCTCTGTGCTGACAGTTCAGAGCCTGGAGCCTGCTTCAGATTCTGTATCTCCCTCTCTCTTTCTCTGCGCTTCCCTTGCTCATGCTCTGTCTCTATGTCTCTCAAAAATAAATAAATGTTAAAAAGAGAAGAAGAAAACTAGGCATCCGTGGTACAGTGATAAATGTGATCGTATGTTCATAAGCAGAAGAGCTTATGTCAGTAGCTGAATAGTCAACTTATAGGCAAATAAAAACAATAAATGAACAAATAAATGTGTAAATAAAGCACAATTATTTGATGTCATTGTTTTTCAAAATAAAGCAATCTTGGCAAGATTTGATTACATGTAATTAAAAACTATGGGATTAAAACATATGAAAGAATATACCACTCATATCTTAAAAAGTGCTAGTCACCTGAAACACATGGCGACAGTTGCATAGGATAGCAAAGCTTGGTAACTTATAATTGTACACATAGAAAAATCTGCACACACATGTTGGAGGTTTGTGTGTAGTTTCATTATATTGCAATGCATGGAGAAAGAACAATAAAACAGCAGATTTTCAGTATTATATCTTACCTTGATTCATTCAGTTCCACGTTACTGCCTTCTTATCTGTTTTAAAGCTAAACAGGATATAACAGAAGACTGTGGCATTAGGATATCATCAGATGCTAACAGAAATTTGTTGAAAGAAAATATGGTTCTAGTCGTATGAAATTCACAAGACTAATAAAGAGGGATTTGTCATCAAATGTTAATAAAGAAATGGTAGAGATACCAAGGAAGAAATATATGAAATGCTTCAGTTTTGAGCTAGTACAGATGTTTGTTACAAAGAGGAAAATGCTCACTATTCATTTTCTTTACCAACAACTTTCAAGATTAAAATATAGAAAATGGATTGTATAATTATTCAAAAGATTTCTAGGTTGAGAATATGTTTTTAAATCTGATGTACATGCGATTTCATTTAGAAGTGCAAGTGAAAATGTTTTCCTAATAAAATATTTGACCCATTCTACTAATTATAGTGAATGAACTCCATTGTTTTCATTATTTGATTATGAGACAGATTGATGGATTATATTAGGATTAGAGAAACTTTTATGATACTCATTGCACTTGATGGTTATAAAGTATATTCTATAATTTATGATTTATATCTATATAACTCAACACATCACATGGGAAATATAATTTGCACTAACCACACATGTATGAATTAGGTAGTAAGCATTTTTTTTCTGACACATGAGGAGACATAGAGGTTGCATGTGGGTATGGTGAGTAAAAAAGGCAGTGGCAGCATAAGAAGTAACCTCTTCTATCCACCTTCCATTTAATTTTCTTTCTCCAATTACACATTATTTTATTTTTATGTATTTTCTCAAAACTTCCTAATACCTAATGTATGTGCTTCAATTTTTACCTATGCCTCATTATAAGAATACTTTTAATTAGAGTAATCTAGGTATATAAAAAGAAACATTTGGATGGTTATTCATCTGTATAAATATAAATGTAGTGTAAATTATTTGTATAAGCTTTTTTCAGGTATCTAATAATTGATTCAACATATAAAAATAGCCTACTTCCTTAAAAAAATTCTGTAGTTGGGGAGCCCGAGTGGCTCAGTAGGTTTAGCGTCTGACTTCTGCTTAGGTCATGATCTTGCAGGTTTGTTTGTTCGAGCCCCACATTGGGCTCTATGCTGACAGCTGGGAGACTGGAAGCTGCTTCAGATTCTGTCTCCCTCTCTCTCTGCCCTTCCCGGCTTCCTGTGTGCTCTCTCTCTCTCAAAAATAAATAAACATTAAAAAATTAAAGACAAAGGAATTCCATAGTAGAAAATGAGCTATATCTCTATTTAAAATACATTTAAGGTGCCTCACTTAATGCTAATGACATTTGTTTCCATTTTTTTGTTTACCAGGGGCAGAGGTGGATGACATTTATATGTATATGTTACAGAATTAGTATCTTCCACTGAATGATTGCTACTCTTCCACCATTTCTCTAGGTTAAGTTTGAAGCATTCAGATCATTTTAATGATCTTGACCACAACCAAGTTGACAGTCAAGGACTGAGATATTTGCAAATGCTATTTGACTAGGTTGTTCTTTCAAAACAAGTTATGTTAATTACTATTTTTGTGTTTCCCAAGTCTTGTGTATTTCTAGTTATACACAAATAAATAGAAAAGAAATGACGATTCAGTTTTCTGAAGCAAGCCAGTTATGTGTGTATCACTCACAGAGCCCTATAAGACTCAGGCAAAGAGACTGTCAGATTTATGGTAGTCAATTGAATGTAATTTGCTTCTTTCAAAAGACAATGGGAAAGAATGATTCTGGTGCATGTGTGATGAGTGTTCAGAAGCTCATCTCATGTTTAACAAAAATCTCACTGGATGACTCTGGAGAGATGTATAAGAAACCTAAGAATGCTATGTGTTTTTTGTTGTTGTTGTTTGTTTGTTTTGTTTTTTAAATAATTTATTGCCAATTCCACCCAGTGCTCATCCCAACAAGTGCCCTCCTCTGTGCCCATCACCCACTCTCCCCACTCTCACACCCCCCTCTCCCCTCAGTTTGTTCTTAGTCGTTGAGAGTCTCCTATGTTTTGTCTTCCTCCCTCTCTGTGGCTTCTCTCCTTACACTCTCCCCCCCGCCCACCTAGTTTTCTGTTAAGTCTCACAAAGCCCACCTATGCGTGGAAACATATGGCATCTGTCTTTCTCTGCCTGACTTATTTTACTCAGCATAATACCCTCCAGTTCCATCCATGCTGCCATGTTTTATCTAAAACATGCTGGTCAAATCTGTGTGTGGGGGAGAAAAAAATATATATACTGTATATACACACACATAATGTATATATGTGTATATATATTTCCATATAAGTGATATAATATTTTAATATTATATATCTCCTAAGCAAAAATTTTCCAGTATTGTAAATAGTCCCAGTAGTTTTTCCCATAAAAATTTGCAAAGGGCATGAAATTAGAACTTATTTAATTTGAATATTTATTATGCATATATATAAGCATAAATGTATTTGAATTTGTATGTAATATGTACACTTACGATCACTAAATATTTATCCTTATGTAAATGTCATGTACAGGTTTATGGAATCATCAACAATGCCCTAAGTATATTGATTCTTCTTTCATTTCATGAAAATTATGAGCGCTTCAGGCAAACAGTCTATACCAGCTACCACATTTTTATCTGTTAGTGCAGTGCTAAATATAGACAAGTAAGCATTTGATGGGTTTAAACAAATATATTGAACTTCACCTACTTAGTGTAAGCAGTGTTGCACTCTTTATCATAAAGTAACAGTTATTTCCCAACATACTCACTTGATATCTTCATTACTGACAACTCACAAACCCCCTCACACTTTGACAGTATCGTACCCTGCTAAGAAAGGAAAGCAGGAGATTTACTTTGTTTTTCAAATATATTAGGTTTGCATGTGAGCAGTGGTCAAATTTTATTAAAAATGAGGCGAAGTAAATGTAGAAAAAAGAATTAACAAGCAGAAAATAAGGTGTCTTAGGAAGGTAGAGTTGGGGTGGTAGCAGGTGGGAAGAAGAGACCAGTCATCAGTGTGTTTCAGCAGGAAGACAGTACTCACTGAATTTTCCCTTTGTTCCATTTTTGTAATCTCCCCTTACAATAATCAGGCACCCTTCATCTAAACAATAACCTCATAGGATTGTTTTCTGATTTTTTAGCATAAAAACTGATAGCATAGGGTTTGTAAAAATAACTTGCTTTTTCATGATATGTAATTAAAATTGCTTTATTCCATATATACTATATGTGGATTGCATGTATATATACATACACATATGTGTCAATATATAAAATATATATTTATAAATGTATACTAATGTTACCAATGACAGTGAAATTCTGCATTCCAGTCTGCCAAGCTAACATTTATGGAAACCTTGCTCTAGGAACGTTTATTCTTTCACATCATGCCTCTTGTCCCTTTATTGAAACAACCTCTATTTTCCTTTGTTTTTGTTTTTTGTCTCCCGGAATGTTCTAGCTTTTGTGAAATATTAGTCTTCTCAGCACTGAAGCTATGACCTTTTTATGTCAACTGCTGTTTTCAGGTCTGAGTTGAAGCAGAACTGGGTGGGGAGTGGGGAAGGAGACTTCCTTAAACCATGTTGATATCAATAGCAACTTAATGCTCTTTTACTCTGGTTTCTATGTAATTGAATTATTTGAAACTTTTTTAGCCATGAAGAAATCTGAATATATGGTCTCTTATACTTCCTTTCTTGACTTAAGTACTTTTTAAAGGTTACCTACTTTTAAAAGAGCTAGACTAAGTGTATTAAAAGTATATGCCTTTTTTTTTTATCAGCACTCTGCATTACTCTTCTGGACTACTTCTGGAAATTACACATTATAAAAAGATCAACTGTTTATATGTTGGAATGATTGTGAATATACTTTTCATGGAGTCCTAAAACAGTGCTTCATTCAATCTCATTGTAGAGCTTAATGAGAGAATTGGGTACTTGTGTCATAAAATCTTTTTCAACTGGGCACGTTAAAAGACTTGGAAAATGAATACAAAATGGATAGAGGCATGTATACTGCACATATCCAAATGGTCAGTTTATAGTATCTTGTGTCTTAGTCATATCTCCTGTGATACTGAGCAATAAACATATTCATTTTTTATTTGAGCTTTTTAAAGTTCCACTTAGATTATGCTAAAGATTTTTTTTAATTTTTTATTCTTTATTTTTGAGAGACAGAGACAGAGCGTAAGCAAGGGAGGGACAAGGAGAGAGGGAGACAGAATCTGAAGCACACTCCGGGTTCTGAGTTGTCAGCACGAGCCTGACACAGGGCTCGAACCTATGAACTGTAAGGTCATGACCTGAGCTGAAGTCGGACGTTTAACCAACTGAGCCACCCAGGCACCCCAATGCTAAAACAATTTTTAAAAAAATTAGTGAGGCGCCGGGGTGGCTCAGTCGGTTGAGCGTCATGATCTCGCGGTCCGTGGGTTCGAGCCCTGCGTCGGGCTCGTGCTGACAGCTCAGAGCCTGGAGCCTGCTTTGGATTCTGTGTCTCCTTCTCTCTCTGCCCCTCCCTCACTCATGCTCTGTCTCTCTCTGTCTCAAAAATAAATAAACATTAAAAAATTTTTTAAAAATTAGTGACTTTAAAGCAGTATGTTTGACCCAAAAAATCAAAATAGTCATACCTATCAAGGGTCAGGGAGTGCTTTTAAGATGCTGTGGGTCAAGCACAGTCATTAAAAGCATCCTTTGCAGGAATGATACCATTTGGCAGAGTTATTTTAATAATAAAGTATTTTAATGTCCTGTGACCTTGTTTCTGTGTCTCAGTTAGCAATTACCTTGACTATGTTTTCTAAACATGGTCTGGATTTTGGCATCTCCCTCATTCTGATCTCAGTATCTTGTAGTGACATCCAATTACCTCCTCATTGCCTCCTCATATTTGCCACTGCCAATCTCTTAGACAATAAGTCTAATCATACTCTCAATTTATTGAATTTTGGCACCACTCCTAGCCAATCCTTCATCATGCTAGCAGTATCTTTATTGGTTTTTTTGACCAAAATATAGCTAAATTGGATTTGCATATTTAATTTATCACTTATTTAAAATCAATATAGTAAAAAATTGAATCAATCATATAGTATAAATACCATATAAATGTCTACAGAGTTAAATTGAAATACTTTAACACTATAAATATAAGATAAAACCAAGTTAGATTGAAAGCTACTCTTCCAGCAAGCTCTCTGATACACTCTTTTAATATTGTCTATGCGAAGTTTGTAACAACAATAACAATAACAATAACAAGAGTGGTGACAGTAATGATGGTTATAGCTCACATTGATATATTCTAAGTATTTTAAATGAATTATTTTAATCCTTACAACAACCTTAAGAGGGTAAGAACCATTATCATTCCATTTTATAGATGATAAAACTGAGAAGTTAACATGCCGAAAGTTACAAACCTAGGAAGTAAAAGAACCAAAATTTGACCCATATTGTTATTTTCATGCATCAGGTTGAAATAGGATTGTCTCACCCTCTGCCTAGTACTTGATTAATAAACTTCAAGCAGCTACATAACACTTTCAGTAAGTTTTGACTATCGTCCATTACCCAATATATTTAGTATACAAAACCATGTGCAGTAGTGATTTTCCTACTGAAATTCTTGTTTTATTTTTTTTAATATTTATTTTTGAGAGAGAGAGAGATACAGAGCATGAGTTGGGGAGGGGGAGAGAGAAACAGAATTCGAAGCAGGCTCCAGGCTCTGAGCTGTCAGCACAGAGCCTGATGCGGGGCTCGAACCTAGGAACCATGAGATCATGACCTGAGCAAAGATCAAACACTTAACCACCTGAGCCACTCAAGTGCCCCTAAAATTATTGTTATAATTTGTAAAAGGAATCATTTTACTATATGGGTGAATCATGGAAATGAAAAAAATTGGTTGTCTTTCCTTAGAAATTTTCTTTATATCCATTCATCCATCCATCTATTCACAACTTATTTTGTGGCCAACACTATAATAAGTGATAAGAATATAATAGTAAATAAGACGTGGACCCTGTGTAAAAAAAATTACTCAAAATCAAGAAGAGAATAGAAACCCATTTATCTTTGTTGATTGTATATTCACCTTCTTGAAGGCAGATTAACTCTCAAGGAGTCAACCAGTTCTGTGATTTAGGTTATAAGAATAAATTTCACTTCAAAATAGAATTTAATTTGCTTAATTGGTGTCAGTCTGATTTCAGACTAGTTTAGATCCAATTAATGTATTAGATACTATTAGATAAGAGTTGCTTTTCTCTGTTAGCTACTTTTGCCAAAAGGGGGTGTTTGACAAAATTTTATATGAATATAATATGAGCCATAGTCTGTTTTCTGTGGCAATATATATTTAGGGAGGAATGCGTAGAATTTCTGAGTGTTTAAAGATAAAATATTCCAAAAAATTCTCATAAAAATACCTTTTGAGAAGGATGCTGATACTCATTCTGCTGGACCAGAATTAAGTGGAATTAAGCCTTTGCATTATTAAAAATTTTATTTAATTTTTAACATTAAAGAAACAAAAGGATGTTTTTCGTTCTCCACTCTCTCAAGAACCTAAGACTTGATCAGCACTTTTTGTCTCTATGTTTAAGGTTTTTTTTTTTTTTTTTTTGCACCAGTCTTTGTCCATAGGCAATGTTTATAGAATCACATGATTTTTATATGAATTTATTACTCTTGATTTATTTATTTATTTATTTATTTATCTTGAGAGAGACAGAGACAGCGTGAGTCAGGGAAGGACAAAGTCTGTGCTCCCAAGCACAGAGCCTGTCACAGGTCTCTATGCCACAAACCATGAGATCTGACCTGAGCCAAAATCAGGAGTTGAATGCTTAACCGACTGAGCCACCCAGGCACACCTACACTTAGTATTTTTAAAACATGATATTCTTTCTCTGTTGCTACATATCCTTAATAATTTTTATATATTGTGTAATCTTGACTTAACTGATATACCAAACTTTATCAATTCTGTATTGTACAAGACACAAAGACCTCTAACCTTTCACTATTGAAAATAACTTCATAATTTCTCTCTTTAACTGTGTATACCTTTCCTTGCTTTATTTCTCTAAGATGTACTAAGACCTTTAAACATTTTTTTCTGCTCTTGAATTTTCTAGAAAAATTGTCTTCCAGAAAGGTTGCATAAAGGAACACAATCATATATCAGTTTCCCCACAATCTCAAGAACAGTAGTTTTAATCTACTTTATGCTTTCCAAAGAGGGATTGAAGCAACTGGTCATGAAAAGAAATGAGCACACAAATTCAATAAAATGTAAAAATAAAAACGAAGCTTTTAAAAAATTGGATTCGTGTGTCTGGGTGGCTTGGTTGGTTAAGCATCCGAATTCGGCTCAGGTCATGATCTCACAATTTGTGAGTTCGAGCTCCACATTGGTCTCTGAACCTGGAACCTGCTTTGAAATCTGTGTCTCCCTCTCTCTCTGCCCCTCCCCTGCTCACAATCTGTCTTTCTTCCTCTCTCAAAAATAAACATTTAAACTTTTTAAAATAGGAAATAAATTTAAATGAATTTAAAAATAAATAAATAATTGTGTTAATAATTATACAGTGGTAATTTATTTTCTTCTAAATTCCTGAGACTATGAATGAAAGAGAATATCTTCCCATGTTTTAAATTACCTTTACCACTCCTTTTCTGTTTTATCCATTTAATAATTGAGGTCAAGCGTTTTTCTCTTTATTTCATATGAATTCTTTATATAACATGTATTCATGTAAATGTTTCACTATCTTCTGTTTAATTATAGATATATTTTTATAATTTCTACAAACCTTAGCAAGAATTGTAATTGTGGCTTAATATAGTTGTATTTGCAAATAGCAATGCACTTTTATACTTATTCTCAGGTAACTTTATGGTGAAATAACATGATTTGGAATCGTAGATGCCAATTGAGGTCGTAGGTCTATCAGAACTGTTATTATAGAATAACTACATCCTATCTGTATGACCACTTATTATCCTCCTTTCAATATGATGTGAACAGAAGAAGTCTCCTCTCAACTAGTATAACTGTTAGTATTTCTTTTAGACATGCCACACTTACTTTCATTTTTGGTGTATTTTCCATTTATTTTTCTACTTTACTTTTCTCACATTGTATTTGTCTCAGCTTTATTCATTCTGGAGTTTAACAAACACTAGCTGTTATGTGATTATGACATTGATGAGATACTGATTTATGGAATTAACATGGACACATGAAACCTATGGTACTGGCATAACAAGAAACCAGTTCTGGGCCATGATTGAGACCAGGGGCTACTGAGGTTCAACAGTTTCTATTCCACAGAGTGCCATTTTGTCCCAAACGATTGATGGCATTCTCCTGTACTATTCTTCACAGATTATAAGAACACTATTTCAATCTAGAGCTTCTTTAGATACCTGCTTCATTAAGCATGATCCCCAAATGTCATTTAATTTATTTCTTAGATTGAATGTCTCGTTAAACTCTGATGAGGCCAATAGGGCTGGACTTGTTATGAAGCACTGTAATCTTAAAATTTTGTTCAGTTGCTGTTGGTAACTCAAATGGACAAGACAGTGAGATCAACACACAGTGTATTTCATCTTTGGCAAACTGAAGTATTGATTTTTCTGAAAGAGGCCCATAGGGTAGTGAGATTAAAATCACATATAAAGTAGATCAACATAAAGAATGAATCTACAGTCTTATACATTACTGTATATAATTTTATTTTGTTTTAATCCCATTTTGTTTTATATGGACAAACACAGAATAGCTATATACTTAATTAACAAGATACTGACATCCCCCTAGCTCCATTTAAAAAGTAATGTTTTTATTTTTTGAGTTATACAGGATGCATTGAGAGTATGATAATATTCTATTTCTAGTAAAAGTGATTATCTTATTGATCATTTTTCTTACCTTATGGTACATATGTGTACCATAAAAAAAGCAATTAGCCTTGTAACAATTGTATTTCCTCTATTTTCCATTGTAGAATCAGGGGCATGGTCCTAGGCTGGTTTGGATAAGAGGTAGAGAAAGGAGATGAATCCTTTGATAGACCAAACTGAAAATGCTTTGCAAGCAAGGAATTAAGATGTTGACCAGGCCTGGGTCATGCTGACCATTAAAGTGCAATTTTTAGATGTTTCCTTAGGATTGGAATTGCCATCTAACAGCTTATTTTTCTTCCCTGAATCGTGCATTCCACCACCCAGCCATTGCTGTACTGTACACTCAGAATATATGAATTCCACCCCTGTGTACCATTCCCCTGACTTAACACCAGACTTTATAGAACTCTGTTTTTCTGTTTTTCCTGAGTCTCTGCATAGCATAATTAGAGAGCTGCTGTGTAGTCTGTTTGTAAATAAATAGTGTTGTCTAGCATATTGTGTACTGTTACCTAATGTCAAATGTGAAGCTTTTTGCTTTGTAAACTCTGTTAGTTTGCTACCTAATCAAGCTCGAAATTCTGAAATCCTTACCCTTGTGTATACGGATAGCAACAGTCTGTTAGTAAAAAAAAAATTTCACTGAAAAAAAAATGACAAACCAGAGATCCATAAATATGTAGAATAGTTGGCCTAAAGGATTATCAGTCAACCTCCATGTTTGATGCAGGGCAAGAAAAGAAAATCTGCAACCATTTCAATATGTATTTTAGTAGTGTTGTGGGATTCTACCTTTCCATGGAATGATAAATTTTAGTTCTAAAATCCTTAAGCATTATCAATGTGACTTGAAATAATATGGTATACCATTCCTTATTCTCTCTTCTGAGTAAAAATATCCCTATTGAGGTGGGCACCTGAGTGGCTCAGTCGGTTAAGTGTCAAATTCTTGATTTTGGCTCAGGTCATAATGGTTCATGAGACTGAACCCTGTGACAGGCTCCCTTCTGAGTGTGGAGCTTGTATTGTAGGATTCTCTCTTTCTGTGTCTGCCCTTCCCCTGCTCTCTCTCTCTCTCAAAATAAATAAACATTAAAATATACAGTAAAGCCTTGGATTGCAAGTAACTTTTTCTGCATGTGTTCTACAAGATGATCAAACATTTCTAATAAATTTTAACTTGATAAACAAGCATTGTCTTGTAATACAAGTCGCACATGATGCCAAATGTCACATGATCACAGCTGAGCCAATGGTTCTCAAAATTCACTTTGATACACAAGTGCTTTGGATTACAAGCATGTTACTGGAACAAATGATGCTTGCAAACCAAGGTTTTACTACATATGTGTGTGTGTGTGTATGTGTGTGTGTGTATGTGTGTGTGGTGTGTGTGTGTGTGTGTGTGTGTGTATACCCCTATTGAGCATCAAAAACGCTATTTGAATTAACATTGTGGAGTCTAGTTAGGAGTAGATAAAATTGTAGATGACTGGGCCGTGTGACAAATATTTAATGAAATTTATCAGCCTGTTTCAGGGCATGTGAAAAGAAATAATGATCTTGATTCTCTATTTTGTAGCTTCTTCAAGAAAAGGCATGTTAGAATCTTTGGTTTGGATTTTGCTTAAATCATCAGCTGCTTGATTAAGGAGGCCTGATTTTGGTTTTGTCTTATTTACATAGCCTAAGTATCAAGATCCTAGTTTTTCCTTTTTCCTTTCTCATTAAAAAAATAAAGATAAATTATGTGATATCAAATAATGTGAATCATTTTTTGTCAAATTTGGGTTATTAAAGATGAAAGCAGTATTTGGTTGGGGTGCGTAGATGGGTGGGAGAGTCCACAAGATTTAGAATCATAGGACCTAGCTTTGAGTCCTTGCTCTGTAAGTGACTAGTTGTGTGATATTAGACATGTTTGTAACTTCTCCCAACATTAGTTTCCTCCTATAAAATAACTGTAATGGTCACATTTGCTTCTTTGGAGGTGTTGCTAAAATTAAATAATCTACATAAAATGTGTTTTGTTTATAGCATATACAGGAACATCTATGATTTATTACATTAAGTTTTCAAATTTATAAGAAGTCATTGGTTAAATAGTTGAAAGCAAGGTTTGTGTATTTTCACAATTATACAACCATTAATATGGTTAATTTTTTGTGTATGCTGCAAATGAATGGTTGAAATGTGTTAGCAAATGTGGTATGGGTTAATGATGTTTAGGAGTTTTAAAAATTTGGAATTCACACAAAAGTTTGGGAATAGGTCAATGTTTTGTTTTCTTTAGAAATTGTGTTTACTAGAGAGAAAGGAATTGCACATTTTTTCCTTGTTGTACCTTATGAATTTTATCAAGGCAAACTGAGACTAGTTAGTAAAATATGACATGAACGTGTGTTAAAATAATAAAATAATAGACATTTCAGGCTATAACTTTAGTCAAAAACATAGGTCATGTTTTGATTTTTCCAAACCAAAGGAGGAAAGATTGTTTCCTTCTTCTTATACAATGTTTTCTATGCTACTCATCTTATTCCCTTTAAGAATGCTTCTGCTTTCATTTGCTTTCAAGATTAAGAAATGCATGTTCCTTAAAATATAAAAATATGCACAGGGTGTGGTACTATGGTGTTAACATCATGGAGACTAACAGCTAAGCCAGTCCTTTCATTTCCTTTCAAATTGCTTAGTTATCAGAGCCATCTAAATACTGTCATATGTCATGTTTTGAATTTTGCTTTGTATCATCGGATGTCAGATGCAGCAAATATTGGTTTGCATCTTTTTAAAAAATGTTTCCAATAATTCTTAACTATGTTAAATATTAGTAAAGGGCTAAATATCCTTAGGCATTATGTAAATGTACTCTCATTTTACTGGGGAGAATCATTTTATTAAGTGGCCATATTTTCTTTTTCACTAATTTTTTTCAATAAAGTTATTAAACATCCATATATCATATGCCTTGAGGATACAAAGATAAATACAATGTAATATCTGATATCCAGAGTCCCATACTGTACTAGGAGAAGTCTGTATCTAAGCAAGTAAATTATACTGCATTATGTTAACTGATACCATATCAGTTAGAGTACAGTGGACATAACAACCAATTCTGTTGAAGACCAGGGAAGTTTTACTGAGTGACTGGGTTTTTGATCTTGATTTTGGATGATGAGTAGTAGATTGCCCCGTAAAAAGGGAGTAGTATAATGGCAGAGAATTGTATATGCAGAGAAATGGAGTCATGAAAGAATCTAATATCTATAGACTAAGGAGTAGCTAATTGTAGGAGCATAGAATCAAATAAGTAAAAGACCAGTCTTGTACTCTGACATTCCATGCACCAAATTATATTAATTGTAAAATTTGAACATGTACTTACCGTAAAATGAGAACAAAATATTTATTTTATGTGTGTGTGCCATGTGTGGTGTTAAAACGGTGATGTCTTCATACTTATGATTTTCCTAGAAACTTCTTAAAAATTGATTATATATTTTATTTTTTAAGTTTAAACTTTAAAATGCCTATCATAAACTTGATATTGGATTTCTTTATTTCTTGAGTTACTCAAGTTTCTTTGTATAATAATAACCACAATTTAGATTCAACATCCTTAACTTGGTCAAATTTCAAAGATTCCAGTAATGAAAAGATGGAGTTGGTTTAGCCTCTGATAACCTTGCTTAAAAACAATTCTCTGTTATTTAGTTTTTATATAGTGTACAATCTAGGTGAATAAGTTTTGTTTTCATTTTGTTTTTAATAATAACTTGCATAAAGAAAATAAAACAAACTCATTAAATCTGTCTCCTGAGAGACAAAGACCTACTGGCCTTCCTCTCAGGATATTTGTAGTATAGTTTTCTTGGATATTAGGTTGTTTTGTTTCATGGAATCTTAGCATTTGATTGCTTTAAAAGCCTTTTACTGAGTTGGATCAACATTCCACACTGAGGGGATTTTTCTTCCCTAGTCATGCAAGAATATAACTGTTACTAATAGTAACATTAATCAGTTGATGTACACTAGGAGGGAAGTGGTTCCACTTGTTTCCAAAACTTATTTTCTAGTTCTAACCGTGGGTAGCTCTGTTAGGTGAATCATATCACTGTGGAAAATAGAAATGGAAATTAAGATTTTAGCTCACTATCAGCCATGAAGTCATTGAAGATGAAAGCTAAGTAAAGGAATCCTCTACTGAATCTTCTGTCATCTATCCAATAGGCCTTAATGTGCTTTTGGGCTAGGAGATCGTACAGTAAGAGACTGCAAGATAGTGTGTGAACTGCTATATTTTATAATAAAGTATGTTGAATAAATAATGGGTTTTAACTGCTTGTTTGTACTATTAAACAGGTGGTACCCTCTGTTGCCTAAGTTAATTGCATTCTCATAGTGGGAAAAATATGTGTATGTATACATATGGTTCATATATCCTGTTGAAAATGAGGAAATACTGTAATTTTCATTGATAGCTTACTTTAAAATATTTTGTTTGTTTATTTTTTTAAGAGAATGCGCGAGCATACAAACTATGAGAGGGGCAGAGGGAGAGATAGACAATCTTTTCTTTTCTTTTTTTTTTTTTTAATTTACTTAACGTTTATTTACTTTTGAGAGAGGGAGACGGAGCGCCAGTGGGGGAGGGACAGAGAGAGAGGGAGACACAGAATCTGAGGCAGGGTCCAGGTTCTGAGCTGTCAGCACAGAGCCCAACAGGTGGCTGGAACTCAGAGACCGTGAGATCATGACCTGAGCCGAAGTTGAAAGTTTTAACCAACTGAGCCACCCAGGCGCCCCTAAAATGTTTTGTTTCTGATGATACAATTAATTATGAAATGGATCCACCAAGATCAGCAATTAACTCTTAAGACCAAAGTTATACTATATTCCATTATATCTGTTGTGATTTCTGATAGTGTCAGAAACTTATCCACTGAACTTGCCCATTGAAAGAATTTTGAACTAACAGCTGGTTCAATCTGAAACTGGGAGATTTACTTGAGAGATGTTATGTATATGTTCCTTAGCAAGGAATCCCATGATACAAATACAGATATTATGAGGCCTCAATTAATGAATATTCTGTAGTTAACCTCTGTTATTTTTTTACTTAATTTTCTGGTTCTATTGATATATTAGTGAGATATAACACTGTGTAAATTTAAGGTGTACAACATGTTGATTCGATACACTTATATATTAGTGTGATTACCACTATAGTGTTAGCTAACACCACCATCACATCACATAATTACTATTTACTTCTTGTCGTGAGAACATTTAAGATCTATTCTCTTAGCAATTTTCAAGTATACAATACAGTATTGTTAACTATAATCACAATGCTATGTATTAAATCCCTAGAACTTATTCATCTTATTTAACTGGAAGTTACTCTTCTACCATCATCTCTCCTGTTCCCCCGCCCCCAACCCTGTTAACCACAATTCTACTCTTCAGAAAGCCTCTTTTGAAGTGATGTTGACTATGTTTAAGATATTTTATAATCATAAAGAGTATTATATGGATTATAAATGAAATTGGTAGCTTATGCTACAATATATATATATATATATATATATTTTTTTTTTTTTTGAGAAAGAGATAGCATGAGCAGGAGAGGGGCCAAAAAGAGAAGGAGAGAGAAAATCCCAAGCAGGCTCCAAACTGTCAGCTCAGAGCCTGATGTGGAGCTCAAACTCAGGAACCGTGAGGTCATGACCTGAACCGAAATCAAGAGTCAGGCTGGGGCGCCTGGGTGGCTCGGTCGGTTGAGCGGCCGACTTCGGTTCAGGTCATGATCTCGCGGTTTGTGAGTTTGAGCCCCACGTCGGGCTCTGTGCTGATGGCTCAGAGCCTGGAGCCTGCTTCCGATTCTGTGTCTCGCTCTCTCTCTGCCCTTTCCTTGCTCACACTCTGTCTCTATATCTCTCAAAAATAAATAAACCTTAAAAATTAAAAAAAAAAAAGAGGCGCTTAACCGTCTGAGTCACCCAGATGTACCTCATGCTACAAATTTTAAGAAAGCAATAAATGTTTGTTAAGAGAACAAGATGGTTTGGTGGGAAAGGAAAATTAGGCTGTGATATTTATGTGACCCTGACAGAAAAAGTCCATGTTATAAATAAAATATGAGCTACATGTCAAATTCTTTCTCTTTAGTGGCAGTAGCCCTACTGGGGGCAATGCTGTTTTCCTTTGAACAGTCAGGCACTTGGCTTATCGTTCTTTTATGGCACTTATGATTTTCTGCCTTGAACCATAAGTTCGTTTGCCTAGTCTCAATCATTAGAATCTAAATTAGAGAAGAAAGGAATGAGAATATGTGAGACAGAGACTTCTGTCATCCCTAACACAGTATTTCTTTCGCATATTAAACAGTGAGTGTACATGGAATTGATTTTAATAGCATTAATTAGTTTAACACTCGAAAGTTTATTCTATAGTGTGGGTTAAAGTCTAAGAAGCTGAGGACAGATATCAGATAAAAAAAAGAAATATATTTGATGCAGGTCTTCCAAGCTGCAATAAAAGGAACCAGAGCTGTGCCTGTCACTTTTCCTGTGCCACCCTTATGCTTATCAGGATAGAGGATCAAGGCCACATCAAATGCCATAGTAAGGTGTCATCTTACTTTAATTCATCTTATTTCCTCAGGCCACAATGAAGATCTAAACCGTCTAAGTCACTCTCATACAAACTCTAACTCCGATTTTATTTCTTTGGCCCCTGCTTTGGAAGCTCACCTACCGCAATAAGAAAGAAGAAATTATGCCTCAGTTTCCAGGTTTCTTGTGCGTACTTCCCTTGCCACCCTCATGATCACACTCCAGGGCTGTTCTGCTTGTGGTTGCCCTGTTCTGCTCTGCCTCAGCTGACTCCCATATACCACTGCTACCAGACTTCCCCCACTTTCCTAAAAGCTACTGTTCTGTCCCTATCCTGAGTGAAGGAGATATTTTCTCATTATTTTATGCTTTCCCTAATCAATTATTTGCTCACAATTTCACATGGGTGTTAATTCATACTTTTGTTGTTAACTCGAAAACAATGCACACTTAAATGTTGGAGAAAGAAATTTAGGGTTTCTGAAAAATTAAAGCCAAGGCATACTCAAGTAGTATAAAGGATAGAATTTATTTTTTGAGGAGTTAGGGCAAGCTTTTCATGTAAGATGACTTTTGAGCTCATTAGTAAAGGTAACAATATAAAATGCACACCCAATAAGTTAGACTAATGATATCATTTGTTATTGAGATATCTTACGTGTACATGTGTTTTTTTCCACTAGCTTTATCAACTTCAACATGGTGACCAAACAGGAAAAATCAGAAAGTGCCTGCTAATACATGAAAAAAGAAATCAAACTTAGTATTATATTCTAATATACTTTTTTATCTACGAGATGCTGTAACTCATACTTAGGACAGTGTTATCTATTTATTTATTTATCTATTTATTTATTTATTTATTTATTTATTTATGTTTATTTTTGAGAGAGAGAGAGAGAGAGAGAGAGAGACAAAGCAAGCAGGGAAGGGCAGAGAGAGAGGGAGACAGAGAATCCAAATCAGGCCCCAGGTACCGAGCTGTCAGCACAGTGCCCGACGTGGGGCTCGAACTCATGAACCACGAGATTATGATGGCGAGATTGTGACCTGAGCTGAAGTCGGATGCTTAAATGACTGAGCCACCCAGGCGCCCCGTGGGCAGTGTTGTTTATTAAGGTCAGCATAGCACATCTTGGGCCCCCTCCAGATACAAAAATCTGGTAGGGAGTCTTCAGAGAAAAATTATTAAACCTTCATATAACATGCTGAGTTTACAATGAGTATGTTTTGCACATGGGGAATTAGCAGACTGGTGTAGGCTAGGTTGTGCATAAAAAGATGTTCCCTTTGTTTAGCATGTTCTTCAGAAAGCAAGTCATGGAGAAAGGAACATAATGATTTCAATAATAAAAATTTAAACTCTGTGCTGTATTTTAACAGTTTAGTGTTTTCTGTGACAGACCAGCATACATCAGTATGTTATACTATTTGTGTAATACGGTACTTGATATATGGGAACATTAAATGTAAATAATTTTCTTATTGATTCGTTGAAGTAAACGTCAGGATTTTTTTTCTCGTTTTGAGGAAAAACATAAATAATAGAAGGTAAACCGAATTTCTTCCATCATACTTCAGAAAGTTTAAAAAGTAAAGATAAAAAAGGAAAAAAATGTACTTATAATTTGACAGAGCTCCTAAGTGCCATTGTGATTTTTAAAATCTCATCATAGAGCCACATTTTTATTTTTAAGGATTCACGGCTAAAATTATGAAATCTGTTGAATAAATATGAACAAATATACATATACTAACTGTATAGTTTTTTTTTATTGTCAAGTATCAGCAATACATAAGAGAAAGTAGAACTGTAAAGAGAAAATGCCCCAGTGAAGGTATATACTTATTCATAGTTGTAGTTTTATTATTATCCCAAGATAAACTTCTCATTTTTCTGCACCATCATCTTTCATCTTGCTCACCAACTGATTATCTTTTATAGATGTCAGAATGATTAGATTTACCATCTGCAAAATACTCATCGTTGAGAATTATAGACCACTTAGAAGATTGGCAATGACAAGTTAGAACTGAAAATAGGTCTCTCAACAGTCATGTGAAATCACAGCAGTGATTCAGTAAATTCTCAGGCATATTTCCCTTTCATGGTGAGGAAGTGGGGGGAGCAGTTGATATTTTGAGATGATTTTGTAGAATAAACACCAGGTGTAAAAAATTACACCTGTATTTATTGTCAAGACACATTTGTTAGGTAATGCATTTTTCTCCTTCCCAGATGTACCTCATTTCCTGTCAAAATATTATTTCCTTTGCTATCTTTTGTTGAAAGTAGTTCAGTTCAGGCCTTACTCCTAAGATTCTGCTACTTTTGTACTTCCCAGCTAGAGCGGTCGATGTTCTGTTTTTAAAAACCTGAATGCAAGCAGGTTCCATACTGACAAGCCCTCTTTTTCAAAATGACTTAATCAGTGCTTACAAATTTTAGAAAGAGAAGAAAAGAAATCCAAGATGACCTTTAATGTCATTATTTAACTTAGGTCTTGAGGAGAGCAAATAGAGCAACAATCTGAAGATTGTAGGTTTACTAATAAACCCTTCTCTTCCTCCATCTGCTCCTCCACCACACAGATAACAGTTGCAGTGGAATGACATAACAGGGAGGGGCAGGAATAGACATTGTCCAATGGAGATGAAGTGAAAGTAGGGAAGCTGGTGTGGGAGCAGATGGGAGCTGAGAAGAGAGGTGCTCTATGCCACTGTTGGCATGGTAACAGAGAGGTAGATGTGCAAACAAGCCAAATTCTGAATGTTTTGGAAGTCCACTTTGTGGCTTGTGGCCTCAAACCTTATTTATTTACTGTCACCATATAGCCTCCCCTGTTGCGAACAGTTCCTATAAAATTATTCTTTTCGTTATATTGTTGAGTGACATTTGAAATATGTTTTTATATATGTTGTTATTAATCTGATTTGTAGAAAAAATGTGTTTGCTTTCCTTGGTTTCCAAGCGAACAATAATTAATACATGTAACAACCCAGATAGTAACATGTGTTATAGATATATGTTTATCTATATATATTTGCCGTACAATCCATTTATATAGCAGCAACAAATACTGGTAAAAAACATTTCAGTTCTTTTGTTTTATTTTACATTTGGCTGTAGGACTCATGAGCATTTGCTTGTCTCATCTTTAATTGAAATTTATGATTTCCATTCAAAAAAGAGGACATGGCCTAATTTATGTTGATTTAGGTCCTTGACTAAAGTCTTAGTTTTCTGTAAAAATGCATCCATTGCAAATGTTACTGCCATTTCTAATACTTAAAATGCCCTTAGAGGATGTGGATAGTGCACTGATTTGAAGTTTTAGGTCAAACCACATGTAATTGCCGATACACAACCATTTTGAACTACAAAATTGCAGTTTGGTATTGTTTGACCTGATCTATATATGCCTATCCATCCATCTACCTATTATTTCTTGTGTTGAACTTGGGTCAAATAAATAATAAATTATAAACCGCATATATGTATATTTTATCTTGCAGCTAAATAAAGATGAAATATAATTTTCCAAACCTTCAGAGAGTCTAGTTCAATTAAAAATACTGTTTCCACAAATGTTGAGATTTTTCTCCATAGAAGTGCTCTGAGAGTGTTGGTTGATATGTAATTTATTAATCAAATCTTCTTTTCCTAATATATCTATTCAAAGGTAACTCTGCTATACACAGAAACATTTGACGCAACAGAGAGAGACAGCTAAGTAATGTGCTTTTTTTTAAAAAAAAAAAAAAAAAAAAAAAAAAGGAATTCTTCTGGTAGTCACTGGAATTTCTTGCTCAAAGTTTTGCCCAAAGTTATTGTATTAAACTTCCACAATTTTAACAAAGTGATTTTTCCCACAACTTTCGTTTTTCTTTCTGAGACTGTTTAGATGAGCTGACTCTATAGAAGTACGCAAATGATTGGTATTAAATTTCCTTTTCTATAATCTAAAGACCTAAAATGAAAATTGAATTGTGATTTGTCCTAAAGAATTTGTCAAGGTGTTATTTACATTTCTGTTGCAAACTTCATAGTATTACACTGAAGCAAATTTTGAGAAGCATCTCAACCACATCCAGGCTTGTTCCTTCATTTTGGTGTCTATTTTGGCATTTGAAAAATAAAAGGAAAGTCTAGTTAATTTCATAAAAAGAAGACATGTTTTTGAATTACAAAATATTTCCAACCAAAGTAGATTAACTTAAATACAGAATTTCATGTCAATTTTTAATTGTAAGGACACATATGGAAATTGTATTACTTCTTGAATTTCTGCTAAATTATTTTTAACATATATAATATCATGGAATGATTTTTAAAGGAAAATCTAAAGGCTGTAACATCAGTCTTCATTCATTTGTAAGCTTAAGATAAAGCACAGTGCTAGTATAATGTGACCCCTGAATTCTGAGAGATAATTGTCTGGAGATTATACTTTGTGTTGTGGCTTTTGTTTGGTTAAAGTGCAAAAGGATCTTAGTTTTGCTCTTGTCCTTGAGGTTTCCTTAGTTCTGAGTCCAAGGTGAATTTTTCTTCTTTTGTAATGTTTGCTATTTTAAATAAATAAGTTTTATTATACATGTTTGGGTTTTTTTTACTATAAATTCTAGATAACTTATCTCAGTGCCCACTTGATAATTCTAGAATCATTTCCAGTTCTCCTTCCCTAAATTTCAGCACACTAATAATGTGTTTCTTATGTTCTCTAATATGAGTGATCCAAATCGACTTCTGTTCTCTTGGGAATATTTTAGCATCCACCAACTTTTGGATTGAAAATGATAGATTTTTCTATACCATGACAGTCACCATGGCTTGATTATTTTACATTCAAACACTGTTAATTTCTCATTTATTTTCTAATGTGTTTATTTGTTTGGCCTACCATTTCTACAAATATTAATTAAAGTAGTCAAGTTTGAAATACCATTTTTGATATATTTCATATTGCCTCTACTTTTTACTGTATATTTTCTAATTACTAAAACACATATTTGATATTTAATAAACTTTCCCTAGGAGGTCGTAAAACCCGTATTTCTACTGAAGTAAATGAGTAGTGTCCCAGTATGTATAAACAACAACTTTAAGGTAATACTGAACCCCTTGTAGTTTAGTAGTTTGATCTTTAGGGTCAACTCTTTATGGATAGAAGAATTTCAGCCTTAACAGTGTAGGAAGCAACAGTTATATATTTCTGAGGTTTCGGGTTTTTGTTTTGTTCTGTCTTTTGCTGCAAAAGAACAGGTGGTGGGTCTAGGTCAAAGTAAAGAAAATTATTAGCAACTATAACTGTTATCCTTTTTATTTTAAAATGAGATGAAAACCATAAGGATAGATTAGCCTCAAATATCAAGTAAAAGGGGCACCTGGGTGGCTCAGTCGGTTAAGCATCTGACTTTGGCTCAGGTCATGATCTCATGGTTTGTGGGTTCGAACCCTGCATCAGGCTCTGTGCTGACAGATCAGCCCTCTCTGTTTCTCCCTTTCTGTCTGCCCTTCCCCTGCTCACACTCTCTCTCTCAAAAATAAATAAACATTAAAAATATATCATGTAAAATAACATGTACTCATAAAAAGCAGCTATTCCCTAATCAAATTAGACTCTTAATAAATATAAAAGATGACAATATTTAATTTATTTGGGATGTAGTGTTACCTTAATGGTTATTTGTCACTTTATGAAAGTAGCAGTTTCTAAAAATACAGTTAGACCATAGTGACAAATGCCAGTCTTGCTAATTACCAGAGTTCAGTCAGTAAAATTATGATATGGCCTTTCTTTAACTATCGTCAGTTCACTTTATATCTGCTCAATCTTTTTATGCTTTAATAAAATAAGGCAAAGATTGAGATCTTTAGATATCCAACTATAATTTAGCACTGTCAAGATTAAGGAGGAGATTATGGTCATTAGAAGCAAAATGGTTTCATTTATGGACTGAGAACAATGAGGCCCATCAATAAACCACTTTCTGCCTCTAATGATCCTGCTTCTCTCTAACTGTGTGCAAATCTGACAACAAACTCATTTTCTTATTTTATTCTTGAGGGCAAGATTGTTAAACAAAAATGTTTTGCATATGTGTTCCTTTAACTTCCTTGAATTTTGGTGTGTGTTCTTGAATGTGATAAATTATTTCTAGCTGAATTATTATTCACCTTAATGTCTTTTGTGGGAAATACGCTGTGTTATCTCCCAGTTATTCAACTTATCTTTAACAGAGGAATAGGTTTTCTAAGATTAGATGAGCTCCAGCAACAGTGGCATCTTAATCCTTACATGACTCATTAATTCTAGAAATACCTCATTCTTATAAAATTCCAAAATACTGGAATGTTCTATGGATTGAAAATGATTCCATAAGGGGTTCATATAGGATACATATCTTACTGTACTCTCTGTCATTCTCCCAACTTTATGGTAGAGGTTGTTAGCCCACCTTCTTGTAACCAAGTTGTCTGAGAAATCAGTGCTCACACTTTACTGGATGTAAGGTGTTGACTGATGCCCCGAATATTCTGACTGCTTACAGCTAGTAAACTATCTTCAAGTACACCCTGGCACATTTGTTCTTAACATTTGAGATATTTTTTTCCCATGAGTTTATTGTGCTTATATTCCAAACCTCCTATATATGCCACTTGTCCTTGTTAGTGCAATTATGTCCTTCAATTAAATATTATATGAACAAAAAAAATGTGTTTGTTTAAAGATATGCCGTTTTCATGAAACCTGTGTTGGATGCCTTAGAAATGCTTGATAGTCAGTTTAAATGTGCTGTCTAATCAGAAGTAGACAAGCAGACTTAAAAGATAGAAGCCAATTGTAAAACCCTTTGAATTCAGATTGCTTCATGAATGTATTTAAGTTCTAGAAACTAAAATCTAGAAACCAATCTAGAAACTGGTTTAGATGTGGTGGATATATGCATGTGGTCCTCTGCAGTGAACCAATCAGAGGATCCTAACTCAAATAGAATACTTTAGCTCTACATCAAAAACATTGTCAAAGGATTATTATTTATACTTTTTCATTTAAAGCATTTAAAATGTATATTGTGTTTTATGAACACTGACTTTAACTGAACTCTGGTTAATTGGCCTTGCTTGAATTTCTAAGTATCTTCCCAGTCTTGTCTAGTATATTAAAAACTTTATTGCTATTCACTTATATTAACTGGAAATGGTAATTTCATAGTCTAAGTCCATTATTTTTTCTCTTTCTACAGTATAAAAATGGACCATTGTGTGTTTATACCCTGAAGATTCCTTTTTTTTTCCTCCTAAGACAAACTCAATTCTCATAGTCTGTTGTCATTTTACCCAGTTAAGGTACAAAAAAAACTGAAGGATCTGTCTTGTTTCTTTCTTGTGAATATCATGTTGCCAGTAGCATATAGACCATCTCCAGAGGAGAATCTAATGGTGGCTTGAGCATTATTTTATTGGCAATAATGATTGACAATCTCTGATTGTAACATCAGAGATAAATAGGGAGAACTTTTAATGGGCCCTATGCAGCGTACATTTGGTGAGAAAAACGTGATGCCTCTCCTCTAGAGGAACTTAACATTCCTATTGAAGAGATAGGATTTACAGATAAGAAACACTAAGGGAGCAATATGAGGCCCAAATACTTAGATTTTTCAGAGCATATCATATATTTTCTAGGAACTAAGAGAAAAAAGAGCTAAAAAGTGTAATTTTGGTCCAACTCCAGAATGTTTATCCCTTTTAATGATTGAATAAACGATTGGCTCAGGAAGACTTGGAAGCCTATAGGTGTTATCAGTGAAGTATTCTTTTTAATGTAAATTACAGAAGAGTTGATAAAATGTAAAAATAAATGCTATTTTAGGAATTACATAATATACTTAAAAACACAACAAAGAATGAATGTTTGTTTAAAAGCATGCATGTCTCAGGCAACTGGGTAGTTCAGTAGGTTAAGCACCTCACTCTTGATTTCGGCTCAGGTCATGATCTCTCAGTTTGTGAGATCACTGACAGCAAGCAGCCTGCTTGGAATTCTCTCTCTCCGTCTGTCTCTGCCTCTCTCCTGCTCACATTCTGTCTCTGAAAATAAATAAATAAACTTTTCTTTTTTAAAAAAAGCATGCAATGTCAGTATTCAGGTGGTCAGTGAAGTTATAGAATTTAGCTTCTTAGAATGCAATTAGAACTTGTCCATTATCCATACCTTGGCATAGATATATTGGCCTACAAAAATGGCAGTTTGGTATGATTCAACCATTATATTTATATTCAAAATTCCCTGAGAATATTAATCAGTAGAAACCTGTGTATATTCATTCTAATAGTCACATTTGATGTGTATAAGTATGCCATAACAATAGAGAAAACATGTTAATATTAAAATTTATATATCATTTTTTCATTCACCTAAAATGATCGTCATTAACAAAATACCTTATGTATTCATGGCACTGAGCCCAATATAACACTTACAAAAATAATTGAAGTAACGTGGGTCAACATGATACCTGAATAACATAAGGGCATTTCCCCATTCTGTTTATTATTAAGGACTTAGTGTAGTTTATTCTTAGCTTACTAATGATCAGACCATTGGATAGTAAGATGTTTGTTCCTTTCACCCAATATTCACATATTCTTACCAAGTGTGAGGCACTATGCTATGCTCAGTGGGAAGTACAAAAAGTACTCCTTACCTTCAAGAAGGTGATGTGAATATAATTTCCCTGATAAAATGATTGCAAGGGATTTAACCAGGTTAACTCTAAAAGACAGTTTTTAAAGACTTCTTTCAAACAGTTCTTAGTTTATTACAACTCTTGCAAAATAAAGGTTATATGTGATAGCGAATACTAGATAGAGCAAAACAAGGAGATTCATTAGGTCACATAAGAAGAGACAATAATCAGAGAGTCAATCCCATTTGTTACATTCAGGTTAGTGAATATAAGGCATACTTAAATAAAACTGACTGCAAAATTGAGGTGCAGTTTTTAAAAGTTCAAGTTATCCCTAGGCAAATGCTTAAATCCTTAAACTCTTAATATTATTAAATATTGCCCTTAAATTTATATTAGAAAAATTCATCAGTGCATGGAGCAAATCTTTGGGGGGGATATGGTAATTTTCCTACCTGATACTTAAAATTTTGACTGCAAAAAATACGACATCCTGAGTCCTAAAATGATGGTGTCATATGCTGGATTCTGGTTTATGGTAGAAATTTGAAAATACTGTTTTTGTCAGGAGAGAATTCATGTAGAAAACGAAGTCTGTTGATGTAAGACCAGCAAAAAAAATAGTGTTTTCCAACTTTGCTCATGGCTCTAGTACTACTCATTAGTGTATGCTTACTTTTTTTCTTTCTAAGATCATACCCTTTACTAGGCAGCAATATTCTGCTAATGGAGAAAAGAAAATGAGCAGTTTACAATTATGTACATAAGACACAGTTTTTCTATTTCTGAAAAGTAATAGAACTTTTCCCCTCAAATGAATAAAATCTCAAATAAAATTAGAATCTCTGTACCTCTCTACTCATTAAAGTGTGACACTAGTAACAATTTGCAAAGAGAAAACTGTGGAAATGCATTAAAATAAGATTATCTTGGCAAAATTGTGATTTCTCTCTATATGTCATGCTAAAAATGTAGCTGAGAGCTGGTCTTTGCAAGATCAATGAAAGATCTCTGCATGAAATGTGATTTGCATTTTTAAAGAGTTGATTAAAATTGTAGCTTTTAACTTACACAACAAAGGAAAAGAAATAGCATAACATGGATTCACCATTGTCTCTTTATGTATAGTAGAGTCCATGTGTTTACCAAAAGGACACTAGTATATTTTTAATTTGCAGACACAGTAAGGCTGGTGTATGAAGTTTACAAAAGCTATTTCATTTTATGTCCACCATGGAGATTGTGACTATTTAGGTTTAAATATTTGGGATAGCACTGTAGTCTTCTATTAATTTGTATTACTTGAATGTATTCTATCCTAAAACCTCTTGATTTGTGCTCAGAATATTATTCATATTCATTAGTTTCTAATTACATTCTGTAATCAATAGTATCTTTTGGGACTTCAAATGTAATTGAAGGTTTTAATTTTAATTCATAATATCAGAGAGTTATATGGTGACATCAGTCTTCTAAGAAAGATCCCTCCCTGCCCCTAGAGGCATTTGTGAGACTGATTGAAATCATGGAGAGCAGTTGTAATAGTTTAGGTGATATGACCTTCAGAAAAGTGGCAGATGCTGTCAAAAAGGCAAATATGGCTGCTAAAAGGCATTTTGAACAATAACTATTGACGAGAATTGGTGACCAGCTGGATGTGGTTAATAAAAAGGCTAAAGAGTAAAAACTAACTGTGGTTTTAAATAATGACAGCTGAAAGAATAGTGGTACCATTGGGGGAAACAGAATAATCGGAAATAGATTTTAGTTTCTGGGGGACAGTGGTTGTTCAGGTGTGGATATGTTGCTCATAAGGACACAGAAAACCCAGTTGGATGTGTTTAGTTGATATGTGAAAAGAGAAGACTGTTCCTCAAATAAGAGGTTGGGCTTGGAGATAGAGAATTGGGAAACCTCAGCTTATATATAATAACAAAAGCCTTTATATAAAACATTGCATTAAGATAAATAGTTTATAGAGAAAAGATCAGAGAATATTGGGAATGTTTCCATCTAGATGGTGGGAAGAAGCATAGCAGGCAACAAATGAAAGTTCAGTCATATTGCTCTATAGAATGAAAGAGGTTTCTCTTTGGAGTTGAAGCAACATTAGAGTATTGACTTCAGATGATTTTTCCACATGTTAAGTAGTCATTTATTTTCATGTAAAAGCTAGTAAATGTTCACAGATATCACAGTAAGGGTACCTAGAAATGTTCCACCAAAAAGTTACTAGAAGTGATATATGAATTCAGTAAGTCAAAGGATACATCAATATACAGACATCTGTTTCATATCTATATACCCATAATGAAGCAGCACAAAGAGAAATCCAGGAATCAATTCCATTTGCAATTGTGCCAAAAATCATAAGAGAACATAGGAATTAACCTAACCAAAAAGGTGAAAGATCTGTATTCTGAAAACTATAGTACATTTATGAAAGAAATTGAAGAAGACACAAAGAAATGGGAAAAAATTCCAAGCTTATGAATTGGAATAAGAAATATTGTTAAAATGTGTATACTAACTAAAGCAATCTACACATTTGATGCAATCCCTATTAAAATACCATCGGCATTGTTCGCAGAGCTAGAACAAACAATCCTAAAATTTGTATGGAACCATAAAAGACCCTGAATACCCAAAGGATGCTTTGAAAAAAGAAAAACAAAGCTGGAGGCCACAATTACAGACTTCAAGTTATATTACAAAGATGTAGTGATGAAGACAGGATGATGCTGGCACGAAAATAGACACATAGATCAATGGAACAGAATAGAAAACCCAGAAATGGACTCACAATTATATGGCCAACTAATCTTTGATAAAGCAGGAAAGAATATCCAATGGAAAAAAGACAGTCTTAAATAAATGGTGTTGGAAACCTGGACAGCAATATACAAAAGAATGAATCTGGACTACTTTCTTACACCATACACAAAACTAAATGCAAAATGGATAAAAGACCTTGAGGTGAGGCAGGAAACCATCCAAAACCTGGAAGAGAACACAGGCAGCAACCTCTTTGACATCTGCTGGAGCAACTTCTTAGCAAATCCGTCTCCTGAGGCAAGGGGAACAAAAGCAAAAATAAACTATGTGGACTTAAGATAAAATGCTTCTGCACAGTGAAGGAAACAATCAACAAAACTAAAAGGCAACCTTTGAAATGGGAACAGGTATTTGCAAGTGACATATCTGATAAAGGGTTTGTATCCAAAATCTTAAAGAACTTATCAAACTCAACACCCAAAAAGCAAATAATCCAGTGAAGAAATGGACAGAAGACATGAATAGACATTTTTTTTCCCAAGTAAGACATCCAGATGGCTAACAGACACATGAAAAGATGCTCAACATCACTCATCATCAGGGAAATACAAATCAAAATCATAATGAGATACCACCTCTCGCCTGTCAGAATGGCTAAAATTAACAACTCAGAAAACCACAGGTGTTGGTGAGGATGCAGAGAAAGGGAAACCCTCTACACTGTTGGTGGCAATGCAAATTGGTTCAGCCACTCCGGAAAACAGTATGGGTGTTCCTCAAAAGGTTAAAAATAGAACTACCCTATGATCCAGTATTAAGTATTTACCAAAAACATAAAAAAATACTGATTCGAAGAGAGACATGCACCCTGGTGTTTATAACAGTGCTATCAATAATAGCCAAGCTATAGAAAGAGCCCAAATGCCCATCAGCTGATGAATGGATAAAGAAGAGGTGGTATATATAACCACAGACACACATACATACATACACATACACATAATGAAATATTACTGAACCATAAAAAAGTGAAATCTCGCCATTTACAGTAACATGGACGGAGCTAGAATGTATTATGCTAAGCAAAGTCAGTCAGAGAAAGACAAATATCATCCTATTTCACTCATATGTGGAACTGAAGAAACAAAACAGATTAATGTAAGGGGAGAAAAAAAAGAGAAGCAAACCAGAAAACAGACTCAACTATGGAGAACAAACTGAGGGTTACTGGAGGGGAGGTGGGCAGGAGGATGAGTTAAATGGGTGATGGGAATTAAGGAGGGCACTTATTGTGATGAGCTTTTGGTGTTACATGTAAGTGATGAATCGCTAGATTCTATACCTGAAACTAATGTTACACTGTGTGTTAACTAACTGGAATTTAAATTAAAACTGGGGGAAAAAAGAAATGTTACATGCTATGAGCCTAAAATTAACATAGTTATTTTTATAAGCTGATAGAATTCTAATAAATACAGTATCCTTGCTGTAGAATAGAGGCATTCCTGATAAGTTTCATATGGAAAATAAATCCCATGTACTGTGCCTTACTTTCTAAATATTACCTTTAAATGTAGAAACTAAAGAGTCTGGGAGCTGTTTTGTCCCTGTCAAGCTGCCAAGCATAATTTCCCTGTAGCAACATTTTTAAAACCAATTCAGGTTGTTTATCTGTTTGGTGTTTTTTTATGTTGCATTGTTTATAAAGAGTTTTCATAACTCAGTTGTATCTTTATAACCACTGTAGGAGATCAGCAAGGCAGATGGTAATATTCTTGTCTTACAGGTAAAGAAATAGCCTCAAAGGGTTGTTTAAATGTATTGTCCAAAGTCATATGGAAAGTAACTAGAACCCAGGTCTTCTGCTTCCAAGACCAGCTTTTTTTTTTTTCATTTAGATAATATTCCATACAAAAGGTTAGAGGTCTAAAGAGGTCTAAAGTGAGTATTTACTGGAATATTTCAGGCACATTTTGAGACATATTATTTTTTTAGGTTTTTTCAGTAAATTACTTTTGAACTGGTTCTTACTGATACCCTCCAGAGGCCCAGAAGTGTCAAATGCTTTATAAAACATATATAGATTGCACTCAGAGAATATTTCACTCATTTCCTAACACCTGGATATACTGTTTTACTTTTTTTATTATTATGTTTTCATATCTGAAAACTGTGGCCATTTAAAATACATATGGTAAATAAACAGTATGTATATAATTAAGAATAAGTCACTGTAGCTCTATGACACTTTGTAATAATGTTTAAAGAAGGAAAAGAAAAAGAAAAAACCTTCCAAGTTTATAGCACCTTGTTAACAATATTGCAGTGTATGTATGTAAATTATTAATTCAATATAATTTAAATAACTGAAAAACATTTTTCCAGTAATACCTCATTCTCATAGTGAAAGAATTACCAAATATTTTTATATTATCTACTTTGAAAATATGGAAAACAAAATTATTCAAGATGTTTGCGTGAATGTCATTCTGTGAGCCCAAACAGTTTTTGTCAAATTGTATTCCCCAGAGAGGTAATAAAACAATGCTCTCCTAAAATCTGATTTTCACCTTATGCTAATCATACACTCCTTCTCAGATGTCTTCTTCTACTCTCTTCTAAACATAACCCTTCATAAAAACAAGAAACAAAACAAAAACATCCTCCAAGAAAGAAAATCACAAAAATATAAAACCAATAAACATGTTTATTTAGTAGAGAATAGGAGGTGAGTTTTAATGACTCCACCATTGAAGATGAGTCCCATTCTACAATTTGGTCTCAAAGTTCCTTGGCCTTGATTCCACCAGCATGAATTTTTTGCCCCTTTTCAGCTCCCTCATCAGCATACAAATAATAGACTTTGTCATTACATAGAATATGGCTATATCCAGGAGCCAAAGCTTCGTAACATACCTTTATATTCACAATCATCCTCACATACCCCTTGCCTCTCATGCCTCAATATGAGACTCTTAATGAGTCTCTTGGCTTCATTATGACTTTACCAAAGCCTTTCCTTAGCCTTTCTCTTTTCTTTAACCTATTAATCCCCTCTGGCTTCATTCGTCATGTAACCTAATGTATACCTTTCAAGCACACACTACCTAGCACTGGAGAATCCATGTTAGAATCCACATACTTTTCCCCAAACCTCCCTCCATTAGCCTTTTATCATTCACAGTCTACTATTTCTGCTGTTCTGTTTCAATTCCAAGTCCTGCAAAGATGACAAAATCACACAGCTTACCCGGGATCCACTACCCTATGCTCTCCAACCTTAGGTTCTTAAGGAAGTTGGGAGAGCTTTCCGTTTAACTCCAATTCTCTCTTTTTTTCCCCCCACAGCAGCAATTCCAAACTGGAGTGTTGTTGTTGTTGTTGTTGTTGTTGTTGTTAGCCCCTGAGCCCATTCTCCATGTACCCAGAAGATCATCTTTCCTCATTCTTCACTGAGAAAATGGAAAATATCCCTTTCATTTACAATCACATGTCTTAAGGGATACATTACCCTCCTCCACTTTACAAATTTTCTTACTTACTACTCTGTAGTGTGTTTTTGTAGTGCATTTATTGGCTGATATTGTCATCTGTTTATCCATCCTTGTATGTACTTGTTTTAGCCTCTCTACAAAATGACAACTTCCATGAGGGCAGGGACTGTGCTTTGCTCCTCTCTCAGATCCTTGTCCTTTTCTGTTGCAATGTTGTGCAGACACTAAATAATGTGTTAAATTAAGGACATAAAAGAACTTCACATACCAGATTTAACTTATACTTTCCATACTTGGAAATGCTGTTTAAATAAAACTTGCCTTTACTTATTCCTGACAGGAAGTAGAGCGTCTTGGTAAGAGCACAGATTAGACTATATAATTTCAAAAACTAGCTCTGTCACTACTTGGTATATGACCTTGAGGAAATTATATAATCTCTCTTTGCCTCATATTTCTCATAAGTAAATAGAGATAATGACAGGACATATCTCATAGGATGATTATGAGAATAAAATGAGTATATGTATGTGTGTATGTGTAACACTGGGATGTGTAAATTGGAACCTTGCTAAAATGTATCAGAGTGTTGTGATAAATCCCATGTTAACTACAAATAGGTCAGTTATTTAAGATACATCTTGTTTGATTATTAGATCTTCAAAAAAGTCTGAAAGGAGGTATAAGGTATCATACTGGTGAATTTGATTTGGATCCCTCTGCGTTATTTTGAGAAGGGATAATTGGGCCATGGGATTAAGTTTTGTATTGCTTGATAGTGGCTACTTATAGGACCTAGCTTTGAATTTCCACATGCATCTATTGCTATTATATTTTATTTACTTAATTTGAAGGTTTCTAAGATAATTTTTGCCAGGAGTATCTTGATTCTAACTGTCTGTGTTATTGTGATAACTGTGTAAAAAATATTCTTTTTAGTCCTATTAAATTATTATTCTATTGATGCGTTTGACAGAATAAAC
This sequence comes from Paguma larvata, assembly GCA_030068075.1. Classification (NCBI taxonomy): domain Eukaryota; kingdom Metazoa; phylum Chordata; class Mammalia; order Carnivora; family Viverridae; genus Paguma; species Paguma larvata. The sequence continues at coordinate 72,102,491 of CM057830.1, forward strand.
TTATATGATCAACTTCCCCTTGTGAAATTCATAGCATGCATTTTATCCCCAGAAGGATAGAAGCAGACATCATAAAGACATGCAATTGCATTGTGATAGTAGAGGAACCAGAAATCCAGAGACCTATCTGTACATACATGGGCAATCACTTTTGATTTTTCTCTGTCTCCATATCCTCATGAGAGATCTGGACTAGGAAATTGCTGATGTTCTAGATGATGTCCCTCACAAGAGTGCATTTTTATTAATCTAGAGCATGGGGTGGTTGCCAGCAGGGGTGATGGGGCAGGGTGCAAGAAATGGGTGAGGTGATCAAAAGGTACAAACTTTCACCTATAAGATAAATAAGTCCGGGAGATATAATGTACAACATGATGACTATAGTTAATACTATGTTGTCTATTTGAAAGTTGCTAAGAGTAAATTACAAAAGTTCTCATCACACTCAAAAAAATTATAACTATGTGAGGTACTGCGTGTTGACTAAGTTTATTGTCGTAATCATTTCACAGTATATACATATATCAAATCATTATGTTACATGGCCCAAACTAATGCAATGATATGTCAATTATATCCCAACAACAACAGTTAAAATAGAACTCAGGTCAGCAAACTTTTTCCATAAAGAGCTAGATATTAAATATTTTAGGCTTTGCAACCATGTAGAATCCTTGTTCACAAGGGATAGTGCAAAAGCAGCTATAGGTAATGGATAGATGGCTGTGTTCCAAGAAAACTTTAGTTACAGACACCAAATTTGAATTTCATGCAACTTTCATGTGTTACCAATATTATTTTTTTTCAGTGCCTCATAAATGTAAAAATCATTCTTAGCTAAAGGTGTATGCGAAAACAATGGGCTTATTTGGCCTAAGGGCAGTAGTTTGCGATCACCTTATCCAGAATAGCCAGACAATTTATATGTATGTATAGGTGAGAAAATAATATGCAAGATGTCATTTCACAGTACTCGTATTCATGACCATTTTCACTTTCCTTTCCTTTATTTTGTAAATGAGTATGAGGCATTTGAAAAATTCAAAGGGCCTTTGACCGAATTGTGTGTGTGTGTGTGTGCGCGTGCGTGTGCGTGTGCGCGCGCGCATCTGTATATATTTTTGGCAGAATACTTCAAAGTCTTTGGGCTTTTTATTCATCTTTTATTTGCCTAATGTTTTCCGACCTGTGTAGATGAATGAAACTTTTCAATAGCTTTTCTTTCATGACTTTCAAGACTGGCTGCTAATTAAATTACACAAAAGTGTCTGTAGCCCCTGTGTATTTGATGGGTCCCTTTTTGCAGGAATGGAGGGACTTTTTAGGAACATATTTGAATAGATTGAGAATTCTGAATAACACAGTTTAGATATTTAGTTGAGTCCTATGAAAGAAGACAGATTTAAAACCACCTTTGTGCCTCTAAAGTAGCTCATTCACATCCAAGGCATACCCAATGATTGTTTTGGGTAGGTGTTGCTTCATAGAATCTCTCTATACACTAAAAAAGATTCATTTTCTTCTTTGTTAGCTATCAGATCACCCTAAATCCCAAGATTCTACTCAATAAAATGCAGAATAAACATGTGAGTGATATGGCACTATCATGCAAAGTTAGGAATTTTCTTTTCATTTAGAAAGAGGTTATTAAAACAAAATGTATTACACAGTTAAGATCATACTGTATATGAGCTTCCATATGATGATTTTTTAATTTGATGCACAGAAATCACCAGTACTCTTCTTTTATTACAAAGTTATTTTTATGAATTTCACATTATTGTTTATATAATTATCATTTCATTGCACTAAAGATTTTACTTAATCATTCTCATATTGCTGGTGATCTAGACTGTCATTTTTATGCTACTTTAAAATAAGACTCTATGATTTTCTGTGGCCCCAAATCCTAGCTTCTCTTTCGAGCTTCTTCTTAAAAAGAGCTGATAACTAATATTACTGTGTCAAAAAGTTATGCATATTTGTAAGACTCTTTCTAATTCTTTCCCAGGTAATTTATGGTGATTCTTTTTCCTGTTAGCATTGTATAAGAATTCCTATAACTGCCATCACTGGTACAAGGTTGTCAAAACTTTTAAAACCATGTTTGCTAATTAGATAAATGAGAGAAATGGTGTCTCAGTTCAAACAAAACTTATTAAGCACTTACTGTATGGCAGGTACAGTGTTATAGGCAGAGAACAGAAAAATATCTCTATAAGTCTCACTCTACTATTAAGAAACTAAATTTCTCTTGAGAGAAGTAGCCATTTAACTATTAGAATGCAGTGAAAAAAATCATAGAATCAAAACCATAGGAGCATTGAGAATGGAATTACTACATATAGAAATATCATGAAAAATTTCATAGAGGAATTGAAGAAAACTGAGAATTCCAGAGAAACAGAGACTAGAATGGTGGTTAGGAGGGTTGGGATATAAGTGAAAATGGAAAAATATTGGTCAAAGGGTAAAAATTTACAGTTATAACATTAACAAGTGTGTGGAGCAAATGTGCAGCATGGTCATTATAGCCAATAATAATGGTATTATATACTGGAATGTTGCTAAAAATGCTCTCACCACAAAAAGAAATGGTAACTATGTAATGAGATGGAAGGGTTGATTAATGCCATGGTGGTAACCAGTTCGCATATATAAATGTGTCAAATCAATACATCATACACTAAACTTACATAATGGTATGTGTCAATTAATCTCAATGAAGCTGGTGGGGGACAACAACAAAGTAAGAAGTAGTAATATTAGCTTTTTTGGAAATAATATAGAGAATAAATATTTTTCTTAAGTCACTCAAAAGAAACCAAGTGCCTTTGGGAAATGGGAAATAAGGGCTGGGAGACAGAAATTGCTTTTTTTCATAACCAGACTTACGTAATGATTTGACTATTTAAACTATGTACACATATAACTGTCATAACAATAAAAACTGTGTTTAAAACTTCCACAAAGAATTCTGAAAGAATAAGAGGAAGAAGAATAGTAATAATGATGATGGTGGTTCATCAGGCCAAGGTAGCAAAAAGACAGTCCAGGAAATGTGAACCAAAGAAGGGACACATTCAGTATGGCAATTCAATACTAGTAAATGTGGGAGAATGGCCTTAAATGAAAATCAGAGATAGGGAGATAGGAGCCTTATGTTGAAGTGCATTACATGTATTGATCCTGTAGATGAGAGCATCACAAAAAGAACTCACATGTATCCGGTTTTAAAATATGATAGTTTTGAGGGTGCCTACGTGGCTTGGTCAGTTCAGCGTACAACTTGCAGGGTCAGGTCGTGATCTTGCAGTTCATGTTGTGAATTCAAGCCCCGCCTCAGGCTCTGTGTTGACAGCTCAGAGCCTGGAGCCTGATTTGGATTCTATGTCTGCCATTTCTTCCTGCCCCTCCTCCACTCGCATTCTATCTCTCTCTCAAAAGTAAATAACATAAAAAAAATAAAAATATATCTATCGTTTTTATGATAAGAGTTTGTATACATTATTTTGTGTAATTATCATGACAGGTTTATGGAGTTAGAATTGTTTTCTCCATTCACAGATCAGGAAACTAAGGTTCACAAGTTGCAGTGATTTGCTCAGAATCACACAATTTAAGTGGTGGAGAAAGAATTCCAAGTAGGTATGTCTGACTTCAGAGGCCATGTTTTTTCTACCATAACATAGTACACCACTGTATTATTAAAATATTTTAAGCCTTGTGGTAGCAAAATCAGGTTTTAGTTTATAAGGAATAAATCTGGCATAGTACGGAACCAAATTTTATGATGCCATTATTGACTAATTTAGATATGCATTTTTAGTAGAAAGATTTAGTAGGACATATTTTCAAATTTCAGTTCAGATTCAAGTGATATTTAGTTAGCACTTTCTATGTGCCTATCAGGTACTCTACTAGGTGTGTTTCGCTACATTATGTAAATTAAGGTTAATCTTGGTTAATGCTATTTTTTTCAAATATTAAAACATGTTTATAATATTTGGCTAGTTTGAGCTAATAGAAACCTGGTTTTGGAAGAACATATATAATGTCCAGGGCTAAATATATTTTATCAGTAAGTATTACCAGCATGACATCTGATCTTGTGTCATGGTTAGAATATCATGTGATCACATCTTAAAAAATATTATTCTACACCTTTTAAGCATCCAACCATATTTGATACTGAAATAAGAAGTGCTTTCGAATTTGGTGGGAAATTGATAGAAATGTTAATTTCTAATTGTTCCAGGTTAAACATAATGACCATTTGGGGAAATTTCTTATTTGAATTTTCTTATCAATTCTGGCTCAATAGAAGATATTCACATCATTTACAAGTTGACAAAATAACTTGGGAAAAAGGACCATAATTGTTTCACTTTTATTTTAGAATACTAAAGGCTAGAGATTACAATGGCAAATATACCTTGCTGGCTCACTAGAGGGATGATGATGGACTTTTGAAATTGATAGAAAGCTAAATTCATTCATTTATTTATATGTACATATACATATACATACACATATATATTCATTCATATGAATGAATAATGAGTGAATCTCCCATATTCATCTCATGTATATGAGTTATTTTGTCAACATTTAAATGATTTGAATATCTTCTATGGAGCCAGCAATAGATAAGATATAATATATATATAGAAGGACTTTATTACATCCAGGGCAGCAATGGAATTACTGACTTGAGAACTAAAGCAGATGTGTGCAGTACTCCCATCCACTCAATATACTCAGGAGTGATAATTATATTGTTTCACTCTGATTAAAATTCAGGTAAGGATTGGCGTTGGCCTTAAAAGAGCAGTTCACTAATAAAAACTCAGCAATTAATTGCAATGACCATTCAGAGAAAAACAATCAATAGTGCAAGCTGGAAATGTATATACTCTAAAAGAACGTTGTGGAGCTACAACCAGGAAGAAGACCTGTTTACTGCAAATACTTGAAGTGGAGCCAGTGGGAGAGAGGGACCAAAGAAGGGCAAAACCTACATTTTCCTGTATCAACTAAACCACCTTTAACCCTTCCCCTGTACCACTGTCAATGTGCCAATTATGTGCACTATGAAGGAAAACAACCAACTCTTTCACATTTCTCTTGGTTCTATTGGGGGAAATCCTGGCAGATATTTTCTTGACTATGTGCTTTAAAGGCCTGGAGTGCTTTGATTTAGTATACTCACCTCACCTCCAAATGCAATTAGCTGTGTGGTTGTTATTGGCAACATTTGTTTCAAGAGAAGTATAACAGCAAGACATTAGGGGGTAAAAAAGTCTTAATACAAATATCCATGGTACTCGCGGAAGTTTAGAGTAACTCGCAGAAAACCAGAGTAAAGAGGAAAAATAGGAATAAATTACAAGCATAGCCCAGAAGAAAATGACCTTAACCAACATCTAGAAATAGTTGTACTTGGAATGAGTCAGAGATTCAGGGATTATTACCTAGATTTATACAGGCAGAAAACTAACTGTAAACTAAATTATACTATAGCAATGTAATGAAACAACGTAACTATTCTAAAGTAGGTTCTGTATGCAAATACCTTCCTATTACACTAATCAAGCTCAGACCTCTTTTCTGAGTTCAGGACCCATATATCCAACCTCCTGTTGTCAATGCCAGAAACCTGGAAATCATTCCTAATAATTCCTTCTTCCTTACCTCTCAGTTTCATCAACCCTAAGACCAGTCTGCACTACCTCTAATCTTCTTTTGTCACCCTAATCCAAGCCACCATCATCTCCTGTCTAGACCATAGTAATTGGTTCCTAATTCTTTTCCCCTTTTCCATTATTGACCCCTTCCCTGCTTTCTCCAAATACCAGCCAGCGTTATTTATTTTATTTTTAAATGTTTATTCATTTTGAGAGAGAGAGAGAGAGCATAAGCAAGGGAAAGGCAGAAAGAGAGAGGGAAACAGAGAATCTGTAACAGGCTCCAGGCTCTGAGCTGTCAGCACAGAGTTCTCTGTGGGGCTCAAATTCACAAGCCATGAGATCTTGACCTGAGCCAAAGTCAGGTGTTTAACCCATTGAGCCACCCAGGCACCCCCAGAGATATTTTTTTAATGTAAATATTAACATCTCCTGCTCAGCCTTTAGGTGCTTTCTCACAACTCTAGAAGTCCCCACCTACCTCCTTTGATCCATTGTTTGATTAGTGACCAAAACTACTTAAGGCATTATAGATTTATGAGTTGATAAAACCTAGATAAAACCCCACTTTATTTGTGGACTAACTTGAGTGGTGTGGAATATAGAAAATTATTACACTTATATCCTGTAATTGTTTTGGTTTATATTGCCAATCTCTTATCTGTGGGCATATAATAATCCTTTCAGTATTCACAGTCAGTAAATGAATAAGGAAAATGTAACCATAAGCTTACTATACCCTTCCAAGCATCTTTTATGCAACTGGTAACCCTACTAGAAAAACTGCTAATCCAGACAGAACTAATGTGGAATGGATTATAATGACTCCACCCTTATGACCTCAGCAATAACACTGATTTCATGAAAACCTGCATTCAGTTTGACTGAAAATTGATGGCTTTGTATCTATACATACTTGTGAACTTGATGCATTAGACTTGTTCTGGAAAAAACGCAGTGAATTGTAAGAATATCTATGCCAAATTATATAGTCTCTTTAATTTCCCTGATGGGTTCAGGAATATAGTTCATGGAAAATGTGGCCACAATCACAAAAATTACTCAAGAAAGCTAGCATTTTTTTAATATATTAATATAGGTTTGACGACACTTTCTTTTCAAATAGCATGTGGAAGAAAGTATCCAAATGATTTGTCAACCCATATAATCTTTTCATGCCATATTAAGAATATAATAGGGGCGCCTGGGTGGCTCAGTCAGTTAAGCACCGATTTCGGCTCAGGTCATGATCTCACGGTTTGTGAGTTTGAGCCCCGTGTCAGACTATGCTGACAGCTCAGATCCTGGAACCTGCTTCAGATTCTGTGTCTCCGTCTTTCTCTGCCCTTCCTCTGCTCACACTCTGTCTCTCTGTCAAAAGTAAATAAACATTTTAAAAAAGAATATAATATACCAGGAGTAAGGGCATGTTAGTACACTTGCCATTAAGTGATTGCTCAGATGGAGGCATTTGTGAATATTCATCCAAGAGTCAGGTAGTTGTCTTGGTGTGAAATAAACAGTGCCCATTTCTCATACCCAATTTTTTTCTACAAGTTTTTTTTCATTGTGAATGTTTTCTTTTAAAAAAAATTTTTTTAAATGTTTATTTACTTTTGAGAGAGAGACAGAGTGAAAGCAGGGGAGGGGAAGAGAGAGAGGGAGACAGAGAATCTGAAGCAGGCTCCAGACCTGCTGTCAGCACAGAGCCTGATGTGGGGCTTGAACCCATGAACAGTGAGATCATGACCTGAGCAGAAGTTGGATGCTTAACAAACTGAGCCACCCAGGCCTCCCATGATTTTTCAAAAATATTAATTATTATAGCTCAAAACTAAACACACATATAAACCTACACTCAAAATTCCAAATTTTATAAGCTTGTGATTTCAGATTTCTTAAATTAAGATTTTGGCCTTTCTTGTCTTAGGCAACCTGTCTACATTTTCCATCGCCCTCATTTTTCCATAATTTTACTGATTTACTTTTAAGGCCTTCTATTGTAGTATTTTTTTTTAACATTTATTCATTTTTGAGAGACAGAGACAGAGCGTGAGTGGAGGAGGGGCAGAGAGAGACAGACAGACAGACAGAATCCGAAGCAGGCTCCAGGCTCTGAGCTGTCAGCACAGAGCCTGACGCGGGGCTTGAACTCACAAACTGTGAGATCATGACGTGAGCCGAAGTCTGAGGCTTAACTCACTGAGCCACCCACGTGCCCCCTTCTATTGTAGTATTAAGTAGCCTCCTGTCACATGGTTCCCTTTTACCAGCAGTGTTCTAATTCCAAGGTAAAAAAATAATGTATTACATAGATTTGACAAGCGAACACAGTATAGGATTGTCATAAAAGATTTATTAGCATTCGAAGGTTCTGGCAAGCTTTTCTGTTGAGAATACAGTTGTATCCATTTACATAAAATCTCTAGGGGAGGACAATTCGGAATAGCCAAAACTCAATAAAGACTTGACTTGACCCATTAAAATTATTCCAGTTTAAGGCGTGGGTGAGTGAAGGATCTTTTATTGCAAGGAAAACAAACGAGCTTTAACAAAGATTCTTTATGATGAGAACAAACTATTCCAACAAGACTATATCCAACATGGCTTAGTAGAAGCTTCAGCTTGCATATGTATTTCCCAATCCTGGCCTTAAGCTAAGACTGTCACCAAGAGTAGGAGATTTCAGTTTGCTTTTTAGCCTTTGATTTAAAAATTCACACATACTATTTGCTGCAGGCAGAATAGCAGTTGCAGAAAGACAGCAGGTGAAAGAACTGTGATTCTTCACGGGTAGCTTGAGTGTCCACTGCTGGTGGTTTGGCGGTCAGGCTACAGGGTTTTTTATTGCACATCATTAGTCAGAGGGCTTCAAACTTCCCCTTCATCCTCCTGTGCCCCAGTTAACCATTTAGGCATACCTTCCATAGTCAGTAGTAGGTAGTAAAGGGATTTTTATCTATGTATTTATTTATTTTAGTTAGGCTCCATTTTTTAAATTAAAAAATGCATCAGGCTGAGGACTTATATGAACCCAGACACTGAAATATGCTTAGTGGGATTCTTAGAGTTAAACATTTAGATTATGTTTATAAAGCTGTTTTCATGTTTTCTTACGGAAGTCCCGCTGTTCCCAGCATCCATTCAGGCTATATAATGAATCCAATTTAGAAAAACTGCACCTTATCCCCAAGGGCACATGTTAGAGGGGCAAGTGATGGCGCTTGTGAAAACATATCAGGGACATATATTTTTCAATTTAATAAGGATTCTAGTTAAATTGTGTTTCCTGTTAAGGTGACTTTTTAACAATTATTTTTTCTCCTCAGAATTAGTCATTTTCTAATTGTATTTTTATTATAGGAATTTTTTGTTGCGGTTCCAGTTACTACTTATATTCTTTAAAAGCCTAAGAAGCCCACAGTAATGAGCTTTTGCTATTGTTATTATATAAATACACTTGCTTCATTTCCATGTAAATATAATTTTCATATAAAATGAAACTATTATAAATGCACTTGAGAAAGAATGCAACTGTGCCTATTGTTCAGGCTGCTTGTAATGTTGTTTTTAAAGTATGATTTCTGGATGAATCACTTTAATGTTGTGCTGCTCAGCTGATAGTAATTTTTCAACTAAATATATTCAGTTAAAGAAAATTATGGTGCTTATAATCATGTTGGGGCCTATCACACATAGATTTGCAAGAGTAAATTTTTACTTGGCCTTTCTCAGAGCTAAGATGTAAGAAGTCCTTGAATACTTTGTCAATGGGTAAAATTAATAGAAATATTTATTTCAGGGAAAAAATCCTCAAGTTCCTGGAAAAACTTTTATATTTGCATAAAATTACATATTCTGCACATGCTCTAGAGAATGTCATCAGAGTACTGTGATTTTTTTACCTTAAATATGTATTATTTCTCTGATATCATATGTAATTGAAGAGTCTCTCCATTTAAAATCTCACTTAAAATATTTATTTTGTACTTTACTTTTCTTAAAATTATGAGATAGAGCAAGTCTGTCATTTAAATGTTTTGAGTAAAGATCAGGACACTCTCATATATTGACTCGAAGCCAGGAAAAAAGTTTATATATATTTTTCAACAGAAGTAAGTAGATAAATAAGATTTGTGGGGAAAGTTTCTCCCTACATATAATTCAAGAGAGTACACTGAACTTAAAAGGTTATTTATGGAGTACAAGGAAGAAAGCTATAATAAAGAACTTGATAACTATAATTTAATTTTTTAGTGTTATAATTCAGATTCAGTAATTCAGTAGCAGATGTAAAACATGAAATGAGGGGAAAAAAATAAAGTGCCACCAGACTGACTAATCAGTCATTGAAAATGCCTATAGTGGGAATTTACTCAGAAAGAAAATGTTCGCACTGTCATTAAAGACTCCTAATTTATATTAGTGAACTAAATAGTGGCAGGCACAAAAATATACCCTGAGGCTGAGACTATGCAGGAGACGAGCATTTCTAACCCATTCTGGTATTTAAATGTTCTTGGTACCCTAGGAACTCTACATCTTACCCCACCTCCAGTAAAAATATTTCAATCTCTCTCTTGTCTCCTTTTCTCCCACCCCATACAAACATTCTCTTGCTCTCTTGCTCTAAGAAATATTTGAAGTGATGGAGGCTAGGACCTAATTAAATAGTTACATAATCAACATTGACTCCTAACTCTTAAGACTGAAGCAAATGTACTTAAGGCAAAAAATTCGGGCAGGTAAACACATGTTAATTCCTTTCTAACACTCAAAACAAACAAACAAACAAGCAAACAAAAACCCTGTTATCTTTTATACATGTCTAGAAAGCCAAAATAACTAACTTGTAATTGTTTCCAGAGGAATACAGACTACTGCACAAAATACTACAGAGGAATACAGACTACTAACTTCCAGAAGTATTCTTTAAATTTGGCACTTGTTAATATCTCTAACAAATTGGCTGTTCATTAGTATAGTTGGCACTAGTTCCCAGACCCAAAAATTCCTTGTGCTCTGTAAAACCTACAAACCAGGAACAATCTGCATTTAGTTCTTTAGATTAGAAAGGAGACTGATATTATATTAAATCAGACCATAGCGGGATAGCAAGTAGGAAATAACTGCTTTTTTGTTGTCATTGCTATTCAGATTACATCTAAATTGTTGTTTAAGTATACTCTTTTTTTTAATTTTTTTAATTTATTCTTTTTTTCATTATAATAGTTTATTTTCAAATTGGTTTACATATAACACCCAGTGTTCATCCCAACACGTGCCCTCTTTAATATCTGTCACCCCCTCTCCCCCCTCCCTCACCTCCCTCACCTCCCTCACCCTCAGATTGTTCTTAGTCTTTGAGAGTCTCTTATGTTTTATCTCCCTCCCTCTCTGTGTCTTTTTTTTCCTTTCCCCTCTAGCCCTCCCCCTGGGTTTTGCTTAGTCTCACAAAGTCCACCTATTCGTGGAAACATATGGTATCTGTCTTTTTCTGACTGACTTATTTCACTTAACATAATACTCTCCAGTTCCATCCATGTTGCTACACATGACCAGATTTCATTTTTTCTCAGTGCCATGTAGTAGTCCATTGTATATATGTGCCACAACTTCTTTATCCATTCGTCAGTTGATGGGCACTTGGTTTGCTTCCACGATTTGGCTATTGTCGAAAGTGCTGCTATGAACATTGGGGTACACGTACCCCTATGCATCAGCATTCCTGTGTCTCTTGGGTAGATTCCTAGCAGTGCTATTGCTGGGTCATACGGTAGCTCTATTTTCATTTTTTTGAGGAACCTCCACACCGTTTTCCAGAGCGGCTGTACCAGTTTGCATTCCCACCAACAGTGTAGGAGGGTGCCTGCTTCTCCACATCCCCGCCAGCATCTATAGTTTCCTGATTTATTCATTTTAGCCATTCGAACCGGTGTAAGATGGTATCTCAGTGTGGTTTTGATTTGTGTTTCCCTGATGATGAGTGACTTTGAGCATCGTTTCATGTGTCTGTTGGCCATCTGAATGTCCTCTTTGGAGAAGTGTCTATTCATATCTTCCGCCCACTTTTTCACTGGATTATTTGTTTTTTGGGTGTGGAGTTTGGTGAGTTCTTTATAGATTTTAGATACTAGTCCTTTATCTGATATGTCATTTGCGATTATCCTTTCCCATTCCGTCGGTTGTCTATTAGTTTTGTTGGTTGTTTCCTTTGCCGTACAGAAGCTTTTTATCTTGATGAGGTCCCAATAGTTCATTTTTGCTTTCAATTCCCTAGCCTCTGGAGATGTGTCACATAGAAAATTGCTGCGGCTCAGGTCAAAGAGGTTTTTTCCTACTTTCTCCTCTAGGATTTTGATGGTTTCCTGTCTCACATTCAGATCCTTTATCCATTTAGAGTTTATTTTTGTGAGTGGTGTAAGGAAGTGGTCTAGTTTCATTCTTCTGCATGTTGCTGTCCAGTTCTCCCAGCACCATTTGTTAAAGAGGCTGTCTTTTTTCCATTGGATACTCTTTCCTGCTTGGTCAAAGATTAGATGGCCATATGCTTGTGGGTCCATCTCTGGGTTCTCTATTCTATTCCATTGGTCTATGTGTCTGTTCTTGTGCCAATACCATGTAATTTTTTTTTAATTTATTCTTGAGAGAGACAGAGAGACAGAGCACAAGTCAGGGAGGGGCAGAGAGAGGGAGACACAGAATCCAAAGCAGGCTCCTGGCTCTGAGCTGTCAGCACAGAGCCCTACGTGGGGCTCGAACCCACGAACCGTGAGATCGTGACCTGAGCTGAAGTCGGAAGCCTAGCCAACTGAGCCACCCAGGCGCCCCTAAATTGTTGCTTAATGATTGGTAGCTCATATATAGTAGGAATTCATCTGTTGGAAGGTAAGGAAAAGAGGGAAGAATAATAGAATATGAAATGAATATTTATAGATTACCTATAGGTACCAGGTATTCATTATAGAAAGAAACTTATTATATTAGAAACTTTATATTCAGCAAATCATTTAACTTGAATGACTACCCTTTAAGGAAGGTATTATCATCTTCATTTTGCAAATCGGGAAATGAAGGCGCAGACAGAGTAAGAGACTGGCTCAAGATAACCCAACTAGTCTTTGGTATGGCAGAGATCAGAGCCTAAATGGATCTGACTCCTAAGACCATGCCAGTCTACTAATATAAGTGACATGTCTGTGTGCCGCTGGGCACAGATTTAATTTCAACTTTCTGGCCTTCTAGATCCTAGAGACATTGCTTTACATTTCCAGTTTTCTGGAAAGATGTCAGGGCTCATACCACAGCCCTGCTTGAGCATAGTAAATATCTCATAAAGTTTTTGTACTGATTAAAGAGTTAATACATAAAACTAGTTAGGATAATGTCTAACACGTAGTAAGTCCTCACTAAATGTTCGTTATTAAATAAGAGTTCAAGTAATAACTAACCCTTATACTATAGGAAGACTAGTGATAGGAACTGGGTGTTTATAGCCTGGACAGATTAAGAAGATGCAAGTGACACCTTTCCTGTAAAATAGGGAGTAAACTTGATCAGTGTTGCCATAATGTAACATGAGGACCAAGAGGTGACAAGTTGGTAAGAGTTCAAGTAGGCTGATTTTGATTGTAAGTAAACAATTTTTTTCTGATTATATCAACTGCCAAAAAGGGAAAAAGCCACTTAGGATATAGTGAGTCATCTGTTCTGCATCTGGTTTATACATCACCGTAGATCCACTAAACACCCTTTCTATGCCACCACCCCCCACCTCCAAGCATGCGCCACTTGTTCCCTAGCAGAAATGAGAAATTAACACCTTGAAACAGCAATTTACCAATGAGAGAATAGAAAATGAAAATGCACCAACTGGTGAACTGCTCACCCTCTGTACTCAATTCTTCCAAATTGCAGTTCGTTCATATGTCATATCTGAAACCTTGGACTGATTACATGATTAGCAGGGCCCAGTGAAAAGTGAAAATGCAGGGCTCCATTTAAAATAAGAATTTCAAAATGGAGACAACAAAGCATTAAACAAAGTTTAGGGCCCTTCCAAGCATGGACTCAAAGCAAACACCTGTAATTTTTTTGCAAAGCTATGGCCAGTTCAGTAATTTACTCTCTTGTGTTCTCTTTCTTCCCTTTTCCTTCATTCTCATTTCCCTCCGATTATACCCCACCTTCACCCCTTAATAAGGACTTAACATGCAGGCTTTGTCTTTGATTCTGTTTTCTAGCAATGTAGACTGTGACATTGTGTAACTTGTGTTTTTAAAATTTGAGAGGCTGGTCCAAAATCCATTTTAATATGACCTCTAACTCTAGGATACCATAATTCCATTGATTTAAGGATATGCATTTAAATAATCATATTGTTCATTTAATGCAGCCATGAAATTGCATGTGAGGCCGAATCCTTGGATTTTCACACCTCAAGTATTTTATTCTCTTTTGTCTGGGCATAATATTGCCAATTTATTAGAGGAGAAGACAAAAGGAACCTAATGAAGGTGTCCCTTCTTTCCCTTCCTTATCCTAGTTCCTTACTTTCCCATTCATCTAAACATCTCCTGCAACACTGCCACCTCTACATATTGTTAGACTTCAACTTCCTGCTTCCTTTCCATACTCACATAATAATTGATATGGTAACTTTCAATCATTATGATTGTATATAACCTCTATATGAACATTCATTTGTGGAAGTGAGCATAAATTCCACATATGAGTCAAATCATATGTTATTTGTCTTTCTCTGACTGATTCGTTTTGCTTAGCATAATACTCTCTAGCTCCATCCATGTCAATGCAAATAGCAAGATACAGTTCTTTTTTATGGCTGAGTAATTGTGTGTGTGTGTGTGTGTGTGTGTGTGTGTGTGTGTGTATCTTTTTTATTCTCAAATCTAGGGTTAAGGTTAGGGTTATGGCCAGCATTACGGTTAGGGCCAGGAAATGAAACAAATGAGCAAAGAGAAAAAAAGAAAGAAAGAGACCTCCTAAGAAAAGGACTCTTAACTATAGAGAACAAACCTATTGGTTACCAGAGAGGAAGTAGGTGGGGTGATGGGTCAAATAGGTAATGGGGATTAAGCAGCTCACTCGTTGTGAGGAGCACCATGTGTTTTCTTGAAGTTTTGATGACTATATTGTACACCTGAAAATAATATTATACTGTATGTTAACTAGTTGGAATAAACTTTAAAATAAGAAATTTAAAAACAACAGTAGGCTATAGAGGTGCCTGTGTGGCTCAGTCGCTTAAGCATCTGACTCTTTATTTTGGCTCAGGTCATTATCTCATGGTTCGTGAGATGGAGCCCCACGTTAGGCTCTGTGCTGACAGTGCAGAGCCTGCTTGGGATTTTCACTCTCTCTGCCTCTCTCTCTCTCTCTCTCTCTCACTCTCTCTCTCTCACTCTCTCTCTCTCTCAGAATAAATAAGTAAACTTTAAAAAGTTTAAAAAATAGTAGGCATACATTTAAATCTGAACCAAAACTTTTTAAAATATGCATATTAATTTCAACATCTATTTAGTATTATATTCGACAAATACAGAGAGAAAAACGAAGTAGTAGATTCAGATCTTACCATTATGTAGCTTGAGGGTTTATAATGGAGGCTCTGTGCTTATGTACACAAACAAAAATAGTTCTTAAAGTAGAAGGTGGTATGTGGAAAATCACTTGAACAAACCAAAGTGCCTCTAAATGATAGAGAATATGGGCTAGAGTTCTAAAGGGATTTCAGAGAATTTAGGATTAGACATGTAAAATTGAGGGGTACAGATCTGGCAAATACTGCTTTATTCAGAATTCAACTTGATTAAAAATATTGTCTCTTTTTATTTGAGATATCTAGACTTTGGTGTGTATAGCACTTGATTAGGCTCTTTCTATATTGAACAATCAGAAGATGAACCCTTATCATCGCCCCATTTTTACTACTGGAATTACTATTGTTTGTGGTAGGAGGATTAATATTGTGACCTAAACCTGACTTTGGGCACATTTTGTTTGTTGCAGAAAGTTACCTTGAGTTTATTTTGTGTAACCTAAATGACATCAACGTCGTGTTAATTTCATACCTTCGTTTTTATTCAATCAAGTACATGGGGAAGTACAAACCTTGTGAATAATTATTGAGACTCTAATGGAAAACCGCAAGTGAAAAAAATTCAGTTTTAAAGTAAGAGAAAATAATTTTATCCACAGCAATCTCATCCTTTAAATAAAGCAAACAATGATTGTCAAGCCATTAGCAAATTTTTGGCAAGACAAAACTCAGACCTCTCTGATAAAGAATAATTTCCAAGCTTGTCAGAGCTAAACAAATGGAACTTAATTAGAAAGAGTTAAACTGATAGATTAATAAGAAAAAAAATTGTCGTTAGCATCGCTGTTTGATTTTCAGTCTCTTGAACTTCCATGTATATTTAAGGCAGTTTTTCCTTGTTGAGTTATAAAGGTGTGGGTGTCACTGTGATGAATTTGTATCAGAAGACTTTGGCTGAAATTTGCCAGAGGGTTGATTTTTGTCAGTCTCTTGAATTTTTCTATGCAATTCAGATATGCCTCTGAATGAGACCAAAATTCCCTTTATAAAGAGAATTGTAATATTACTCTATTTCTGTTTCACAATCTTTTAATGAAAAGAGCAGTGTTTCAGAGGCCGGGATTTAAATCTTTTTTTCTTTTCTTTTTTTTTTTTAGCGTTTTAATTTATTTTTGAGAGACAGAGACAGAGTGTGAGTGGAAGAGGGGCAGAGAGAGAGGGAGACACAGAATCTGAAGCAGGCTCCAGGCTCTGAGCTGTCAGCACAGAGCCTAATGTGGGACTTGAACTCACAAGCTGTGAGATTATGACCTGAGCTGAAGTTAGAGGCTTAACCGACTGAGCCTCCCAGGAGCCCCCAGAGGCCGGGATTTAAAAACCAATGTCACAGGATAACCTATTAAATTCTAATACTTAACCTTGTGTTTTCTGGTAGAACACTGTCAGATGCCAATCGTTATTGATAGAAGTGTCTCCATATATACTTGGCAGTCATGCCATAATAGAGTATCTATAAAATAGTGTCTGTTAAAAAGAAATAGCTCTGTGTAGAGAGGGCATCATAAGAGATCTGGGAAGCGTGTGTGTATTTAGGAGCAGTGAGAATACAATACTTAAAATTATTGGTTGTCAATGAGGAAATAAAAAGAAAAGAAAAGTACAGATAATGTTAGGGGTAATTAAAGCAATTAATGATGGTGTTTGAAGCACACTGAAGCTTCGCGGGTATGTATGTGCATATGTATTCTCTGAGATTTGCTCTAAATTCTCTTTATGTTTCAACAGCAATTTTTCACATCCCTATGCATATGAAAATACTAAAGACAAAGACTTTTACCACACATGTTGGTTTATAAAAATCAGGATATTTCAACAAAAGAAAATATTTGATCATTTTATATGATTTAACTTTAAATCATTTATATAGCCAAGAACATGCATCAATATAGTAAGATCTCTTTGAACCTTACCTTCTCTTTAATCTTCAAACTAGACTTTAAAGAATGAAATATTAGGAATTCCATCAATAAATTTAAATAGAAATGGCTTCATTCGAACTAATGGCTGAATAAAATGGTGACATTCTCATATTAAACATGGTGATTTGGTATATTATATTACACATTTCCACTTATTTCTTGGAGAGTAGAATTTTTATGAGCAGCATTCCGAAAGATGTGAATTAATTTCATGGAACTATTCTGCACATTAGAAAATATTTTAACTGATACTATTTTCTTTTAGTTGTTTTATGGAACATTTGCTAAAAATAACTCTAAACTCTTTGCACATTGTTCTTCAGTTTCAGCTCAAATTCTCAAGAGCAACCTAGCAGCAATGGAACAACACATTGTTCATCTGGAACGTGACATCAAGAAATTCCCTGAAACAGAAAATCGACATGATAAGTTTGTGGAGAAGATGACAATATCCTTTATTTATTTATGCATTTTGTTTATTAGTTTCTCTCTCTCTTTCTCATTCTCTCTTTCTTTCTCTTTCTCTCTCTCTATCTCTGTATTTACTATGTAGTTAGTTCTGAACTTATTACTGTATTCAGACTGTCTGGATGAATTTGTATAGGCTGTTTTTCTATTAGCAGCATAAATTTTAGTTGACAATGTTTCTAACCAGGTAGAGTAGGCAAGGGAACAATTATATGAGAAAAAACTGCCTTTTCTCAAAGAAGAATTTCATTTGAAGCCTCACTGGATATGCAAGGTAAGTCTTATGAGATATGGGTAGTCCCAAAACAAAACAAAGAATCTCCTTATGTAACTAGTCGCTTAGAGAAAATAAGCTTTTTTTTGGTCAGAGTTATTGGGGTTTTTTTTCCTCTTTGCATGTGTGCAGGTATTTGCTGAAGACACACATGCATATTCAAGAGCTATCAGAGGATGGCTAAGATCAGTAGACTGAAAGCATCGGGAAGGATAAAATGGATGCCTAGATGGATGGTTAGATGAACTGATTAGTAGATTACTTAAATAAATTATAGTAGCTATCTATATAACATTAAGCATTTCCTTCTAAATAAATAATTGCAAATCCCTATTTTATATACAATATATTCATATAAAGTGTAATATAAAGTATAAAAATATATAAAAGAAGAACTTGAGAAATAACATTTAGCTTTTGAATTGTTTAATGTTAAATCTGGCATCTAAAGATAAACTACATTAGAGCTGATTTTTTTCTCTTTTGGTTTTTAAAAGTTAGAGCCATATCTTCCTCCACTGGCTTTAAATAAATATCTTGAACTGCATATTGATTCACAATTTTATATCTCTAGAGGGAATAAATACTATAAATACTTTATCTGATAATAAGTAAATTCTTTCAACACTATTTGTCAGTCACCTTGGTTCAAGGTTAACTCTATTATCTTTTTCTTCTATGGTATGCTTACTTTCCTGTCAAACTTGGAAGCTACGTTACTGAACTCAAATTACTTGAGAATGGCAATTTAGATTTTCATGAAAAATGTTTTTTCATTCAAAGGCATTTGGTTCATGAATTAATACAGTTTTATGTCGTCCTTTAGTGATGCTGAGTACTTTCATAAATAGGAATATTGGAAACATAAGTTTGTGAGTGATTGGAAGCAGAAAATCCTCAAAAATAACCTTTATTATATAACTTCCCACATTGGGATACTTAACGTAAAGATTTAACTTTATTGCTGACTAGATTTTTCTTACAAATATGTTATATCGTCCTATGGCTGGAAATACCACCTACATCTCTCAACTTTTGATTTTCGTTCTTGCTTCATATATTTGAATTTAATGCCTGTTCCCCTTGTTCCTTTTAACATTTTCTTCTACGGTTGGCTTATGGCCACACAACAGCTTGCAACATTGAGGAGTCTTTGTTGCTCATTTAGAAAAAGAAAAGTAATTTCAAACCCTCATGAACTTGGCCAAGACTCTTTATTTTATTTCTCTCTTTATGCAGGTAATTAAGCACTTTAAAATGAAAATCTGAAGGCTTCTGTATCTGTATGTTACAGATGAATGGTTATTCTTCATTTAAGTGGCACTAAAGTGTGACTGTTTGTCCACAAGAGGATTGCAAACTATATTAAAATGTATGGGGCTGTTACTTTGCATATCATATTTTTTTGAAAAGCAAAATAAAATATACAGCAATTTATTTTAGGTAAAAAGTTTAGAATATTGAGTTGAGTTGGTTAAAAACTTCAAGTTAATGAATGACAATGGTAGAACTGTTGCTCAAATTATTCTTGCTTTGGAAGATTCCTTAAGGCACCCATTGAGAGTTTCAATCTTCTAGAAAATTAGAAACAAAATGTATGATCTTCATATTTATATATATGATATATGAATTCTTGTGTCTAATTAATATTTTTCTACTCTTCTGGCACTAACAAAAGAGAAGGATATTTTAAAGTGGGATACTTGAGTATTTTTTTAAGTTTACTTATTTTGGGAGAGAGAGTGCAAGTGTGTGTGAGCAGGGGAGGGGCAGAGAGAGAGAGAGAGAGTCCCGAGAAGGCTCTGCTCTGTCAGCACAGAGCCTGATGTGGAGCTCGATCTCATGAACTGCAAGATCATGACCTCAGCTGAAATCCAGTGGGCTGCTCAAACAACCTAGCCACCCAGGCATCCTGGGATACATGATTATGTTTTAAAATTAGAACCGCAATTCTATTTTTAGTACAGGATTCTTTGTACTGGATGATCTTTCCGATGTTTCTGTCCCTTGCCAATAGTCTGTTTTGCTTTAGGTCACTGAATGTTAAATTGAATAACGACAGGCACAAGTATGGGAATAGTTTCCCTTGAAAGTAACTTTATCTACCTAAGAATAATCTCTCTTATAAGGATGGTGAGTTCAAAACCTGAATAGCACTGCCATGCCTCTCTGCTTTCAGAATAGCATCATTGCTATGGTTAACAACAATGACATGATGGCCAGAGAGCAACTGAATTTGCAGGTTGAATCTTCACTAAATCTCCAGGTTGAGGTAAATCCCATAGCACCTTATGTTCACCCTTATTCTTTCACAATACTGATTGAACAGTTAAAATGTCCTAGGCATTCCCAGGCCACAAAAATATAATAGTGCACAAGATGGAAAACTTGACTTCAGGCTACTGACAGTCTGGCATTTACATGCCTCTCTGTCTTGCTGTCTCCATGGTCATGTCCAGTGTGCTAATTTCTATATGCACATCACCATGGTATAGCATGTAACATCTTGTGGGAACTCATTACGTACATATTGAGTCACATATGATAAATCTCAGGAACTTAAATAACATTGACTCATCCTTTTATAGTATGTATGTAAAGTGTAATCACATTGAGAAGGGATAATCCACACCTTTTTAAAGTAAATGTAAAAAAAAAAAAGTGATCAGGGAGGTTAAAAAAAAAGAATAAAAGCTCTCATATGAAAATATCGGCTCAAGCTGTTTCCTGCATTCTAAAGAATAGCCACTGGCTTTAGAAGGAATCTTATCACCTCTGTCTCCCTTTCTCTATCCAAAATTGGTTGTTTGTTCTGACTCAGAAAAACAGATAGAAAGAGTAAAATAAGCAAAACTAATTTTGTAAGACTACCAAACAGAGAGAAATGGGGATAATTCTCTTATAAATCATAGTATGGAGGCTCTAGGATCAAAGGGTATCATCTATAATGGATATAATAGCACTAAATATATAGAAATGCACACTGTTCAAAAATCTAAATAACCATGTGGGGAAGTTATTGCAATTATGCTGATGTTTTTAAAAGCAGAGTTCTTATTATTCTTCATGTGCATATACTCATAATAGTATTGGAAGTTTTATTTCATTTGTTCAGTGAATTGAAATAAAATTTATATTCTTTTTTTTAGTAAGTTTAAAAATGGTAATATTCACTTTCATTTATTGAATGTTTACTATGTATTAGACATTACTTAATTTTTCATACTTGAGCTTTTGAAATGCATTCTTGTTTATTAAGTGAAGAGTTTTTTCCATATCTGACACTAAAATTGACCACCATCGTGCCTGTTTCATTGTAGTGACCTCGAGCTCTCTCTTTTTTAAATTTTTTTATGTTAATTTATTTATTTTTGAGAGAGAGAGAGCAGGGCAGGGGTAAAAAGAGAGGGAGACAGAATCCCAAGCAGGCTCCATGCCATCAGCACAAAGCCTGATGTGGGTCTTGAACCCACAAACTGTGAGATTATGACAAGCCTGAAACCAAGAGTCAGACGCCCAACCGACTGAGCCACCCAAGTGCCCCTTGAGCTATCTTTCAACAACTCATGAAGATATTTGTCATAGTCATGTTGTTTTTAATTCACCAATTTCTAGAGTTCATCTCTTTTTCTCTTTTAAGATTACCAGGAATTATGTAGTCTGTGTCTGTATTTGGCTCCTATTAGAAATATCGGTGAGGTAAGGTTCAGAATCACACCTGAAATCAATCACATTTTCAAAGTTCTGAAAAATAGCCCATGCTAAAGAGAGGTGATAGGGAGCACTGTGGATGGACTGCTAGCAATCCTTAGACTTGGATATCTTCTGAGTTGACATTGTATGTGGATTCTGATTTTTGCATTTTTTTCTGCTTGACCACTAGTGTGACCGCGCAAGAATTTTTCTTTCTTGCTTTTAAATCGAAGAATCACTTTTACTTACTGCTCCTTTGCTTTTTCTGACAGGAAAGAAGACCATTAGTAAAAAAGGGGCTTCTTAGACTTTTAAATATGTGTTGTGATTTATTCTTAACATCTTAAACTGTCTAAAAAGCACATTAACCACAATGTTGACCTTACTGCTTATATCCTGTTGACAAATTTCTTACCAGATTTACTCACATAGATTTTGTCAATGGCAGGACGGTCTACTGCCAAAATTCAGGTTAGTTTTTTGATTGACTAGTGGCTAAATCATTTCACCACCTGGAGGACAGAGAGTGCCTGAGCTGCAGGGGCACCTTTAGCACATCGACAAGAGCTGACAGAATGTTAATGGCATTAACACCTGTCAACTAAGTATCTATTCCTGGGATTTCCTCATAGTAGAAGGGAAAATCATTTAAAGTGGTAAAAAATCAAGTTACTGAGGAAGCACACTGTTATTATCAGTCAGTTCAGAACAGATTTGGGGTCTCCACTGCATTGCAATTATGTTAATTTTTATTCCACTTTCTTTAGTAAGATATTTTTTTTTTGAAAGACGAGAAAACCCACAGTTGTTATTCAACCACAGTAACATTAATCACATTTGAGACCATGCCAGTAACAGGTTTTAGTGAGATGATGATGCACACATTGTAAATTAATGGCATGCAATCGACATAACAAAAACAAAAAGAAACACCAGAAGCCAAGTCCTCCCCCATTGTTTTATATGAATATAGTAATATAAGCTATTTTCTAACTCCTGAAGAAAAATGAAGAACTTTAGACTAGAGGGAATTTCGCTGGATCTGACTCTCTCTCCCTAACTTCAATTGCTTGCTGGTCTCAAACTCAGAAAATTAGGAAGTTGAAAACAAAACTTTTTAATGAGAATACTCAGGGAGAGAGTTTCTAGGATATAATTAATACACACACACACACACACACACACACACACACACACACGGCTTATACTCTGCTATATAAAGAAATAAAAGAACAAGGGCAGTAATGGAGAAAATTCATATATATTGAAAAGCAAATTGTTTTAGACAACCACATAGGGGAAATATTGCTTTTCTAAGAAGGAAGATTGTTATCATTTTTTGAAATACATACTCTTCATAATGTTATTGAGTGTTTTTTTTTAATGATATTTTATTTTGAGAGAGAGTGCGCAAGCAGGGGAGGGGCAGAGAAAGAGAGGCACGGAGAATCTGAAGTGAACTCTGCACTGACAGCAGAGAACCCCATGCTGGGCTCGAACCCACAAACCATGAGATCATGACCTGAGCTGAAGTCAGACATTTAACTGACTGAGCCACCCAGGCACCCTGAGTGTTTTTTTATTTTAATTATTTGTGTATTGATGTGAAATAGAAAGTATAATCATATATACTACTACTACTAAAAATTATACTAAAATAGTAATAATAGCAAACAGTTTAATAAACGTCATGTGCCACTCACAGTGCTAGGAATACACACACACACACACACACACACACACACACACACACACACACACTCACTCATACACAAATAATTCCAAGTAATGTCCAAAGCAATCCTACGAGGTAGGTACTATTATTAACACCACTTTAGATATGCAAAGATTGAGTCTACAGAGGTTCAAAGATTGAACCACGTGTATGAGATCACACACATAAGAAGTCTAGTTAATGAGGGCCAGGATTCAAGTGTTGATATTTCAGACTCCAAGTCTTATGCTCTTACCATGGCATTGTGCAGCCCCTGAGATCAGAAAGCGTCATAAATCTCAGATAAATCCATAGTTGCTCACTGCGGAACTATTTACAGCTTCCATTCCAGTCTCCCCCAGTGGGAGAAATTTTCTCTTATAAAGATTTATAAAGTAAGTTAAAAATTAGCTGCTCACTTATACCATCTACTCCAGGAAGTCTTCCTTCATCATGGCAATCAAAATTAATCTCCCTATCCCCTGCGTTCTCATAACATTTTAATACTTTGGTTATTATATTTGCTGACTTATACTCTGCTTTTGTGCATGTCTATTTTGCACACTGGGTTACAAAGTCTTTTGAGATATAGATGGTTATTCATTTTTGAGTACTCTACAGCAAGCCTTGCATAATGCTTTGTAGAAAGTTATCTTTAAAAATATTCTGGCAAGTAAATAGAAAGTATTAGTTTGTTATTCTGGCATGACTTCAGTTTGATAAAAGAAAGGAGTCTAAAATGTTTCCAAAATTTTTCCTTCATTAGTTTTGATTTAAAATGCAGGTGTTAAGAATTATCTCTTAACTCTTAGAAATCACATTCTAAGAAACTGAATGGAGCAGATGTTTTATAGGATCAGGCAGCCCAAAATTTTCTATTTGAAGAGTCTTGCTTGTTCGAACTTCAGCCCAACATTAAATAAACTATGAGCTATATATTTCAAACTTTGTTTAGGGAATCGATAGACATTTGGTTCATGATGCTAATGGTGAGAAGAGAATATACTGCTCAGTTAAATAAAGGGTGCATAAACCCTTTTAGGACACTAGAGACTCATCTAGGAAACCATTTTTTCAGAACATAAAATGGGATATAATTTGCCTGAAGGACTTAATGTACACCCAAACTAACAAATCATCATTATTCCACCAGAGGCTAAGTTTTAAGAGATTAAAAGATTTTCTATAGGATTTACTCATGTTGAGCAGGAATGATACTTCTTAAAAAGCTTGAAAAAATAAATGACCCAATATAATTATGGTTTTTTTTGGATATACAGGTATACTAGAGAACATGTAACATATGCAAATATCTGTACATAGATATAGATATAGTTTAAAGCCATTTTGGTGTTCCCGAGAGCACAAATTAGATATCATAACAATGAATATATAATTTTTTCCTTCTTGCTTTCATTTAAAATTTAATAAAACTTTATTTTCAGTTATGAAGAGCATTCTGAGTATGTCAAATATACAGTTTATTGACAATGATAGTGGTGTTAGTATAACTAATATACTCTTGCAATAAAATTATAATCATGTGCTATTTTTATAATGCAGAAAAATATATCAGTATATTTTTCTATAATAGAAGTCCATTTAATTATTTCTAATGAGGGTCTGAGATAGAGCTTATAAAAAATTATAGCTTAGCAGGAGTGAAAATGCCAGCGGAATAGGGGGACCCTAAGCTTGCCATATCCCTCAAATACAGCTTGATAAATATCAAATCATTCTGATCACCCAAATAATCAATCTGAGGACTGAGAAAGCAAAACTGCAAGTGTGCAAGTAGAATCGTGGAAAGTAGGAGCTGCGGAGAGTTGATTTGGGGGTGATAATAACTGCGGGTACTGCGGAGGGGAGCCCTTCTTATGGAGATGGCCGCAAGGTATTATAAGTGGAAAGCAAAATAGGAAGTTTTAGAAGTCCACCACCACCAGGGTCATGCCTGGCTTAGCGGTACCTTCCTGAGGAAGGAGGGCGGAGACCCAGGAGCAGATAGTGTAGGCTGAGGATCGTCTGGGGTCACATGGTGAGAAACCATTTCCCTGCTTGGAGTTCATTTGGAAGTGGCAACAGGGCCTCTCTGTGACAGAAGAAAGGGTGATACCGACGTGCTACACTGTTCCCAGGCATAGGAGTGGGTACTAGGCCTGAGGGCAGCGAGTCTTGGTGCCGGTTTTCTGCTCTGCTTTGCCATAAACAAGGAACTGCCATACAGCCACTGTCTTGGGACCAGCTGGCCAACAGCAAAAGTGCAGGAGACACTCCCCCTGAGGATCAGTGCATTGCTGCCCTGTGCAAATCCCCAAAATTTGGAGAAAAGAATTACAGAAAACTTCCCAAATCAGTGAGAAGGAGAATATAATCTAGTCACCAATTGATACTGTTTGGGTGAAATAAAAAGTCATGAGTAATAGTAGGAAAGGTTCTGAGCTCTGAAGGTATCAATCCCTCTTCATCAAAAGCAAATATTTAGTAAATCTGTTTTTAATAGCTACTAAGGCGTTATCAAATTTGTGCACAGAACCTGTTCAAGTTCTGATCTCTAGATTATTTTATCATGGGCTTGACTTGTTCTGTTTTCCCATTTACAAAACTGAAACATTAATAATCACCTTGCCTACCTCACATGTTGTTATTTGGACTAGGTATAATAATGACTTTGAATATGCTCTAGAAGATGGAAGATAAGCATACATAATGTATAATTTATCATTCTGCCCCAAATTTCACAAATGAGAAATATAGTATCCCCCCTAGGAAAATCTTTATCAACAGACATGGTCTGCTTTTGTCCAACTTAATTTTTACTTTTTTTTAACTGAAAAATTAACTGTTATAATTTTTTTAAACTGAAAGAGAAAAGGTCCATTCTTTAAGTTTTTATAGTGTTTTATTTATTTTTGAAAAGGAGAGACAGAGTGTGAGTAGGGGAGGTGCAGAGAGAGAGACAGACAGACAGAATCTGAAGCAGGCTCCAGGCACCAAGCTGTCAGCACAGAGCCTGATGTGGGGCTTGAACTCACGAACCATGAGATCATGACCTGAGCTGCAGTTGGACGCTTAACCAACTGAGCTACCTAGGTGGCTCAAAGGTACATTCTTTAAAACATAGTGAATGACTATTGAGAAAGCAGTTGCTTCTGCTTCACTATTCCAAGGGTATCCAATATTAGGTATTAAATAAATGTCTATGTTTTTTACTTTGGTAGAAAGAGAGAAATAACAAGTGGAAGTTGAAGAGACTTGCATATTCCATGAAAGGTTATACTATAAATGCTAGAGCACCTAACAAGTAATACTAAGGTATGTTTCCTGCTTTCAAGAAGGAATGTAGTCAGGTAATAAAATTGATAGACGTAAGACAGCAACAAACAATGCAATATGAGTTCATTGTTCAATGAGAATACTGTACGCTCTTGCAAATGCTATTGCGTTTTCAATATTCTTTCTCTTCTTTTGGTCAGTGAGATAGCATTTTGGCTTTGACTACTAGTTGGGAATTAACATTGCGACTTCATTATTTTGTTGGAAATGTGTTCTCAACACAAGGAAGAGATTCAAATTTAAGTATGGAAATGCATTCCAAAGCCAAATGGAAGTAACTTCTACTTTATCCTTTGTTTTTCATTAACTATCTCCCTTACCATAATTAAGAACTGGTATTAGTAACATTTTTCTAGGTTTAAGAATAAGTTTCTTTTCATGTTTTTATGAGTCAGCATATATTAAGCAGCTACTGAAGAACCTAGCACTATAATAGGTACCATTGTACTGAAGCATAAAAATAAAGTACAGAATATTCTCTGCTCTAAAGAAGCTTACCATTTGGTTAAGAGCACATTGATGAGAAATAAGTAAACAAAAGCATGGTATTTGGTAAAGTTTAGTTGTGTGGCATTGGTTATAAATGCACTAAGTTAAGCAAGTAAGGGAAGTTGTTTGGAGTACCTTCATGGGGGAGATAAGATTTAACTCCTGCTGAAATGTAAGCTCTCTGTGTGTAGGAAGTTTACGGTGTTAGTTTTGTGGTAATCATCTTTTGTACTTCAAATGCCTCGCGCCTACTAGGACTCAATATGGCTGGTGACTGAATATATAACTTTCTCTCTGCCACTACTTTATTTCAAGGTTATTAGAATATTTTATAGAAGTGGTATTTAAAAATATTCTGCTACAACCTCTCATAAATCATCTAAAATATGATGATATTTGGCTTTGAAATTCATGTAATGTGTTTATGTAAGTAAATCCTCCAAAATCCCCCCCATTATGTCTGATTAGATAAATATTAAAATGTTTTTGCATTCCAAGAACTCATCCAAACTGGACTGTATGTAGATATTCTAGGATTGGGTTGAAGGAGGATCTAAATTTAAGTTTTGAAATGATCAACTAGTTACATTAGGCCTTTTTGTATTTACAAACAGGATTTATTATTACTAAATTTTATTTTGTTCAATGATTTCCGTATTATACAATTATATAGTTTAAATTCAGTGTATGTTAAAAAATAATTGGTTATAGGCACTGAGATACTATATAATGGAGCGTAATTGCTATGTTATCTAACATATTCATCTAAAATTTCAGATATCAATACATAATTGGCACAGAGTTTCCCCTCTGCTCTCCCTTGTATCTTCTTTTTGAAACATATATTCTTTTAATGCCCAAATATGCATTGTGAACACAGCATTAGGACTGTGAGTTATACAAAAATGAATAAAACATGGACCTTTCATATCAGAAACATGTAAGTGTATAAGCCGAATCAACAATTATGCCCAAATGATTATAAGACAATATGGGTATGATAGATGCAATGTATGTACTGGAAAGTTTATTCTATAAAATGGTGAAACCTAGTACATCCATAGAGGTCTTTAGTCTGCATACAGTGTTCACAAAATCATCTTAGTATTAATTCAAAGCAGTGGAAGATCACTTCTGACTGAAACTTTGGCAGGGGAAGGTTTCATTGAAGTTACAGGCCAAACATAAGCAAAGACTCAATCATGAAAGATTAAAAAATGTGTTGAAAGAACATCAACTAGACCTGTCTGGCTGATAGTAATAAGAGTTATTCCTAGGAAATAGAGTAAAAACTCAGCTTCCAAAAGTTCAAGAATACTGGTATAAAGGGTTTGAACAGTATTTGGTGGGTTATAGAGAGCTGAAAGGCAAATAACACTTGTTTTTCTTCATCTCCCAGTTTGTAACCACTATGTGGTATTTGCCCAAATGAGGTGATACTTGCCACCTGCCAATTACTGATTCAAGTTAGGAAATAAGTCAGAATTGTTTCCAATATGATAAAGGTATGTGTGTGCATGCATGTGTCTGACGGTGCAGGTGGATAATTTTTACCTTCAATTATGCACTTGACTGCCCTATAGTTTTGATTTATGAGACAATAATACAAACTTAATATGTCTATGTTATTTTGTAGTTTAAAAAGTTGTTTTATCTTAATTAGGTCTTCTCTGAAATGTTACACAGCAAAAGCTATCAAATTAAGTCTTGCATGTAGTTGATGTTTTTGAGGATTCATTCATTCCACAAATATTTATTTACTGATTCTCATTGTATGCCAAGTATTGTGCTCTGTACAATGGTGGGCAAAATAGAAATGACATAATGCTTCTGGGTGTTTTATGTAAGTGTTGACTCACAGGAATCTATTCCCAAAGCCAAGAGTACACTGTATACACTGTATGTTAGCTAACTTGACAATATATTAAAAAAAAAAAAGAAAGAAAAGAAACAACGTAATGCTTACCCTCATGGAGTTTCTACTCTGATGAAAGAGACAGATATTAAACAACTCCACAAGCAACCATTGTAGGCAACATGGAAGAGAATGATATGGCCATACCAATTGATAACCTATTTAAGGAAGGCTCTCTTGAGAAAGGAATGCTTGAGCTGAGATGTGAAGAATAAATAAGAATTCAGGGAAAGGGTGAAGATGAATCATTCTGCCAATTCATCTACAGGTGTTAAAAATGTTTGACAGTTTGCTAACTTGATGATTTAATTAGTTGCATGTAAACCTTGTCCATGGTGTTACTGGATTTGCATTTCTAGCGGAGTTTTAAAGTTGGAGAGTTAGAAAACTCTCAAACTGCACCAAATACTGAGGACATTTTATGTTTCAAAAACTGTTAACTTCCTCCAAAGTTGCTTTTACTATTGGTTAGGGATTGGATGTCAGTATTTTTGAAAAGCTATCTCAGATTCAGTGGAAAACCTAAAGCTCTACAAACCTTGTGGGAGCTTGAATTTTTCAGCTAAAGAGGTTAGAATAGATTTAGCTATCCAACTGAACTTTCACATCACCAGAGATTTGCCCATTGCTCGTTTACATAGAGCTTAACTACAGTGGTTTCCTTTTTCAACATTTACTTTTTTATTTAAACAGCTTAATCGAGAGTTATAAAAACACTGGATCAGTCTTTTCAAATAAAAATGAAATGCAGCTGCTCAATAGGTTAGTCTTACAGAAGAAACCCTGCTGCCTGCTCGAAGTTTAGGTGTTAAATGATTTTTTTTTTCCGAATACTGAAATATCTGGTTTTGGATAGCAAGGTCATATCTTTGAGTTGCAAGTTTATAAAAACCTGGCAATTCTTTTGATTTGTGGTGTGGTGTGTGTGTGTGTGTGTGTGTGTGTGTGTGTGTGTGTGTGAGATGAGATTAACATTCTTCATATGTTGATTATAGGAAGATTTCTATAATCTTATTAACTCAGTCACGCTATACATAGAACTTATTGCCTCACTATTTGTTTTTCTGCACTTGTATGTTGTTATTTATGTTTTTTATAACATAAAATGCCAAGATATGCTTAGGTGAATGATACTAATATTGATCCAAAACTTTGTTTTCCTCTTACATAAGTTATTGCTTTCCATTTAAATCTTAATTTTATTGAGAGTAAAGTGTTTTAATATTTAATTCCTTTAGAGGAAATAAAAGTATCAGCTTTCAATAAGTTAGCCTGAACCCAGATATTCAGGAGAATGAAATAATTTCAAGTTATGTAAATTAAATATGTTGAAGCACAAAGGGATTATATCAGGTGATATTGAATGTCCCTTGCAGCTCTAAAATATTCTTATATTCCTAATCCAGTGTAGTGTTTCTATCCTTGTTCTACTCAAACATCAAATGCATAAATGTTGAAATAATTTCCTCCTTGGTATTCATTTCATTTCGCTAGTATCGATAACATAGCACCATAATGTTATTCCTGCTGGTAAACAAATGTATTCATTCAGCAAATGAATTCAGAAAATTTTATAAAAATACCTACTATGGTTCACGCTCTGTTTTTTCTCCAGTGAGGATTCAATGATAAGAAACTTTATATATACATATACATATGCATATTCCAGTGCAGTCGATAAGTAAAACACAAATTTGTAGTATAATACCAGACGATAATAAGTGGTAAGAAAAATAAAGATGGGAAAAATGATTAAAAATTATAGTAGAAGCTTTTTTTTTTTAATATAAATTGGTTGGGGAAGAACCCTTCTAAGAGAGTGACATTTAAACAGATTTGAATCAAGTGATGGAATGATTTGTGTGAATAACTGAGGGAGGAGCCATCTATACAGAGAGTACTACTAGTGCAAAGGCTCTGAGGTGTGAACATGAGCATGGAAGTAAGCAAATAATAGCAAGAAACCAGTGTGGCTAGTTTGCAGTGAGAGAGACAGAAAATAAGAAGGAGAAAGGATAGTGAAGGAGAAATTGTGGAAGACCTTGTATGATGGAAAGGCATTTGAGGATTGAAAAGAGGAGAATGACCATTACATAGATGAGGAAGCCTGAAGGAGGAGGAAGAGAAGTTGTGGCAGTAGTGAATCAAGACTTGGTTTCAGATCTGTTAAGTTTGAGACACTATCAGGCATCCAGGTGGAGATGCAGAGCCTAGAATATTCAAGCCTAAACTCTAGGGAAGCATCTGAATCTAGAGATAAAAATTTAGGGATGATCAACATATGGATGCTATTTAAAGCCATTTAGATTAGGTAAGATTACCTAAAGAATGTCAACAAGAGAGGTCCAAAGACTAAGGTCTAGAGCACTCCAACATTTAGAATTTAGGAAGATGAGAAGAATTTTAACAAACAAGGTAGAGAAACCAGAGTTACAGCTAGTGTGATAGGAGGAAACCAGAAAATTGTAGTGGCCTGGAAGCCAAATGACAAAAATGTTTGAAGAAGGATCCTTTTGACTAGACTTATGTATTTTATTTATTGGTTAAAAAAGATATTGTTGTGACTTTGTTAAATTAACATGTGTTAAGAGGAGCCAGTTCAACAAAAGACTGCAAGTAAAGTTTGTTACAGGTCCTGGAGGAAGTACACAGCAGCCTTCAAGGGGCCACACTGGGGGGAGGCCCAGGTGGAGTGAAGGCAGAGAAAGCTATAGGACTTAGAGCAAATGACTTTATTAGAGTACATGGATGGAGTGGTTAGGGGTTCCTGGGCTACAGCCAGATTGGTCAATTCAAACCCAAAACAGCAGTGTGTTGGTAAGCTCTACAAGGGTCTTATCTAATGAGTACACAGGGAAAGGCCCTGGGAGCGGGGATTGCACTGTTGGTCAGAAGGGCTGCTTGGCAAATCTTATCAAGAACTTACATTTACTTGTGACTCTGAGGGCTGCTATCTAAGCCATGCTTTTGGGGAGGCACAAATGTCAGTTCAAGGCCCATGCATACCTCTTAGCCATGCAAAACGGATGCTGAGGCAGCAATATCATAGAGTAGTTTAGCTAAATTCTCCACAAGTATTATGTATAAGGCATTGCACACAGAGAGGAACTAGTGACTTCAGAACCCTCTTTAAGTATTTTATTGACAAAATGTAGACTCATATCATCCATTTCTTCTTTTACTTTGCTATTTGTTCAGATAGTGCACACAGAGTTAGATTAGATTTTTTTTTCTTCTATTGTAGGTGACTCTGTATTTCCAGATCAATCAGAATGTCCCCATTAAGTTGTTAGTTAAATCACAAATAATTACCATGAGCCATTCATTTCATGTTTTTAGAATCCTTTACTTTAAAGGCTATGAAATGCTTTGAATAAGTATTCAGTGAAATCTCAATTATCTGGAATTCCAGTAGCATATATTCCTTTATAGGTATCCAGGATTTCCAGGTTTGAGCATTAGCCATTTGAATGCTGGAATCATACCCTTTTATTCTGGGGGTGGGAGGTGGAGAAATAGTGTCTGAAGTCCAGTATTATATTGACAACCAGCCATATGTAGGCATTTTATTAGTTATAGTAACTATACTCGTATCTGCCTCCATAAACAGATTGTTTCAACTGAAATTTAATTATATCTTAACGATCTTGGATTATTAGTTCCTTTGGAGTGCTTTAGAAGTATTTGAACTGGCGATACAGTATTATATGTCTCCATTCCACCTTAGGTCTGAAACTTTATTTCATTATTTGCTTTAACAATGTCACATTGGTGTTCTTCTTTTTTAAATTTTTTTTTAAGTTCACTTATTTTTGAGAGAGAGAGGGAGACAGAGTACGAGTGGGGGAGGGGCAAAGAGAGAGAGGGAGACACAGAATCCGAAGCAGACTCCAGGCTCTAAGCTGTCACCACAGAGCCCCATACGGGACCCGGACTCATGAACCATGAGATAATGACCTGAGCCGAGGTCAGATGCTTAACCAAATGAGCCATTCAGGCGCCCCCACATTGGTGTTCTTGAGACACAAATGATTGTCCCTGTGTGTGAATAAGTGTACGAATGACTGTGTCTTAACTTTCTCTTTTTTAATCTCTCTATGTGCATCTGTGTCTCACAGAAATACACATGTATAGACACACACACCGAACACATGACACATTTAAAGGTACTTTATTGAAGCATACATGGCTATTCATTCCATGCCCACACATTTTCATGTGCCTTTGAAGCCGTCAGAGCAACCTGGTCAGATGGTTAATCAGCCCTTGTACACATTTTAAAGGAATTCCAGGATTCAAAGGATATTTTACTGTTCATTCTCCTCACCTCCTACCCTCCAGGAATCAGGGATTGTCAATCTTCTGTCTCTTTATTTTTTAAATGTTTATTCAGTTTTGAGAGAGAGAGAGACAAAGAGGGAGACACAATCTGAAACAGGTTCTAGGCTCTGAGCGGTCAGCACAGCGCCCAGTGCGGGGCTTGAGCTCACGATCCACGAGATCATGACATGAGCCGAAGTCGGAAGCTTAACCAACTGAGCCACCCAGACACCCATAATCTTCTGTCTGTTTAGAAATGACTTTATTCTCTATAGTTAATATATACTACCCATATTATTGCTCTTAATTTCTGCAAGTATTATTCTACCATTATTTTTGTTCTAGTTCCTCATTAATCCAGATCAGTACAGAGGAAGAACATCAAAGCTGGAGGCAATTGACAGTAGTAGAGATGAGAGACTCATTCAAAACATATTCTACTCCCTTGATAAAAAGTTGTGGCATTGCATGCCTAGAGAGGAGTGATACTTTAATAAGACCCATCTGCCAATGGCATGCACAATGACTACAAAACAGAGTCCTTTTGTATTTCCTATGCAAATACAAAATATTTCCTATGCAAAAAGCACTATTCTGGGGCCTTCAGGGAGAGAGATTAATGAGACAGATAGTGTCCTTGTTTTCATGGGGTTTAATTTTTACATGAAGTGGAGCTGGACAGAGAATTAGAATTCTGTTGTCCTAAATGCTACAGAGGGAACGTAGTGGTAGTGACTGGGTGCTACTTTAGATTGGGAGGGCAGAAGAAATCTTTTTGTCAAGGCGATATTTGAACCAAGGCCTAGAATATACAAAAGTTCCAGCAAGCAAAAAATCTGGGTAAAAGCATTTTGGGTAGGGAGACTAGCTTGTTTAAAATTATGAAAAACAGAAATAAGCTTAGTATGTTCAAGGAACAGAAAAAGGCCACTGTGGCTGGTATGTGGTTAACAAGGGGAAATAGAAGCTGAATGCTGAGAAACAGATAGGAAATACATGGTGTAGATCCTTATAGGCCAAGATTAGGAGTTTGAGCATACCTGTACCAATTTAGGTGTTGAGTAAGATTATTGCTATTGGGCTGAGTTTTAACTGAGCAGTTCTCTAAATGAGTGAGCATTTACATTAAGCTAGATGCTAGAGATCTCATGGAGAATAAGTCATAGTACTTGCCCCAAAAGAATTTTTATATAAATAGTATATTCTTTTGATTTAAAAAAATAAGAATTTTGCCCCCAACTTTGGAAGAACATATATTGTCTATTTTGGTTTTTCTGTTTGTTTGTTCTATACAAATTATTTTGTCTCATAAGGATCTGTTGCCAGCATTTATTTTGATGATGGACTTTGAAAGTGTATGTTTCATTCACTCTCGGTTTGGACAGTATTATCTTTGTGTTCTGTGCCTGACAATTTGAGCAATGACTCATCATCCTTACTGAAACACTACCAGGACATCTGTCTACCTCCAAACAAGTGATTCTTTGGTGGTTGGATATCTTGTTAAGTTCTCTATTTATGTAATTCTCTGATGTTATCTAATTTGTAAAGTGGAGTAGGAAAAAAGAGAAAATTTAGAAATAAACATAGCACATCAACTCTTTATCCCGTTAAAGTATCTCACATCTCAATTTGTGTTATTTTAGTAAAGTGTGAAACCAAAAATCATTAAAATTATAAATTATAAATACAGTTTTTATTTTTTTACTCTTGGTAGGAATTTTTTTTATCAACACATGTTTTTAATTGCCTAATCTATTTTTACTTTATAAAGAGAAGCAATTGCTCTTCGCTGTATTTGTCAAAAATGACAAGTGAACTCTTTGAAGACAAAACAGTGTACATGACACATGATTTTTGTTGATTTTTTTGAAGTATAGCACAACTTAGTTTTGAAACATCTTTTACTGTGGTTAAAATTTCCATGGCATGGAAGAAACTGCTAATTTTGAAGTCACAACATATAGCTAATCTACAAGAAAAAGCTTTCTAATACCTGCTATTAAAGCAAGAAATGTGTTGTACTGGAAATGTGTACAGATAAAAGAAGTGATTTTCTTACACTGGATGCTGCTACTTAGACTGTACATAAAGTCAATTTGTCACATAAATTAACTCTCCAATTATCAATTGTTATATCTGACTGTACACATTAAGAATCTGCAAAGAGTTTCTAAGTTATCAATAATAAGAATGCTGGGTATGAAATGTAATGTGGTGTGTCAGCTGGATCCAAGTAAGATATTGCGGTAAATGTTGCTCAGCTTTACCATCTGTTACATATTCTTTTTGCATAATATTTTAATCCATTAAAATGTGCCTTTAAAAAAAATTAACCTTCCTCAGGATATAGCAAAAAGTGTTAAGAAATAGTATCTGACCACTGATCTTTGCAGTGTCCTCAAGGTTTGTGTGTGTGTGTGTGTATGTTTGTGTGTGTGTGTATGTGTATAGTTGATCTTTGCACCCTCATTAAGATGAAAAATGACAATCCCTAGAAATTGAACATGCCAAGCTCCCAATTGCACTGCTAACAAGTAGTAAGTTCTATTAACTTCTTAATTTCTCAGACAAGAACTAAATTTGGCCTTGAGATATTCTTTCTGAAACTACTTGTTCTCAGGAACAGTGATTGAATGAACTTAGGACCTGCTTTCACTAAGTGGAATGGAAAAGTCATGTCACAGCATGTCAGTTCCTGCTTAGTGAATAAGATATTCCCTGGGGTATAAATTAGGGGGTTTACATACATAGCTCTTTTAAGGAACCCAGACCCCATTGATTTTTTTGTGATCTTAGTGTGCAGAGTAGTACCCATGTGACTTAAAAGAATTAATGTACAACCAAATCATCCAACTTTGACCCCCAAAATAGTTTACTCACCTAGGAGGGTCTGGTTCAAAATGGTCTCTTCCCTCTAATGAGTAAGTGAGCTCTTTGTTCTCTGTTGGCTTGCTGCTCTCAGACCACTCAATGAAAGGAACTTGCATGTCATTTAGAGCCATTTACCAAATGAACCATTGCAGCCTGAAAATGTTAAGCACTATTGGGCCTGGCAATTTACCATAATCAAAAAGTTCCAGCAGCAAATATGTAAGTTCTGTTTTCTTCACAGTTTGTGTTTGTGCAGTGTTGTTCTTGGCAGCTCCCTAGGTTATTTTAAATAGCCTACTCTTCTATTACTCCCCCCCTTATTATTAGTTTGTAAAATAAAACAAATTACTGATTCTTGAATTGTGCTATTACACATGCTTCAGTAATTTCATTTCATTTACAAAGAATTTCATTTATATTATTATTTATACTCTATCTACTTCCAGAACATTGTGTGCTGGCTTGTTTTTAATTCTTTCAAGTTCAAATCAATAGAGAATTTTTCCAAGTTCTATCCTAAGGAACACTTTTGCCTAAAACACTATTTTTTGTTTACTGTGCTATAGTGATATGTTGGTTTTTGTAACATTTCTCTGACCACCTAAAAATAATTCTGGTAACATAAATTTAACCCTAGATCTCTCAATTGCATGATCTTAGGAAAGTCACTTGCCATTTCTTGCTCGAATTTACTCAGTTTTAGAAGTAATGGTTAATGCTTATCTCCCCAAACCGTAAAGGGTTATAATAATCAATGCAGTAAATATTAATTGCAGATGAAGTGTTTAATCCCATGTTTTTCTCATGATTAACACCAAGTAGGGTAACTTTCGGTTGAATCAAAATTACCAAGCACCTCCCATGTATTCAGGCACTGTTCAGACAAATGGGAGAGAGCAATGGTAAGGCAGTGTCCCTATATTAAAGAACCCACAGTGTTGTGTTGGGGGGAAACATACAACAAATGTGATCAAATTCATGGTGGAATCAGTGACACAAGTGAGATATGCAAAAGTGTCATAGCTGGCAGGAATGTAATCAAGGAATTCTGACTAGGGGCTTGGAGAATACGTAAAAAATTAAGATAAAACAAGAAAACGGGAAATTACATCAAACCTCTTTATAGATACTAAGACACAGTCTAATTTTCCATGTCCTTTATTTTAGCAGGCATTTAAATAGCATTTGCTATATGCCAGACACTTTTATTTCTATTTTTTTTAGTTTTTTTTTTTTATTTTGAGATGGAGAGAGAGAGAGAGAGAGAGAGTAGGGGAGGAGGATCTCAACCAGGCTCCACACTGTCAGCACAGAGCCCAGTGTGGGGCTCGAACTCACGAACCGTGAGGTCATTACCTGAGCTGAAACCAAGAGTCGGTCACTTAACCGACTGAGCTACCCAGGTTCCCCTGACAGACACTGTTTTAAATGTTTTATGAAGTAACTTATTTAATCCTGTTAACAACCACAGTAAGGTAGATGCTTCATTTTACATGATGAGAAAATTTGTATAGAGGAGCTGAGTTGCCCAAGGCTACATAGCTACATAGTGGCAAAGCTGATTTTGAGCGGGAGTAGTGGCGTTCTGGAGGTGGCACCCTTAATCAAGTTGCTCTACTGTTTCTCCAACACCTGATGACATAGAAGTTGACACCTTTTCTTGAATCCAGTGCTAGAATCCCTTGTGTAACATTTTAACAAGTAATCATTTGGATCTCTGAGTACCAATAGAAACAACAAGGATCTAGCTAGCTCTTGAAGTAGCTGGCTGCTTTTTGGACACCTGGAGTTATCAGAGAGTTCCGAATTTGAGCCAAAATCTGTTTTTCCTGTAACTTCCACCCATTGATCCTGTCTACTTTATGGTACGATGCAGACTAATTTTACAACTTCTTCCACGTGATCACTGTTAAAAGTATCTGAAAGCATCTCCATCCTCCTGCTTGAATTCTGCATTGACTTTTCTATTTAGTGGGTACTAAGATATAAAAAGAAGGTGGTGTGTCAGAGTAATTAGCAGGTTCTGTTTTTTCACTGAGCACATGTTTATGAAGTCCCTACTGTGTGCCAAACGTTGCACCAGGTCCTACCAATTGGAGAGAGAATGAAGAGACAAATATGAACTCTGTACTGAGCTATTCAGTTCCTACACAAGATTTTGCAATTATCATTTAAAATATAAACTGCCGAAAAGAACATTATCTGTGGTTATTGAAGTAAGGATTTAAATAAATGGTGGCTAGCTAGATGCACCTATACATATGTGTTAATTACTCCATAGATTACAAACCTGTGGGCTAATCCAATTTTGTATTCCCCACAACAACTAGCATCAGGCCTTGTGTGGAGGAAATGAGCAATAAATATTTATGAATGAGTGAAAGAAATGTAGTATTCATTAATGCTGTGCTTCAGATAATTATTCTATGATATTCACATGTGGTCATAACAATAGGGAAAACAGCTTTACTTTGCTCTTTGAATTTACTTAAAACTTCCGTTCGTCAAGTTACATACTAGAACTAGAGAAACAAATTTACCCAATAGATAAGGCTAAATAACATGCTTGAACGATAGCAAGGTGATTCAGCAGCCAGAAGTATAGGACTTTAATAGTATTGATCAACTCTCAACTCCATTTAAAAAGACTTACTCTTATCATCTGAGAAGCTCTCTGACACCATGTGAGCCCAGTAGAAGTATTTTCTAGGTAATCATCATGGAGTTCTCCTTTGGTGCCCATTATTGTAGCTAATATTGTTATCATACTAGAATGCAGCAAAAACATTGAATCTGTACTCTGACCATTCAATCGGCATTTGTATGGAGCCTCACATAGTCAAGCAGTCAAGTTCAAATTGGATTTTAACCCCAACACGTTACTGTTTGCTGTGTTTTTTTGAGGAGGATGGGCCATGTATATATATTCTGTAGTCTGTGAAAGCTTGCACAAGTGGCAGGGTACTATAAATAAAATGATGCATGCCCATGTTGAAAGCTTCAAATGCCTTTTTGTGAACAAATTATCCTTTTTGCTGTATCACTTGGCATAACCTTGACATTATCCATTTATGTGTGTTGCCTTACTGATAATTAACTGTGATGGAGAACTTTAATGTAGCATATTTTTTTTGAAAAATAAGTCAATATTTATAAGACAGGACTTCTATGGAATGACTCTGGGATGAGACCTAAAATATAATGGGATGGGAGAAGTTCTTTTATTATGTTCCAGATTTTGATAGTGCTAGGCATGTAGTTAATTAACTGTTTCGTTAATGATCTGTAAGGATTACTAGTAAACAATACTTTAATTAAGTTCATGAGTAATAAATTAATAGGTACAGAAAATACCAATGAAGAGAGGAAGATAATTCAAATAGACCAGAGAATTTAGAAAATACAGAAATGTAGCAGGAATTCCATTAGCCACACATAATCCCCTAATCCAGCAAACAAAAGGCAATATTCACTGCATTCTTGGGGTATAGAAAATAAGTAAACAGAATAAGTAGATCATATTGTCAACAATATAATGACTACAAGAAGCAACATCTTTTGTTTGTGAAGGGGCTCTGAATATATTTCTACACATAATTATTTTAGCTTCCTGTGTCTTAGAAAAAATAATTACATCATCTGAATGGCAGGGCTTATAAAGAAGCTGTCATTTACTGAATACAATCTATAAGCCAATCAGTGTATTTAGGCACTTTAAATAGATTTTCTTCAGCATGTCACATTTCATAGGGTCAGAGACATTATGAAAAGTCCCAAGATTTCATGTCTAATGGGGAGTTTTTACATTTAAAAATGGCCCCAGAAGTCTGTTTGATGCATCAGGCCACCTGGAGGAGAGGATAATTGTTTTGTTTTGTTTTTTAAGATTTCTACTGAGTGAGTACTGTGTTTCACATGCCATTTCACATTGGTCATTTTAATAAATACTGGGAACTTAGGAAACTTTATCCACTATTCTGATAGTTCCACATATTTACTCTTGGCTTTGACATCATAACCGGCAAGAAGTGGAAGCGTTCATTGTCTAATGACTTAAATCAAAAGAAACCTTGAAATTTCACAACAAATAATAGTAGTTATATCAGTGTGTTTGTGTATATGGGTGTTTGTGGTGTAGAGAGAGAACCTGGAAACGATTTTGGTTGTCTTTGTGTCCAAACTACATTAACTAAACAGATATATTGAACACACATCTTTGAGTTCATTAGCTCATCAAGAACATATCTTTAAGAACCAGGTAGACTGGAAAATTAGAACATATTTTGGCACCAAGAAACATAACTAGAAATCACGTATCTTTTAGTAGTAGATCAGTAGAATCATGCGAGTGTATAAAGGGCACTATTTTTCTTCCATCTTTCCAGTCCAGTTTTTTATTTGTTGTTGTTTTCCTCCTGTTGTCTTTAGTCCTACAAATATATGCAGTAGGAAAATTGGAGGCAGAGTCAGGCCTTACCTTGCTTATCCACTGCAGTAAGCTCCTTCCATAAATAAGTCAGCACCTGTTGATTGGCCACGAAGTTCCAACTTCATCTATTTTTATTTTTTTACTTCTAAGAGATGGAGTGTCCCCCATTAGATTCCATCACCAAGCAGAGCCAAGAAAACAATCCATGTTTCTAAACTCTGTAGATCAGCATCTTTCTACTATTAGAAATGGCCTCAGAATCCTTCCCAATGCAGCATTCTAGGCAGTCTTTTGTTTTGAGTCCTCATGCAAACTGATATTCCCTCCAGTCTACCATTTAAATGCCTCCTTATGAATGAGAAATGTCTGTAGCGATGACTCAGTGTGACGTTAAACATTTTAGACGTAAACACATTATTTGCGACATGATGAATAACACTTGTATAAGAATTGTGCCTGAAAAAATATATAGTGCCTGAACTTAATATATTTTATTTATATATAATATATATATTTGCTCCATAGAAGAGAAGTTCTGGTGGCTAGATGCTTAACATATTGAAGTTAGAAAAACCAATTAAAGTGAAACTAAGAAATGTCTAGGGGGCGCCTGGGTGGCTCAGTCAGTTAAGCATCTGACTCTTGATTTCAGCTCAGGTTATGATCCCAGGGACATGGGATTGATCACCACGCTGGGCTCCACACTGAGCATGGAGCCTGCTTAAGATTCTCTCTCCCTCTGCCCTTCTCCCCTGCTCATTCTCTCTCTTACTGGTCAGTGTTAGATGTCTTATTATTATGTAATTAAAAGTATTCTAGGGAAATAATATTACAACTAAAAAAGCACTTGGGATGTTAGAGTATTAAATTAGGAGATGTAGATTCAAGTACTGCTCCTGTGTGGGGAGGGGAAGTACGCATTTGTTTGGAAATCATTTCACTTCTCTGGTTTCATTTTTTTCTTTTTACCTAAAAATGAATAAGTTGATTTAGATCATTTTTATAGTTATTTCTAGTTCTGAATGCTGAGTCTGCTCCTACCATTGCACAGGTGATCTAAATATTGTTTCCACTTTCAATTTGGACATTACCTGAAATCTTGCATGAAATAAAGGCCGAAAAGAAAACTTGAAAAGTCAAAGTCATTAGCAGAAATGAATAAATTATGCAGTAGGAAACTCAGAGTTAGTGTCTTCATTAAGAAACTTATTTATCAACCAAACCCAAATTTTTAGATTGTTCAACATAATAAAGAAAACCCATTCAACCAAGAAGTTCCTGTTGAGAACCTATATCTATATGTCTGTCTGTCTGTTTATCTATCTATCTATCTATCTATTTACATCCAATCTCAAAATAGCCTATAACACAGAGGGGGAAAAAAATCACCTTCGGAATAGAATATCGGGAAAGACTTAAGTAGATAGAGTGACTTTAACCAGGATAAGGAAGCTCCAGCTTCCAAGTCCCCAGGTGAGTTATGAATATCTGGTAAGTCCTCTCATGTCCTCTTCCACAAACCCTCCAACTGAAGTTTGGAGCTATCTCTACTCCTCCCATTCCTATACTACTCCTCAGTTTGAATGTTTCTTGTCAGAGGACTTTGATCTAATCCATGCTATTGCCCCAATTGGGAAAGATTTGTAGAAATGACTATAAACAGTTGAACAGTTTTGTTGCAAATGTATGGATTTAGGGGCACGTTTCTCTGTGGTTAGCATTCCTCATTCTAACTCCCTAAAAACAAGAAAGTTTCTTCCTTTTTGCTTTTTCTAGAGTATTTTTAGGGATTATATTCAGTTTCTCCCCCCTCCCTTTTGTTATTGCAGTATAATTGACATACAGTATTATATTAGTTTCAAGTGTACAACATATTGATGTGTCAAATCTATATATTATTAATTGTTCACCATGATAAGTGTAGTCACCATCTGTTACCATACAACATTATTGCAATATTATGAGCATATTCCCTATGTTGCACTTTTCATCATTGTGACTTTTTCATTTTATAACTGGAAGTTTGTACTTCTTAATAGACCCTTTTCATCTGTTTTGCCCAAACCGTGACCAACCTCCCCTGTTGCAGCCAGCAGTTTGTTCTTTGTGTTTAAGAGTCTGTTTGTTTTTTGTTTGCTTGTTCATTTGTTTTTAAGAATCCACATATAAGTGAAATCATATGGTTTTTGTCTTTCTTATTTCACTTAATACATTCTGTCTATCCGCGTTGTCACAAATGGCAAGATCCCATTCTTTTTTATGACTAATATTACATCATATATGGATATAATTATAACACATCTTTATCCATGCATGCATTAATTAATATTTGGTTCCTTCAATATCTTGGCTATTACAAGTGCTGCTGCAATAAACATAGGGGTCTTTGTATTTATTTTCAAATTAGTGTTATCATTTGGGGAGGGGTAAATACTCCATATTGGAATGACTGGATTATATAATTTTCTATTTTAATTTTTTAAAACATTTTTAATGTTTATTTTGAGAGAGAGAGACAGACTGTGAGCAGGGGAGGGGCACAGAGAGCAAGAGAAACACAGAATCCGAGGCAGGCTCCAGGCTCTGAGCTGTCAGCACAGAATCCAAAACAGGGCTGGAACTCACTAACTGCAAGATCATGTCCTGAGCTGAAATCGGACACTTAACTGACTGAGCCACCCAGGTGCCCTTCTGTTTTAATTTTTAAGGAACCTCCATAATGTTTTCCACAGTGGTTTCACCAACTACACTGCCACCACAGTGCATAAGGATTACCATTTGTCCACATCCCTGCCAACACTTGTTATTTGTTATGGGTGTTGTGTTTTGTTTTGGTACTAGCCATTTGGACTGCTGTGAAGTGATATTTCACTGTAGTTTTGATTTCCATTTCTCTAATGATGAGTGATGTTGTGCATCTTTTCATGTGTCTGTTGGCCCATCTGTATTTGTTCTTTGGGAAAATGTCTACTTAGGTCCTTTGCCCATTTTTTAATTGTATCGTTTGCCGTTTTCAGTGTTGAGTTGCATTGTATTTTTTGGATATTAACCTCTTATTGGAGATATCATTAGCAAATATTTTCTCCCATTCACTAGGTTGCTTTTTTAAAGAAGATGGGTGGTTATTTTGCCATTTTTACTTAAATTCCAGTTAGTAACATACAGTGTAATATTTTTGTTAAGTTTATTTATTTATTTTAGAGAGAAAGAGAGTTCAAGCAGGGGAGGGGCAGAGAGAGACAGAGAGAGACAGAGAGGGAGAGAGAGAGAGAGACAGAGAGGGAGAGAGAGAGAAAATTAATCCCAAGCAGGCTCCATCAGTGCAGAGCCTGATGTGGGGCTCAATCTCACCAACCATAAGATCATGATCTGAGCCAAAACCAAGAGCCAGACACTCAACTGACTGAGCCACTCAGGCATCCCAACATACAGTGTAATATTAGTTTCAGATGTACAACATAGTGATTTAACACTTCCATAGAACACTCTGTGCTTATCACAAGTGCACTCCTTAATCTCCATCACCTATTGAACCCATCCCTTACCTACCTCCCCTCTGGAAACCATCAGTTTGTTCTGTATAGTTAAGATGTTTCTTGGTTTGCCTCTCTCTCCTTTTTTTTCCCTTTTCCCATTTGTTTGCTTTATTAAATTTCACATGTGAGTGAAATCATATGGTATTTGTCTTTTTATGAATGACTTATTTTGTTTAGAATACTCTCTAGCCCCATCCATGTCCTTAAAATTGTC
Source organism: Paguma larvata (assembly GCA_030068075.1). Classification (NCBI taxonomy): domain Eukaryota; kingdom Metazoa; phylum Chordata; class Mammalia; order Carnivora; family Viverridae; genus Paguma; species Paguma larvata. The sequence continues at coordinate 72,146,981 of CM057830.1, forward strand.
AAGACTTCTTTCTTTTTATGGCTGAGTAATATTCCATTGTTTATATATACCACTATTTATTTATCCATTCATCAGTTGTTGTATACTTGAGCTGTTTCCATAATTTGGCTATTTTAGATTATGATGCTAAAAACATTGGAGTGCATTTATCCCTTCGAATTAGTATTTTTGTATTCTTTGAGTGAATATCTAGTAGTGTAATTGCTGATCCATAGGATAGTTCTATTTTTAACGTGTTGGGGAACCTCCATACTCTTTACCAGAGTGGCTGCACCAGTTTGCAATCCCACCATCAGTGCAAAAGCATTCCCCTTTCTCCACATCTTCTCCAATACCTATTGTTTCTTGTGTTTTTTACTTTAGCCATTCTGACAGGTGTAGTTTTGAACATTGTAGTTTTGAAATGTATTACCCTGATGATGAGTGACGTTGAGCATCTTTTCATTTGTCTGTTAGATATTTGTATGTCTTCTTTATAAAAATGTCTGTTTATGTCTTCTGCCTATTTTTAAATTGGATTGTTCTCTCGGTATTAATTTATGAAAGTTCTTTATATATTTTGGATGTTAAGCCCTTAGTGGATATATAATTTGCAAATATATATTTCCATACAGTGAGTTGTCTTTTCTGTTTTGTTGCTGGTTTCCTTTGCTGTGCAGAAGCTTATATTTGGACGAAGTCCCAACAGTCTATTTCTGCTTTTGTTTCCCTTGCCTCAGGAAACATATCTAGAAAGAAGTTGCTATGGGCGGTGTCAGAGAGGTTACTGCCTGTGTTTTCCTCTAGGATTTTTATGGTTTCAGGCCTCACATTAGGTCTTTCATCAATTTAGAATTTATTTTTATGCATAATATTAGAAAGTGCTGCAGTTTCATTCTTTTGCATGTTACTGTCCAGTTTTCCCAATACTATTTGTTGAAGAATCTGTCCTTTTCCCATTGGGTATTCTTTGCTTTAAGATGAAATGTTCTGAATATATCTGTTAAGTCCATCTGGTTCAGTGTGTCATTCAAAGCCATTGTTTCCTTGTTGATTTTCTGTTTAGATGATCTGTCCATTGATGTAAGTGGGGTGTTTAACTCCCATACTATTATTGTAGTATTATCAATGAGTTCCTTTATATTTGTTATTAGTCATTTTATATATTTAGGTGTTACCATGCTGGGGACATGAATATTTACAATTGTTAGATCTTCTTGTTGGATTGTCTCCTTTATTATGATATAGGGCCTTTCTTCACCTCTTGTTACAGCCTTTATTTTCAAGTCTAGTTTGATAAAAATATTGCTACTCTGGCTTTCTTTTGATGTCCATTTGCATGATAAATGTTTCTCCATCCCCCCACTGTCAATTGCGTATATCTTTAGGTCTAACGTGAGTCTCTTTTAGGCAGCACAGAGATGGGTCTTGTTTTTTTTTTTTTTTTTCTTAAGTTTGTTTATTTATCTTGAGAGGGAGAAAGAGAGAGAAGGAAGTGCATGAGCAGGGGAAGAGCAGAGAGAGTAGGAGAGGGAGAGTCTCAAGCAGGTTCCATGATGTCAGTTCGGGACCCAACACAGGGCTCAGTCTCACCAACCTTGAGATCATTACCTGAGCTGAAATCAAGAGTCAGATGCTTAACCCACTGAGCCACCCAGGTGGCCCTCAAATGGGTCTTGTTTTTCATCCATTCTGTATTCCTGTGTCTTTTCAGTACTAGCATTTAGTCTATTTACATTCAATTTAATTGCTGATGAATATGTATTTATTGCCATTTTATTACTTGTTTTGTCATTGTTTCTGGAGATTTTCTCTGATCCTTTCTTGTCTTTGTCACCTTGATTCTCTCCTTTGCACTCAAAGAGCCTCCTTCAGTATTTCTTGCAGGGCTGGTTTAGTGGTCACAAACTCCTTTAGTTCATTGCTTGTCTGGGAAACTCTTTATCTCTCCTTCTATTCTAAATGATAGCCTTGTTGGATAGAGTATTCTTGGCTGCAGGTTTTTCCCATTCAGCACTTTGAATATATCATGGCACTCCCTTCTGGCTTGCCAAGTCTCTCTTGAGAACTCTCCAGCTGGCCTTATGGCTTGTCTTGCTGATTTTAAGATTTTTTTTTCTTTATCACTGTATTTTGCAAATTTATTTACAATATACCTTGGAGTTGGCTTGCTTTTGTTCATTTTGATGGGAGGTCTTTGTGCCTCCTGGATCTGGATGTCTGCTTCCCTCTCAGATTACAAAAGTTTCTTTAAATAAATTTTCTGATCCCTTTTCTCTCTTCTTCTTCTGGGACTCCTATGATACAAATGTTATCACATATGATGGATCACTGAGTTCCCTAAGTCTGTTCTCATGTTTCATAATTCTTCTATCTCTCTTTTGTTCTTCATTATGTTGCATTATTTTGTCTTCTAGGTAATTAATTCATTCCTCTGCTTCTTGCAGCCTGCTGCTCATTGCATCAAGCCTGTTTCCAATCTCATTTATAGCATTCTTTCTCTCTGATAGATTATTTTTTAACCCTTTTATCTCTGCGGTAAGAGTCTCACTGATATCTCTTCTCAATCCCAGTGACTGTCCTTATGATCGTTGCTTTAAATTCTCCACTAGATCTCTGGCCATGGCCTTATTTTGTTCTTTCATTTGGGATAAATTCCTTCATCTTGGTATTTTGTGTAAATCTCTGCCTTCTTCTCTGTGGTAGAAAATCTAGTTATGTCTCCTGCTCTTGAAATTAATGGGCTTATGAAGAAGAGATCATGTAGTGCCCAGGGCCTGGGGCCTCAGGGAGTATGTATGCTGTGTGCCGCGTGGTATGCTCTGTTATTGTGTTTTGGCTATTCTGTCCTTCAGGCCAGTCATCTGCAGATGCTCTCCTTACCTGCTCCTCACAGTGTTTGGTCTCTGTCCTGAATGTGACAAGTTTTTCCTAGGCGTGCTCTCTTCTGAATGTGAAAAGAGAACTGACACCACTTCCACCAGAATTGAGGTCCAGCAGAACTTGCTGGTGGGGAGACATGTGGGCAGGGGTTTATGCAGTTCTTCTTGGGGAGGAGGGGCCCACCTCACTGGGACTGAAGCACTCTTGACTGAGAAAGGAAGTCCTGCCAGAGCACAGAGGGATGGGGCCTGGTAGTAAGCAAGTTAGGCAGCCCCATGTCAGCATTGGCTGCTTCTTGAGGGTGGCTCTGTGTTTATGCTGAGGGTCAAGGGAGGAAAATGGCACCAGCCAGCTTCTTCCTTTGTTCCTGGAAAGTTGTCTCCATTGTCTCCATTAAAGCTGCCTCTCAGGGATGCACTCTGAGAAGAGTGAATAGTCTTTCCCCTGTGTGTCCCAGGCATTCTTCAGATTGTTTTCTCCATACTGTCTGCCCCAGTGTCGTTTTCCTGCCTTTTCTGGCAAACACTGATGGCAGTGACCTCCAGGCTCTACTCCAGCCAAGCCACTGACCTTTGAAACTTCAGACTTTAAGCCCTACTGGTTTCAAGAAGTCACAGAATTCAGACCATCTTGTTTTCCTAGCCAGTGGCTTTCGGAAATGCTCTTGTGCATTCCCTTTTGGCTCCTTTCTCTTTCATCCTTCTCTATAACCCTGGTTCCCTACCCTCTACAGCACCTGTGATCCATTTCTCCCCTAAACATTGTCACCTCACTTCCTAATTTCTTCAGTGTGGCCTCTTCTCTCCCTTTAGTTGTGGAGTTTGCTTTGCCAGTCTTTAGATCAATTTCTGGGTTATTTAGGATGAGTTAGTTGATAGTTATCTACTTGTGTTCATGGGAGGAAACAAGTCTAGGGTCCTACTACTCTGCCACCATCTCCCTCTGATCGTCGAAGGAGAGGTTTTTAAACTAGCTCTTTTTGTTTAACTCATAGACCTTATATTTACAATGGTTTTAGATTCACATAAAAACTGAGCAGATAGTAGAGTTTCCATATATCTTTTCTACCCCTCAATTTCCCCTATAATTGATCTCTTGCATTAGTGTGATACTTCAGTTGCAATTGCTGAACAAATATTGATATATTATTATTAAGTAAAGTCCATAGTTTATATTGGAGTTTGTTTGTGGTATTGTACAGTTTATGGGTTCTGACAAATGTGTAATGACCCTTATCTGCCATTACAGTATCCTACAGAATGGTTTCGCTGCCCTAAACATCACCTGTACTCATATTAAGCCCTCCTCTCCTCCCCTAGAACCTCTGGCAACAACTGATCTTTTTATTGTCTCCATAGTTTTGCCTTTTGTTTAATGTCATACAGTTGGAATCATACAGTTTGCAGCCTCTTCAGATTGGTTTCTTTTACATAGTAATATGCATTTAAGTTTCCTCCATGTCTATTGAGGCTTGATGACTCTTTTTTATTACTGAACAATATTTTGCTGTCTAGATGCCTAAAAATCGCCAGGGTTTTTGAAAATAGTTCCAAGGTATCTCCTTATTTGGTTTGCCACTGGCATAAGTCACAGTATTTCAGTGTGGCATAATATATTTTCACAACCATAGAATCATAGCCATTAAGATGAAGAAGGAATGCACAGTTCTGGTTGCTGGACAAAACAATGTGTGTAGAAAAAGGATCCATGTCATGCTTTTGATTATCTAAATGTCATGTCTGTGTCCTACAGCCTACTGAATGCCTTAAATAGAGCAGTTCACCTCTCCGGACTTTGGTTTCTTAAACTAGAAAACAAGGCAGGTACAAGATGAACTCTCAGGTTCCTGTGTATTCTGAAACTTTATTATTTGGTTTCAACTTGTTTGAAAATGAGAAAAGAAGGCGCAAGGAAATTATTCTGAATGAGATAATCTAGCAAATTATTGGACTGCTTGGACTAAATAGATTTGGTCTGACATTTTTTTTTCTTATTTTACCGTGTGCTTCCTAATTTTTCATGTAAAGACCTATCTTTCTTTTTTAAGTGCTACCAATGATGTAATGTAAATTGGTGGATAAAATAACAATAGAGATTAGAAGGAACTGAATCTTTTTCTTTACTTGAGCTTTGACTGCATTGAAAGTGTCCATCCAGGCTTCTGTTTCTAAACCAAGTAAGTGTGTTTTTTTTTAATTTTTTAATGTTTATTTATTTTTGAGAGAGAGAGAGAGAGAGAGAGAGAGAGAGAGAGAGAGAGAGAACATGAGCAGGGGAAAGGCAGAAAGAGAGGGAGACACAGAATCTGAAGCAGGCTCTCTCCGAGCTACAAGTACAGAGCCCGATGTGGGGCTTGGATTTACCAACTGTGAGACCATGATCTGAGCCAAAGTCAGACACTCAACCAACTGAGCCACCCGGGCGCCCCTAAAACATGTAATTGTATAATATTCTAGAGGTGAAAAATTTTTATAAAATTTTTAACGTTGATGGGGTGGTTCCGCCTTATCATGCCAGAGTTAAAGATAGTGGATATTTATATTGATAATAACATTGCAAAATGTAAAGTGGGAAATATGCTTCCTGAGGTGTCTCTTCACTGTCACCACTCAGGCTATGACACTCTTAATGTTGTAATTACCCATATCCAACTTCACTAGTGAGAAGACAGGTAAATAAGTTTGCTTTCTGCTGACTTGGTTGCAATTAAAGTGAGTACCAAAATTGCCTATTTTTTGCATCCTAAATATATTGAAAGAGATATAAATGTAGATACTTAGATAGGGATTTCTTTTCTGTTCCTCCTTTTCTAACAAAGTGTAAAACGCTGAAGTTTACTTTATATGCAATCATCATAAGCCATCTTAGTCTTAGACCTTTTTAGTGTTTAGCCCCTTAGATCTGAGAGATAAATAAATCTATGCCAGATTAGAATTACATTACAGTGGCTGTAATTAAGGATTAGAATGAAGACATTTTTAAAAACAGATTTGCTAAATATGAAGTTTAAGTGAAAATATTTACTAATAGGTCACGGTTTAAATATTTGTTCAATATGATAGTCAATGGAGTTTCGTTTTTTGTTTTTAATGAAAAATTAGAACTGTTGCCTTTGTGTTGCCTAAAAAGGTGGCAGTACAATAGATATTACATCAGTTCTCATCCTTGCAATCATAGAATTTTGATTTAATTAACAGCAAGAGCGTGCGTATACAATAGGGGATAGGATGTGGATTTCACCTCTTTAATAGTTTGACAAGTGGATTGCAACAAACAAGAAATTTGGAAGCCCGTTAAGGTCCCAGAGGCCTTATAAATATGCACTGCACTTCTCTGCATTTCCCCACGTCCCCGAGGTTGAAATGTGAAGAATAAAATTAAAACCAACAAGTCTTTTTGTATAGCTTTCAGCTATCACGAATTTAAACAGAGTAATGACTATTTTACATGTATACATTCAGTAGTTTCAAAAATAAAGGAAATAAAATGTAAAAATGTGTTTGACTTTGTATTAAGTTTCTCTTAAATTGAAAGATTTTCTAGTTTCTGTATCATGATACATTTTCTTTAAACCCAATTCTGTGAGTAAAACTCATGTCCCCTTAGGATTGTTTTATATTTCATGGTGCTATTGAGACTCACATAGGACAAAAGATGAAGATAAAGTTTTCCTTAGAAAAGTGATATATATTTATGTATAAACACATCATTGGAATAGTGTAATCCATCTGGAAAAAGTTCTTATTTCAAACTAATTTTAGTGTATTATCACCCTTACTATTTCCTATATTCATAGCTATTTGTGATTGAACAAATCACTTGGTTCCCATTTCAAATATTTCTTGAAATTTACCAAAATTCATGGATAGATCATTTAAAGCTCCTAATACCTCTAATATATTACCTAGAAACCTAGAAATTTAGAAATTTGTTAGAAGACCTATGGGAGAGTTTAAGGTAAAATACAATTCATTGTATGTACATTTGCAACAAAGTTCATAGAAGTTTGTGGGAAAAGTATAACATAAGGCTCCTTAGCTTGATATATAAGACCACAACATTTAAATGTTACGTGAATATCAAATATACAAACTAATATTGGCAACAGGTATTTATTTACTGAAAATGATAGACTTTTCTAATGTTAATTCTGGGAAAATTAAATTTCTCTTTATTGGAAACCCACATTAGTATGTTGTTTTAAGGGGAAAAATAACCTGTTGTTGGGGAAATGAAATTTTTACTTACTGATTAAGAACTCAGTTGTGTCAGTTGTGAAGTTAAGGAAGTGGAAAAACTAATTTGTCAAATAATGCCCTTTGAGTTCAACAATAAAGTAGGTGAAATCTTCCGGGCTTATATATAAAAGAAGGCACCTGTATTTTGTCTTAACGTGCCTTTGCCTTAACAGGTGCAACTGAATCACACCCAGAAGTGCTAAACTGCAATTCCTGATAGCCCCTTTTTAAAATTTTTTTTAATGTTTATTTATTTTTGAGAGAGAGAGAGAGAGAGCAGGAGAGGGGTAGAGAGAGAGGGAGACACAAAATCGGAAGCAGGCTCCATCCAGGCTCAGAGCTGTAAGCACAGAGCTGGATGTGGGGCTTGAACTCATGAACTGTGAGATCATGACCTGAGCCAAAGTCAGATGCTTAACCAACTGAGCCTCCCAGGTGCCCCCTGATAACCACTTTTAATGCATTTTTGCATTGCAGAATGTATCCAAATAACAGACCAATTGAATTAAGAAAAGCACATTATTTTACTGAATTCATCCTTAATCATTTCCTTTTATTTTTCTCTTAATAGTGGTACTTTATATTTTTCTTTTTTGACAAGTTTAACCAGAGTCATGCTATAACTGAAATGAGGTGAGAAACAATTCTAACATGATGGTAGTAGTTCTCTGAGTTAATTGATGCTCATACTTTCATTTTTTTCCTACCTTACCAAAAATGTTTTTTTCCATATTACAGAACCAATTACATAGAGAATTTCATGTACTGACATGTATCATGTTCTATTATATTTCTGGCATGTTTTCCCATTGAGAAACTAGGATGTCATAGCATAATTAGATGTCCACACGTAGGTTTAGCAATGGAGGGTAATGGGGTGCCTAGGTGGTCAGTAATTTAGGTGTCTGACTCTTGATTTCGGCGCAGGTCATGATCTCACACTTCATGAGATTAAGCCCTGCATGGGGCTCTAAACTGACAGCGCGGAGCCTGCTTAAGACTCTCTCTCCCTCTCTTTGCCCCTCCCCCACTTGCATGCCTACTTGCTCTCTTTCTCTCAAAATACATAATTTTTTTAAATGAATGGAGAGTAATGGTAAATGACAAATACTTTCCAGATCCAATTTAGGTGTACTAAGTATCCCTAAGTGAGTCATATAATTTTCATATGGTTATATAGCCAGGTGGTAGCCAAATCAGGGATAGTGCATGTATCTGACTATTCGTTTATCTAGTTATTGATAAGGAAAGATACATTTGTTTTTCATAGGTGATTGCCCTTTTATTTTGTGTTTATTTTTTAACCCTTACCATAAATGAAACTATTCACAGATGGCCTACCTGTCTGATAATGATGCTCATGATGATGACGATGGTGATAATGATGGCAATGATGGTATCAGTCTATTATAAGGGAGCCACTGTTCTTTAATTCTCAAAACTGAAGCTTACAGAGGTATAAAAATGTGCCCAAACCTGCATAGGTAGCAAGTTTACAGAGCTAGGAATCATACTGTGTTCCATGTGAAGCTTAAAACCCTTATGCTTCCTAACAGTGGTTAATGCTTATATTAAAGGGAATAGTCATGTTCCCTGGACATAATTGCCTCAGTTGCTTATTCCCATTTCTATACATTTATATTCAAATGATGACCTTGTCTACTTGGCCAAGTTTAACATTTCCTTGTACTCGTCAGATAATATTTAAACTAATTGAAATGTCGCAAGCGTTGACCAATCAGACCGGATGCAATTATAGGCTGGAGTAGGGTCCAGGAGACCCACACTTTGCCAGGTTACCTTTTAGTTGCTGGATCATGGGCATATCTGAGGAATCCTAGGGTAAGAAGCTAAAGTATCTAGGACAGCAGTTATTTACCAACTTGTATGAAAGTATTTTTAACACTTTAATAACTAGCATGGCTATTTTAATGTATAATGGCTGAATATCAGCATAATACATTGTCCAGTAGGCCAAGATAATTGACAGTGGTGGTTTTCACATTCATAAGTACATCTCTTATTGGTGTTTTTTCTCTCTTATTGGTGTTTCTGTATTCAGTACATAAGAGTGACAAGATTCCTCATAAGCGAATGAACATGCTCTGAGCCTTTGTTGTAATGCAGATTGCATGCATCAACTCCATTATTTCTCTTATCAACCCCCAGGAAATTCTCAAACTGTGAATATTTTGGAGGTGCAGTGAGAGAGAGAGGGAGAGACAGAGAGAATGCTTGGTGTGGTGTGTCTTATGGATTTTTCTCCTGTCTAGATTATGAATACATAGAGGGCAAGTGTTGTATCCTACTCATCACTGTCTTGTCTAGCACAATACTTGGCATTGAACAGCTCCTCAATAGTTATTGGGTGAATGAAAGCATTGAATCCCACTAATGAAATACCATTCTGTCGGTAATCGAGAGGCATAAGTTAAAGAAATAAGCTCTCTACTCTTGCCAGATTCATTAACCCAGCTGTAAGATTACTTCTTTATAAAACAAAGGAAAAAAAGTACAACGTCCTCACTGTGCAAAGTGTGAAGTGAGCTAGCAAGTGTTCATAATAATCAGATTGGCAGGGAAAGAAATATGGACGCAAACCCAATTATGTAAGTTAGTTATTCCCTTTTCACCTGTCTTGTATTTCATGCATCATGACATGAACCTTTCAAATTCTGCTTTTTACAATGCTTATAAGATTCACTCATGGTCAGGCTGACATTCTGTATGATTGCTTCAAGTGCTATGCTGCATAATTTTATAATACTACATCAAGATTTCAGTATAAAGACTACAAACTTGGTTCTTTCGATAATATTATAACTTGTAACCCATATGTTGAACAAGCAGAACCTATCAGAGATGATCAAAATGCAATTGTGTTCCTCCTGCTTACCTCTTTAACATATATCCTGTGAGGTTATTTTGCCTAGCACCTAGAGGAAAACATGGATAGTCCCAACGGCTTTTAGATATCTAAAGTCTCTTTAAATCACAAACACAGACTCAGTCCAGAAATTAGAATACTAGCTTGTAGCATGCTAGTAAGACTAGCAATCTAAGCTCACGGATTTAAAGTTGAAGGCAAAATCTTTTCTGCTTCCCAAGCTAGACCATTGCAATGCCAGAGGGAGCAAGATTCTTACCCTGCCTGGGGATTCTTCCCTGACAGTCCCTTGATGTGAGTGAACATATTTCCTACAACTTGCCACTCCCATCTTGTCCCACTTTTCTCGAAGCCTCATGCCATACACATTATAACAAGGATTCTCTGTTGGTGCACCCCTACCCTCTCAAATGTTCCACTTGCATATCACTTAAATACAGGCTTCAGATCATCTCTTTTTCTCTCTTTCCCACTGGGCTCACTTTTAGTCCATGGAAAACACTCATGCAGGCCTTTGCCCTGGAAAATTCTGTGAGTACAAGGATCGAAGCCCAGCTGTCTCTATGCTACTGGTCCAGGCTACTTCAGCCTCTTCAGGAATGAGTCAGGTACTCCTCCTCAATATTCCCCATCTTCAGGGAACATATTCATTTCCTGAATATTCTAATAGAATTCCCCTTCTCTAAGCTTGAAGAATGTAGCATGTACACACACACACACACACACACACACACACACACACACGGCAGGTGTCTCATGTCATGACAACTGGGTTCTTCAAAGAATCTCTATAAATTGTCTCTTCCTCCACTCTGCTTACTCTTTTATATTTATGAAGTGAGCGAGAGGAGGCTCCCAACAGAGGGAATATGAAAGTCATGAAATTGATTTCAAGAATTCTTTCTGAAAATGTTACATATGAAAGTCTGTCTATAGACATTATCTAATGTCTGGTGTCATTCAAAAATGAGAAGAGTCCAATTTTAATATCTAGTTATACATTAGGTGTTATGCTTTTGTTTTTATTTTTACACCTGGAATGCTTCACAGGTATGGTCAGTAGTCCGTAGAAATTGTGAAAGGCATTTCTGGATTTGGTGGTGTATGTGCTGTCATTTCCCACCACAAATATGCAAATTTCCACAAAGTATAGACGGCACAGTATTTAGACTGTAGGATTAAGCTCTCCTGTTTTGAAGTTGATATCTGACCTCTGTAGAGAGGTTTTAAAAAGTCAATTATACTTTCAGAAAAATGAACATCTTTTTGTCTGTGGAGAGGAAAGCTTAAAAGCAGATCTAAATTTTCTGCTTGTCTGAGAGAGTCTAGCTATGGAACTTTAGATAGATGGTGGGTTTGGAATATTAACTGTGCCGGATGGGAGGAAATACTAAGTATATACAAATTGGATGGAGGGTTCTTAGATACTGCTGAGGGCTTAGCTGTGGTTAGAGATTATGAATATGTATTGTTGCTCATCTGTAGTTATGTGATTCCCTTCAGTATCATGCAGTCACCATAGTATAAGACCAGAGATGGTACTTGGAGCATTGGTCCTGAGTTGGAGCTTCACTAGTCAGATGACGAAACAGAAAGGTAGAAGAAAATTGACCAGGGTAGTGATTATTACTTTTAAGGGCAAGCCATAGGGTCATGCTGGGTAGTGAAGGAAGAAAGGTGAGGAATCGACTAATAGATGGCTTACATGGATTTCTGCGGTTGAAGAGCAGGTATACTGGGAATGAGAGGGCTTAAAGGCTGTATGATTACAGTCACAAAATAGAATGTTGTACTTGGAGATTTCAAGAGCAGTGCAGTCAGATCATATATATGTGGTTAATGACTAAAATTCTGTGTGAATTTGAAGAATGGATGTTGTGGAGGGAGTATGCTGGAAGGCATTGAGACTGTCATAGAGTGGGATTTTGAGCTTACAATTTCAGAGGTAGAATAAGCATTTGTTTGTCATCCAGGTGATGACAAAGCACCAGTGTGTGTAGCAGTGAGAGGATAGCTACTGAAGTCATGCACAGTGATTTTAGGTAAGGTTTGCTGTGGAGAATGAATCTGTCAGCCAGATGCCAGTGACCACAATAGAACGTGGATGAATTTTCCATAGATCATATCAATGGAATGATAGCGAGATGGCATTATAGTTGAATAGTATGCCTAGGAGAAATAAGATTGAGAATACAGTTAAGAGAATGAAAGCTATATTAGTAAAAGTAAACAAATTCATTTAGTGTCTGGGATATATTTATCACATTTATTTCTACTTAACCCACCAAGATACATATTATGTTAACTTTATTATGGAAAATAGTAAGCATACATGATATTAGAAAAAGTGGCATGATGCACTCCTCTGTACCTGTCATTCAGCTTCAACCACAATTTTTAATGTTTTACCAATCAATCCCTTTTCCAAATGAAAAAATCTGAGATCATAGAGTTTAAGCACTTTACCCGAGATTCCATAGCTAGTCTTTGAGTGAATAAGTCAGAATTCAAACCTAGATCTACCTGATTTCAAAGCCTGTGTTCCTTCTAGTACACTATGCTCTTTCCCCATAAACCCTTGTTTTCTCTTTTTAAAAACATCTTTCTCTATAGGAGCACTTACCATAACATTGGAAACTTTCCAGTTAAAACTGGTTAATTTCCTCTTCTATTCTGATTACTTAGCAAACCCATGTATTTAACATATCATTTACTCCGTTTCAACTGTGAGCAGTATTCTCTTTCTTATAACAACTTTATCATTTCATCTTCTTGGTTAGCTAATTTTTTTTTTTTGTTATAATAGTTTATTTTCAAATTGGTTTACATATAACACCCAGTGTTCATCCCAACATGTGCCCTTTTTAATGCCCATCACCCCCTCTCCCCCCTCCCTCATCCCCCTTACCCTCAGTTTTTTCTTAGTCTTTGAGAGTCTCTTATGTTTTATCTCCCTCCCTCTGTGTCTTTTTTTTCTTTCCCCTCTTCCCCTCCCCCTGGTTTTTGCTTAGTTTCACAAAGTCCACCTATTCGTGGAAACATATGGTAATTGAAGAATTATTCCCAGATATTTTCTGAACTTACCAATTTTTTTCAGCTTGGGTACTGCTGTTCTCATGGTTATTTTGTAGGTAAACATATTACTTTTTGCTCAAGTGAATTGTGGATTCTATCAGCCAAATTCAATATTGCTGAGAGAAAAATAGGATCATTCAGCAAGGATGTAGAAATTGTGTTAAGTTGGTATGAAAAATAACATGTCAATAATCATGTAATATTTGCCTATAATCTTCTCAGGTATTGAAATGGTAGTTTCACACTGCTCACCTTTTAACATATATGGAGAGGGGCACCCGGGTGGCTCAGTCGGTTGAGTGTAATGATCTCATGGTTTGTGAGTTCAAGCCCTATGTTGGACTCTGTGCTGACAGCTCAGATCCTGGAGGCTGCTTTGGATTCTGTGTCTCCCTCTCTTTTTGTACCCCTCCCCCACTCATGCCCTATCTCTGTCAAAAATAAATAAACATTTTAAGAAATTAAGTAGCACACATGAACATTGTTTAATCCATTCATAAAAGCAGGAATATTCAAGGAGAATCACAAATACAGTACATGTTGTAATATATCTATCTTTTCAATTTGATTTACTTTATTGTATCTAATCTTTTCAATGTGATTTACTTTAAACAGTGGCCTCTTTATCTTCATTTACACTGTCCATTTAATAAGCTTCCCTTGCAGTCCTGCTCTGGTAATTAGTTAGGTTATTTATACCTCAACACCTTGAGCTGCTACATCTCATTTAACTTACTGCTCTTTAAAGTTCTTGTAATTCAGTAGTTCTCAACCCTCGGTATATATTAGAATCACCTTGGGAACTTTTAAAAAATACTGATTCCTGGGCACCATCCCAAACCAATTAAATCAGAAACTCTGAGAGCTGTGGCTCTGAAAACCATGGTGGCAGTTCCTATCCTTTGACGAATGCCACTCAGAACACTGAGCTCAGTGATGAGGTTGAAGCAGTAAAAGCAACAGCAGTCCAATTATTTACCTTATCCTTTCCATTTCTGTTTTTCTTCACTTGGCAGTAGTTTTGTTTTTTGGTTTTTGTTTTTAAAACAGTTTAATACCATCATCACACTCATAGGTTATCAGACCTTAGTATTTCTCTACCTACCTCAAATGTCATTGCAAAATACAACAGTATTCTGAAAGGAAGATTTCAAAGGAGATTCATTTGCTTTTCATTCTTTTTAAAAAATTTTAATGTTTATTTTTGAGAGAGATTGAGAGACAGAGCATGAGTGAGGGAGGGCCAGAGAGAGAGGGAGACACAGAATCTGAAGCAGGCTCCAGGCTCTGAGCTGTGAGCACAGACCCCAATGACAACGTCATGGAGGCGATGCAGGGCTTGATGCTTAATCGACTGAGCCACCCAGGTGCACTCTTTTTATTGTAATAAAAGGTAGAAAGGCAAGGAGCCTGTGAGCAAAGACAAAGGAGATTTAAAGAGCATGAGATATTTTGGGAGCTAATAGCTCTTCAGTATGACTGACCCTAAAATAGCTGAAGAGGTAAATATGAGCCATCTTCCTAAAGGACTTTGGACCTTTTTTCTAGGTTATGATCATGACCAGCTATGTAACTTGTGGGACCAGTGCAAGATAATAGTCTGGGGCCCCTCTTCATAACCATTAAGAATTTCAAGATGGCAGCAAATGATCATTATACCAAGCTCAGAGCCCTTCTAAGTATGCACCCCTGCGTGACTGCAGAGATCTCATACCCACAAAGCTGGCCCTGCATTTAATCGTATCTTGAAATCAATGGGCAATTGGAAAGATTTAGGCAACGGAATGACATATGGTTCATTATAAAGATGGATCTGAGTACTACGTGCATAACCTCAATTCTTGGGCTGAGAGACAAGGTACTACCAAAGACTTTTTACGGTGCGTCTATCTTCATATCTTTTTTGTGATTTTTTAATTCATATGATGGCTTTAGTAGTGATGGTAATAGTAATAGCTTCCATTAGTATAGCATTTAGCACTTTCAAGTACAGTATTGTTATTCGATCCTTCTGTATCTGGTCATGAGGCAAATATATGTTGTTATGCTTGGTTTATAGATAATGAAAGAATTAAATGACTTGCCAAAAATTACATGACTAGTGATTGATGTATACAAGATTGTGATCAGCCCTTCTCACACTTACACTACTGATATTTCTCTACTAACACTGCTAGTTTCCTTATTAATAGCTAGTTTTAGAATCATTCTTTAAAGCATCTATTTAAAGTACACTATTCTGGTGGACTTTACTAAATTGTAGTTAAAGTCATTGTCTACTATGTTTTCCAAGCCCTTCATAGAAAGATCTACAAGGTGGATTTTTTTAGCTTAATACCAGAGAGTTGGTTTTTTTGTGTGTTTCATTTTTTTAAGAAAAATATGTTTCTTATAGTCAGACATTTGAAAATGTTACATTCTTCACTCCTTAGCCTGGCTGCCAGTGAATCAACATTCAAACTCAACACCTAATTTTCAAAATTAGTTCATCTAATCCCTCAGTTCCCTCTAGATAGCATCTACTGTTTTTGTTCTTGGCAGTGCTATTTTCAAATTATATTTACATTTATTGTATTGAATTTTATAAATTACTTCAAATTTGTTTGGATGCAGTCGCGATGTAAATCCTTACTTAACAAAGTAAATGCTATACATTTGGAAATTTATTCAAAGGAAAGAAGTGTTTAAGAAGGAGTGTTTAAGTGGCTGAGCGGTAATAGCGCAGATTTACCTATTCAAGCTTGTTAAAGCAGGAAGTAGCTGACAAGTCAGATAAGCATTTCGTAATTAAATGAAGGAGAAGTTTGACCACAGAAGAGTTAAAAACCATGTGTGAACCTACAAATGACTTAGGTCAAAAATCTCATACTTTTAGAGATTATATAATGTCACTATAAATTTCAGTACTTTTGTGCCCTACCTAACATCTCTCAATTTTTTAGTCTCTCATGCTTGGGCCTCATAATTTTTATTTTTGTTCTCTCTTTTGTTGACATGTCTTATTATTATTATTTTGTGTATGTCATGATTAGAGATTTGGATACTGGAAGATCTGGTCTTTCCTAGTAAATATAACAACTAAATTTTGGAAACGTATGTTTTATAAATATTTGATTCTTTTTATAGAATTACTATGTTTAAATTGTTTTCGGTGTTTATTTCTTTTCTTGTAATTTAAGCATTTGGACTTAACTGTACTATGGGGGGGAAAGGAATGTTCTTTTATTAGTCATGGTTTCACATTTTCTTGGTTTTCTTGTGTTTTTTTAGTTTGTTCCTAATATGTGCACAAATAGTGATTATAGTTCAGAATGGCTACTGTAAGAGATAATATTTGAATTTGAAAAGCTACATTATGCCTTTTATGATAATAGCATGTTAAAAGTATCTAGGGTAAAATTTTAGCATCTGGGGCCATGTGGGATATAAGCTTGTGTGCAGAGGAGATCCTATAGAAACAACTTGAAGGAAGCTATTTAGCAGACTTTATTGGCTGTATCTAATGTCTAGTCTACTAGTCACCCCTATACCTCAATGGATTCCTTGCCTTCTTATCCTGGGAAGGTTTGCAGTTTATCTTGACACATACCAGCCCTTGCTGTCTACCCTAGATTTCACCTCTCTGCTCATAGTCAGCTCTGACTTCACCCATAGATTAGCTGATGTTGACCTGGCCTGCCTCCTGTTTGCTTTGTTTTTGTTTTCTTTTTCTTTCAATACTCAGTACTAGACTATCCAAGCAGGATTTTTATTGAGATTGTATGTTTATTGGTACCGGTAAGTAGTTTAGAAATATGCTAGTCCATTGGCCTTAATTTATGGATGAGGAATCTGAGACTCAGAAAGAAGCTGTGACTTAGGAATGCACTGAGTATCATTCTGCAATCTTTTTTTTTTTTTTTTTGAATTGGAAGATAGATATTTCTATGGAGCTTTGTGGAGGTTTTTAAAGAAATTATATTTTCTTTTGAATAATTCAAGTTATATTAGTTACAAAAGGCAGATTAGTTTTTTTTTTTTACTTCACATAGGTAATTATGAGAGCAATTGAGTTGCTCTCAATTCACATAGGAATTGAGAGCAACTACAAGAAAAAAAATCAATAGTACATAACAATTTAGATATATCATACTCTATTAAACCTTGAAACTATTTGTTATATACTCTCCTCATATTATTTGCTCTAGAAAATATATAGGTCATAGAATTGAATTATAAACCTGAGAGTAGTTTTTATAATTTAGGAAATTTTCAACTAAGGTTTATAGAGTTCCTATATGACATTATATCTTATTTACTCTGTTAACATAGTAGATCTTGCCTTGGGATTTGAAACACTTCATCTGCTTTTATAATTTCCCTATCTTTCCTTTACCCCCCTGTATCCCTTGGCAGTCATATCCAATCCCAAAATTTTAGTCAGTCCATCAACATACAGAACTATTATTAGGTATATATATATCTTCTTTTTTTACTCATCTCCACCATACCACATCTAACCTTCTAATGATTAGCTGCATATTTTTACCTAGATATATACCTCCACACCTTCAAATTCATTTTTTAATGTTTACTTATTTTGAGGAGGGAGGGGAAGAGAGAGAGGGGGAGAGAGAATCCCAAGCAGGCTCCACACTCTCAGTGCAGAGCCTGATGCGGGGCTTGATCCCATGAACCGCAAGACTGTGACCTGAGCCGAGATCTAAGAATCGAAAGCTTAACTGACTGAGCCACCCAGGTGCCCCCAAACTCATTTTTTTTTTAAATAATAAACTTGTTTTTCTCTGCCTGGAACCTATTTCTTTTAAGGTTACCACCACTCCCCTTAGTTATACAGGTTCAGTCACTAGTAACATTCTTCGACTATTTTCTCTCCCTAAACCTCCCACATCTATCTAATAATAATTTTGGTCAAATATTTAGCACTTATGTGTCAGGACCTGTCCCAAGTACTTATCGTTATATCCTCAGAGCAATTCTATGAATTAAGAGCTGTTATGAGTCCATTTTACAATTGGAACAACCATGTACTGAGAAATTAGGTAGCTTCCTTAGGCCAGAAGATGCATAAATGTAAGAGCTGGGATTCAAACCCATGAATCTGGCTCTGGTAATATAGATTCTTATCCAGTGCATTAAATTGCTTGCTAAATTGATATGCGGTATAATTTCTACTTCTACATTAGAGTTGTATCCGTCTAGTCACTTTATCACCTCAGTGAAGGCTCTCAGTACCTTTTGCCAGTGCTATTGCACAGTCTAACCAATTTCCCTAGACTCTCCCTCTCTCTGGTCCATTCCATATACTATATTGTGATAAATCTTCCCAAAACATGTCTAGGTGAGTTTAATTGTGACTAGTACAAAGAGAGAGAGAGAGAGAGAGAGAGACAGAGTGGCTCCAAACAGACTAGGTCTTACAGGAATTCTCCCTCTTCACCTTTATTAATCCTGTACTGTAAGCTGACCTAATCACTTGCTGGAACACCATTATCTTTAAGAATTGATTTATCTATGCTTGAAGTTGTCAGATTTATGTTCTTATTTATAGAAGATTTTATAATTATCCATCATTCTACCTACATATGTCTCTGGATATAATAGCCATCATATGTATAATATTTCTTGTTTTCCCTGAGAACTTTAAAGTTCTCTCACATATAAGCACATGTTATTGATTTATTCTAAAAATGTTTCTAATGTGTAACTGGTGTGACTGTGGTTTTATAACATAATTTCCAAAGGTTTATGTGAACATAATGGCATTTGAATATGAAGAGGAAACTCCTGGGGCGCCTGGGTGCCTCAGTTGGTAAAGCCTCCGATTCCGCTCAGGTCACGATCTCATGGTTCATGAGTTCAAACCCCGTATCTGGCTCCAGGCTGACAGTGCAGAGCCTGCTTGGGATTCTTTTTCTCTCTCTCCCTCACTCTCTGCCCCTCACCCCCTCTCAAATAAATAAATAAATTTTGAAAAAAGAAAAAAAAAAAAAGAAACTCCATACTTGGCTGCCATTAAGACATGTGCTTTATGCTGTCTTAAAAGCATCATCTGTACCTTCTCTAGTTCCTCTTTTTACCAAAGACATGAATTTGCTCCCTGGCTGGCAGCTGTAATTATAGGTACTGGCTACAGAATCTTTCTTTTTCTTTTTACAAAGCTAACTGGCTCATACGTAAATGAGACCCATAACCTTGGCTTCATTAAAACCATGAACTAACCAACTCTTCATGCAGAAATTACACAAGCAACAAATCATAAGAAAAAGTAGAAGTATAAGAACTGTTGGAAATAGTTTTCTAATGAGCATCTCCAAATTGAGACCTGCATTTAGCACCTTATATCAAATTTTAATCCGGCAAAGTTTCTTATTTTAAGAGTTAAAAACAGTATAATAATTGCAGCAGAGATTGAAAGGAAGTTGTCCTGACATACCATATTCTTTCTTGTATAATGTAGATTTCTATAGAAACAGCTCTAACCACCTGTCAATAAAATGTTTTTTGTCAATTTTCCAGCAGATTTTTATTCATGAAAATAGCACTGGTGGCAAACTTGAGCTACTGAGTGAAAGTATCTTACACAATTCCCCAAACTACTTTGCCAGTTTATTTCATTGATTTGTATTACACTGAAATTTTTTCCCTGTGTTGTTGGACTAAGGCAGTGTACAAGTAAAACTTGCTACATTTTAGTGGTTTTGTTAAATGGACAGGTGCCAAAGATTACCATTGGAGTAACTTTTTCCTCCAATAAGCATTACTGCAACTACTATTTTGTTTCTACCTTACAAAATCTGAGTTGGAATCCAATAGTTTTTATTGTGAAAACTAAGGCCTATCTTTGTTTTCCTTCTGAATTTCATGACTTCATGTAAATGCTTTATTTGTATGCCATAGTTTTCTCCTCCATAATATAGGGTTACCAACCTAATTGAGATTAATGTAAGAATTAACAAGTTTTTCAGTCTTTTGGACAAACAAAAATAGAACACATTTGCATAGCCATAGTTGTCTCAGAGGTCAAGAGCAGGTATTAAATCGTATACATACTTCAAGTTTTGCTTTTCAGGGCAAGTTCCTTCAATTATAATTAACACTGTGTTTCTTGACTCTGTTTGTTACCTTAATTAAATTAAATTTATCATCATACCCTGATGCTAGACATTTGGAATTTAGTAAGTAGTTGAAATTTGAATATAGTGAATATAATGTAACTTAAAAAAAATTTTTGAAATGGCTAAAATAGACATACGAATTGAACATGATATCTAACACTACTGACAGTATTCTGAATAATAACAATGAACAATGAAGAGAGTCTTGTTATGGTTTCCTTATTTTTTTTAAGTGTGGAAGTGAATCTATTATATGATAAATACACCATAGCTTATTTAAATCTACATTTAAAAGAAAATGAAAATTAGATGATAAGATTTAAGAAATCATGTTTGCAAAATTCATTTGAATAAGTCATGACTATAGAAATTCATCATTAGGCAACTGAGGATATAGAATTTGTCATTAAACAATCAATGAAATTATAGGTTTGATGTATGTTATTTTCTCATTTACTATCAAAAACTCTCGGATCTTTTTTTCCCTCTTGCTGAGTTTGTGCCTACTACACAAATTAGGGTTTTAATTTGCTAGACTACCTCCCTTGAGCTGTTCACCACATTTTTGAGGTAGAATAGGAAGGAGAGAAAATTAAAGGAGCTAGCTGTGAAGATTAAATGAGACAGAGACATAAAGATCCCAGCATAGATATGGCACATAGTTTCCTATAAATAGTAATAATGGTAGTTATTATTGATAAGGTCTTGAACTAAATTAGGCTACAAGCCTTGAATTTATCACTAGCGTTAATCATGATAATGTTAATATTAGTATTACAAATACTGTTATATTTTGAGGTGACAAGTGATATACATGAAAATATAATGATCTAGGCTTCAATATGATGGAGTAATCAGTAAGGTTTATCATCAACACATCTGGATAAAGTGTTACATTTTGAAGAATGCTGGTAAAAATACTGGAAGGGAAAGTCAGAGGATCCTGTGTTACCTACTACATAGCTTGAACTTTATCTTAAAAAGACAATTTAACTTGATGGGAACATGCTTTTTAGGAAGATCTAAATCATAGATTCAAATTTTAGGGACTTTAAACATCACTGAGTGTAACCCCACTTGTTTTTGAGATACTGCAAGGTTTGAGTGATTTGCCCAAGGTCACACCATTCGTTAGTGGCAAAACAGGATCTTGAACTTCAGATACCTGAGGTGAAGTTAATCCAGTGCTCCGGACTAAGTAATCTGACAATAGATTATTTAAGTAATCTGACAACAATGTTAAAAATGGATATTGTAAAGAGGGTGCCAAATGTCACTCTAAAGCAAAATATTTTTGTATTTCAATTAAAGAATGAAGAGTTATTATGCATGTACATTGGACATGATGTGACTATAGTAACCAAAATAAACAGACTTTTAAATTTGCAATTAAGATATTTACAAAGCTGCATTATAAATGCTATTTATAGTTAATTTATTCACCATGCCACACAATTAAAATGCAGTCAAAATCAAATATCAAGACTAAATTGTACTCCAATTGAAAAAGTTGTGACAATTTTCTTTTTGTTCAAATACTAGTTGAGATGTGTTTATTGTACCTCTTTCTTTCAGAATAATAAAAGCTTGAGAACTATGTTTGGTAATATAAGAAAGCCTGATTACCAATATAAAATGATGTGAAAAGGATTCTGTTTCCAATTGTTTGTTTTAAAACTGACAAACATTGGATTAATATTGAATAGGTAATTTATCATTCAATGCTCTGTACAGAGACACCATATTTTGCTATTTGTAGGAATTTGTGTGTGAGTTTTTTCTGGAAGTTTTCTCATACCAAAAAGGCTTTAAAAATGACAGAATTTTCCAGTAGTAATTCATGAAATAAATTATATGTTGTTCTTTCTAGAGTACGTAACTCTATATTGTATATATGGTGATATAGTTTCTTAGGGTGATTAGTAGCTCATAAGATACAGAATAATTTATGTATTCAATACCGAAGTACCTACTTGAATTTGCTGAATGATTTTGATTGATAATGACCAACTGTGAAAAGATTTGAGTGGCATCTTGATTTGTTTCCTAGTTGGAAAATGTGCCCACTCCAGAACATACTACTAAGATTTATATTAGACATCTTGTCATTTGGGTTTCTGAAGAAAGAAAGCTGTCAAGCCAGTAATAGAGATTGATACTTAGGGACACAAATAAGACATCTTATCCTATAAGTCTTAGGAAATTATACTGCCCTCAGAATAGGTCTAGGGACCCATTAAAGATAAAATTAAAAATGTAAAGCACCAGATTTTTTTGTTGTCACCAAAATAGAAATTATTTCATTTTTATATAGGATACATACTTATAATAACCATACATAGGCACATACTTATAATCACTACATATAGTCTTATATAAAGAGAGAACAATTCAGTGAGGCTTCCTGACTTTACCAGGACCTAACTACTATAACTTACCAAGTTCAAAGTGACTAAGTATACTAGCTAATAACTGCTAATTAGCTTATTTTTAAAAATAAACAAGAATAATTATTCCACATTTATTGATAATATAACACCCACGAAAATTTAAGTAGTCGGATAGGTAGCTTTTATATAAATTTAATTCATATATTTAATATCCTCATGATGTTCAGAGGGCTATACAATTAGGCATGAATAATGCCCTCCGTGAAGAGGTTAAACATGTGAGTGAAATATTTGTTATATAATGATACCTTGGATAACTTATATTACAGGTTTTATCACAACAAATTTTTATGACAACAAAAAATTAGCATTGTATTAAAAAATGACTTGGATCAGAGTCATGAGATCTATAACAGACTACCAAATCATTCTTTATCTTTTACTTCCCACCTCTAACTCAGTTTTACATGGTTAGTTTTCAGACAGCAAGCACAAAGTGTATTAGCAAAATTAAGGGTACTTTAAAGCTTTTACTGATGTGTTTTTAATTCTTTATTTTATTTATTTATTTATTTGTTTGTATAATCATTTATTTATTTATCTATTTATTTTGAGAGAGTGTGTAAGCAGGGGAGAGGAGCAGAGGGAGAATGAGAGAGAATTTTAAGCTGACTCCATATTCAGCATAGAGCCTAATGCAGGCCTCAATCCCATGCCCCTGGGATCATGACCTGACCCTAAATCAAGAGTTGGACACTCAATCAACTGAGACTCCCAGGAGCCCCATGTTTTTAATTCTTAAACAAAATTGCAAGCCCAGAGATTTGTAAGAAAAAAATAGTGAAATAAAAAGGATACAGTTCATTTTCTGAGAAAACTGTCATTACTGAGAGATGACTTGAACAGTGCTAGTTGTGAATTACATGCCCCCCCCAGGTGAGGACAGCTGATTTACATTCTGCACGGTTCCTTATCTCATTGTGAATTGGGCCTTTGAGTAGCCATCTGATTTGTTGAGATCAATAGAGCTCAGTAAAGGACCACAGAAATGTATGCCCCATTCGATATGTTAGATGGTTATTTAACCTTTTATAAATGCACTGGTGAGTCAGTTTGCTCACCTTCTATAGAGGCAGTGAAACTGAGGGAGGAAAACATCTTTCTCATATATCAGTCCAGGACAGTTATGATTTCTGATGCATACAGTTACCCTGAGACCCACTATTAAAGTGATTCTGGGGAGATGCATTTTGACTCATAAAACTAGCCATCCCATATACCTTGCACAACCAAATTATATGAGGAAGATTTGCTTAATATCTAGGTTCAGTTTTGTTTTGGTGCTCTTGACACTCTTAGTACTTGACTTAACTTTTTGGTTTTCAGATTTGCATGTCATTTTTATATTTTCACTTTGTATAGATGATCAATAGGTTGAACATTGATCATTGGTGTCTTTGATCAGTAATAAGAAATAACTTGGTTTACCATCTAGTGGATAACGGTCTGTTTCCCAAGTGCTTTTGCTTTTCAACTCCATCCAGAGGCTGGAACATTAGATCATCTTGTTTTTGTTACCAACAGGAGACACCCAACTGTAACTTGCATATGTTGTAAAATATAGAGAGAGGGTTGCAAATTCCTAATGTTGTCCTCTATGTATTTTAGTCCCATGCTATTCAGAAAATGTTTCACACCAGTTTTGATAAACTAGCATTCTAGTTTATCAGGAAAGAAGGTTGTGATATATTGTTGTTTTGAGACATTGAGATTATGTTTAATTATATGTAGGAGATATCATTTATTTATTGAGTTTAGTGTCCCAAACTGTGTTCTACAGAATATTGTTCCTTGGTATGTTAAAATAAATCTTTAAAATGAGAAGAAAAAGGGCACTTGGGTGGCTCCGTCGGTTAAGCGTCCGACTTCAGCTCAGGTCATGATCTCGCAATTTGTGAGTTCAAGCCCCACATTGGGCTCTGTGCTGACAGCTCAGAGCCTGGAGCCTCCTTCAGATTCTGTGTCTGCCCCTTCCATGCTCATGCTCAGTCTCTCTCTGTCTCTCAATAATAAATAAAAATGTTAAAAAATATAAAAATAAATAAATAAAAATAAAATGAGAAGAAAAGAAAAAGTATATGTGTTTGTGGGTGAGTAGTCAAGGTAATTGTGGTAAATAAGATATGGATATACTGGGTTAAGCAAAGATCAACAAGTCTGTTTACCACAGAATTTCTCACGAGTTAATATTCTACTTTTATTATAAATCTGTAACACAGGCTGTAGTGTGAAGTGTTCTCCGATTTATTTAGCCATAGTGTGTGTGTGTGTGTGTGTGTGTGTGTGTGTGTGTGTGTGTGTTTAATACCTTTGAATATCTCAAGCATGGTACATAGTTTGGGAAAAGGTGGTCTAACTATATCGTGCATAAAGCATAGCTGAAATAGGCACAGGAAAAAATTATTAAGATTTTGTTGAACACCATACCTTAAATGCTCACAGAACTTATTACTAAGACTTCTGATATCAGAAACTGCCACTGAAATGTTCAGGAGAAGAGGGAAAACCCAATCAAATAGGATTTACTTTAAAAAGTACATTGACTATACCCTTGAATATTGAATATAAGAAAGAATACTTTTAGCTACTGTATAAATAAACGATATGGATTATATTATACCTAGGACTTCAAAACATTATAAAGCTATACATGAATGCAGTCCGATTACTGTTAATTAGTAAGAAAGATGTTGCCTTCAAATCACAGGATCCATTTACACCAACCTATAATAAACACTGTCCAAGGATTTTCCTTGTGTAAATGTATTATTTGCTATGTGCGTTACTTAAAAATTTTTAAAGGTGTTTAACCAGAATTAGTTAATCTGAAAAGAAATCAGAGTGCGTAAATCTGAATACTTAATAGCAGCAATATTAAAAACGTGGGACTGCAGTGAAGTTATGATCATGACAGACCCTTATGTGTAGCATAAAACCCTCTGTGAACCATTAGTGAGAACAGAATAACACTAAAAAGCCCAGATAGATATATTGCTAGAAATAGTTGCCCTAGTTCTGTAGTTTCAAATTGAAGTCACAGAGACTCCCATATGGGAAAAGCACTTGTACATCTCTCTGTAATGGTGTTCATCTCATGATGTTTGATTCCATTTCGATGGGTTTGTTGATAGCATGATTCCTGCTGTCACTAAGATTTGTGTTTATTATAGCTATTTGCTTTTTAATAAAGGATGCTGTTGCATATAAACACTGACATGAAGCTATCTTTTCAGAAATTGCATTCTGTATGTTGCTATAGTCATTGCAATGTTGTAAAGTATTTTGCTACCAACAGAGAGAGTAGGATTATGTTTTTTAATGTATTGATTAGTATGTTTTTTTCATTATGAAAAAGGACAACATTATTTTTATTTTGTACTTGTTTTTCAGTGGTGTACACTTTCAGGAAGAAATAGGAAAGTAGGCAATATGATGTTGTTGAAATATACCTTGATAGAAGAATAGCTAGAGGACTGTGTGGGGTGGGGAGATTCATATGCACAAAGTGGAAGGGTATCAGATTCGCCATAGTCCATGACTCATGTGAAGAAACATCCCAAGTCAAAAGTCATCATCTCTCCTAAGGTGAGCTGAGATAATGTCTACTGCCATAGCCGACAGTAGGAGTTAAGCAATCCCAGGCTGAGAAAATATTCATAGAATAAGAAGCAAGAAGGGAGGAAGCTGTCACTTCGGTAGGCCATCCAGTTGTCCTGAGTAGTGTTTTTCTCACCTGGAGCTGCTTTTAACAACCTCATGCCCAGTGGCATTTTAAAGTTGCTGTCTAGCCGCAGAAAGGGTTTTCTGTAAAATAAGTTGAACAAGGTTGAATAGAAAGTCTATAAAAAAAGAAGCTCCAAGAGGCCTGGTGTAATTACAGTGTTCTAGCCAAGTACCACCGATGGCATTTCTGATCACATACAGAGTAGCAGTACACTCAACCCCACTACTCCCCCTCTCCTTCCTTCTCTTCCTCCCTTTCTTCCTCAGGTTAGAAAAGGTTCCCAATTTAGTTAGCCAAGGAGCCAGGAAGAAATGGAAGAAGTACATAAAGCAGAAGTGTTCAGCATAGCTCTCTTTGGCCCTGAGAATTGCATCAAGGGATGTGATGCTTGGTGATGGGAGGATGTAATGGTAGGGAATAGCAGTGTGCCTGCTATCCTCTAACTGTAAGCTGTTACTGTCTATGGAAAGTTCAGTTCTTGCTGTACCACTGCTCTTTTTCACACAGATTTGTCATTACCATTCAGAACATGTTTCTACAATCTATACATTTTCATTTAATGGAATGTTTACAAACACTGGGCTTTCCTCATCCCTGAACCAGATTTAGCCTTACCAAGACCATGGGCTCGATCTGGAGGGAGATAAAAGAGTCACTGCATGGTATCCTGAACCAATACCTCTTTTTCCACTTCCCTGCAGTCAGTTTATCATATTTTTTTATCATGCTACTGCTATCCACACCTAGTATCCTTTTATCTAGATGCTTATGATACTACCTTATTTTCTTGAAGACTGCAATCACAAATCTATTTCCACATGGGTATTTTTGCATTTATTAACAGTAGCTTCATGGAAGCACTTGTGATACATAAACACTTGCTTTGGTGCTTTATACTCTACTGCAAAGAAAGTGACTTTCAGCTATGTATCTGAAGTAGAAATGGAGATACGAAAGACTTTCTTTACCAAAGGGACACTTAACAAGGCTTCTGAGAAGTAGAACAACCTAAAGTTAAGGAGTAGTTAATAGCTATGTTTAATTGGATTATTGGATAGATAATGGATCGTGAATGAGATAGTAGAAGGTTGGAAATGTCCATTGGGTCCAGCCTCCTCAGAGTCTTGAATGCCTAAGAAAGTTGGTTTTATTATAATGTGTAAATAAGGTTTTTTGAGTAAAGACTCACTGTAACAGGGCAGACATGGAGAAAAAGCCAGCACTGACCAAAACAATCTTGCCAGTTACAGACCCCTTGCTGTAGGAAGCTAGAACGTTATCCCATAAGATACAGTCATAACTGACTGTACAGAGAAAAAAGTGGGAAGAACGTCTGTGCAAAAGCTAGAAGTGTTCACTTGCCTTTCAGGTTTAATACTTCTGTCCCATTTGGCAAACCAGTTTTGCTCTTAGTCTGAAACAGTCTTACTGTTTGTCATGAAGAGACTCCCTTTGTGAAATAATGCTAGTAATCTTTTATGAGAATTGAATAATCAGTTGATTGGAAGAATATAATTAAATGTGATTTATAAGAAATAGATATTCCTAACAAGAATTTGAAAACATCTAAAGGTTTCTGTTTTCTTAATATTTACACAGCTTTTATAGATTGCATATTCAGTCTAAATAGAAACTAGAATAAGCATTAGCTGTATAACTTTCATTACCACATACTGACTATGCATTGTAAGAATGTGTTATCAAAGACTGGACTGACATTACTTGACCTCATTTAGAAACTGGTTGTTTCCACCTAGTATTTTTACTCCTGCCATTGAGAGACGAGGCACTAGGGTAGTATTTGTGGCTTGAAAGGCAGATCATACAGATTCTCCAAACATAGCCTAATGAGTCTCAGAGATATTATTTTCATCTAGTTTTCAATGAAAAGGAATCATTTTCAAACAGTGTGACTACTGTCTAAACACTAATTAGTAAGACATGCATATTAGAAATTATTTAAAAAAAACGACTGAGGCAAAGTTGTAAAGAAATAGAGTGACCTAGGCCTAAATCACATATCTTCCAAATTAAATTAAACAATATTTCATTACTGTGTAAACTTCTCTGGTCTTACAGACTGACCTTGACTCACTTCCGGGTCAGAAGTCTTCACACATTGTGCTTATAAAGGCCTCTATTATTTGAAGTGGCAATGCTGTTATAATCCTCAAATCCTGCCATTTTGATTTCCTTGCTATGATCCATTTTCCCTTCACACTTTTACCACCTACAGGTCATGTATGTTAAAAAGCCTCTGCTAACAGAGCTTTACTCAACATTTTCTTTTATCAGTGGCTTGCTCAGTTTTACTTTTTTTTGGACCCAAGTTTCATTGATGCATTGTCAAGGCTTAAATAATAATAAAGCGCCAGAATTACATTATGTAATGTTTTTGATGCCAACAAAAGCTTTAGTGGTAAAATAACTGTCATAGAATAACCTAAAAGAGTTATGTATTTTTGTTTTTGTTTTTGTTTTTCTTTTTTGGTTTGTTTGGTTTTATAGTCAGAGGAAGTGAGCGGGGGTGAGGGGCAGAGGTGGGAAGAGAGAGAGAATCTTAAGTAGACTCTACACTCAGCACAGAGTGCAACCAAGGACTCAGTCCCACAACCCTGGGATCATGAACTGAGTCAGACATTCAACCAACCAGACCACCCAGATGCCTCTAACCTAAAAAGAATTGTAGTTACACTTTCCAAAGGGTTTGTTTTTCTCATGTTGCTATAGAAAATGCTTTATAAATAACATTTCAACAACAGTATTCCTCTGAATCTCCTTATAGCTGTTGAAATGTTTCCCAGCAACTTTTCTTATGTCTACCAAGAAAGTGCTATGTTTAGAAATCGGTCAGTTCTCCACCATTTCATAGATGACAACATTAAATATCAATTACACAAAACTGCAGATAATCTAAGATTTTATTTCCTCTTGTGAAGGATCTCTTTGAGTCCTTGAGAGATAAAGTCATCTGGTGTGGAAGTTCAGGAAGCAGTTTTAGGGCCCAAGGCATGGTGAATTCACAAACCTATTTCTTTTCTGCTAGTTCTAATCTTTATGTAACAAGAAAGCTGCTGGACAAGCAATCACGACCTTCCTGGAATGAAAAAGAGAAAGGAAAGGAATGAAAAGGAAAAGGTTAGTCTGGTGTCCTATTCCTAAAGAATGCCAGACAGAAATTTCGAGATGTCTTCACTGTGCTGCTTTAACTGGTCTCCTCTTAGATTAACTTAATGACTCACAAGACAAACAAGATTGCTTCATTCTGGATTTGCAGAGGGACAAAACTGCTACCAAAGGATCAACTTGAATGGGAGTTGGGAAAATAGAATAGAATAAAGAATGAATTAACCAACTGACCAGCTTAAGGTTTTAATTCCCATGCATTTGTTTATTTAGCAAAAAGTTACCAAGTGGCTACTAATGTCCTATACAATTTTCTAGGCTCTGGGAACACCATGGTACACAGAACAAATAAAAGTTTCTGCTTTCTTGGAGCTCATATGCTAGTAAGGGAGAACAGACATTTTTTTTTTAATTCTGAAGATTATTAGAAGTTAATAAATGCCATGGGAAAAAGAAAGCAAGGAAGTGAAATCTAGGGGTATGTTGGTATTTGAGATAGGAGGGGCGCCTGGGTGTCTCCGTCGGTTAAGCATCCAACTTTGGCTCAGGTCATGATCTCAGGGTTCGTGGGTTTGAGCCCCACGTCGGGCCCCATGCTGACACCTGAGAGCCTGAAGTCTGCTTCAGATTCTGCATCTCCCTCTCTCTCATCCCCTCCCCTGCTCACACTCTGTTTCTCTCTCTCTCTCTCAAAAAATAAATAAACATTAAAAAAGATTTTAAAAAAGAGAGAGAGAGAGAGAGAGATAGGAAAGCCAGGGAAACCTTAACTATCATGGTGACTTCAAAATAATGACATAAAGGAAGTAAATTATGCAGACATTTGGAGAAAGAGTATTCCAGGCAAAGGGAAGAGTAAGTGCAAAGGCCTTGAAGCAAAAGTATGCCTGGTATGTTCCAGGAAGAATGAATTATAGGTGCCCAAAGCAGACTAAATGAGGCTAAGAATAATAGAAGATAAGGTCATAAGGACCTGAGTTTTTGTTTTTTGGGTTTTTTTTCCTAGAAAGATGAGAAGCCATTGAAAGGTTCTGAGCAGAGGAAAGACATGCTCTGACTTAGGTATTGACAAATTACCCTGACTACCAAGTTAAGAACAGACTGTTAAGCATGATAGGTTAGAAACAAGGATACCAGATAGGACAATATTATAATAATCCAAGCTAGAGATAATGGCTGCTTAGACCAGGGTAGTGTTAGAGGTCATGAAAAGTGATCAAATACCTGGATATTTCAGTTTGAACCATATGAAATTGCCAGTATTTGACCATTTGTGATCCCTTTAAGGCATAACTTCTAATTGTTCTTTCTAATCTCTCGAAGGGAGAATGGATAGAATATTACTAAAATGATAGATGTGTGAGATATGAAATGACTCAAGAAAACTTTCTAAGACTTTTGACCTAAGCCACTCATAAAAATAGAATTGCTGCTAATTGGCATAAAGGTGAACCCAAGGTTATTAATTTGGTAGTTATTTGAGATAGTTTTCTGTTCCCAGACACTGAACTTTAATTTCAGCCAACTATTTTGTTGTTGTATACCAGTGGTCACAATTAGACACTAAATAATTATGTACATGATTGATTATAAATCCATCCTCATTGCTAGCAAAAATAATCAAGGTTTCCTGTTATATTGATTGGTACTGGATCAATATGATAATCTTCATGTAATAAGAATAGCACATTACCTATATATTTTATATAATGTGTTTGGAAACATGTAATTTCAAAATTTTTTTATCATCATAACACTTCTTTCACCTTATTGTCACAGCTCAAATTCTTCTTCTTTTGTTATGTTCTTTCATGACTTCCTGTCACTCTAAATCAGTTAAGATTTAGCTAGACTACCTGTATGCTCATACATACAATTTGGAAAGATTGTCTTTATGTTCTGTGATCAAGTATGGAAAATAGGACCATGGAGTCAGGATAGAGTAAGGCTTTTCAATTTTGTGTAACTGCTTTCAGGAAATAATAAAGGTAGATATATATAATCCGAGTCGAACAAACTTCCTCCTCACTTACTTGAATGGCCTTGCCAGGAGTATTGTATATATCCATAAAAGTGAAAGTAAAATATTTTCTTTTGGGATGTTAAAATATGAGACAAGTTCACTACAGCAAAACATTATACATCGGGGAATCTATACTGTGGAGTTACATTTAAATCAGAAATTAGCAAACATGGATAGCTGTCAAGATGGCTGATAATATTCTTTTAAAAGGGTAACAGTGTTTGTCCAGGACGGTTAAAGATAAGGGTCTACCAATTTGCATGATGTTATCTTTTTCCCTGACTACTATGTCATTTATGGGGCTGATTTCTTCTGCATTTGAATTTATATGGGAAAAAATAGAAGTGGACTGAACAGGTGGTAGGGAATTTAGAGGAATACTTAAATGCATCATTCAGTTTGTCCAAATTTAGAAACTGTAAAAGCTGTTTGTTCAAGCTACTATTTTCAAGATAACATGTTGTGTATGTACATAAGTGATGTCCCAAGTTGTTGGAAGGCAGGCTCATTTTGTTGCTGGGAGATGTTTCAGTTGAAGAATCCTTATAAAAGAAAACTGGTCCACATCTTTCACATTTCCCTCCCTTAGACATTCTTGTGGTGTGACAGGAAGGGATGATGAGAAACAATATTTTACCCTTATTATAGAAACCTACTTTTAAAAGTTGACTGTTGACTGTATACTTAATTGATCATTCTGTTTTATTAGACTCTTATCCTTCTGTCCTCTACCCCTAAAGATCCAGTATGAGAGAGAAAACCAATACACAAGTAAAACAAGAAACATGGCACCTGGGTGGCTCAGTCAGTTAAGTGTCTGACTTTGGCTCAGGTCATGATCTCACAGTTCCAGGATTCAAGCGCCATATCAGGGCTCCCTGCTGTCAGCACGGAGCCCACTTCAGATCCTCTGCCTCACTTTCTCTCTACCTTTCTTTCTCTCTCTCTCAAAAATAAACATTTAAATAATAATGATAATATGATATGGCATAATAATGATAATATGATATGTTTGTGTTTTAAGTCCTATTTTTACTGGAAATTAACATGTGAGTACTTGTGAATTTTATGGTTTTATGATTCAATACAATTACTTGTCAAAGTGTGTTCTGAGGTGCCCTAAGGATTTCCCACAAGATGCATCAGAGGTGGCCAATGGGATAGGAACCTTATTCCCCTCCAGCCCCATCTGCTCACACACTTGCTCACACAGAGCAGCTCCATTTTATCTGTTTTAGAAAATGAGTTTTTGTGTAAGACTGAGAAAAGAAAGCATTCCTTTCATTAAAAAATGTTTTTAATCAGTGATTAGTATTAACAGCATGATCTTTGGAGTAAGAGAAATCTGGGTTGAAATTTCAGTTCCGCCCTTAAATGATGCTCATCTCATCTATCACCATAGCCCCTCTACATGCATCTCTCCATTGTGAGGGTCCTCTGAGAGACAGGTGTACAGTGCCTCTTGTCGTGACTGAGCAAACATTCCTACTGAATTAGAAGAATGTGGATTCTATTCAACCATTTATTATTTCATGGATATTATTTTTAAACCTTGGAAAAAGCTTCACCTATTTATTAAACTGATGATTATTGTTTTTCATGTCTGATCTGCTTTTCATGTGATTTTTGCCTAAAGAACTATATCTGGTATCGACCAAACTATCTGTATTCATATTTGTTTCAGATTCCCACAAAATAGATAAGCCTTTCAATTACATTTGATTCTGTGGCATTTATATTCTGCCTTCCTAGATTACATATAATTTGGAGATCTGGAACAGAGAATCCCAAAGTTTTACTATGACTGTGTTAAGATATCAGATCCCTTAGCCCTTGGGGTGGCCAATTCCCTCCAGTTGGTTGCCTTAATACATGAGCAACCTCATCCATTTACCTTGGGGTGTTCCACAAAGATTATCATTTATCATATATATACCACAATAGATAGATGGAGAAGCGTACATGGTCCTCTTCTTTTTTTCCTTTTCTCGTTCTCTTATTTTCTTCTGTTCCTCCTTTTCGCACTTCCTAGACTTCAAACCCCCTGATATATGAAGAACAAAGAAACAAGTAGACTAGGGGTAGGGAGCATAGGCAGTTTGATGAAGGGAGAGAGTCTAGTTCTTTTTACTGTACCTCAAGCCCTATTTAGATAAACTTTATTTACACATTAAGGGAAAAAATGTGTTTTTGACAAGTTGACTAGTTTCTCTCTGGTTTTCTATTTGCCTTGAGCAAAATCTACAACAGTCTTGTGTAGATGGTACAAATGTGTTTATGTATTGGGGTCCCTGCCAAATGAAAATGTTAGATGTGCACCAGCTTCCATAATAGGAACAGCATGCATTGAAACAGAAAGGTAATAGAAACCAGTGCAGGGTGTCTAGACAAGATGAGAAAGCAAATTGCCTGGAATATGAATTGCATGATGACTATTATAATGCTCCTATTATTTTCTGAACTTTCTGAAAATTCAGATGACTTTCTGTTGAGCTTGAACCAGAGGGATTACTATGTCCGTTCTGGGTGCAATCTGTAAGAAATGAACTAAAGCAGGTGAACGCTGAAAATGTTACAATGTCATCATTTATTTTACAGCCCAACCACCACTTTTCTGATTGCAAAGTAAAATTCTTAAGTCCTGTCTATTTGTCAGTAGTTCTTATTTTTAACTTCTTGAAACTCAAGTAACTTTGTAAGAATGCTTTAAAATAATAGATTCAAGGGGATTTCTTTAATACCATACTTTCTCTTTTCTAAAGAATACAAGGCAAAATTCAGACTTGAAAAATAAATTTCTTTTCCTATGAGTGATTGTTCATTGTTTAGTTGTTCATAAACAGACATAGCTCTTGTGCTTGTTACCTGACAATAATTCAAGTTAAATTACCCAGATGTTAAAATTCATACATTGATCTGATAGAAGAAATATCAATGTTAACACAAACCACATTGAGCTCCATATTGGAGATATGAGCCCATTTGTATATTTTTGACTAATAATACCAGAGGGAAAGTAACAGAATTGTGGGATATTAGGCGTTTTATTTGCAAAAGAAAGTGGTGATGCCTGCTTTTCATAGGCATGAATGTGACTGAAGGGAACAGTAATTATCTGCACCCCTTTCCGCTTTAAGAACCAGAGTAACCTGACCTTGTCAGTGATTGTAATTGGTCCACTGGAACTTGATACAGTTTTTAAGATGTCAAATCATCATCAGTATCTTAAACATCATCCACAACTGGAGAAAGCGTAGTGGTAAAACTATAGAAACAAAGTTAGATCAAGCTTCTCAAATGTATTATTAGTAGAATCAAAAATATGGAATGCTTTCTCATAAGGACTCAAACACAAATGAATTTTCAAGAAACAACAGTAGCTGAATTTTGTTTTCCTTTCTGAGGCAAAGATGAGGTTAGAATTGTTGTATTTTGATAGACTCCTCAAAACGTACTTTTTTTTCTTAACTTTAAATCTACAATCTTGAGCATACCTAGTTTCCATTCATAATCTCAAGAATTTTCTAAAATTGGTAAGTAAACAGATTATACATTAAGAAAAATGTGTAGAAATTTATAAAAGAATTTTCTTGTCCCTCCAGGTATCCCTGATGTTTCTTATCCCATTTCTTCAATAAATAAGAAGTTTCAATCTGTGTTCCTTGTCCCCCTCCATGGCAAAGTAGAGATTTTAGGTTACATTAACACATCAAAAAATGAATAAATCAAGTTTGAACAGTAATAATTTGTCCTTCTCTAAGTGGAGATATTTCATGTGTTTTTATAAGGCATCAGAGCTTTAAGGTATCTCTAATATAAAATTCTCATAATATTTGTTTTATATTAAAATCACTGCATAGTATAATACTTGGTACTAAATAGACACCTCATTCATTATAATCAAATTAGTCATATATATTTAAGTTTTGAGTTGTTTTTTTTTCTGCTGAGAGACACAGTGCTTTTTAACAATAACAACAGATAAGCCTACTTTTTTGTTTATGGGAGATATTCAGACCATAAATGTTTAAACAGCCTGAGGGGCCATATGTTTGAAAGTTACCTCTGGAGTAACCAACTTTCCAGATTTTTGCCAAGCACTAAACAGTTTTCATGGACACAGGAATGCCAGTGCTAAAACTGGGAAGGTCCTGGGCAAACCGAAACAAATTGGTCACTTCACAATTATTTCTCAAGTTGAAGTTCCATTATATATAGATATATCTGAGCTATTAGATAATTTCTTACATTAAAAGGATCCTTTTACTTGAGATATGTAGCATTAAATTCAGTATGGAAGGAGTAAAAAGAAAAGTATAAAAATTATTTTCATTAAGGCTATTATCTTTAATTTCAGATGGTATTAGTAGAGATTTTATGACTGATTTAATATTTTTAAGTCTACTATGGATGTCAGTTATCCTTTATGACATCATTTATAAGATGACTGAATAGGAGTCCATTTTCTGAGCTGAACTTTTTAGAATAGCATTATATAAATCTTTAATAGCTGGAGAGTGCTAGATGGAAAATATAACCTCTGAATCATGTTACACACTAGGGAATTAGGGTTATGTTTGTAGTTATATGGAAAAATTTTAAGGATAAAGTACTTAGTAAAACTTCAAAACATTTGGGGCACCTGGGTGGCTCAGTCGGTTGAGCATCTGACTCTTGATTTCAGCTCAGGGCATGATTCCCGGGTTGTGGGATAGAGCCCCGTGTCAGCTCTGCGCTGAGCGTGGCACCTACTTAAGATTCTCTCTGTTTCCCTCTGCCCCTCTCCTCTGCTCACACTTGCTCTCTTTAAACAAAAATTCATAATATAACTCATTTTTTATATGTCAGAGATCAAAGTATGTCATGTGAAACAGCATAACTATGCAGTAAAACTCTGAAATAATGCAGGTAGCAATGATATAAATATTATCACAACCCCTAGCATGTAACAAAACATGTTTAATGATCAATAATGGCAAAATGTTTTTCCCCTTTCTTTCCTTTCAGAATATTATCATTACAGAATAAGAATATAAACTTAATGAACTTGTTTATAATTGCATTCATATTCACATACATGTACTCATGCATGTATATTCACAAACATTCATATGTGTTTTAGATGGCCACTTATCAGATATTTAAAGTTGCGTTCCAATCTTGATTGATAATGATACTGGAAATTATTTTTATTTTAGGCATATTCAAACAAATGACATGCTAATTTATACCTTTAGAAATATATTTTCATTTGCTATAACTTATAAAACTCAATTTTATTAAAGTATTTGGATTAACAAATATTACTGTCAAATGCACAAAGTGGGGCCCCTGGGTGGCTCAGTCAGTTAATCATCTGACTCTTTATTTCAGCTCAGGTCATGATCTCCTGGTTCATGGGATAGAGCCCTGAATTTGGCTCCTTGCTGACAGCCCAGAGCGTGCTTGGGATTTTCTCTCCCCGTCTCTCTCTGCCCCTCCCTTGCTCTTTCTCTCTCTCTGTCTATCAAAATAAATAAATAAACATTAAAAAAAAAAACCCACAGCAGAATTGAAAATTTAATTGTAACTAAATGTTAATGTATTCATCAAATACAGGTCCCAGTGTTTGTAGTGAAAATATATTGTTTTTATTTCTCACCTGGAAAATCTCTTTGAAGATAGTAAATGCATACTTTTAGGACAGAAAATGGTCTACATATTTTGTGAATTGTAGTCAACGTTTTCCTGAGTTTATTCTTATTATAATCCAGTTTTATTAAGAAAATGTATTTGGAAGCCTAAATAATATTATTTAGAGCACATTTCGGTAAGTTTAAGCATATGATTCTTTGGGATACAGTACAAAAGAAATAAAATGCATTCTGTGAGTTAGAGGAGAAGTTGCATATAGGAAATAAAAGGGGCAGTGCCAAAAGGCAAGGAAATGAGTACAGAGAAAGGCCATATTTTTAATTACTTCCAAAGGGCACTGGTATATATTTTATAACTGTTCATCTCTGTTTTTATGAAGTGCTAACTCCTTGAAGCGCGGAATTACATGTGTGTGCCTAAAGGCATATGGAAAGAAAACATATCAGATACCATTGCTGACTCTTAGCCACTGGTTTACTATGTACAGTTTTGGAAAGGTTTGAGAGTCCAACTGAATCTACTTATTTTGATTATTTTTTTAAGGAGAAAAATATTTCAATTGAAAACCTACCACTCAAAATTTAGTTAGATTACAGATGGTGCTTTGAGATTTTCCTTCTCACTAAAAGATAGGTTGTTAATAGCAGGAGGTCTTTTGCAACTCTAGTATTTGATGTAAGCTACAATATATCTTTGCAAATAGAAATCTTTTAACATTCATTCTTAAGTTTTTCTCAGTCTTTAAAGCAAGCACAGAAAATAGAGGCTCTAGGCAGTCCAGACCTCATTTGCATACTCAGTATCTAAATGTTATCATTTGACCCTGCTAGCAACCAACTTTAAAGGAAACAATTACCCTTTGGTGCCAAAATATGACTCTGATTTTAATAAAACATAAAGAGATAATGTTTTACTTGTAATTCAAAGGCTTTTGTGATAGTCCCATTTGGGAGGCTTCTTTAATGGTTCTGGCAAAGTCTTCAAGAGGAGGTGATATGGAACTCATGAGAAGGGGTTCATGTTTACTTCTAAATAGAAAGCTTAAAAAAAGGATCAAACAAATACCTCATGTAGCTAAAATTCAGATGTACCACTTAATATTTTGAGGTGGCAACTGCACTGTCATTTCATATAAAATTTCTTTCATTAACTATAAAAAACAGTGCCTGCCTGTCAGGTTTTGAATGTCCTTCTTTTAACTATAAAAGTAAACAGTACAGAAATCACACACTTCTGGTGTTCTCTTAGGATAGATTTGCAAAAAGAAAAAAAAAAAAAGAGGAGAAGCCCCTTTATGGTTTACTAGCATTAAATAACATCTTAAAAAAGAATACAGTAGTGATTGGAAAGCCTCATAAGATCAGTAAAATGACAAAACAATCAACCCCAGATACTTTAAACTAGTCAAGTAATAAATTTTTAAAACATATCTTTTACAGGTTTTTTTGTTTCTGTTTCTGTTTTGCTTTTCATCTCCTATTTTTTAATGATGGCATCTCAGTGTTTGTTCTTATTGTTTTTCTGTCTATTGTAACAGACTTTGATGATATGTACTCAAACAGAAAGGTTTGATGTATCTGGAAGAATCTACATATGGCACAATATAAAAGGCCTCTGTGTAGCTTAAGACTCCAACATATCGAAAACCAGAGGAAAACACCACTGATCAGATCTTTCTGTATTCTCTCTTCAGGCAGTGATGACTTAAACCATTTATGTGAGATTGCTGGAAAACTCTAAGAGTAAATTGTTTTGCTTAAACATATATTGCTCACCCTAGAGTTTAAAGATAGTGACCCTAGTGCTGATTGCCATCTGTGCATGTGGCTATGAATGAAGAGGCAAATGGACGAACTACACTGTTCACTTTCATGCCTGTGAGCAGTGACCAGAGTCTTCTGTAACCAATGATGTGCCTTCTTAGTAAGAGCAACTTTGCTTCTTAGAGACATAATGTACTTGATAGCATTGCTCAAGGAGAGAAAATGCATATACATATCTTTGGAAATATAGGACCATCTGGTCAGAATTACTTTTAGTGGCCACACTGAATACTAGTAGTGGATTGTAAATACAGAAAGCAGGAAGGACATTGTTTTGCCTTTCATAGCAGTGGTCGGTCCAGTCTTAGGCAAGAGTCAGTTTTATATTGCTTAGGTTTTCTTCCTAATATTCCTTTAGGTATTTTAGGTGTGGTGCTTCACTTTCAATTTCTTGTTAAATATTTCTTCTTTTAATTTTTGTAAGTATTTATTTTTCGTTGAGAGAGAGAGAGAGAGAGAGAGAGTGTGAGCAGGGGAGGGGCAGAGAGAGAGAGACACAGAATCCGAAGCAGGCTCCAGGCTCTGAGCTGTCAGCACTGAGCCTGAATTGGGGCTCAAACTCACAAGTCTTTGAGCCATGAGATCATGACCTGATCTGAAGTCGGCCACTTAACCAACTGAGCCACCCAGGTACCCCTCTTGTTAAATATTTCTTAATTCTACCTCAAGGGGGCCTCATTTTATTATGATCTTTATTTGATCTGAGTCATTGTTCGCATTGTTTCTGTTCTTTAGTTGAAGGGAAGTTAATTATTGTGCTTTTTGGAGTTGAACGTCTTGTGAATTCAGATACACATTATATAGAAGTCTAAAAACCAAACATTCGTTTTTAAATATGGTCAAATATAAATTGAAAGCAACTACCATCTGTAGAAAACTTTTCATAATAATTATTGACTAGAGGAATAAAAGTATGTCATTAAATAGCAACCTTTATGCATTATACAATAAAATGGCATTTCAAAAGATTCACAGTGGGTAGCATATGGAATACTCCATAAACACTGATTAGATTTAATAATGTTTGTATCAGTGTTTGGGAACATGTACAAGGAAATGTGACAGCCATGTATTATTAACATCAAAATAACTCAGAAGAAAAGCTGCTAATTAAAGCAGAACTGATTCAGAAACTTAGCAAAATTGCAGCCAGAAATAACCACCTACCCACCTGCCCGGGACTTGGAACTTTCATTTATGCATACAAAACAGACTTGCTTCTTAGGGCTGTGAGGTGGCTGCTATGAAAATTAAAATGAGCTGTGACAATACCATTTTCAGCTTGTCCAGAACAACACAAAACCTAGTCTCAGAAGGACAGCATTGCTGTGCAGTTAAGGTTTCAGCCAAGTGGCATCAAAGGAAAGCAAGATGTGGTCTACAGTTACGCTGAGCTCTACTCAGTGACTCTCTGTGATTGATTAATATCCTCCTGCTTGGCAAATGCGCATATATTAAACTCAGCATCACAATAGCAAAAATTCACTCATGGCCTGCCATGGTAATTGATGCACACCTGTCCTGGGGAGCAATGTATGTAGTGCTTTTGTGTTTTCATAATAGGAGTCTCTGCAGTTTTTTAAGTAGGTCATTTCTAGAAGAGGGAAGAAGAAGCAGATTAAAGTAAACAGGAGAAGGAGGTTGTTTAATTGGACAGTTTGAAAATCTGGTTTAGAAAGATTCCCCACCACTCCTAAACTGAATAGTTATAGTATAATTAATTTCTATGCCTGCATTCTGAAATGTAAGAATGTTCAACAGGCTTTATTTTTATGGGCAAGTATCTACTACGAGGGCTTGAGAAAGTTCTTTGTTATATATTTAACCCCTTTTCAAGATTAACATTTCCCTAATACTTACATTGCCTTTTTAACATTTTTCATACCCTCCCTAACAAGCCATATGATTTGTTCTTTCTTAATTCATCGAAAGGTAAAGATGCCCCTCTAGAAACAATCACTATTCTCCTCTGTTGTTAGCTTTGAGACATGTGTTTTCTTGCAATGTAATAATATCAAAACATGCAGTATTGTGGGATGCAGTTTAATTGCGTTATTATTTTGGTTGAAAAATACATTATTAGCTCCATAACTATTGATTTATCATTTTCTCTCGACATAGTGTCTGCCATTGCTCTTGTTTAGTTTATGTATCTCAGTTTTAGTCCAATCTAAATAAAATGTCATTTTTATTTGCTGAAAGTCCTGCGTCAGTGGTAAATGTGCAAATATTTAAATTATTTTCCACATGTTCTTTTTAGATACTTATCCTAATTTTCTACTTATTTTTTATTGTGACTAGGAAAAATAAAT
Organism: Paguma larvata; assembly: GCA_030068075.1. Taxonomy (NCBI): domain Eukaryota; kingdom Metazoa; phylum Chordata; class Mammalia; order Carnivora; family Viverridae; genus Paguma; species Paguma larvata. The sequence continues at coordinate 72,188,253 of CM057830.1, forward strand.
TATAAACTGAAAACTATTAAAATAAATATTCTATTTGATTAATAAAATGAGCTGAAGATGCTTCTCCTATATATTAGACTATTTAACCATATTCATCATTTTTGCAAGTACCTTAGTATTTTTATCTAATTTAATTTTCATTCACTAATGAGTATTAGGAAGCACTATAAGTGCTATACATTATTAAAGTCTCCATTCACAGATTAACTATTTCCCAAGATGTATTACTATATAAACATATTATTTCTATCCCTCTGTTCTATCAAAAAATGCCTTTAAGGCATCGTGATAAAAATGATAACGTATTTATAGAGACAGGATAAATCAAAAGTGATAAGAATGAAAGAATCAGATTAGACATTCCATTTGCTTACTCAATATGGTGTCTCTTATGCCAAGGTTTCATCTTTACAGAACTTATTGGGTATGTTTCACCCACACTGCAATCTGATTTTCTTTTCTCTACCATCTGCTGTTCAGTTAATATGTGTTTGGATGTGTGTTTTATGCAAAATAACTAACAACCTAACATTTTGGCACACTTCGCTCTTATGTCTTAATAATGCCTGGGCATTTGTGGACCAAAGGCCTATATTTTTGTCTGTACATTAGTGAAAATCACTCCCCCCAACTACACACCCCACTAAAATGAGAATACCTGAAGGTACTAAAAGGAAAACTCCCACTTAAAAAAAAAAAAAAAAACATGGGGTGCCTGGGTGACTCAGTCGGTTGAGTGTCCAACCCAATTTTGGCTCGGGTCATGATCTTACAGTTGAAGTCCCACATCAGGCTCTGTCCTAACAGAACCTATTTGAAATTCTCTCTCTCCCTCTCTCTCTGCCCCTCCCTCACTCACTCTCTCTCTCAAAATAAATAAATAAACAAAAAAATTTAATGTAAATCTTCCATCAGAATGATTCAAGTATTAATATACAATAGAAATATACATATTAACATTTAGAGTATTTTGTTTTGAGACTCTCACTCAACTGAGCACTAAAATATGTAACCTGTTCTGTCACTTATTTGGAGCTTATCTCTGTATATAAATTTCCTTAGACCAGCCAATGACTACTTTCAATATTCTCAGGCAGCAACATATCTCCAGGGCACTGGGGAGTTACAACGGGGAGAGCGCACAAGAGGAAACCAACTAGGTTCTCTATTTATGGTCAGCTTAATCGTGGAAAGTTCTTATTGTTGCTATAGCTCTAACTCCATTGTTTTCCCCTGGGTAACTCTGCATAATACTTAGAAGCCTTCTCTTAGCATTGTCACAAAGTAGCCCTAAAATGTAAATCTCAAAGTCTATCTAGACACAACACTGGCATTTTTTCTGTCTTACCTTCATTTCTACACACACACACACACACACACACACACACACACACACACACATATGCACACACAGACACAGACACAGACACACACACCCTTTCTTCTGGGCTCCTAAACAAGATTTGCGTATAATAAATTGCAAGGGGATAAAGAGAAACTGCCTGACCCATCTACCTTGAACTGACACAGAACCATGAGACTACTCAGATACACAGGTAAAATTTTGGATTCATTATGACTGTGTGTGTGTGTGTGTGTCTAGAGTGACCTAAATAGAAGTTTGCCTTATTATTGTGGTGAGAAATACCTGAAATCTACCCTTTTAAAATTTTAAGTGTACAAACAGCATTTTTAACTGTAATGTAAGCACAAAGTGTACCACAGATCTCTAGAACTTTCTCATCTTGAATGACTGAAACTCTATCCATTGAATAGTAACTCTCAGAGTGCATGGTGGCTCAGTCGATTAAGCATGACTCTTGGTTATAGCTCAGGTCATGACCTTGTGGTTCATGAGTTTGAGCCCTCTGTCAGGCTCTGCACTGACAGAGCCTGCTTGGGAGTCTCTCTCTGTCCCTCTCTCTCTGCTCCTCCCCCTCTTGCACACTCTTTCTCAAAATAAATAAACTTAAAAAAAAAAAGAATAGCAACCCCATTTTCCCCTCACCCCTAGCTCCTGAAACCATCATTATACTTTCTGCTTTAATGATTTTACTACTTTGGATACCTCAGATAAGTGGTACCATGCAGTATTTGTCCTTCTATCTGGCTTATTTCACCTAGTATTATGTCCTCGAGGTACATCTATGTTGTAGCATATAACATATAACATTTTTCTTCTCGTGTATGGTTGAATAATATCCTGGTGTGTGTATATGCCACTTTTTCTTTATTCATTCATCAGTGGACATTTGGGTTGTTTCCACCTCTTGGCTACTGTGAATAATGTAATGAACATGGGAGTAAAATTTTCTCTTTGAGATCCTGCCTTTTTTCTTTTTTTAGTCCAAGTGCTGACTTTGAATAACACATTGACATTGAAACACGTATGATTCTTAAGATCATGCAATTTTTGAGATGTCAGAAATACCTGCAGACAGTAAACACATTAAAGGTAGATTTGCAGACCTAGTTTACATCCATGTCACAGACTGAACACTACTGAAGCTATTTTGTTGTTGTTTGTTTTCCTCAAGCAGAAAAATTTCATAGGGCACATTTTTTCTTTCCAACAAAGGAACAAAAAAAGGAATGTGTTGCTGGGAAGTAATGCCACAGTATTTGAATAGCTTCTTTTACATAAAGCATCTAAAAATGTCTTTCAGAATTAAATAATGCAAAATTTTCCTAGTAGATATTCTGGCCCAGGATCACCCCAGAATAGCTATCACCATATTGACTAAACTCAGTGAAATATTTTTAAAAGTTTTGTTTCCAATACTAAGGTATTAGATTAATGCTCTTTATATCCTGAAATGCACTTGTTTTCAACCTTGCAAAAAGTTGTATTAAATGAGGAAGGGATTAGGAGTAGGGTTAGGGATGCATGATCATCTAAAGAAAGTTTTATAGGGGTGCCTGGGTGGCTCAGTCAGTTGAGCATCCAACCTCGGCTCAGGTCATGATCTTGCATTTCATGGGTTCGAGCCCCATGTCAGGCTCTGTGCTGACATCTGAGATCCTGGAGCCTGGAGCCTGCCTCAGATTCTATGTATCCCTCTCTGTCTCTGCCCCTCCTCCACACTCTATCTCTCTCTCTCCAAAATAAATAATAATAATTTTTATAAGGTGACGGCAGGAATGGATTCTGATAAGTGAACATAGGTCTTCAAAGTTCGGAGTACTGGGAGTTACAGGTTTAATGTCAGGGGTGACAAACAGCCCAGACTGTAAACAAATAATAGTCCTCAATGAGCAATCATGTTAGAAATACAAAGTGCGTTTCAATGCCTTTTTTTTTTTTTTCCTTAGAGTAACATGTCTGTCTTTGAGATAGTTTATTGTAGGTTAAATTTAGGATGTTACCTTGTACTTACTAGGTCCTTAGCCCTGTTTTAGAAATCATAAAACAGGGGTGCCTGGGTGGCTCAGTCAGTTAAGTGTCTGACTTCGGCTCAGGTCATGAACTCACCGTTCCTGAGTTCAAGCCCCACGTCGGGCTCTGGGCTGACAGCTCAGAGCCTGGAGCCTGTTTCAGATTCTGTGTTTCCCTCTCTGTCTGTGCCCCTCCCCTGCTCATGCTCTGTCTGTCTGTCTCTCAAAAATAAATAAACATTTAAAAAAAAGAAAAAAAAGAAATCATAAAACATACAAAAGATGTGGAAAATTTAGTTTTACTATAATTTGCCTTCAGTCTAGAATAGGAAGACTTCCTATAAAACATAAAACTAGCTTAAGTAATATACTCAAGTATTTCCATTAAAGAAATCAAAGTATTCACTTTTTCTCAAGATATTAGTGCTTCCATTTTACCTGAATACTTACAGATTTTAGCATTTTACAGCTGGAAGTAACTTTACAGAATTTCTACTCTAATCCTACAGATTGCCTAGCCATGCCAAAAAGGGAGGAATTAAACCTCTGCCTCCAATCATAGGCCTTTCAAATATACAGAGTTGGCTCTTACCTTTATGAGTAAATTTGGTTTGGGGGACTTTTTCCTTTTTTTGCTACTTTATTTCCTCATTGGTGATTTTAGTTAAAGAAAGATAACCAAGAAATGATAAAGCATTATTAGCTGATTTTGAAACTACCACTTGGATTGAAAATGCATGATTAGAAACCATCTACAATTCAATACAAGAATCCCCAAGCCTGAAATGGAGCATTTTAAAACAAATGTAGGAATAATAAAATGCCCAAAGAATTCAGAGAATTATTTTAGAGTGAGCAATCAATCTCAAATACCTAGACATTTATTCCGAAGTAACAGATGTAGCAGAAGTACCTGGTGTGGTAAAAATTTTTAAATAAAAAGCCACAGAGAACGTACAGTAATGATGAGAAACATAATGATTCTCAGGTACTTGGCAGCACCATTTCTAACTAATTTCATAACCATATACAATTATTCTTGAGTCTGTGATATTATATCTTAAAGTTCTTTATACCCTAACTCTGTCACTAACTCAGACAATAAAATTCAATTCCCCAGGAACATACACTTTGGAAAAATTCATACTGACTATATATTTTGCACCATTAACATTTGTAGTTAAATGACCTTTTATGATCATTGGAAATTGTTACCACAGACTGCAGGAGCCGATATTTTCCTCTCTTAGCCAAAGTTATAATTCCAGAGTATTCTATATTTTGAGGAAATGTATCAAGGCCAAATATGTTCAGAGTAAGGGCATGTTCGTTTAATCAACAAGAGTGTTAAGGGAGCACTGTCCTGATCTAGATCTGATTGGATGAGAGAAAGTCTTTCTTCTAGTTTCCTTGACTTTGCAGGTTTCACTGTTGCCATAGAAACTGCTCTCTAAGTTATCACGGAACCCACACACTTCCAGCTACCTATTAGATATTGCCATCCCCATATTTCATAGATATCTCATACTCAATGTATTCAAAGTTAGTCCATATTCTCCCTCCTGCCACCCACCCCATGTTCCCTTTCTTGTCTCATAAGTTCTGTTATAAAACAAGTATACACAAAACATATGCTGGTTCATGTGGGCTGGAAAACTCAAGTGGCATTCTCAATACTTCTCCCTCTCTAACCACTAATATCTAGCCCGGCACCATGCCCCATGGATGCTACCTCTTCCACATTTCTTATATCCACCCTTTGCTTTCTATGCACAGTGCTGCTCTGTTAGTTTCCTAGGTAATCTCCCATGATTCATCACATCATCTTCCAAGCCACCCTTCCCCCTGTTACCAGTTAGGTTTCTACAAATAAGTAAGATTATGTTACTCCTCTGTATAAAAACCATTGATTATTTGCCTATAAAGAAAACTCGAGAACCTTAATATGCATTCAATACCTTTCCAGGTATAGGGAAGAAAAGATTTGCCCTCTGTGTTTCTAGGTTTGATAGCTAGGTCTATGAAATAAACTGATAGTAGATGAAGAGGTAAAAAGGTATACAAATGATGTTTAATATGATGTACACAAGGGATATCACAGGGGAAAAGAAGTGAATAACTAAGTGGTGAGCTTTGAGAGCTTATATCCCATCTTAATAGGGGAAGGGGAGAGAGGATGTAGGCTACTTAGAGTAAAAGATTTTTAGGAGAGATGAATGGGAGCTTAGAAGACTAGATGGAAGATATGATAGTGTGTAACAAAGTTTGTCTGGGTCAGGTGTCAACTTCTAGTCTCTCCTTGATAAGTATCAATCTTCCAGGGAGATTTATAATAATTGAGTTCCTTTTAGAGAATCTGTCTTTAAGCAGATAAGGGGAGTTCAGAGAAAGCCTCTCCTTGCATTTGCTGTTTTTCCAAGTGCCTTCAACTCAAAAGTAACCTTATGTCAAAGAGGCATATTTTAGGTGGTCTATTCTGCCACACCCATCATAGACTTATCTTCCTCTACATCTCCCTGCATACTCAAACTCTGTTATCCTAGAATAGTCAGAGTTCCTTGGTAACTCCAGATGCATTTATACCTTTGCCGATACTATTCTAATTGCCTGGAGTGTCTCCTCTTTGGATTGAGAAATCCTTCCCATACCTCACGATGGAACTCAAAAGTTACTTCCTTCTGAACCCGTTCCTAATAATTTCAGAATAGCTTCTTTCTATGCATTTCCACGTTTTTCTTGAATTCCTTTGTGGAGCTTAGTTTATGTAACTATGTATTTTTATCTTTTTTTTTTTTTTTTAAACAGAAGAAGAAATATGGCATGCTGGTTAAATACATGTTTTTTGTGTTATGAGAGAATGGGGAAATGTACCCAGATTCAAATCCTGAATCCACCACTTACTACTAAGATGGCCTGCTCTTGAGAAAGTCAGCTGATCTCCCTGAGGCTAATTTCATCATGTGTAAACTGGAATTAGTAATAGCATATATGCATCATAGGGCCGTTGGGAGGGTTAAATATGACAACACTTATAAAGCATTTAGCTTAGTGCCTGGTTCATTGTGGAGTTCAATAAACATTACTTTCTGCTATTGCTGCTCTGCTATTATTTATCTGTCTCCCAACACTAGTTTATAAATTCAATGAGGATTAGAAACCATGTCTTATCACTTTACTTTCTTTTTCTTTACTTAGTCTCTCATGGTTTTGTATACAGTGTTGCTACATGATAAATGATGCTGAAAACTTAATGTGAGGTAAAACTGGAGGCAGGACTTGATCTAATTAATGTCTGTATGTGCATGCTATGAATATTAAATAATAATACTGATATCCAAAATATACACATCAATATCAAATTTGTATAGTTATAACTCTTATTTCCCTAAACACAACTGTTTATATGCCAATCTGCATAGTTATGTATTGCCTTATACTGCTATGTTTTAACTGTCTTTGATTCTATGTAGCATTCTTAATAATTTATCAAATATGCTTTAATTGAATGTTTATATAATGTATACTCTTATCAGTAGTTAGGAACTAGCAAGTAGACTTACTGTTATTTGGACAATATTCTATGTTCCATTAGTCCTAGGTTTTTGTTGTTGTTATTGTCATTAATGGTGTGTGTGTGTGTGTGTGTGTGTGTGTGTGTGTGTGTGTGTGTGTGTGTATGAATTGAGCTAGCATTTCTTATGCCTTTGAGCAGAAAAAAACTGATTCTATCAATTCTTTGTTTGGAAAAAAAGACACAGAGAGGGAGGGAGATAAAACATAAGAGACTCTCAAAGACTAAGGACAAACTGAGGGTGAGGGGGGTGAGGGAGGGGGGAGAGGGGGTAACGGGCATTAAAGAGGGCACATGTTGGGATGAACACTGGGTGTTATATGGAAACCAATTTGAAAATAAACTATTATAAAAAAATTAAATTAAATTAAATTTAAAAAAAAAGAATTGTTGCGTTATCAACTCAACAATGACGTACAATTTTCTTAGGAAAAAATTTCAAAATGCTTAAGAGATCTGTAGAATCTGGCCCCTACATAACTCAGGAGCTTTCTCCCTCCTGTCTCATACTTACTCCATAAGCTCTCACATTCCCAGACTTCTTCTTTTCATGTTCCTAGAATATTTAGAATTATCTCTTAGAGCTTTCACACACCCTACCCCAGTGTTCCTTTTCATGACTCTTCCTCCTCAGGTCTCAGTTTTAATTTTTCATCCTTCAAGAGTCATCACCAAAATCATGGTCCACCAGATACCCCCCAGGTCTAAGTTAAGTCTCCCAAATATAAATTCGTTAACAGCCTATGCTTTGCAATCACATTTTTCAATTTGTAGTTTTTAATTTTTTAAAATTTTCTTTGTTTAATGTAAGTCTTCCCACTAAACCATAATATCTATGAAAGCTGTGACCAGTGACCTTTTGTGAATATTTACTACTATATTCTCAGCACCTATAAGATATGTGGCACATAGTAGGCACTTAATAAATATTTTGATTGAATGAATGAAGAAATCATTCTGTTGAGTGTATAGATATGCAAAGATAGCCTTCAAAGGAAGGGTATAAAGAAATCTACACAAAAGACAAAAAGAGGTAAATAATGAAACGGGGTAGAGAAAAGGAGTTATGAGTGTGCCTCTTAACCTTTGTCATAAGCATCACATTGGTGACTTTAACTGGAAGCTAATTTAAACACATTTTCTTTATACCGGGCTGACTCAGGCCATCTGTGGAAAAGTAGGATCTTTACAAAATACTTTCATCTCTACAGTAACATAATTACCTCCTCTGTGTTAAAAACTCAAAATCTTAGGGACACTTGAGTGGCCCAGTGAGTTAATAAGCATACAACTTCGGCGCAGGTCATAATCTTGCAATTCATGGGTTTGAGTCCCACATCTGGCTCTGTGCCTACAGCTCAAATCTTGGAGCCTGCTTAGGATTCTGTGTCTCTGACTCTCTCTGCCCCTCCACTGCTTGCGCTCTCTCTCTCTCTCTCCTCCTCCCTCCTTGTCTCTGCCTCTCTCCGTCCCTCCCTCTCTCTCCAAAAAAAAAAAAAAATTAAACATTGAAAACTAAGGATTTTGGTTCAAATTTTTTTTTATCATTGACTATGATATTTTTGTTATATTAAGTGTCCTATGCCTAAGTTTTAAAGTTTTATAATCTGATTTTTTAAGTTTATGTATTTATTGAGAGAGAGAGAGAGAGAGAGAGAGAGCAAGCACAGGAGTGGAGGGGGGCAAAGGGAGAGGGAGAGAGAGAATCCCAAGCAGACGCCACACTATCAGTGCAGAGACCTATGAGAAGTTCAGTCTCACGAACATGACCTGACATCATGACCTGAGTCAAAATCAAGAGTTGGGTGCTTAACCAACTGAGCCACCCTGACACTCCTGTAATTGGATTTTTAAAAGAATTTCATAGTCTATATCCTAAACAATTTAAAGTATTCGTTGAACCTAAATAGAAATTAATATATGCATTCCTTATTGTCTTGGTTAATGTTTCATAATTTAAAATACTTGTCTATACATATTCATCACATAATGTGTGATTTGTAAGTAAATTCCAACTACTTTAATATGCCTTAATACTATTTTTAAAAGATAAATTTCTTTTAAACCTTAATAATTATTTACTAAAAATTATATACTCAAATTAAATTGAAACATTATTTTGTTTTTAGCATTTAGAGAATATTTTCTGATAGGTTATGGAAAGAGGCATTGATATTTATATTCTTCAACGGAGTATATATTCCTGACTTCCTTTTATTTTAATGAATAATTATGCCATGTTGCAAACTAAAGCTTGTGTGAAGGTTAAGTGGATCTCAAGTTGATTTTTACATGTTCTCAGTAATCCAGCAGTAATACTATTTAAAATTTCAAGTTTTTTACTAAAATTATAACTCGTGTACTCCCTATCAAAATGAGAACTGATTTAACTCAATTAACTATGAGATACATAAACTCCTTCATCCCCAGTGCCGTGCTAATGCTTATTTTGGTTCTGTTGAGACAAGTTTTCTGTGTTAACAATTAGTCTTTACATCAAAATTAAGTTAAATGGTAGTTTTCTCTGCCTAGTGTTTGATGAAGCAATGCTATATAGGGGAGGGAAAAGTTCTCCTCAACCCTCTAGGGGTCCCTAGCTAGGTCTAAAAATTAAACTGGCAAATACATTAACAGGAGAAAAGCATACAAAGGTATCGAATATCGCTTTCATATGACATGGGAACCTTCATTAGGAAATCAAGACCCAAAGAAATTGTTAAACCAATTTTTTTATGCTAGATTTGATAGAGACTAGAAAGTTGTGGGAAGATATAATAGAGCACAAAGCACAAGCTAAGTCTATGAAACTGAGGGGAACCTAGCAAAGGACTGTTCATTCATTTGATTTCTTCTCCGTATCCCTCCATCTTGAAGATAAGGATATTTCTTCCCTCGGGGTATAAGGAAGCCACTTCTCACATGAAGGTCTTATAACTTGCTTCAGAAGAAGGTTAGAGTAACCTTCCTGCTTCTTCCTCTCTCTTAAAATATATAATATGCCATGGTGCCATATTTTGGAGTAGCATATCCTGAACCCTATCACCTGCTTCACCAGATAGAGGTCAGGGTTTAAAAACACCTACATTTAACCAATTTATAGACAGGTAGGTACAGCTACTAACAATAGTTAAAAGCAATATATAATGTACTTAAAAGTGTAAAGAAAATAATTTACTTTTATTTGACTAAATGCTTATGGATGAATTATAGCTGTTTCAGGATGAAGGTTAAGTACATACTATTACAATATTACTAAGGAAAATACTCCATAAATTTATATATAATCACACAAAAATATAGGAGATAAAGCTTTAGACAATTCTCTATGGTACATAAACACCAAGTAATTTAAGACTGCTTCCCTAGGTCAGATTTTCAAATGAGTTAATATAAAAAAGCTTTGTGGGAGGTATAATAAATGTTTTATAAATTAAGTTTCCAGATTCATGATTAAGGTCAAATTATTTAAAATAAATACTTTCAAAAGGTTAACATTTTACCTGCTAGTATTCTAAAATGTTGAACACATTTTAGTTTATCAGCCTTGCCATGAACACTTCTCTTAGGGAGAAGATGATGTGATTTTAATTTACAGTTATCTTGAATAACTTCCAAGCTGGAAAAATCAGAAATGTTTGTCTTAGTAGAATGAGGAATTTGAGTCAACTAGTAAAAGGATAATTGCTCTAATTTGCTTTCCCCCCATACATTTGATAAGTAATCTATATGTATTAGACATGCTCACTTTACCACCTTAAGGTTATACTTATTCTAAGGATATAAAATACTATAAATTACCCCATTTTGGAAGTTCTTCTTGGGAAGGTCATTGTTTTCTCAGAATTCTTCTCTCTAAATATTTCAAAACTCCCAAGGTTGTTTAAGCAGGTGGGAAGAAGTTACTCTACATTTTGATCTCAGGATAGTCTAATCATCCTCACCAAAGTCACTTTTGTCACTGATAATATTTCTACTATGTGCCAGGCACTGTTCTCGGTGCTGAAGAATCAGTGGTCAATAAGATAGGTGAGGGCTATTCATGGATCATGTTTTTAAGTGGGGGGAAGACAGGTAATAGAGTTAAATAAACAAAATAGATAATGTCTGATAGTTATAAGTTTGCAACAGGAAACAAAGTAAGGAAGAGTAATAGTGATGGAAGTGAATATTTTATATTGAGTGGTTGGGGAAAGCCTCTATGAGGAGGTGATATTTGAGCTGAGATTGATTGATCTGGTGAAAAAGAAACACTCTAAGCAGAAAGAACAGCAAGTACAAAGGCCCTTTGTTGTGGATGAAAGCTTAGTATGTTAAAGGAACAGAAAAAGGTTAATATTCCTAGGCATATTGCTTAAGAGAGAGAATGAGATGAGATTAGGTTGCAGAGGTGAGTAGAGGTCAGATCATGTGGATCCTCATAAACCCTGAGAAGGAGTTTAGATTTTATTCCAAGTGAAACTATTACAGGGTTTTCACGAGAGGATTAAGATTTGTGATACCAAGAGAGTTCACTTAAAACAACAACAGCATTCTAATAGAACAAGCAAGCAGTTGATTATAAAAATTAATACCTCAGGGGACAGACTGAGGCTAGAAATATAGTCTCGGAGCTCACCAATATACATGGTATTTAAAGTCACATGAATTGCTTAGACCAGTTAGAATGTAGATAGAGGACTCAGGACCAAGTCTTCAGGGTACTCTAAAGTTTTATAGAAGTTATCAGAGAAGGAGAAGAAATAAGAGAAAAAATATTTTAGGCATGAGGGTGAGTGTCATAGAAACTAAGTGGATAAATGTGTTCGAATCTGCTGCGACATCAAAAGGAGGACAGAAGGGTGAACATTCGATTTGACAATAGGATGGTTGTCATTATAAATAATAATACATTTCTACCATATCAAAATATCAAGGGACTATCATGACGTCTACAGTAGGTGAGGAAGAATAATTTTCCCTGTACCCTTTTGAATTCCTGGCTGAGATCCTCCCTGTAATAAAAGACAGATTAACAGGAGAAAATCAAACTGAACTTTATTAAATGTATACATGGGAAATACCCAGAGAAAAATCAGTAACTTCCTGAGGTAACCTAATCACAGTTCATTTTTTTAATTAAGGTTTTTATTTTAATTCCAGTATAGTTAACATACTGTGTTTTATTAGTTTCAGGTGTTGAATATAGTGATTCAACGATTCCATATGCTCTTCAGTGCTCATCATGATAAATGTACTCTTTAGTCCCCATCACCTATTTCACCCATCTGACCCACCCACCTCCCCTCTTGTAACTATCAGTCTGTTCTCTATAGTTAAGAGATTTTCTTCATTTCTCTCTCTCTTCGTTTCCCCCATTGCTTTCTTAAATTCTACCTATGAATGAGATAATAAGGTATTTTTCTTTCTCAGACTGGCTTGTTTCCCTTAGCATTATAATCTCTAACTCCATCCATGTTGTTGCAAATGACAAGATTTCACTCTTTTCTATGGAGGAATTATATTCCATTGCATGTATACATTTCACTTGTTTATCTACTCACCTATTGATAGATACTTGGGCTGTTTCCATAATTTGGCTATTGTAAATAATGCTGCTATGAACATTGGGTTGCATGTGTCCCCTTGAATTAGTGCTTTATATTGTTTGGGTAAATACCTTGTAGTGCAGTTGTTGGATCATAGGGTAGTTCTATTTTTAACTTTCTAAGGATCCTCCATACAGTTTTCCAAAGTAGCTGCACCAGTTTGCATTCCCACCAACAGTACAAGAGGGTGCCTGTTTCTCCACATCCTCACCAACATCTGTGTGTTTTTGATTGTAGGCATTATGATAGGTGTGAGGTAGTATCTCAGTGTGGCTTTGATTTGTATTTCCCTGATGAGTGATGTTGAGCACACTTTTCATGTGTCAGTTAGCCATCTGGATGTCTTTGGAGAAATGTCTGTTTATGTATTGTGCCCATTTTTTAATTGGGTTATTTGGTTTTTGGGTGTTGAGTTTTATCAGTTCTTTATATATTTTGGATACTAAACTTAAGCCACCAGTTTAAATACCATGTTAAGCCTAAAGACATAAGAAAGAAAGATGTGAGGATACTCATGGGGAAGGGGAGGTTGGTTTAAATCTGCAACTTAACCATTTTCACTCTTTATACCATTGATTGTCTTGTGATTTAGAGTCACACTTTTCTTCCGGGTACAAAAAGGGAGACACCCTTACAAATGGAGATTTCCTTTATAAATGTAAATTTCCCTTTCAAAAAGGTAACTTTTAGTCTTTTCAGAGCTTTACCCATGTTTGCTATTTCCCAATCAACTCAAAAATATATATACCATCTGCCTTTTTTTAACCGGATTATTTGTTTTTTGGAGTGTTGAGTTCGATAAGTTCTTTATAGATTTTGGATACTAGCCCTTTATCAGATACATCATTTATAAATATCTTCTCCCAGTTGAGAGAAAGAAAAATACCATATGATTTCACTCATAAGTGGAATTTAAGAAAGGAAACAGATGAACATAAGGGGAAAAAGAGAGGCAAACCGTAAAACAGACTCTTAACTATAGAGAACAAACTGAAGGTTGCTGGAGGGGAAGTTGGGGGTATTGGTTAAATGGATGACAGGCATTAAGGAGGGCGTTTGTTGTGATGAGCACTGAGTGCTGTATGTAAGTGATGAATCACTAAATTTTACTACTGCAACTAATATTATACTATATGTTAACTAATTGGAAATTTAAATAAAAATTGAAATGAGAAAGTTTTAAAAATAAATTTATGCCCAAGAGGCATATTTTTGAGGTGGCATATTCTGCTTCTCTTCACTACATGCTAACCCTAGATGGATGAGTGCCTTTTATCTAGTTTCTTTAACTCTAAAATTTGAACAGTGATATTTCTCTGCCTTTTTGATGAAATTGTTATAAAGTGAATGGGTTATATGGAAGGGAAAGTATATCATAAATGTAAAAATCCCATACAAATGCGCATTAATTATGGTAGAATTATTTATAATATTAGATTATAAACTTCTTTTTTTTAATTTCTTTTTGTGTTCATTTATTTTTGAAGGGGGGAGGGGTCAGAGAGAGGGAGACACAGAATGAAGCAGGTTCCAGGCTTCATGCTGTCAGCACAGAGCCCACTTGGGCTCGAACTCAGGAACTGTGGGATCATGACCTGAGCCTAAGTCAGATGTTTAACTGACTGAGCCATCCAGGAGCCCCTAGGTTATAAACTTCTTAAGAGCCCGGATTAGGTTTTAATGATCACCACATCCATCACATGCTCAGCATAGTACTAACCAGTTACCTCAAATTTAATGGCTGCTCAAAAAATTAAATTAAAATTTCCTAAATGAAATAAAAGGATGAAAAAGAATGATGGTGTCTAACTCCTTTTTTACCTGTAGTCTCAGTTAGGATTCGGTGACTAATGTGGAAATGTTGGGTTGAGGAGGTAATGGTCAAGAAAGAATTCTTGAGATGTCTTTGGTGCAAAAATAGGTGGTGTTATTAAAGCACAAGGACAGGACCCATGGGCAGAAAGAGCTGCACTGGGATTGGGAGGAGCAGTAAACTATATACCTTCAGGTTGGGAGGCCGTTAGGGATGGCATACATCTCTAAGAAATCTTGGAAGCAAGGTTTCCAGGACCTTGAGAGAGCTAGCTATTGGTAGGAAAAGGTCACTTATTACTGTCCAATAAGACCTTAGTGATGAGATCCTTCAGATATATATCAGGGGGTCATATGCTTAGAGGATGATTGCTAACATGTATCTTGGTGTGTAGAGATAAAGGAAGTTTCCAAAAGAATCTTTATACATTAAAGGAGACTTACAGGATCCTGGAGTTCAGGATAACGTTAAGCTAAGACTGCCTTTTGCCCCGAACAAAGTATTAATACCAAGGCAGTTGAGTTCCTAGAGGTAGGTCACTCAGCCTGTCTTATGGACTTGTTAGTGGATTATAAGTTGTCAGGAAATTTCATTTTTTTCTTTTGCCTTTGTTTCCCACATCAGTGACTTCCTTGCAGTTTTGAAGGATTTCCAGTGCTGACTCATGACATCTAGCCCTTTTACAAAGCAATCACTTTGAAGAAGATAAGTAAAGGACTTGGAGATTGGGCTGCTTTCCATTTGTTATTTCTAAGATAAGCCTTCCCAGAATTTTTCAAATTTTCTCACTTTGGTATGGCAGACAGAATTTCTGAAGTCAATTTTTTTTTTTCTGGGAGAACAAATTTATGAAGTCGTGTATCACTACATAGATGTATTTTAGCTGGGAAAAAAACCGTTATGATAAATGGGAAACATACAGTTCTTTGCCTTTTTTTAGTCTTTGGCATCTGTCTGTGCGGTACAGATGTTAAGACTTGTGAAATATACGGTTTAGTACTTTGCACTGCAAATAGAGTACAAGCAAGTGACCTTTGATAAGTTTTATGCTTAGCAAGTCTCTGGCATGAGTCTGTTTTGTTAAGGTAGGACAGACTACAAAATAAAAATCTCACTTTCATTCTGTGCTAGGAAATGAAGAATATTACTTCTGCAACTCTTAAACAGGATGTTTAATACTTTATTAAATTCAAAGAATAAAAGTCAAAGAATATATGGTGATGTAAGATCAGAATGTGTATGTAACATTATACGTGGTCCTTTTGTTGCTAAAAATAGAGTAAGAAATGCATTCATTCTTTCTGGTCTATTGAGATCAAAACGGACTTGAGGGCTGAAATATTTAATATTACTTGTTGGCAGGGAAGAGGTTGCTGTGTTGCTAATGCAAATGGTAATATTTAAGTAGCATAAGAAAAAACATAGATAGGGATGTGTCTCTCTTTTAAAATCACATTATATCCAACAAGTGTCAGCTGCAAAGTAATTTTCCAGAAATGGTCTGATTTTCTCCATTGACTTCCATTGTAAAACTAGACCTGTATTCCCATGAAAAATAAATAAAATAAATAAATTTGACACCAAGTTATAACAAAGCATACTGAAGAATTCAGAAAATCTTATAAAATCAGGTATTTCAAAACACATTTATCAGGGCCTTATAAAATAATACTACCATAAAATATTAATACACTATCGTCCACCTTATAATAGCATGCCCCAAACTGCTATTATCCTTCTTTTACAATTCTAAGTATTTTACCTTTCCACTTAAAGACATTTTACTTCTGTGATCATTATTGATTTCTTAAATGTAAGTATAATTTTTAAAGGCGAATTTTGTTTCCTTTATTCTTCACTGGTTAGCCCACTTACCTTTCTCTGAAACATTCTTACCAACTTACATTTAAAAGTTATTAGCCATAGAAGAAAGACTAGAAGAAAATGCTCCAAAATGTTCACAGTGCTTGCTTCTGAGTTGTTGGAAATTTTAGTTTATTTATTTGTTTTTGTTTTCTAAGTCACCTAAAGAGATAATTTTTTGTATCTAGTCTGTCTATAATCAGTAAGAAAGTATTATAATTTCTTTCTTTAAGTATAAATTTATATATATTTCGGGTTTTTTTAATAGTTTATTTTCAAATTGATTTCCATATAACACCCAGTGTTCATCCCAACACGTGCCCTCTTTAATGCCCATCACCCCCTCTCCCCCCCCCACCCCCTTACCCTCAGCTTGTTCTTAGTCTTTGAGAGTCTCTTATGTTTTATCTCCCTCCCTCTCTGTGTCTTTTTTTTCCTTTCCCCTCTTCCCCTCCCCCATGGTTTTTACTGTCTCTCAAAATCCACCTATGTGTGGAAACATACGGTATCTGTCTTTTTCTGACTGACTTATTTCACTTAACATAATACCCTCCAGTTCCATCCGTGTTGCTACACATGGCCAGATTTCATTTTTTCTCATTGCCACATAGTAGTCCATTGTATATATGTACCACATCTTCTTTATGCATTCGTCAGTCGATGGGCACTTGGTCTCTTTCCATGATTTGGCTATTGTCAAAAGTGCTGCTATGAACATTGGGGTACACGTGCCCCTATACATCAGCATTCCTGTGTCTCTTGGGTAGATTCCTAGCAGGGCTATTGCTGGGTCATATGGTAGCTCTATTTTCATTTTTGTATATATAATGATGCTTTTAGTGAGATATATTTGATTCATTTGTATTTTGGAAGTGATCGTTATCACTTTGTTGATAAAATTTTTGCAACAATGATATAATTAATTTCTGGATAAATAGCTTTTCTAGAGCATATTACTCAAACTGTATCCTGGACTGGCAGCTTCAGGATCACCTGAGAACTCATTAGAAATTATAATTCTCAGTCTCCTGGGCTCAGTCTCAGAAAACAGCAGTCTGGGTTTTAGCAAGCCCTTTGGGTGATTAAGGTTCTAGAGTTATAGCAGAATCTCTCTTCCTCTATCCGCTCTCACTCTTCTCCCTTTCTCTTCATACCTTCCCCTGGCCTTTTTTCCTTCTCCTTTTCTCTCCTTCTTCTTCCTCTCTTCATGTGGGGTACACACAGACACACATGTACCTAACCTATATATAATTCACTATGACCTCTCTCTATATAGAATATGTGTATTTAAAAAGAGAATGTTTTTTCTAAGTTTTTTGTTGCCATTTGTTTCCATCCTACCTTGTTCATAAAAAGATAACTGAGACAGTTTTCTGATATTTGTACTTATGTGCTTTCATTCAGGAAACATGTTTTGCATGGTTATACATTAAGTAGTTCGGCCTACTTTACAAATTTTTGAAACTCACTAACCAAAATAATGACTCTAGCAAGTTATTATGGACTGAATTTTTCCCCACAAAAATTCATATGTTGAAGCCCTAACCCCCAGAATCTCAGAATGTGGCTGACTGTATTTGGAGATAGGTTTTCAGAGAAGCAATTAAGTTAAAATGAAGTCCTTAGGGTGTGCACTACTCCAGTGTAACTGTATCCTCATAACTTCTTATGAGATGAGGACCCAGACACAGGCAGAAGAACCACAATGTGAGGATAGAGCAAGAAGGTGGCCATCTACAAGCCAAGGAGAGACACCACAGAAGAAACCAAATTTGCCAACACCTTGATATTGGAACTGTACCTTCTAGAATTGTGAGAAAATACATTTCTCTTGCTTAAGCTACTCAGTCTGTGGTATTTGTTACTGCAATCCTAGCGAATTAATGAATAATTATTTACAAAAATGATGGTATAATTCAATCTGAACATCTAGTGATTGCTTTTAAATACTATTGGATGGGAGCGCCTGGGTGTCTCAGTCAGTTAAGCCTCCGACTTGGCTCAGGTCATGATCTCGCACCTCATGGTTCGAGCCCTGTATCAGACTCTGTACTGACAGCTCAGAGCCTGGAGCCTGCTTCAGATTCCGTGTCTCCCTCTCTTTCTGCCCCTCCTCTGCTCACACTGTCTCTCTCTCACTCACTCACTCACTCACTCAAAAATAAACATTAAAAATTAAAAAAATAAAATAAAATACTATTGGATCATGTTCCTTAACAGAAAACTACAGCTTTACAAAGAGTGCCAGAGACCAGTATGAAAAACTGTTCACCATGCACAACAACATGCTAAAGCTCTATGAAAATCTTGGAGAATACTTTATTTTTGACTCTAAAACAGTGAGCATAGAAGAATTCTTTGGTGATATCAGCAACTTCCGAACTTTATTTCTGGTGAGTAATACATCTTAGCATTGTTAGGCCTGTTGTTTTTGTGTTTTAAATAATTTCTCCTATTATGTACCTATTGATGATACTGATTTCATGTTGTAGTCCTTTAACAGGAACTGAGAGATATTTTATACCTGGAACATGGATAAAAATGGTTGGCTGGCTTAAATATATAACGGGGACTTAAATTAATTATCTTCAACTTTAGGTATATATGGGAATTTTAGTACTGGAATTTTATAAGAAAATGAATTAGCACTTGACATTGATTTTTATATTGTATAGTATTTTAACTTGACCTAGCTTAAAAATTCATATCTAAAATCATCTTTCACTTAATACATTAAAATGCTATGATTTGTGAACAAGTTTTTGTCATAGTCTAGGTGAGAAATTGATTCTAAATTAGACTTTGTAAATGACCTTGAATACTAAATTTTCTTTCAAAATGTCGGCTCTTGTTTCAAACCGTGACTCTTCGGGATAACAGTAAATATTAGCATTAATTAGAGATGGGATATCAGGGTGCCAGCTATGATGCTAGAGGGAAACAAAAGCTTCACTGTATAAATGTTGTAGAAATACTTCTCTGTATCCAGTGAAGGAATAGAAGAGCACAGAGTCCAGTTATAATAATAGTAGACATATGCTACTATTAGTTGATATCAAACAAGTAAAGTTTCATGTATTATAAAGAAGGAATTCTAGCAATTATTCCCAACAGGAAGTTCATTTAGGAAACCAATTCATTGCAGTTTGAGATATGTTTCTATCCTCAAAGCAGTTATTTGCTAAATAAGGCTCTCTCTCTTAATTGACTGTATTGCCCTATGAAAAATGTTGGATTTTGGTGTGACTTGCACAATCTGGGAGATACAGATATTTCTGTGGAAAACATTTGATTTCATCTACTAAGTTAGGACATGTAACCCAGAGCACACACTATTTGGGGGTAGAAGCTAAATCAAAACCTTTCATACACACATATTTAACTTTTTAGCTGGCCAGTACGTAGTAAAATGTGTTCTGACAATGACTCGTCTGACTACTTTCAAAGCATAAAGTTATATATATGATGTGAACCTATGAATGCCTATGTTATATCTACTTGGACTATTTTCAAGAATAAAAAAATATGTTGAAAAGGAATGGAGACTAGAAAATACACTTTAGTTGACACATTGAAAAGATAAATTCAATAAATTGTCTAAGAGTAGATAGAGATAAATATAATTCATAATGTTAATCTCTGTTAAAGAGTGCCTTGTTTTAACATGGATTGGATCTGAAGACACTGACCGTCATATTAGTGCCTCTCAACTCTCCAGTAGTCACAGAATAGAATTTGATGTACTTCTCCCATTTTACAGTATTAGTTTAAGGACAATTCCTATGTGGCAACCTATGTTTAATCATGTCAGCTAGATGCTTAGAACTTTTGCTAAGAATTATACTTGTAAATGATTATACTCCCAATCTCTAAGAATCTATCCCTCTTTAGAAGTCTGTGAGTCATAAAATTTCAGAGAGTGATATGAATTACATACATAAATAGGATATATCTGTCTACTGGTTTCACTCTCTATGTAGCCTAAGTACAGGGAAATAATTTGTCGCAAATTGTTCTCATTGTGAATAAGTTGACATTCCGAAGTCCAGAATTTTGTGTGCATTTATGTTAATATCTTGAGATACTGCTAAGATTGATTTTCTGAGCTTTCAAAACAGGTAACCACCTCCTACAATGTGTCCTGGTCAGCCATTGCTATCTGCCTTTTAGAATACTTTTCCTATCACTTTTATCTACAAATCATGATTGACTTGCTGGCATGAGAACTAGGTGTGCAACTTATTAGTTGTTTTGAACTTGGGTTGGTTATGTAACCTCTCTGGGCATCAGTTTCCTCATTTATAAAATACAGGTGATAATTCCTGCCATGTCTTTCTCAGCACGATGTGAAAACACCTCATAACGTATGCTATGCAGATGGAGAATATTATTAGCCATTCTCTGTCCATCCATTTAATTATTATTTATTGCAAATCAGTTTGATTTGGTAATGCTCTAATCTAGAGATAAAAGGAAGAAAATTGTCTCTCTCTGTCTATGAATGAAAGGAGACAGACAAGCAAATGCAATGTAATTTGATAAGTGCTGCCATAGGAATATGTCAAGGTGCTATAATAATGTGAAGGAGGAACTGCCTAACCTTGCCCGAGCTGACTCGAGAAGCCTTCACAGAGAAAGTAACATTTGGGCAGAATCTGGAAAAACCCATAGGTGTTTGACAGGCAGACTTTGACAAGCAGGTTTAAGGGTTTTACACCTGACCTATAAGCTGAACAGTCCTAAATCAACATCACCAACTTCAGTCAATCATTTGTGCTCACCATGTTCCTGTTTCATAGTGAGCTTAAAGTGATTTCGCTCTCCCAGGGGAAGGAAGAACCCCGAAAGAGAGACAAAAATTGTAATCTCCAGATATTCCCATTTTCTTAGTGTTTTGTGTGTTTGGCTTCAGGGTTCTTACTGCTAAAAGCATATTGGACTGTAGATGGAAGCAATAAAATACCAGTATTGCTGAGAAGAAAATAAGAGTTCTGATTCATGTGCTACCAAAAATTACTTCCAAATGAGCTCAGAGTTTCATCTTGGGAGATCTATTTGGCACGTATAGCATATACAAAATGCACATACCAAAAAATCTTCCTCAGAGAGATAGCCTCTAAAGGATGGGGAAAATGGAAATAAACAAAATTATGGTTTAAGACCTTTTTCAAAATAATCATATTCAAATTAATGAAAGCAAAATTGGGTAATCTGTGTGAGATGCTGCTATATTAATTATTGATATCAGTCATAATATATGCTACTCACCTGAGGATGTTAAAGATATTAAAGGTGCATGTCCTGTATAAAAGCATGAAGATATATGTAATTGGAAACATTTCTAATTTCAGAATAAATCTCTCTAGTTAGCTTCCTGAGATCATCAGAATTCAAAAAACTGTTTATAATATAGGCCAGATTAACTAATAATACCTAAATTTAAGTTGAATATATTGTGGAAGAAAATAAAATTCCACATTTATAGAATACCTAAACATACATTTTTTTTTTGCTTATTCTCCTTTATGCTTCAGTTAGTTCAAATAGTTGGCTACACTGTGTTTTTTTCTTTTGAGATATTTTGAATAGCATATTCAAAATCAGTGAACCTTATATGTTTCACTGCCATGCAGTATCTTGCTTAGATATAAAAATTAATTTCAGCCGTTGGGTAAATGTTTGAGGCAAGTCTTATACTTCAGTAACTTTCATTGTTCCAAATAAATTCTAGAAAACATTTCTATTGTCTTTCAAATCTTTCAGTTTCCTGTTGATTCTGTGCGTTTTTGTTTTGTTTGTTAAAGGACATTATGTTACCCAGGCACTCAATTTTTGTTTTGTGTGTGTCCTCATTCTATAGCTCATATGCTAGAATATAGGAATAAGATTTTATAGAATTAATAGATTCATTTACATAAGAAGAAAATGTTACCATTACTATTAATCATGCTAGAAGATTTCCCTTCAACAAAATAAGTATTTGCTACTATTCATTTCATAAATGAACTTTTTTTGTTTAATCAGGCCTTTCCTTTAACAATTTTTGAACAGCTCTTAGATGAGTACTAAAATGGCTAAGTGTTAGTAGGCTAAGGGATAGCTATATTTATGGCACCATTCAGTCTTTCTTCTATCTCCTAAATATCTTTGAATCCATTCATTTCTCTCCAACCCACTGAAGCTATTTAGTTCTGGGCCTCCACCATCTTTCAGTTGGACTATTATAATGATGTTGTGAGTGGTGTCTGTGTCTACTTCCTTTACTATTTCTAACTTCTAATCCATTCATCACATTAAAATCATAATAAAACGAACAAGACAGTGTTACTTTCCTGACTTAAAATACTTCAATGAATTCTTCGTAGCCTTAGGGTGAAATCTAAAGTTTTGAAAGGAAAGTGACTTATAAAATCGGGGTGCCTGGGTGGCTCAGTCAGTTAAGTGTCTGACTCTTGGTTTTTTCAGCTCAGGTCACGATTTCACGGTTTGTGAGATCAAGCCCCCCTTCAGGCTCTGGGCTGACAGTGTGGAGCCTGATTGTGATTCTCTCTCCCTCTCTCTGCCCCCCACCCCCAAATCACTCACTTTCTCTCTCTCTCAAAATAAATAAATAAACATTTTTTAAAAAGTGGGTTATAAAATCAAAACAACTGTGGTTACTTCAAGGCCAGGCCATCTATTTTTGGATGACTGAACCATAATCGCTTAATGTGAATTCTCCTCCCACACTGGTAAAAGTAAAATAAGAAAGTGGAAGCAACAGAACAAGATGACAGTAAGTGTTTCAGAGGACGTGAGCCTCTTAGAACAGAGAGAAACTTGGGAAGCACAGTTGTAAAAATAAATGAAGACTCAGAGCCAGAGGTGTCATTGACATTATTCCTTATTTGCTCCCATAGCTAGTATGGCATGGGAGTTATGAAACTGAAGTTATTATCTTAATTCTCAATTAGGGATGGTCTTCCCTCTATCTTAAGTAATTGTCCTTTTAAAATCTAAACTTGTATGAGAGATCCTTATTTACCCATGTTGACTTATGGGAGATTCTTAATATTGAGAAGCTCTCATTCCTCTCAAGCCATCTTCCTCTTTATAAGGCCTCAACCATGTCTAAATCTAAAGTATAATTAAAAAGCCAAAGTGAACACCAGCATTTAAACTCAAAAGTTAAATTGGTATATACAAAATATTTTTATTCATTCATTAAAGGCAATTTACCTTTAAAGGAATGAGGATGAATTTTTGCATGAAAAGATTGTGTATATAATTTCTGATCCAAGAAGACTAAGTTATCTTGACACATTTTTAAACCTTCAGTGTACAAATCACTTGGCATTTAAAGGAAACTTCAGTGCAATATTATAAAAGTGGTGGACTTACATAAGAAACCAAATATATTCTTCAACAAACGAGACTCTTAATCAGTAATACAAACTCTGGTATGTCGAGTTCTGTTACCCAAAATCTCTCTTAGATGCCTCATAATTTGATGTATCTTTGCTTTGCCAATAAAATCGTAATTAATATTGGAAGATAATTTTGAGAAACTGCAAAAACATTGATGTACCTCTTGAATAGTATAGGTATTTTTGTAAGCTAAGTATCCCCAGGTCTCAGTACCTGTGAATTCAGATGGGGGTCACCTTAGTAACAATAATCCAGATATCCCAAATTATCTCTTCTCTACCTCTCCTAGCAAGACTCAAGCTCCCTACAAAGTCTCCACTCCCAAAAGTACATTGGGAGTCATGTCATATGGGTTCAAACACATGTTAGCTCTAGTTACCACTTGACATTTTCCCACAAATAGTTGAGTGCCTACTATTTTAGGATGATGAGAATATAGCAATGAACAAACAGACAAACCCCTTCCCTTCCTGTCCTGCTGTAGCTCCAGCTCCCCTCTGCCTTTTGCTGGCAAAGCAAAGCTATATGGGATTGCCCTCAGTGAAAATTCATCTGGACCAAGGTTGCAGTCTCCTATTGCTCTAGTTTGCCACCAATCCTTGCTCAGTGCAAGGGTAGCTATCTTTCATAGCACACTTCATAAAAACGGTTCCTTTTGCTTTTCTTCTGATCCCTTTCTCCTTGAAGGCTTAAAAAAATTTCAAGTCCTGAAGACCTCAAGGGAATCCTAAATCCATAAACCCCTCTATTCCTTTCCATCCTTCCTTTTGTTCTGTCACCTAGGCATGTATATAACTTTTCCTAGAAGCCAGGGATAAAGTACCAGCATAAATCTGTTCATGCAAATAGAGCCTAAGGGCTCTCCAGCCACCTCTTTTTAATCACACACAACCAGTTAATTCCCTTTGAGCTCAGCTGGGACCACCCTAGCTGTGTAGCCTTGGGTTTATTTTGATCTATTGCAACTCTTTGAAAATAGTCGATACATATAAAATATATGGTAACTCTATTAAGCAGAATATTTGACCAGAATACCTCATTTACCAGCTGTGGCCGAGAACAGACTTTACTGTATTATACAGACATCATTGAATTCTTTTTTTTTTTTTTTTTTTTTAGAAAATGACATCACCTGTCAACTGTTGTATTCTGTTTGATTGCTTACTTCGGGCCAGAAGTAGATGTCCTACTTTTCTGATATGACTGTTCCTTGTATATAAAAAAGCTAAATATTATATCATAGAGAACTAAAGGAATATGTAAAAATGGCACACATGATTTAAAGGGAACCCAAATTCCTCACCATGATAAAAATGCCTACTGGTATAAGTGGTTTTTAAATATGATATTGTAAAAATTTTTAATATCATAAATATCTTTAAAAATATTTCTAAAAGGTGTGAGAATTCTTAATGTCAAGATGAATATTGTCATTTAAAAATCTAAGACAATGTAATAGTTAACACTGAAAATATTAACAACATCAGTTCAATGCCTACTTTTCTTATTAAAGTCTAGTAAGAGCTAGAACCAGGAAAACAAAATGCAAGATGTTGAGTTCTAGCAACAACACCTCACATAGAAACTTTCAAGGAAGTGTTTCTCATAAGTAAGTTACTAAGTTATGTCCAAACACCAGGAAGTAGGAAAGTTATAAGCAGTAGGGTACACAAGCTGATCTTCTCTAACAGCCTCGAGATTGGCCAAAGCTATTGATTGTTACCACCTGAGCTGGCAGATCCCAAAGGCTGATGCTAATGGTACCACCCTCTCAGCTTGCTAAGTTTATCTTCATTCTACTTCATCTTTGTTTATCCATTTGCTAACGAATCTTATATTAGAAAAGATGCCCTGTACCAGATATTAACTTTCCCTGGAATCCTGCCCATGGAGATCCTTTTGCCTGATCTGCCACTTCCTCTTCTCCCCTATCTTCACTTTCTCTCCAGTTGTTTTACCAACTTGTTCAAGTCACTGTATCTAAGAAGCCTTCTTCCCTACTTTCCATTTTGGCCTAGATAACTCTTCTGTGTGCTTTCATACCTCCATCCTAGCACATTTTATGTTGCAATGTGTTCATTACATATCCTCAGTCTTCACTATAATTAGTTTATTCTGGGTCAAACAGGGCTAAGCACTAACAACATATATGAATGACAATGAATTAATGAAACTGAATGAACCAAAGACTTTTTCAAAGATGAAAAATTCAAATGTTGGCCTCCTAGAGCTCACATGCTAGTGGGAAAGGCTGTCAAGGGATCAAATACTAATATGGAAACATGATACATATATACAAAGAGTTTATGCGCACAGAGGAGAGAGTCATTTATTCTGTCTGATTTAAGGAAACTTTAAATAAGAAGTGACATGGGTCATCATTGTTTTGGTACTGTGTGGCCATTCACACTTAGTCTTTTCCTTTTTCTTCTTCTCCACCTTGTTTGGTGTTTATGTTTAGTGGTAAACGTATATTGTTTCCTAGTTTTCCATGCTGAGTTCAGAGTAGAAAAACAGCTGCTTCATTTCTGGGGAAGCAGCTATCAGGTAATTATTATGATCTAAAGGTTATCCATCATATGCTTGGACGAGCATTGACCAAGCTTCAATTAGTTCTTACAACTGACAGCTGTCCTGAGCAATAAACCAATCGATGCAGATTATCTAGGGCAACATCAATTGCTTAAAGATTGACTTGTCTGGTGTGATTTTAGAGCAGTAGTTCTGACCCAGGAATGATTTTGACCCCCAGGGGACATTTGGCAAGGTCTAAAGACATTTTTGTTTGTTACACACAAGGAGGAGGTGTTGTTAACATCTACTGGGTGAAATCAGAGATGCTGCTAAAAGTCTTGCAATATATACGCACAACAAAGAAATACCTGGTCTGAAATGTCAGTAGTGCCAAGATTGAGGAACTCAACTTTAGGGTTGTCTGCTGAAGACTTTTTTTTTTTAATTTTCATTTGGAAAACAATATGAGATGATTATAATTAGTAAGCCAAATTTATACTAGATAAGTTAATAACATATCTATTTGTCATATCAATTTAATATTTTAATGATATTTCAGTTGTCAACTTGATCACTGTAAGGTTTGTTTTAGTTACTAATATATTCTATATCACTAAAAGATGTTCAGGTTCATATGGCTTATAAAATTTTTAAATCATGCATGTAAGTTGAATGAAAATTGGAAACTGTAGGCAAAAAAGAAAAAAATCAACTGACGTTCTACTACCCAAAGATAATTAATGTTATTACCTTGGCATAGATCTTTATGACCATTTCTCTGTGCATGTATATATATTTAGATTTTTAAATATATTTTTATTAAAATAATAACAAAAGGTCTTATAAAAAGTTATATTTACTTGCAAAATCCTAGGAGCTTATACCTGTGCTGATATGACCATCAGCATTTAGTGGATGATACCATTGGTTTTAGTTAATTGTGTTTAAAAATGTTAATTGGCTCATTTCTTGATTTTTTTCTCAAATTACCTGGTCTTTAGTGCCATGCTAACCATCATTGATCTTGGAGGCCCCCCAAAAATTGACCAATGGAATCTTGCCTTCTCTTTTCCTTTTCTGCATAATATCCTCATCAAACTTCCCTGTGGCAATGGGCCTTAAATTGGTAACTGGTGAATGGCCAGTTGGGCCCATTTGCACTACCGTTTCACAAGCATTCTGCTGCCTGTCTCTACTGTGTATTTTCATGTAAGAAGCAGTATTTACCTCAACTAGGCTCTTTTTTAAGTTACAAATGCCATTTGTTTGTTAAATATGAAGGCTTGTAATTTAATTACAGAAAGCTTTAACAAAAGTAACATTATTATTTCAAATCAGCACAAGTGTCCTTCTAAATTTCCTTTTGTTTTTTCTCATTCTCTCCTTAAACCAATTTTTAAAGTCATAGAATAGTATCTTAAACTGTTTTTTTTCAAGGATCTGACAAGTTATAATCCTGATGGTGAAACAGTCCCTACTTTTGCTAATATACCTGTTTTGATTTCATTTCCTGCAAGTATTTTGTCTCATGATCATCAGAATATCCTGATATTCTTGATGGGGCTTGTGGGAAAATCAGAGATTACATGGTATTCCTGAAAAGCTTGGGCAGAGACCCGTCATCCATTCAAATCTTGGCACTTTGAAATGAAAGACATTCAAAGTTCATTATTCTCAAGAACTTAGAAATTCTGTGTTCAATTAATGGATTACTCAGTATCACAGTTTAGTTTAATTCTGTTTCTGTTTTTTTTTTTTTTCAAATTTCATTTATAATGCACAAAAGAGCCAAACTTGCTTATACCAGAGACGGTTTGGAATATTGTGTAATTTGTTTTTACACATGTGTCTTTGATTTAGGAGTAAAAAAAAACAGTCAATAAAACCAGGCTAACAATAAGACATATCATTAAATTTGCAAAATATAAAGAAAATATTCTAAAAGCAACAAGACAAAAGAAGTCCCTAACTTACAAGGGAAGACAAATAAGGTTAGCAGCAGATCTCTCCACAGATATTTGGGATGCCAGAAGGGAGTGGCATGATATATTCAATGTGCTAAATGGGAAAAATCTGCAGCCAAGAATATTCTATCCAGCAAGGTGTCATTCATAATATAAAGAGTTTTTAGGACAAATAAATACTAAAGGAGTCTGTTACCAGTAAACAACCACTCCAAGAAATATTATAGGGAACTCTTTGAATACGAAAGACCAAAAGCAACAAAGATTAGAAAGGTACATAGAACATCACCAGAAACAACAATACAAATAATAAAACGGCACTAATATCATATCTATCAAAAATCACTCTGACTGTAAATGGACTAAATGCTCCAATCAAAAGATGTAGGGTGTCAGAATGTTAAAAAAAAAAAATCTAAATGCTGCCTACAGGAGATTCATTTTAGACCTAAAGACACCTGCAAATTGAACCTGACAGGATGGAGAACCATGTATCATGCTAATGGAGGTCAAAGGAAGCCAGAGTAGCAATACTTATATCAGATAAACTGTATTTTTTAAACAAAGACATACAGAAGGGTATGATATCATAATAAAGGGGTCTGTCCAACAAAATTCCTAAAAATTGTAACTATGCCCCCAACTTGAAAGACCCAAATATGAAAAACAATTAATAATAAACATGAAGGAAATCATTGATAATTATACGATATTAGTAGGGGACTGTAACATCCCACTTATAGCAATGGACAGATCCTCTCAGCAGAAAATCAACAAGGAAAAAATGGCTTTGAGTGGCACACTGGACTAGATTGACTTAACAGATATGTTCAGAACATTTCATCCTAAAGCAGCAGAATACTGCTTTTTTAGTCCACATGGAACATTTTCCAGAGTAGATCACATATGTGATCTAAACAGGATCTAAACCTGGTCTTTCTATCTTCCCTAAGTCTTGCCGTCTTCAAAGACCTTTTGAAGAGAATAAAAAATTTCAATTTTTCTCTGCCAGGGAGTTGCTTACTTTAAAGGAAGAGAAATAGTTCGAAATTTCACAAGATAAAATCTAGTCTTATTAAATTTGTGAAGTATATCATAGCATAAGTATAAACATTCACAATATGTAGAAAGTAACATTGAGATTTCATTGTAACTATAAAGTATGCATAAGCCAAAAAGCCATATAGAACTTCACTTTGAAAGAAGTCAAATCTAAAACATGACATATATTATTGCAAAGTTTTGTGCAGGAAATAAAATCCAGTGTGTCTGTAAACTCCCTAAATCCCCTAGTAAGTTATTTTTCCAACATGCCAAGCCTAATGGCAAATTCCCTCTATACCAATAAATAAGGCAACTTAAGCAGAAGATTCATGATAAACCCAGAAAACTCCTCTATAAATAATGACAATAGTATCTAGGGAAGAAGGAGATAAAGGAGAGGTCAGTAGATCATTAGCATAGTAGGAAAAGGACATTGTCATCATTAAGTAAGCAAATCTAGGTCATGATCAAGGATAGAATTACAAGTGAGATGCATTTTACACTGTGGAATGTAGCTGCAGTGCCCATGTGCACACAGAATGGCTTGTTTCCCAGAATGCAATCACCACTATATAATAAGGTCCTTATTATTTCTCACTTTGAAAAGGGGACCTTCAATAATATCTGGTTGCAATGTCTATTCCATCTAACCCAACCCCTTTAGCAGAAAACTAGCTGGTCTTTCAAATAAGCTGATAGGGAAAGCAGGTTTATAACTTTACCTGATTCTACTGTTTTGCCATCCTTTCTGTAAAGTTCTTTTGAATTACCTGTTTCTTTTTCTTAGAATTCAAATTCAGGCCCTATCATTCTGACTCCTGGAAATGTGAAAGATATCTAATAAGCTTTGTGCTTTCAGTAAATACCCAGTTCACGTCCATGGATACAGTTACATCCCTAATCCTATTTTCCCTGAGTTTAATTATCCATCTCGTGTTTGTGGTGTGGCATTTACCAAAGTTTTAGCACTTCTCTTATTCTTCATCAGACTTCTTTTCAGTTTTTTATATATCCCTTAAACAGAGGAAGAGCCAGATATGTGAGGCATGAGCTTATACAGTTTAGGAGAAACCATTTTGGAAAAAGAATATAAAAAATAGCTTTCTTTTACAAATTTTACAAAAATACATTTCCAGGTAAACATATTGCCAGCACCCCTACTATGCAAGTGAGGAGTCCTGATTGCTTTTGCTTCATTAGCTTCATGGTGAATCTGTCTCTGCCCTTAGAGCTGTTCTGACCATAAATTAAGCACAACTCTTTAAAAAAAAGGCCAAACTGTCAAAAAGGATAAACCCAAGTAAGAACATTGTTGTCATATGTGCTAAAGTAGTATTTACTCTAAATTAATAATCACTATCTTCATTAGTTTAGAAATAGTTATTTCACTCCTACTTTGTATTAGGCGATATATTTACCTTATACTTAAGAGTGCTTATCTAAATATAATATCACACCTCAAGCAAGCGAAACCAACATAATGCTGCTTTTTCAGACACTATTAAACTAAGCTTAGACTGAAACAAACATGCATAAAAGAAATATATGGATATCTGAATGCATGTTAAATACTTAACAGATACATTAACATTATATACAAGAAAGAATGAGTGCACCTTGTAGTGATAGTTAGTAAAACAGTTTTAGGTTTTCAATATAATATGAAGAAGGAGAGGTTTAGAGGCATACTTCATTTTTTATTTTTTTTTTAAGTTTTATTTATTTACGTGATCTTTACACCCTGTGTGGGGCTTGAACTCAAAACCCAACTTCAAGAGTCACATGCTCTTCCAAAGGAGCCAGCCAAGTGCCCCAATCTTTCTTCTAATTAATGAAAATGACATGTCCTTTGCCAAGAACATAGCACAGAAGTGTCAATTTAACTTCAGGAGTGCTATAACCTCTAGGGGCTGTGTTGTCATTCTTTTCCATGTCTCATCAGTGCTACGTTTTTTGTTGTTGTTTGTGTGTGTGTGTGTGTGTGTGTGTGTGTGTGTGTTGCTTGTATCATACTTGTTGTTTAGAGTTATATATATTTCTCTACATATGAAAATTACCCTGTCTGTTCAGACAACATCAACAAAGGGAAAGGTGCTACCCCATAATTACTGGAAGGATATCAATATTTTGGAAAGTAGGACAACTCATCAAACAAATCACTTTCTACTTAGAAAAGCCGAAGAGTTCTGGCAATCAAGATAGCTTTGTGAAGAGCAAATCGAGCAAAACTATTTTAATTTACTTCTGTGAAAGAACCTGTGCCTTGTAGTCCAAGAGAAATAAATCTATTTATTTGCTAAGATTTTGATTCCCATTCTTGTGACATTCATTCTCAACTTTGACTGGAAAAAAAAATTGGACCTAGACTGTAGATTCTAGAATACTACTTCAAATGACAGTAAGACAGTATTCCTTCCAGTTGAGTGAGTCTGGGAAATTGGCTGAAAGAGGACTAACATGAACACTAGAGAACATGTGCTTCTTTGGATGACTCCTAAGTGGCAGGCCCACCATGCGTACAATTTCTTTTTGGATATATATGTTCCCTCAGAAATATGATCCAGTTCACTTAGGAATTAGTAAAATATAAAATAATTAAGGGCATCACCCAGGTAGCATAGAGACAAGGACATGCACAAATTTATTACAAAATGATTTTTGATTCTTAACAGAAGGGTACTAACCATGAATCGTCAATATATGAGGTGTGGCTATATTTTAAAGACAAATCAGAAATATGTAGATGCAAGGAATTTTATCCTCCTCATTATCTTCATTGAAAGATAATGACATTGCCCTAAATATTTTTGGAAATGCCTATTTTGGTTTTTCCTTAAGGGTTATATAGCATATGCTTTAGATCTTTTCAGGGTTACTAAATCTGTGCAATTTGAAGGTTTGAATTTTGCAAATAGCCAAAAATTATATTGAGCCAAGTTTTAGGAATAAGATATATGATTGAACTGGGTAACAAAATTTCTGGTCAAAATTATCATTAACCTAAAATAATGAGACTGATTTCATTTGATTCAGAGTTCAATTCTTTCCTTTTTTTTTCTTTTTTTTTGTTTTTTGTTTTTTGTTTTTCTATTTTGAGAGGAAGTGGAGAGCACTTGTAGGGGGGGAGAAGAGGGAGAGAGACTCTCAAGCAGGCTCCATGCCCAGAGTGGAGCCCGACTCCACTGAGATCATGACTGAGCTGAAATCAAGAGTCAGATGCTTAACCAACTGAGCCACCCGGGTGCCCCTCAGAGGTCAATTCTGAAGGTGGAAGTATAATCACAAAGTAATGGCTCTCACAAAAATAAGTTATGGCTTCCCAAGGTGGCTATCTGAATAACAAGATTCATGGTTTCAACAGATATATTGGAACCAATCTTATTAAGTTTACAATTGTACCTTAAAATGTTACAAACAAATGCTATGATATGTTAGGAAAATTGAGGTATGGGAAACTGGGAATATTTTTTTACTAGATATTGGTTAGCCCTATCAGAGTATTGTTTCCACTTTAGTCTATTTTTTATAAGGGTATATGAGGTTGGAGAAGCCTATAATTTACAAAATAATGTCCAACCAGTAGAGAAGACTCTTAGGAAAACCTAAATATTATTGAATTTATAGAAAGATCTCTATGAGAAAGTTGTTATTCTCTAGAAATGGTATTGAATGGCTTAATTTGGAGTCCAAACAAATATTCCTAAGGGGCTCTCTGACCCCTCTCTCTCCCTCTAACCTTTACCCTACAAACTGAAAAACTCTCCTGTTTTACTTTTGAGGAGTAGCCTCCCTTTTGTGGAATTCAGTCACTGTAGTGGTTCCTGTGGAAAAGTTATAACACCGTGAAGAATTTTTTAAGGAAGATATTGACCAAGTTTCTATTTCTCAGCAGCCAATAGACAAGATAAGGGCTTAAGAAACTGACAGCTTTTAGTTAGACATAAGGAAGTATTTTCTTTTAGAAGTGATTAAGTATCAGTCAGCACAGATTCCTGAGGGATGCCATGGAACCCTATTCACAAGCAGAAGACTACAGCAAGCATTTCTTCAGGGCCCTTCCTGTTCTGAGTCTATATTTCTACTTGTCAAGGTAATTTGATATTCTTATCTAAGTCTCCAGGGTGCTTTTCAACCCTCCCAAATTATTGATTGTCCAGCCTCTTCCATTTCCTAAGATGGTGACAGTAATAAGGCAGTAAACTCAGCCCTCAGCCTTGTAACATACTACTTCCTTTGTCCTTTCCCCACACCCATGCCTCTCCAAGATGTTCTCCCATTAAAATATTATCTCAGTCACTTTAGAATTTCGGTTTGTTATTTGGTTCAAAATAAAATTTTTAAAAAGCTAGAAATTAACTTCATATAGCTGTGCAAAGTGCTTCACAGATTTTAAATTTTTTTGAATGTTTATTTTTGAGACATAGAAAGAGCATGAGTGGGGGAGGGGCAGAGAGCGAGGGAGACACAGAATCCGAAGTAGGCTCCAGGCTCTGAGCTGTCAGCCCAGAGCCCGACATGGGGCTCGAACTCACAGACCTGGAGATCATGACCTGAGCCGAAGTCGGACGCTCAACCAACTGAGCCACCCAAGCGCCCCACACAGATTTTAATTAAGTAGAGGTCCATAGAGGCATGTCAATTTTATTGTTTTTCTTTCCTAGATGGAAAGGGGGGACACTCAAATACCTACTAAGAAAAATGTGTCTGTGGAAACCTGCAGCATTTGAAAACCTTTTCCATGCTACAGATTATAGATTAACTTCTAGCTAATCAGAGTTCTGCATTCTAATGGACTGTGACAGGAGAGGCAGTTTTTCCTCCAACTTCAGATCACATGGTTTTGCAGTTGGAAGGCAAATTTTAAAAGAAGGCCTTGGGGATCACAGCCAGCCTTCATTATCGGTGCATGACCGCTTTGTAACCAACTGCAAGTTTAATATCCAAGGAGATTTGCACATAACAGTCTTTTTTTTTTCTTTCTTCTCATTTTTAATAATTTACCCATGAGATTCTCTTCACGGCCGCAGTGGTGTGCAAAGATCTGTTCATCTGTCAAACCTCCAGATATATACAGCATTGGAAAGACAGATTAATTTTTTATTTGTTTCCTAAGGAGGCTGAACAGTAAGCTGGTTGTGCTGAATACAGGAAGGCTACTTCAGTGAACATGTAGAATTCATTTACCTGGCTCCTTCACCTGCAGCATATCAGTTTCTTCTATGAGTCTCCCATCTGCTGAAAGGAAGTCATTTATACAAATAAACTAAAGGAACTTTTCATATAAACCTTCCACTGGAACCTGAGATGGTTTTGTCTTAAACCGAAAGATCACTGGAAAAGCTGTGTATTACTAATGCTTGTTGATCCTGCAAGCATCTCATTCAAAACAAAGGTCTCATTTTTAAAATTAGAACACATCTTTTCTTTTAGCTTTGGAGGTTCTGTGTAAATATTAATCTCTACACACGGGAATTTTCACTGTAGAGTGTTGAGCTGTGTCAGTGTGACAAATGTCATGGATTTCAGACCTCAAAAACACTAAGTACTGGCATTTTTAAGAAAATAAATGTAAAAGTCAGTAAACCATAACCTATGCTTGATTAGGAAGAAAACCACCACTCAAAGGTAGATAATGCTTATTTCAAGGCCACTAAGATTCTCCCCAATAAAGAAATATGAGGCAAGTAGAGAACTATGTGTAAAGATGTTCTTAGTAATTTAATGTTTTGAGAATTCCCCGACTGGTAACTATTATTATGTAAATAGACTAGCTCTAGCTGCTGATTCTTAGAAAATATGGAGAGTATCTAAAGTTTCACTAGGTTTTGACCTTTTATGTTATGAACACTACAGTAGGGGAGAGGGAGCTAGCAAGTGTCTTAGGGGTTATTTTATGTAAGGTGATCAGGGGAGCCCTTACTAATGAGACATCTAAGCAGATACTTGATGGTGCCAAGAGCAGAGGGATCACAAGTGTAAAGGTGCTGAGGGGAGAAGACATGGGGCTGGAATAGAATGACCCAGGAGAAGATGAGGTCAGGTCAGAGACGTAGCAGGAGGCTAAATCATGTAAGCCTTTATAGGCTACTAGAAGGGCTGTTTTTCTTCACCTCTGAGTAGGAATAGATGGATTCTCTGACTGACAGAGAGAAAGGAATTGGACAGAAGAGGGGGGAAGAGATAAGGATAGAGCTTTATGGGAAAGGGAAAATTAAAGGATGGGAAAGGGAAGTGAAGTCTAGAAAGGAGATGGAGAGAAAACACACTGGTCTCTAGGGAAGAAGGAACATAATATCTCCTAATAGTATCTCATAACATAATCAAAAAAGGCAGTAAATGTCTATTTTGTTTGATTTGGTTTAGAAGGTTACCTATGGTCTATGCATCTATGATTCATACCATATTTACATAGGTTATTAAGCAAGACTTTAATCTCCATCTAACTATAGTATGAATGCATTTGTTCAGTGTCTGTTACTGAGACACCTAAGTATTTGAGCAAGCTAATCAAGCTTTCAATTACCCTAGTGAAAAAGAAATTTACACTTCTCCGTAACAAATGTAATTGATTGGTTGATGAAGTATTCATGAGATCTCGCATAACAGAAACTTTATAGGTCATTCGTACCATAATACGTGGAAATCTTTGGGAAAGAAAATGTTTATCTGTGTATAGTCTTCAGAGGTACTGACTCTCAGAGTATAGTTTCCGTAGCTGAAAATTCTTTGCCCTGAGCATTTGTCATGACTCCTTCAATCCAATATGCCCTTTAAACACAGTGAAACTATAGAAAAGGAATATCTAATGTTGTTTGATGTTAATTAAAGAGTAGGTTTCTTTTCTTTAATGGAAAGCCTTAAATTGTCCCCAGATGCAGTAGAAAAATCTAATGAATCATTGCTGCCATCTTATCGTGTGTGTTTCCTCTAATAACGTGATTGTGCAGTTCTTTGTTCAATGCCGAAAATCTCATTTTGGCTCACATTTTATCTTTCTATTTGTAACCTGACATGCTCATTCTAAAATGGAAGTGAGAAAGATCTGGAAAAGTATGTGAGTCCTGATTTACTAGTACCTTTGGTATTCTTTAGGACTTTCTCCCAGTTGTGCTAACCAATAAGGACCTTGGCCCAAGTTATGCATCACTTAGTGGTAGCACACATTTGGGATTTGTTTTTCCCAACAACTCCTGTCCTTTGTTGTAAGCAAGCACAGTAAATTGCAAAAGTATCACTGGCAGCCAAAACAATTCAAGCAAAGTATGTGTTACGTATCTATCTATGTGAACCAAAGTAGAAGGGAAGGAAGGAGAAGTTTCTTAGGGAAATTTCTTTTGTACGGTGATGAAAAGGTATCATATGTAGAATCATATTTTCTTTTCTATGTCATGCCCAGGACATCTCTGGGACAGGGAAAGGACATTGCTGCCATAACGCTGGTTCACTGGTCTGACCAACCTTTCCATCTCTACCTATTTTGCCTCCTGTTATGCCTGGATTTAAATGAGAATTACCACTGCCCCCTCCTCCTGTCCACCAAATGCAAAAGGTCATATCATTCTTTTTATCCTGTATTTGGAATCCTCCAGTAGATGATTTTCCAGCAGGACTAGCAGCCTCTTATAGGTAAAGACGGTAAAAGTATACGAAAGCTTAGCAAGGCTTATGGTAGAGGACTGAGTATAGGCTAATTCACCTGACCTTTCCATAAACCTTTAGGCAGACCAAGTGAATGCCACATCCTGAGATAAATATTCAAAGAGAAATAAAAGCAAACTTCTAATTTCTAAGCCAAATGGCCTTTTCTTAGAGTATGTGTATGCTTCATTTTCTCAGATTGATGTCAGAACTAACTCCAGATGTTAAAAAACAAAAACAATAACACCAAAATTAAAAAAAAAAGTCCACGACTTCTTTTAGAAAACTTTATTCCTCCGTCTATGTGCAGTTCGATAAGGTGTGTTGAACCTGAAGATGATATGTGAATTTCACTATTAGTCCACACAGCAAAATATTCTGTAATGCTTTTGTTTCTTAGATTTGTCAAATATGGTATAGTAGCCTAAAAAATTTTCCCCAAAACTTCCTGTTCATTCTATCTAAATATTCTTTTCTCATGACTCAAGAAGGCAAATCCTGTTTGTTCAAAGTGTGTGGGTGTGTGTGTTTCATTTCTTCCTGTTTTTACCCGATATTGCAAGATTTCCCTATCAAAAAGATGCTTCCTTCTCCCCAGTGCACACATATGTGGACATGTTCCTGGGTTGGAAGAAACGGAGTAAAGACCCTGAATTGCATGGGACATTGGTACTGCCCAGTGTGGAATAATATAATAACCACTACTATTCATTGAACACTTTCTGTGTGCAAGGCATAGTACTTAATGACTTTATATGCAATTTCTCATTAAATTGCAAACCAACGCTTTGAAGTACAAGCATTTCACAGATCAGGAAAGGGGACTTAGGGCAATGATGTATCCCTTAGAGACTCAGTAAATGGCCCTAAGGGATAAGCATGATAGTCATTAGCTAGGATTTAAGCCAGATTTGTCAGTTCCTAAAGGTCATCCTGTGTTTATAGGGGTATCCTATTCTGCTTAGAATATTTGGATTATGGTTCCTGATTTCAGAGGAACAAAATAAATAGGTTTCTTTCTCATTATTTTTATTCTGGGCATAAAATTACATCAGGAGTGTTTTGGAAATATTATCAATAAGATGCATTAAAAATGAAGCCTTAAAATTATATTTATCTAAAGAAGATAGAAATTTATAGTATCCATGTCAGTGATTCTTTAATTTAAATTTTAAGTATTCTATGTTATTTTAGAAAGAGGCAATTAAGAGAAATGGTTTAACATTTTGAAAGGGTTAACAGGAAA
Source organism: Paguma larvata (assembly GCA_030068075.1). Taxonomy (NCBI): domain Eukaryota; kingdom Metazoa; phylum Chordata; class Mammalia; order Carnivora; family Viverridae; genus Paguma; species Paguma larvata. The sequence continues at coordinate 72,226,273 of CM057830.1, forward strand.
CAGAAAGAAGGAAAAGCACAGTTGAATTAAAGCCAAGACAGAATCAGATGCTAGGACAGTTCAAGATAAAAAACGTGGAGAGAATTTCACCTGTTTCATTGATTTTTCATTAAAAATAATATCTTGATGACTCATGTTTAGTGAATGAAAAGATTTTCATAATAATACATACCAGATTCTTTATATTGTTGCCAAATGATTTGACTTAGTATCCTGTGCGAATACTTCTAACATCCCTGAGGAATGGAGAAATATTCAGCTGTATGATCACAGTATGCCTCAGGCACCAGAGTTACCAATTTGTTCACCAAGACATTTCCAATGTACATTTTTTAAGGTTATGTGACTCTAGTCTCATACAGCTTTCAATACGGTAATGAATTGCAAGCCTTTCCAAGTATATTCACACAGGTTCCTAGAGTGATCCCAAACCTAAAGGAGAAAAGAATAAATTTATATTTTAATAAATGCCAAGTGATAGTGATATATATGGATTTTTAAATTACTTTAAATGCCAAAAATATAATATAGTTTAAAAATCATGTCCGGTATGCTTATGAGGGTAAACTATCAAAATATGCTACATTTCTAGTCATAGATCAAACATACGTGGTCATTTGGCCAGATTCTTCTGTTCAAACTTACAGATGTTTCTATTAATAATCAATGCCACCATGTATAGAGCATTTCTTCTATACCAGGCAGTCTCTTCAGTGCTTTATATAAACATTATTTCTCTCAATCTGTTTAACAACCAAGTAATTTGAGTAGTAGTATCTCCACTCTACAGATGTAGAAACTAAAGCTCAAAGAGATGAAGTAACTAACTCAATCAAGGACACAGCTTTTAGGATAAGTAATGATAGCTTGGAATGGAAATCAGGTATATCTCACTCCAAGATCCATTTCCCTTCCTAATTGTTCCACTTCTCCATCCCTCACATATACCTTCAGCTTTCATTTAGATCACAGTGTTTGCAAAGTGCTTCTGCAGTTAGCAGTGGGTTAACAAGCCTTCGAGGACAATGGAAGCAAGGAATCATTTTGGTGGTGGTGGTGGTGGTTGTTTTCCAGTATCACAACAAGATTGTAAGATGCTTGCTTAAGATAGGCCTGACATGAACGAAACAGGCATTTGAGCCTCTTGGAATTTTATGAACCAGTTTCATCCATTTCTTAAAGCTTAATTGGAATAAATGAGAAGTCTTAGAATTTACATGAACTTTTTTTTTCCATATGACATTTTTTAGCCCATAGGTCTCATTTGTTAATTATGTACAGCAAGGGAAATAAGATTTTTAATTTATTCATATTTTCAGCAAGGCAATAGAGATTTCAGCGAGAGACTTAAAATTGTGTTACTGAATATATTTTACAGTAAATCCTAGAGACATTTTCTGTTATATTTTGCTCCTGTTGTACTTTTTACTGACTTTTGAAAAACAGATATGGCAGTAAAACCAAAGCTTCTTTTTGGTAAATATTTATCTTGTCTGAGGTTACCACCAAAACACTTTTCTCAATTAGCATCCTTTAGAAAGAAAACATTCCTGTACATTGAAAGAATCTAATCAGTTGGCATTCCCAACCCTAAGAAATAATGATTGATGCTTCCTTGAGAATGATGCTTAAGTACTCATGACTAAGTGTTTTAAAAATGTTCAGTGATGCTTGACAAATATAAAGTGTTGTTAATCACAGTCAATTATTTAAGAGATCTTTTAAACCTGAGTTTAAATTTACTCCTGTTGCTTTTATTCTTTTAATTATTTTGGGCTTTGTTTTGTAGGATTTAGGAAGAAAAGAATACATCCCATCACTTGAAGGACTTTTCTCCTCATTAGCTTTTACATTTTTAGGAGACTTAAACAAAGTCTTGAGAATTTCTTTTCTTTCACTCTAGTAAAACCAAAGATGGTTGATATGAAACTATAGTTATGATTTCCCTTTCTCTTTTAAAATTGTTTTTCTTAAGGAGAGTGTGTTTCCTATCTCCAATCTCCTAAAGCCAGAGCCAAAGAGTAAAAATATCAAGAGGAATATGATCTTATTTTTAGCAGGAAGCCTCTTTACAAAGACAGAGATGGTGATATCGGGACCAGAATTTCACTCCACAGTCTATGTTGCTTGAAAAATATATGCCTTTGTAGATGCTTCATTCATTTTCATTCATACCAAACCACAGAAATTATTTTCCTCTTCCATTTTGGTCTCTTTATGACTATAGATGCCATTTCAAATTGTGCAGCTGTTTTGCTGTTAAATCTTTTCCTGAAACACATAAGATGTAAACTGATGGGCCATTATTTGGTCTGTTTCTTCATTTACTAGATCTACATTCATGTTGTTTTAGTAGTACCTGTGACAAGCCCCTGATTTTATATAGAAATTTAACCTATTCACATATGCCAAAGTTCTCCATTGGTGATTCTTTAATAATAATTATTGATTTATTTTCTTCTACCCCCAATTGCATCAGCTTAGATTTTTGTGTAAACTTTTTCTTTTTTGGTTTCACTCTATTGTCAAAAATAGAGAAATATATGGAGAATGCTACAGAAATAGTATGATTCAAGTTCATGAACCATATAATGCCTATCAATAATCTATATCAACATTTCTTTTCTCAAATATGGTTTAGATTTGGGCTATTTTTATGTTTTTATAATCATTCTACCGTCTTCATTAGTTGATCTTAGTCCACAAGAGGATGCCTATGAAAAATCAACAGTCTTAGGGATAGGATTGCCAGATTTATCAAATGAAAGTACTAGATGCCCAGTTAAATTTGAATTTCACATAAACCGTGATTTTTTAATATTAATGTGTCCCCAAATATTACATTACTTTTTAAGCATATGTATATCGCACACAATACCCAATGCCCACTTAGGTATGTGTGGGATATACTTATACTAAAAATTCTACATGATTTATCTGATATTGAAATTAAAATGTAACCAAGAATCTTGTATTTTATCTGGCAACTCTACTTGGAAAGCATTGTGGTTGCATAAGTGAATATATGTTATTTGGCCACTTAAGTAGCTATGTAACTTTGGGCATCTCACTTAAATTACCTGAACCTAAGTTTCATCACTTGCAAAATAACAAATAATAGCTACATTGCACGTTTTCTATAAAGATTCAAAATTATTTACTTAAAACATCTGGCACATAATAAATTTCCATTAACAAATAGCTGTTACTGGGGCACCTGGGTGGCTCAGTCAAGTGTTTGATCTTTGCTCAAGTCATGATCTCATGGTTCATGGGTTCCAGCCCCACGTCGGGCTCTGTGTTGACGGCTCAAAGCCTGGAGCCTGCTTTGGATTCTGTGTCTCCCTCTCTCTCTCTGCCCCTTCCCCACTCTCCCTTTCTCTCTCTCTCTCTCTCTCAAAAATAAACATTAAAAAATTTTAAGTAATAACTTATTATCAGAACAAGGAAATACTACAAAAGGAAGTTACCATTGTTTTCATCTTTATAATAAATTACAGCACTCAGCACCTAAACAACTCTTTAGATTGATAATTGAACAGTCCACCCAGATGTTGGTAATTGTTTACCAGATCAGAGATTTGACCAGTAATAAAATAAATATACATAAGCACTAATCTTTCTTCTCTCCCCTACTTTTTAACTCTTCTTATGTTTCTTACCGAAGATCATACAACTTGTTATATCAAATCATGAATACAGGTTCCCTTTTCACATTGTCTTTTTTCCCTAAGTTGTAATTTTATTTAAATCCTGCCTTCTCAAACACCTTTTTCAAATGTTATTAATTTTATTGAGATATAATTTACATATAAATTTTACATATAAAATTCACTATTTTGAAGTATACAATTTAGTGTTTTTTAGTATATTCACATGGTTGTTCAACCATTACCACTATCTACTTCCAGAGCATTTTCATCACCCCCAAAAGAAACTCCATACTCATTAGTAGGTACTCTCCATTCTTCCTGCCCACATCCCCTGGCAACCACTAATTTATTTTCTGTCTCTATGGATTTGCCTATTCTGTACATTACATATAAGTGTAATCATTTAAAATGTGGCCTTTTGTGTCTGATTTCTTTCACTTAACAGAATATTTTAAGATTCATCCATATTGCACCATATATCAGTACTTCATTCTTTTTATGGTTGAATAAATTCCACTGTATGAATATATACTATATTTTGTTTACCTATTTAGCAATTGATAGACATTTGGGTTGTTTCTCTTTATGGGCTATTAGGAATAATGCTGCTATAAACATTATTGTGCAGTCTTTTTTACAAACATGTATTTTCTTGTCTCTTGGGAATGTATTTAGGAGTAGAATTGCTTGGTCATGCTGTAACTCTGAGTTTAGCATTTTAAGGAACAGCCAGACAATTTTCTAAAATTATTCACCATTTTACATTCATGGCAGCAATGTAAACAGTTCCAATTTCTCCTCATCCTCACCTGTTATTACCTTTTTTTTTCTTCCTTCTTTAAATTGTAGCCATCCTAGTGGCATGAAGTAATACCTCACTGTGGTTTTGATTATCCATTCTCTGAGGATTAACAATGACTCACATCTATATATGAAAATTTCTTCAAAGATAGGTATCTTTTGAAGAAATACTCAAATCTTTTGCTCTTTTTTAATTGGGTTGTCTTTTTTATTATGGAGTTAGAAGACCTTTTATACATCCTTATCAGATATATGATATACAAATATTTTCTCCCATTCTGTGAGTTATTTCTTTACTTTCTTCACAGGGTCTTTTGACGGATAAAAGGTTTAGTTTGGATGAAGCCTTATTAATCTATGTTTTCTCTTTGGCTGCTTATACTTTTGGCATCATATTCACATTGTTCCTTAAAGAATAAAACAAACATTAAACCAGGAGTATATAGCCAAGATTTCTATTCCCAAATTTGCAACTACATAAATGTGTGACCATAAGTCATTATTTAAACTCATTTGGAACTCATTTTCCACATATTTGAAGAGAAGTTGAGTTCAACAGCGTACATACTCTGTAATTTTGTGATAAATTATCTCTATGAAACCCCCTAGGTTAGTATTTCTCCACCTGCCTAACATTTGGCAATCTCTGGAGACATTTTTGGTTGTCACAACTAGGAAGGTATGTTACTGGCATCACATGTCCTGCTAAACATCTTACAGTGCACAGGATGGCTCCCACAACAAAGAATGACACCAGCCAAAAATGACACTAGTGCTGAGATTGAGAAACCCTGCTTTAAAATTATGATTCTCTTATTCCAGTTTAAATGGTAGTCTTTGATTTTGTCTGTAGGAACCATATCACTTTGTGTTCTTAGCCTAACACCGGAGGCACTAGCCTGATGGAGGCAAAAGAAGGGGAAGGTATCAATAATTCTTATAAGTCAGGAGAATTTTTGAAAATGTTTTCAGGACTTGTAAAAAGTACTGTGTCTTTATCATGAAGAAAACAATTTTCAACATAGACACCTCCAGGAAAAGCCTTATAGATGTATTCTTGTTATTGAGTCTTTTTCTTTAGGGTTTCTGGAACAAAGTAGTTTTGTAAAATAGTATATGCTATGATGTATATCTAATCAATAATAATAGGGGAAAATAAACCAAAATAGCTTGATAGAAGGAACTTGCTCTTTGTATGTCTTTGTATTAGTAACTTTTCTGAATTCAAAAAAAGTTAATATTATACTAGTTGATCAGTTTATTTCAACTTTCTTCCCATACCACCTACTGGAATATATTAATTCACTTGAGTTCCACAAATAATTTATCTAAAATACATCAGACAAACCGGGGTGCCTAGGTGGCTCATTTGGTTAAGCGTCTGACTTCAGCTCAGGTCATGGTTCATTAGTTTAAGCCCCGCATCAGGCTCTCTACTATCAGTGCAAAGCCTACGTTCGACCCTATGTCCCCCTCTCTCTCTGCCCTTTCCCTGCTTGCTCTCCCTTTCTCAAAAATAATTATTTTTTAAATAAATAAAAATCGAAAATACAATACATCAGACAATAGCTTGAAATATGTCCTCAGCATTTCTAAAGATCTTGGCATGTAATAAGCTACTAAAGTTTCAGGTGTTTTCTTCCTATGATAACACAGTTGATTATTTTATGCCCTCCACCATTAGATGTAATTAGCAGCACCACTACCACAACTACCACCATCATCATAGACCTACTGTTCTATGCACTTTATGAATATATACCATTTTTCCTCACAAAAATCCTATGAGGTAGTTTTTTTTTACTCCTGTTTTACAGATAAAAGAAAGATGTATAATAAATTGGTAAAATACTTGCTAAGCCATATTTTCGTATTTAACCTTTTCTTATGTATCAAAACTATTTCATATTTTAACAATGGAGAAAATATATTTATTGTTAAATTTCTAAGCATTTATGTCCCTAATTTTCTACCACCCCAGGTAATGGCAATTAATGCCCAAGTTATTTCCTAACAACCAACACCACAGAAATGCAAAAATTTTATAAGAGAATATCATGAAGAACTATATGTGAACAAATTGGAAAACCTGGGAGAAATGAAAAAATTCCTAGAAACATATAAACTACAAACCTGAAACATGAAGAAATAGAAAACTAGAACAGACCAATAACCAGAAAAGAAATTAAATCAGTGATGAAAAAATCCCAACAAATAAAAGTGCAGGGCCAGATGGCTTCACAGGCTAATTCTATCAAACATGTAAAGAAGAATTAACTTATTCTTCTCAAACTATTCCAAAAACTAGAAAAGGAAGGGAAACATCCAAAGTCACTCTATGAGGCCAGCATTGCCTTGATACCAGAACCAGATAAAGGCTCCAGTAAAATAGAGAGCTACAAGCCAATATCCCTGATCAACATGGATGCAGAAATTCTCAATACAATACTAGCAAACCATATCCAACAATACATTAAAAAAATCATTCATAGTGATCAAGTGGGATTTATTCCTGGGTTGCAATGGTGGTTCAATATTCTTAAATCAATAAATGTGATACACCACATTAATTAAAGGATGAGAACCATATTATCCTTTCAATAGATATAGAAAAAAACACTTGACAAAGTACAATATCCATTCATGATAAAAGCCCTAAATAAATGGGTTTACAGGGAACATACCTCAACATAGTAAAGGCAACATATGGAAAAACCCACAGCTAATATCATCCTTAATGGGGGAAAACAGAGTTTTTCCTCTGCAGTCAGGAAAGAGACAGGGATGTCCACTGTCACCACTGTTATTTAACATAGTACTGGAAGGGCATGGTCACAGCAATGAGACAACAAAAAGAAATAAAAGGCATCCAAATCAGCAAAGAAGAAGTAAAACTTTCACTCTTTGCAAATGACATGGTACGCTACATTGAAAACCCAGAAGACACCAAAAAAAACTGCTAGAACCAATAAACTAATTCCAATAAACTAATTCAGGAAAGTTGCAGGATATAAAATCAATCGGCAGAAATCTGTTGCATTTCTATATACCAGTAAGGAAGCAACAGAAAGAGAAATTAAGAAATCAATATCATTTACAGTTACACCCAAAACAATAAGATACCTAGGAAAAAACTTAACCAAAGAGGTGGAAGGCCTGTACTCTGAAAACTATAAAACACTGATGAAAGAAATTGAAGATGACACAATGAAATGGAAAAACATTCCATACTTATGGATTGAAAGAATAAATATTGTTAAAATGTCTATACTACCCAAAGCAATCTCCACATTTAATGTAATTCCTATCAAATCCTAGCAGCATTTTTTACAGAGCTAGAACAAACAATCCTAAAATTTGACTAGAGCCACAAAGGACCCTAATAGCCCAAACAACCTTGAAGAAGAAAAGCAAACCTGGAGGCATCACAATCCCAGACTTCAAGTTATAAAACAAAACTATAGTAATCAAAACAGTATGGTACTGGCACAAAAATAGACACACAGATCAGTGGAGCAGAGTAGAAAACCGAGAAATGAACCCACAACTATGTGGTCAGTTAATCTTCCACAAAGCAGGAAAGAATATCCCATGGGAAAAAGACAGTCTTTTCAAAGAAAAGTCTCTTCTTTTCTTTGGTTCTAGCAGAAAAAGACAGCATTGCAAAACCTGGACAGCTACATACAAAAGAATGAAACTGGACCACTTTCTTACACCATACACAAAAAATAAATTCGAAATGGAGGAAAGACCTAAATGTGAGACAGGAATCCTTTAAAATTATAGAGGAGAACAAAGGCAGTAACCTCTTTGACATCATCTGTAGCAACTTCTTTCTAAATATGTCTCCTGAGGCAAGGGAAACAAAAACAAAAGTAAACTATGGGGACTTCATCAAAGTAAAAAGCTTCTACACAGTGAAGAAACCAATCAACAAAACTAAAAGGAAACCTGTGGAATGGGAGAAGGCTTTTGCAAATGATATATCTGAAAAAGGATTAGTATCCGAAATATATAAAGAAGTTATACAAACTCCACCAAAAAAAGAATAATCCAGTTAAAATATAGGCAGAAGGCATGAATAGACATTTTCTCAAAAAAGACCTACAGATGACTGACAAACACATGAAGAGATGCCCAACATCACTCATCAGGGAAATACTGAAGTAGAATGAGGTATCACCTCACACCTGTCAGAATTGCTAAAATGAACAACACAAGAAACAACAGGTGTTGGTGAGGATGTGGAGAAAGGGGAATTCTCTTGCATTGTTGATGGGAATGCAAACTGGTACAATCTGGAAAATATAATAGAGGTTCCTCAAAAAGTTAAAAATAGAACTACCCTAGGATCCAGCAATTGCACTACTAGGTATTTACCCAAAGAATAAAAATAGTACTAATTCAAAGGGATACTTTTGTACCCTAATGTTTATAGCAGCATTATCTACAATAGCTAAATTATGTAAATGATCCAAGTGCACATCAACTGATGAATGGATAAAGAAGAGGTGATATATATATTTACACACACATACTATATGTGTGTGTGTGTGTATAATATTACTTAGTGATGAAAAAGAATAAAATCTTGCCATTTGCAACAACATTGATGGAGCTAGGGAGTCTAATGCTAAGTGAAATAAGTCAGAGAAGGGAAAATACAATGAATTAAAATTCACTCAAATGTGGAATTTAAGAAATGAAACAAATGAACAGAGGTGGCTAAGGAAAGACAGAGTGAGGTAAACAAAAAAACCAGACTCTTAACTATAGAGAACAAAATGTGGGTTGCTGGAGGGAAGGTGAGATGGGGGAAATAGGTGATGAGGATTAAGTATGCACCTGCACCTGTTGTGATGGGCACTGGGTGTTGTATTGAAGTGTTGAATCACTATGATGTACACCTGAAACTAATATTACACTGTATTTTAAGCAACCAGAATTTAAATTAAAAACTAAAAAATGTAAAACCTGAGTTATTTCCAATTATTTTCAAAAAGGGATGTCTTAGAATTATTTGTTTCTCTCTAAAGTGTATACATGGACCTTGAAGCTGCTGTAACATTTTACCGTCTCTGAGCATGCACATGCATGCATGTGTCTATATAATTTTTAACTTGCACAGCTTCTGCAAAATATAAGTAATGGAAGGATTCGTGTTTAACTTTGTACAGGAAGCAGTAAAAGAAAACAACAAGAGAAAAGAAATGGAAGAGAAGACTAGGAGAGCAAAGCTCGCAAAAGAGAAAGCTGAACAAGAAAAGTTAGAACGCCAGAAGAAAAAGAAACAACTCATTGATATAAACAAAGGTATGAAGTGCTTTAATTTTTTTAAGATATATAAAGTAATTTCATTTAATTAATTTTGGATTATAAAGTAAATAATAATTGTTTTGGGTAGAAATTTCACAATATTATTAGTTATTTGTGTCAAATTTCTCTTGTGACAATATCTTTATTTCTTACTACCCTACACTGAGAACACAGGATTTTTGAGAATCAATGCAAGGTAATATATTGTTGAAATGGTCTCTTTCCCTTCATTTATTTTATCAAATGATATCATGTTATGTTCTTGATGATGCAGTGGTGAGGAAAGAAGAGGGTGAGATGAAAATAGAAAACCCAGTATTAGGAGATGAGCCCTATGGCTCTAATCTCATTTTGTTGACACACGTCTGGTGATAATGCAAGTAATAACAGTTTTCCTTGGGGCTTTGAACATTTCAAGTCATAATAGATATTGACAGCACTATTATAAGTTGAAAAAAAAATACAGAGACATCTTATTCAACTGTGAGCCTAAGAACAAAGATGCTGTATGTCATCATATAAAGTAAGTTGTTTTCTTGGTTAATAAGATTGACTGTATATTATTGGTGGGGGTTTTAGTTTTGTTTTCTTTTCTAGGAAGAGCAGGTAAATAAAGTGTTTGGCATCAGGTAGCTACACTCGGAAAATTAAGAAAACTTAAGAAAAAGCATAGCCATTGCCACTGAAGGTTAGAGAATTTAAAAGCAAAACAAAATCTGAACAAGATATGAGAACATGATTAATATGGACCACCTATTTCTTAAGGTAATGACAGTAAACATTGCAAGTACTGTGTAATGTTGACCATGTGCCAAGCACCATTCTAAGACTTTGAACTTGTTTTAAGTCAGTTAATCCTTATAACATAAGAGGTGGGTACTGTTTTTACCTCATCCAGTTTGGGAAATAGAGGTTCATAGAAATTAAAGAACTTGCCCACCATCACACAAATAAGTGTAACACCAAGATTAGAATCCAAGTAGTCTGGCTATAGAATCTTTGCACTTATAAATGCCATTGTCATATAATAGCTAGCAACAGCCACTAACGTGAAGCACTATGTACCAGGAACGGTTGCAGGAGTTTTACATATATGAACATCTAATCCTTATAAAACCCTATTAGGAAAAGGCTAGTATCTCATTTTTAATGAGGAAACTGAGGGACACAGAAGTTAAGTAACTTACCCAAGTTCACAAAGACAGTAAGAGGTAAAATCATGGTCTTGACCTAGGCAGTCTGTGGCCAAATTTAAAATTATTATTATTTTTATTATAACTATCAATTATAAATTATTAACCATTACCAACTATTCTGTAGTAATGTATCTTAATGGCTAATCTTTTGAAATTATGTCTATACTATTAAGCTTATTATTTATACCTTTAAAATATATAAACATTTTCAGGAATTTTCTATAGTTTATCTTTTCTATCCCAGGAAATAAATATAACATCATTTTAAAAGAAGAAAAAAAGTTAAAAGCTAAGGTTAAAAAGAGTAGCATCAACATAATTTAGCAAACAAACTTCATAATTAGGATCAAAAGAATTGGTCCTAACTGAAGATACTCTAGGAAAAGCAATGGATATTTCATAGGAAGTTCTCACTTAAAAGGTGATGGAGTCAGTGGATTAGGACTAAAAGTTACTCCCTTTTGTGCATGGACTAGTAGTGAGATAAGAGTGTGGAAGAAGTGGTGCCTGGGTGGCTCAATTGCTTAAGCATCTAACTCTTGATTTCGGCTTAGGTCATGATCTCACTGTTCATAAGATTGAGCCCTGCATTAGCACGGAGCCTGCTTGGGATTCTCTCCCTCTCTCTCTGCCCTTCCCCCACTCATGCGTTTTCTCTCTCTCTCCCTCTTTCCCTCTCTCCTTCTCTCCCTCTCTCCCTCTCTCCTTCTCTCGCTCTCTCCCTCTCTCTCTCAAAAATAAATAAACTTAAAAACAGGGTCTGGAAGTAGGGGCAAGATGGTGCATTCCCTTGGCTATGCTAAGGCCTTTACCCTGAAAACTATGGGAAGCCTATAAGTATTTATAAATGGAAAAGTGATACGCTCCATTGATTTCTTAGAAAGATCATTTTTACAGAAACATAGAGAATGGATTGTAAAGAGAAGGGCCTGTGACAAAAGAGGTTATAAAGTTATTATCATAATCCTGTTAAGAGATGATGGCAGCCTGAATTAATTCAGTGGTATTAAGGTTAGAAAAGTTACCAATAAGGGGCACCTGGGTGGCTCAGTCAGTTGGGCGGTCAACTTCGACTCAGGTCATGATCTTACGGTCTGTGAGTTCGAGCCCCGCACCGGGCTCTGTGCTGATGGCTCAGAGCCTGGAGCCTGCTTCGGATTTTGTGTCTGCCTCTCTCTCTGCCTTTCCCCTGCTCATGCTCTGTCTCTCTGTCTCTCAAAAATGAACAAACGTTAAAAAAAGAAAAGTTACCAATAAGAGATATATTTGAGTTCTATTGGATATGGATATACAGAGACAAATATATTTAAAGGAATTGGCTCATGTGATTATGGAAGCTGACAAGTCCAAAGCCTGCAGAGTAGGGTATCAGGATGGACTCAGGGAAGAGCCAGTGTTCCAGTTAAGTCCGAAGGCAGTTGGCTTGCAGAATTCCTTCTCACTCAGGGAAAGCCAATCTTTTCTTTTTTAAATGTTTGTTTATTTTTAGAGAGAGAGAGTGACAGAGTGCTAGCAGGGGAGGGGCAGAGAGAGAGGGAGACAAAGAATCCGAAGCAGGCTCCAGGCTCTGAGCTGTCAGCACAGAGCCCAACATGGGGCTTGAATCCACAAACCTTGATATAACCACATGGGCTGAAATCCGACACTGAACTGATGAACCACCCAGGTGCCCCAGGGGAGGTCAAGCTTTTGATCTATTCATGCCTTCAGCTGTTTGGATGAGGCCCGCCCTCATTATGGAGAACAATCCACTTTATTCAAAATCCACTTATTTAAATGTTAACTCATCCCAAAACACCCTCACAGAAACATCCAGAATAGTGTTTGGATAAATATCTGGGCACTGTGGCCCAGCCAAGTTGACACATAAAATTAACCATTACCAGAGGGGTATTAAATGGTAGAAGTGAGGGGCACCTGGAAAACAACAGCGAAAGGTGAAGAAAAAAAAAAAAAAAAGAGAGCTCATATCTGTTTCTGTCTTCATAGAAGGAGTTTAAACCTGGGGCAGTTTAAGAAGGTGGTAACAGGAAGGAAAATTTTCATAGAAGTGCTGGAGAAAAAAGGCAGTAGGAGTTACAATGGATTGACTTTTTAAATTTTTTTTAATATCAGCACCGTTTTACCAGTACATAATTATGTATTGATTTTTTTGTCATATTAGGTTATTTTATTTATCCAACAAACATTTATTGCACCATCTCTCAAATAATTATAATTGGAGCATGCACAGTAACACACTATTTACGTAAATGTAAAATTTAGAAAAGTAATTTAAATGCAGCAAAAAATATGCTAAATCAATAAATGTCCTCTAAAATGTGTAATAATATGTAAACGATGCAAAATTCCAGGTATAATCTATGTTGACAACCTTTAATTATGTTAGTACAGATGATAATTAGCTTAGGGACCACTAAAAATAAATAATTCTATAGGTAGAGCAAGAAAGCTTACCAAATATTTGTAACATTTGTGAATAAGTCTCTTTCTTTTCATGTTTATGGAAGTCAGGAAATTAATTGCAACGACTTAGAGGAAGTGATAAAAGGAAATGCATTTTTAAAAGGGTGTTTTGAAATTGGAAACTCTAAGTGTGTCTCTTATGCAAAAATTATTTCATCACGACCTATTTTCCTCCTCCTTATATAAGATTATATGGAAATTCGGATTGCCTATTTACTTCTAGTATGATGACAAAGAAAGAACTATCTTAGTCAGATTTGATGTTACATCATTCTTCTGAGAGTGAATTAGCAAAATTTAGCCAACAGACTTAAACATTTAAACTCTATTATTAGTGGTAAATTGCACTTTTGTTTTTCTGTTTCCCAAGTTTTAAGTTACATCTTATAACTCAATGAATTCATTACATATTACATTATTTTGATCTAAATAAGTAAAAACTGTGTTTCCCCAGACATTAAATTACAGTAACCAAAATTATAGATTAGGATACCCATATAAATAACAGATTTGATCTCAATAGTATTTAAAGCACTCCCAATAATATAAATCACTGAGAAAATATAGGTAACATCATTCTGGCATATTGTACAAATGCTAATGAACAGCGCACAGATGATAATGCAAAGTTAAACAAGTGGGTATACTTGATAGACTTAGAAAAGAATCATTGACCTAATAAAGCCTTATCCATGGAAGAAAAAAAGGATATCTGGCTGATATTCTGTTTATTTAAATTGTCTTGCTCACTACTGTAGCATACATTTCAAGGTATCTGTGTTTATTAAAACTCAGAACTTGTTCTTTTTGTCCTCTAGGTTTGTTTTTTCAGTGGAAATTTGTGGGGCTTTTTCACAAATAAAATTATTTAGTACAGTAAAGATTTGCCCAGGCCTTAGGGCTTTTAGCAAACTGATTTATTTGATATAAATTTGGAACGTTGTTATTGAAAAATTTTTTTAATGTTTATTTATTTTTGAGAGAGAGAGAGAGAGAGAGAGAGAGACAGCATGAGTGGGGGAGGGGCAAAGAGAGAGAGGGAGAAAGAGAATCTGAAGTAGGCTCCAGGCTCTGAGTTGTCAGCACAGAGTCCAACGCAGGGCTCAAACCCAGGAACCATGAGATCATGACCTGGGCCAAAGTCGAATGTTTAACCGACTGAGCCACCCAGGAGCCCCTGGAACTTGGTTATTTGAATGAAACCTTTTTTGGGTCTGATTTAGGCAACATTAAGCACTATTGCTGCCATTCATTCAATAAACTCTTATTGAATTTTTGAGTTTAGGCACTGGGTTCAGCCATCCAGGTTCAAGAGGAACTCCCACAGCTGTAGCCATCCAGTGAGAAATACACCCTCTGTGTGATTCTGCTGAGCCCCAATGATATGTTATCTAAGACAGATCTTTCATTGGGTTAGCCTGCAAATGAAATGAGTTCAACCTTTTTTACTTTGGAGCTAGGCAAACCTGAGTTCAGATTCTTACTCTGCCCCTTAAAAACAGTGTAACTTTGGCAATTCACCTAACCTCTCTGGTCGTCAGCTTCCTTGCCTATGAAGCAAGGAAAAGTACAGCATCTATCTCCTAGGATTTTCGTAAGAATTAAATGAGAGAATATATGTTAATCTGTTAGTACTTTCCTGGCACACGGTTAGCACTCAATAAGTATTAAGTATTGTCGTCCCATTCATAATAATAGTTATTTAAGTGAACATATTAAGGGAAACTATCAATGGCAATAATCACAACAATAAAATCTCATTTTCTAGAAAGCCTAGGGAAAGAGGTATTTTTATTAGTCTGATTTTGTAATTATATAGAAAGCCATTTGTACGTTAGTCTTGATCATTTGTAATCTTTCTAAACTCTGTTAGTCCACAGCCCTCCTCTTGTCCTCCCAACCACCTCACTCCCACCAGTGTTTTTGGCCTTATATTTTACACAGGTGAAAATTTGTACACTATAGGGCTTATATTATAATTTTGAACATATAACCTGCATACAGTATATAAGTACCTGATAGATCTTTAGGACTTTGTTATTGTCTCTGGGCCATTATTCAGAGCATCAGTGAATATGCACACAGGTATCAGAGAGTGGAATTTATACCAAATCCAGAATGCCCTTTTGATTAGAGGTTCCAATTATTTTTTCCTATGGCCACTTATCACTAGTAATTTTTTTTTTCTGACCTCACACTAAAATAATAAATTTCTGACATCAGTTCACTGGAAATAAGTATTAAACTCTCTTTCTTTCTACCTGATTTATCAGTAAAACAAATTTCCACATCTATGAAAAATTTATTTTAAACAGAAGACAATAGGGGCACCTGGGTGGCTCAGTCAGTTAAGCGTCTGACTTCAGCTCAGGTCATGATCTCGAGCTTCTTGAATTTGAGCCTCACATCAGGCTCTGTGCTGGCCACTCAAAGCCTGGAGCCTGCTTCAGATTCTGTGTCTCCTTCTTTCTCTGCCCCTCCCTCACTTGTGTTCTGTCTCTCTCTGCCTCTCAAAAATAAATAAACGTAAAAAAAATTTCTAATGCCCAGCAGAGCATTTAAAAAAAAAGAAGATAAAACTAAATATAAGAAACAAGATAGGTAATATACTTTAGATCTTGAAAGTTCTTATATTCTAAATGCAGAAACTCGGATTTGCAAAAACCATAAGAGCTGTCTTCTGTATGTTGAACATTTAATAAGATGTCATCAGTTCTTATATATAAGATGAACAATGTTGGCAGTTACAAATTTGGCTTTTCTTTACTGTATGTGCTCGTTGCCATGCATGCGTTGTGTAACTTTACTAGGCAGAAAACCATGAAAATATCAGAGCAAGTTCGTGAAAAGAATCAAATTTGACTATATAAGAAAAGACCAAAGCACATTGTAGGTGGCCTAATCATTTATTAGAAACTCACTTTGGTTCCATATTTTAATATTCTGTTTTAATAAAGTATGGAATGAATAACAGTTATTCTATACCAACATTGCAATTAATTTAGCTCTGTTCTCAGTCAAGTGTATTTAGATTCATGTCAGTAATCACACCTAACAGATTCATAGAACTAACAAACTGCACTGAATCCAACTGACTCTCTAACGATTTTTTTTAATTATATTTGTTCCACCCACATTGAATCCCTGAGCCCCTGGGCTGCTTCAGATTCAGGACAAAATCTATTGTTACACTAAATATACAAAAGGATTATTATGGATGAAAACCTTTCTGTGATTTTTAATTAAATGTTACAAGTATTTATTGAGTGCCCACAACATGCTAAGCAGAGTGACACACACTAATCATAGTATTGCTGTCTGATAACTCAGCACCATTAACTCACTTATGGGGTCACTAACTGTCACCTTTTCCCTCTCTGTGTGTGTCTTATGTGAGAAATAATGTATCTTGCTGCATATTTATGTATGTGTGTGTATATATCTATCCACTCACACAGGACCATGTGTGGCATCTAACATATATTTCATTTTTTCACCTGTTTTATATATGAAACCTTCTATTTTTTTCTTCTTTAGGTCTGTCTTCGGTCACTCTGTCCACACATGAGCATTAAGTATATGATATCTTGACTAATTCATGGAGAAAAAAAAAACACATCTTAGTTTTAAGAAAGTAGTTATTCCTTTGTTATAATATTAGAAGAACGTCATAATCTAAACTTCGAATACCTGATTGTCACCTAAATCACCTTTTTCAGAGTGACTCAGAGGATGCTGGAATGATTCATTTAGGAGGCAAAAGGTGATCATCCTTTTAAAAGCACAGTTTGCTATGGATAGCATAATACTTATATTTGTTTCAATCAGTATTGAAATCTACTTAAGATGTACATTGTGTAAAAAAAAAAATACTTCCCTGTATCAGAGGAGATTATTTCTGAACTCCTGAATGCAATTTAGCCTTTTCTACTTGCCAAGTCCTAGACAGGGATGCCTAGGAATTACTTGGATTATCACTAAACAGGATGGATGCATATAGGTCTACAGAGCTGGAAACATGACCCTGATGATAGAGGGGCAGGGTCCCAGGGCTCCTTTTCAGATTTTATGGTTCTATCACAGAAGAATTGTATTCTCTGAGTCTGCTGGGTTAAGCTATACTGTCATATGAAAGTCATAATACAGTGTTTTATTTGGATGTTTAATCTCTTTTTATTTTTTTTTAATTTTTATTTATTTTTGAGAGAGAGAGAGAGAGAGAGCAAGTAGGGGAGGGGCAGAGAGAGAGAGGGAGACACAGAATCCAAAGCAGGCTCCAGGCTCAGAGCTGTCAGTACAGAGTCTGAAGCAGGGCTCAAACCCATGAACTGTGAGATCATGACCTGACCTGAAGTCAGATGCTCAACTGGCTGAGCCACCTAGGCACCCCTAATCTCTCATTTTTATGACATAACCCCCATCCCAATTTTTAAGCTAATAATTTTATGCAGTTGAGTGTTTGAAGTAGAAGAATTTTTTAAACTTCCTTGTTTATCTCACTAATATCTGCAGATTTCCTGGTTTGAGTTGCTACCTCCTCTGATTTTCTGGAGCAGTATTTCTGTGAAAGAAAAATGTGTTCCCTGCGGTCCTCTTTTGTCAAAAATCCTTTGCAATTGCTTTCTTCTGCCAATTGAACCTTTTTTGAAAAGCATCAGTAAAGAGAGCTTGCCTAGCCTTTGCTAGACAGGAGTAGCTCTAGGTGCATTTAAACAATCCAACTTGAAAAGGGGATTTCTCTCTTTTTATTTGAAAACAATTGAAAATGAAAGGTGTACGTCTCAGGACAGAGTGCTTAACTGACCTTGCTCTACTAAACTTCAGTATGGTATATGTAACTGCCTCCCCGGTGTCCTCCCCTGTGTTCTTTTCTTTCCTTTTTTTTTTTTTTTTTTTTTTTTCCTGCCCAATGTTTTAAAAAAGATGCTTTGTTTGAAGCACTTGGTTCTGAGTTAGACCTCTATCTGACATAACTGGAATCCATTATGTGGTTAGCTCTTGTTATACTGTTCTTTTGCATCTTTTTCTCACTCAAATAGTCAATGCCATTTTGATCTAAGGGCTATCTGATCATATTTTGAAAGGAAATGGAGATCAAGCTATAGAAATGGACTATGGCTACATTAAGTGTTAAGTGTAACCATGCTACACCCCCCCACAGTACTTACAGCCTGTTTGTTGTTGTTGTTGTTGTTGTTTGTTTGTTTGTTTTGTTTTGTTTAGTAATCTAGTGTAAGCTTCTGTGGCTCAAGGAAGTTGAAAACCATCCATGTTTACTTGAGTAACCCTGACAAGTAAATGAAACCTCCCCAAAAGTACCTCTCTCATCAAGGGTAGAAAAGGCGTGGTGGTACAGAGTTGACAGTGTACTCCCTAGCTATCCTCCATCATCCCCTCTTTCCTTTTAAGACCACAGAGGAACAAAGTAAACATCTTTATAAGGAAATATCCAGGTTCTTCCTTTTGAAATCATAGATTATTGTAACCTTAGAAGAAGATATTGTTTTCCCTGTACCTTAAATATTTTTAATGTTTATTTATATTTGAGAGAAACAGAGCACAAGTAGGCAAAAGGCAGAGAGAGGGAGACAGAATCCAATGCAGGTTCCAGGCTCTGAGCTGTCAGCATAGACCCCGACACGGGGCTCTCGAACTCACCAGCCGTGAGATCATGACCTGAGCCAAAGTCGGATGCTTAACCAACAGACTGACCCACATGGGTGCCCCTGCCCTGGACTTTAGTAAGTTAACACTTCTTCTGAAGAATATGGCCCTTTAAAGACAAAGTAACTAGGGACCAACAGGAGCTTATGCTTACGTCCCTAAATAAAACCAGAAATTTGTATTCTTGAGGAGTCATCACATTTACTCAGATAGTAGTATGTCTTATAGAAAAGCACTGTATTATTTAAATGGAAAATGGGGCCATATGTCAGGTTTTTGTTTTGTTTGCTTGTTTTAGAAGCAGGGGATAAGGAACTTGTCTCACAAATATGGTAGGGAAAGGAAACCTTTATGTGGAAGTTAGCATCTCTGTATCCCTGGTATTCAAGAAATACCAAGTTTCAGTTCACAAAATCTAAGTCCTTTGTTACAAACATCTCTCTCTCTCTCTCTCTCTCTCTCTTAGCCTGTAGGCAGTATCTGAAACTAGTTTCTGATTCAAATGTAATGTTTTTATATGATACTTATTCACAAAGCCGTCTGGATTTTTTGAGTTGATGATGCCTTTTCATTATTCTACTGCACCTCTCTGCCCTTCTTTGGGATTATTGCAGTGTCTCACTCTGCCTGATACATTGCTTCCTTGTGGGTGACATCATGATTTGCGAGCGATCTGATATATAAATAAGATGGTGAGAACTACCTCAGCAATTCAGTTTCTATTTGAAAGGAATTAATCAGTGCCTTTATGTTTTCTTATATTTTCCTCTACATTGTGTTTTCACAATTATATTAGGCACAATAGGAGGACCTCTTTTCACTTTCAGTCCATTTCTAAAGAGCATTTGGTTGATTCAAAATCTTCTTGGAAATGTAAAACCCCATGTTTTATAATAGATTTCTCCTACTGTATATGTTTATGTCATGCTGGAATGTGCCATTCAGCAATAGCTAATAAGTACTAATTTTCTAGCAGCATCTCAGGCATATAGATGCTTCAATCAGCATGTTTTCATTTTCACTGATATTAAAGTTGTGTTTATCTAGAAAGAGTGATAAGAAATAGTGTATCAAACTTTGACCTTAACTCTTATCTATGTAGACGTAATATATTCATTGGTGTTTTGTAAGATTTGATAGGTATGGAAATATGTGTGTGAGATCAATAAAACTTTACTTCAAATTGTTAAAAAGCATATATGGATATGGATTTGCTGGATGAACTCATCAGCAAAGATGCCTTTTGTGTATAGCTCCCATCCCCGTTGCTAATTGGCAGGCTAATGTACTGCTTTCATACAGTTTGAGTTTCTTCATTTTGAAAGAACACTGCATTTCTTTTTTTTTCTTTTTCTTTTTTTTTTTTTTTTTGATACCTTGTGACACTTGGGAAGGTGCCTCAGGAACTGTACCACAGTGGGGGAATTCAAATTCCTACACTTCAGATTCTTGGCATTCTCCGAGGAAAGTAGTTCTCAAAGTGTAATCCCTGGAGCAGCAGTTTTAACATAATCTGGGATTCGTTAGGAATCCAGATTTTCAGACCTCACTCCAGACCTACTGAATAAGAAATTGCATAGGGATAGCAATCCATGTTATGACAAGCTGTGCAGGTGATTCTGATACACACTAACATTTAAGAACCCCCGAGTCTAATGACTAGATTCATCTTATTTTACAAGTATGCCACCAGAGACATGCACATCACTTGCTCAAGGTTATAAAGCTAGTTTAGTGCTAAATAGGAGAGCGTGGAGTAGAGCCTGCCTCAGCCAACTGCTCTTTCTACTACACTACTCCATATTGCTAGTGCTTAAAACTGTTTTTAATTATTTAAATTTAGTCATGACAGATTATTATACATGTGAAAATGAGAGGCTTATCTTCCAAGTTTTCCATTCCTATATTTTTTTTAATTTAAAATAGTTTATTTTCAAATTGGTTTACATAAAACACCCAGTGTTCATCCCAACATGTGCCCTTTTTTAATGCCCATCACCCCCTCTCCGCCCCCCATCTCCCTCACCCTCAGTTTGTTCTTAGTCTTTGAGAGTCTCTTATGTTTTATCTCCCTCCCTCTCTGTGTCTTTTTTTTCTTTCCCCTCTTCCCCTCCCCCTGGTTTTTGCTTAGTCTCACCAAGTCCACCTATTCGTGGAAACATATGGTATCTGTCTTTTTCTGACTGACTTATTTCACTTAATGTTAAGTGAAATAAGTCATTCCTATAATTTTTGAAACTACTGCTAGTGACAGGATCAACCAGAATCAAGTAGTTTTCAGTGACAAAGAGGGAGGATATCCTTGGCATTGAAAGTTTACAGGGAACTCAGAATCTTTGTGTTATCTTATATGGCTTTGATAGATTGATATCATCATGTTCTTTAAACTACAACATACAAAAATGAAGTGAAGCAACTGATTTACCAAAGAATGATCATTTGTGTTTTGTGTGTGTGTGCATGGTTTGTAAAATGAACTGCAAAAGAATTTTTTAAGTAGTAATGTCCCTGTTATATTCAAATAGAATTCTTTGGTCATGAGGAGGGGATAGACCATGAATTATATAATTGTTTAAGAACACATCTATTGGAGAGCAAGTATTCCTTAGTAAGTATTAGTATACTTGTTCTCTAATTTTCCTTATTTGATATACTTTAAGGCCTTTTTTTTTTACACTTAATGAATGTTCTCATATATACTTCAGGTAACAAATAAACTTGTTCGTATGTTTTGCATAAGTGATACAGTTAATGAAAGAAGCAAGCTCTGCACCCTTTTGTTCATGGAACAAAATGAACATTTTAACTTGACTAAACATGAAAATCTTTTAGCAAGGATCTGTGTCAAAAGAAAAATCTCTTCCTGCAAGTGACCACTTTTATTTATTTCAAAATATCTACCTTCTCTCATCAATTCCAGCGTGACCTCTATAGTAAATAAAAAGGGAGCTTTTCCCATGAGAACTTCTGTCAAGAAATAATCTTCTTTGGTCCTCTTCTGATATATCAAGAAATAGTTCTCATCTCTCTTAAAGTAGATTCAAACATTTTTCTCCAGTTAATACTTTACATACTCTGATCAAAAAGCTTTAAATTTCTCATATATTTTTCCAAAGAGACTCCTGTTTCTCCTTTTTATTCCCCAGTGACTTAAGGTGTCATACCTGTCAATAGTTTATACCACGTTCTCTGTAAGCAATGTAATAAGGCTCATGGTATTTCATCCTGCAGCATTATTTCTGGGTTGGTTTGCACTTGATGCTAAGTTCACTTAAAGTGTTATCAATTCTTTGAATCTGTTTTCTTTGATTTGGTTTCCATAAATCATTAGGATGCTCTCTAGATTATCTGGGCCAGTTCCCTGCCTCAAGGTATGCTTGTATGTAACTCTGTTAGACAAATGGTTAGACAGCATGTTTCTAAATGTCCCAGGAGAAGGAAAGTTTAATAGCACCAATAATCCTTATATAGTGAGAGATGTCCAGGAAAATAACAACTGCACTTATGGTCCTCACAAGTTCCATTGTTCTTGAATGCAATTATGGTTTCTTTGTTTTTATTGAAAGTACTTTACATGTCTTCTTCCTTTACTTCAGGAAAAGTGTTTTATTTTCCTTTTTAAAAGTTTATTAATTTAGAGAGAAAGAGAGAGCATGTACATGTAAGTGGTAGAATGGCAGAGAGAGAGAGAGAGACGGAAAGAGAGAATCCCCAGCAGGCCCCAGACTGTCAGTGAGGAGCCTGACGGGGCTGGAACCCACAAACCCAGGAGATTATAACCTGAGCCGAAACCAACAGTCAGCCATTTAACCAACTGAGCCACCCAGGTCCCTCCAAAGTGTTTTATTGCTAAACCCAAACTTAATTATATAGATAGATGATAGATAGATAGATAGATAGATAGATAGATAGATAGATAGAGGTATACGTAGTTATATATATCTTGGTTAACCATTATTATTGCATATGTTTCTCTTTTTTAATGAAAAACTATTGAATTATTCAGTTTTCCTTAAAAGTTCAGTGATCTTTGTATATTTCGGATGCTCTTTAATATTTAGAATATTCACAGCATGCTCAGGGCTTCCCTCACGGTCAATTGGCTCTAATATTTATTAAAATAATTTTATTTACTATATGTTTGTGTCATATTGAAAATGTTAGGAGATGAAATTGAATTTTGAATATGAAAGGTCCTTCTTTCATCAAAAGGAAATATGCATTTTCTGACATTAATAAAAGTCATGTTGCTATTCTCTTCTAAGAAACTCACTAAAATGACAAAGAACATAAAAAATATATTTAGATGCTTGGCTGAGCTAAGCTGGTTGATTTGTTTCCCTCTCTATTAAGTAATAATACACAAAAATAAAGTTATAAATAATGAGTGAAAAGTGGCAGATAAAATTGATATTCTAGGTAATATTGAAGCAATTGGCATTATTTCATGTGCTCACTATAGAAAAAAATAAATTTTAAATTTTTTGCAAATATTGCTGAATTTTCTTCTGAAAAATACTATAATGAGCAGATTTATTTATTCACTTCTCAGTGAGGTATTGGCTGTATCAAGGTTTTGGAAAAACAAAAATGCATTCTCTTAGTATATTAACTAGTCTATAAAGGCTTGACATTCATTAAAGCTTGCTGAAGGAAAAAAATGAGTTCTAGAGATTGTATTTTGCTCAGTACTGCATAACTTACTTTCACAATCCCTACTTAAGTTTTGATTTCTAAATCTCTCCCCAGTGAAATCATACCTCAAAGATGGTTCATTAAAATGACAAGATAATCTGCCTTGTATGTCTGTGCTGGAGTGGGGGCAAGGGACAGAGTTCTAGGAAATCTTACACAATGGTCCGTAAGCTTTAGAGAAAGAAGCAGAAATTACTGACCTCAGTGAAAAATCTCTACCATGAAGATAACAGAAAGAATGGATGGGCCGACTGTGTGCAGAGTACTGGCTTGCTTTGATCTTGTATTGATGACTCATACAAAGTTAGAACATAGAGGATGGAATTATGGAATATAGGAACTATTAAAAAGACTGTGCCTTTGAAGTTATGCATTTTAGAAAATATTTTAAAATCCATATTTTCATCATTATAGCCTTTTGCATTGTGCAACCTTTCACTTTTGTCTACCCCTCGTCTGTTTTGAAATATTTTCTTAGAGAATCAGTAATAGTTCAGAAGTCTTCATTATACCATGAATGTTAGTTTGAACTGTATGAAGTTGTTGCCATTTGGCCATTCTTTTGCCTGTAAAAATGGTAACCTCACATGATTCAATCTAATAAAAAACTATATGATTCTCAAAACAAAATGATAATATCCTATTACTTTTTATTGTATATGAAACTCATACTCTGTCTTAGTTGATCATTTGCAGACCAAGTTTGACATTTAAGAGAATTTTCTAGCAGATTTTTGACATTAAAAAGGAGAGTTCAGGAGCACCCGGGTGCTCAGTCTGTTAAGCATCCGACTTCAACTCAGATCATGATCTCACTGTTCCTGAGTTGGAGCCCTACATCAGGCTCTCTGCTGTCAGTGCAGAGCCTACTTTGGATCTTCTGTCCCCTTCTCTCTGTGTCCCTCCCCTGCTCATTCTCACTCTTGCTCTCGCTCTCTCTCTCCCACTCCCTCTCTCTTTCTCTCTCTCAAAAATCCTTTTTTTTTTTTTTAAAGGGAGAGTTCAAATAGGAAAACCCATACTCTGTTCATGCAGGGCCACCCTGGGAAACAGATCTTAATGAAGTCACCCAATCAGTTAGCCTGAGTTTTCTGTGGATGCATTCCTTAAGTTTGCATAGTATTTCTTCAGAGAAAATGCAGTGTGGTTGGTTCATCTATCATTTTCATTATTATTGTTCCAAGTAAATATGCCCTGGTCATTCTTATACAATTAAGAGACATTGTTATATCTTGCTTAGAGCTGGATGTTGACAAGGTTTCCTGAGCAACCCGATTCCAAATCACCTCTTAAATGAGGATGATGAATCCATTCAGCACATGTCAACTCCTTCAGGTTTGACTTTGAGGTAGAAGTGACTTCTTCCTCACTTTATACACCTTAATATACACCTCTAGACTTGATATAAAATTCAACAATAAATAGAATTCTCTCAGTTCTCCTTCTTTGTTGAAGATAGCGCTAATGTGACTGCTTAGTAACTGAACAAATATAATGACATTTTAAAGCCTCAAAAGATAGGAATTGCTTTAAAGAAATCATGATATTTTTTCTTCTATTTCTTGAAATAAAAATCATAGTCCTGTTGAAGACCCAGTATTCCATACATCATTAAAGCATCGATAGTGTATTCCTTCTAAAGGATGGGCATAAATTCCCCTTATACTAAAAATCACCAGCTGTCACAAAAGTACTAAATGAAAAATGATCCTTATTCATTTCTTTGTGGATTGCAATTTTCCTGTTTATCTAGGCTGTACCAAGGAAATAAACAACTGAATGAAATCAGATAGTATGCAGATCTTACTGATGAATTTAGGTGAACAAATCATAGAAAGAACAAAATATCATGGTCCTAAATATTTTCCAAGGAGTTTGAGTAACCTGCTAACTCTCCCCTCTTTTGGCAGATATGACTTTTTAATCCCATTTTTGAAGAGTAACAGATATTTGTTTGTAAATATACTTTTACTTAATCTAAAAGAGGAAAAGTGACTACGAATATTAAAAATTATTTCTGTTCAGTGAATAAGCAAAATGCACACTCTTTAATATCCTTTAATAAAGTCAGTTACTCTTCCCTTAATTACATCTTTATCTCAGGTAATTTATCAGTATATGGACTATACAAAAGCAACTTGATTTTTTTTAATATTTTTAATGTTTATTTAATTTTTGAGAGACAGAGCATGAGTGGGGGAGGAGCAGAGAGAGAGGGAGACAGAATCTGAAGCAGGCTCCAGGCTCTGAGCTGTCAGCACAGAACCTGATATGGGGCTCGAACCCATGAACCGTGAGATCATGACCCGAGCCGAAGTCGGACACCTAACCGACTGAGCCACCTAGGTGCCCCAGCAACTTGATTTTCTAAATGGTAGAAATTCAGCTTCTGTAAACACTTGAGCCATTTGCAAAATGTAATGTAAAAAAGAAGGCTGTTCTATTAAATTATTGTTCTGAGAGCCAAAAAACTATAGTATTTTTCTTTCTGTTCTTCAGATATATTACATATCAAGTATATAGAGATTTTCAGAGAGTATTTCATTTTTATTCCATTTGACGCTAAGGTTTTTTATTAGCAAAAAAATTATCTTAATTTTTAACTTACATTACATAGAGAAAAAAATACACAATTACCTATTTGTGGAAGTGCATCTCAGGAGGATGCCTTATAGTTTTTGTTTGCTTGGGTTTTGTGTTTGTTTGTTTTTGCACAGTAATATCTGCTGAGTAAGTACCCAGTGGTTATGTGTTGATACCTTGAAAGAGATATTAAAAACTAAATAAGGAATATGCTGAGTGTATGATTGAAGCAGTGCTGATTAACTGTGTCTAAGTCATACCTGCTGTCCACTTTGGAGCCTCCTGTCTCAAGAGACATGGCTGAAACATATGCGAAATTGTGAATCTTTTCTACTTAAACCAGAGCAAGAAATTAAGTTTCTATTTGTAAGTCTGTCTCTGACCACAGCTCTATCCATTTCAACAAAAACATAACAGTATTTACAGACAGGAATTACAGAACAATAGCTAGGTAGTGGCATGGTTATTTCATAAAATAATATATGATATAACCCATAGGAATTTTTTAATTTAAAAAGAAAACTCAAATGCAGAGGTCAAGTGGACACATCAACTTAAAATAAAGCACTTATGAAACAAAGCTCCAAGGAATGACATTCTTTTTTTTTTAGAATCTTCTTTTTTATTTTATTTATTTTGAGAGAGAGAAAAAGAGAGAATGAGTAGGGGAGGGGGAGGGGGAGATCCCAAGCATGCTCCACTGTCAACATGGAGCCTGATGCAGGGCTCAGACCCACGAACTCTGAGATCATGACCTGAGCCGAAATAAGAGTCAGATGCTTAACCAACTGAGTCACCCAGGTGCCCCAGGAATGCTCATTTTTAAATGCCAGTATTTTATCTGGTTTTACCAGCTTTAAGCAGGTTATTTAAGCATAGTTATCATCCATAATGACTTTATTTTAGAAGATCCATATAATGTTCAGACATTGACATAATTATATCTCTGGGATATTGGTGTCTAATTTTGTAATTCTATACCATTTTCTACTAACTGATTGACTCCCATATAATTCAATGTCATCCATATTATTTACTCAGTAATCTGTAATTATAGACTTCCTCTAATGAAGCGCCCTATGCTTTATTGCCCTGTGTCTTTAGGAGCTCTGTGGGTTTCAATTTTAGAGAATTTGAACTTGGAAGGGCTGCTTTTTCCAGATGAATATTATAAAGTAATGAAGAGGTTAGTCACTGTTGCCTTGATTGTTTTAAAACACCAAAAGGCAATACCACTTAATATACAATTACCATATTACTTTTAATATGTCTTTTTTTTTAATTTAAAGGTTAGATTCAATTAAATGGTAGTGGCAGTATATTAAATTTACTACAAGTATCTGCCTTAGGGATTTATTCATTTATTTTTTTAATTTATTTTTTTTATTTTGAAATTAAATTTTTTCTGTTGCAGACCAACTTCCTTTTATTTAGTAAAGCATATAATTAAGATCTATCTAAATTTTAATATTTTAATAGAGCAGGATATTGTTAACATGTATTTGTATAAATTGTCTAAATTACCTGAATTTAGGTCGTTTCTGTTTCTGTAGCACTCACTCTGGGAATTCAAACCCTTGAATAGATCTGGTGAGCTAAAGAATATTCATATGATAATCTATCTAAAAGCTCTATCCATCTAAACTTGAAGGTATAAAACATCTGCCTTTTCTGTTGTTGCTTTTTTCTTTAGAATTTACATTAACTTTTAATTTCTCAAATTGGGTTGATGAGTGAAGACATACGAGTGTGAACATTCAGGATATGTACAGAATGATAAAGAGAAGTATCCTGGCTGGTGTGTTTGGAGGAGTCGAAGAAAAAATCTGGAAATAACTAAAAGGCCATTAGAGTTTGGATTGAATCTCATAGACACTGAATCTTGGAAAAGGAGATAGTCTTATTAGAGTTCTAGTTTAGTAATAGGAGAGACTAGAAACAGAGAATTCACCAAGTGGATTCATGTGTCAGTAGTCCAGGTTAAGGGATGAATGTTAGGCTTGGAGAAGAAACTCTGATTCTGTGAGATCTAGCCTGTGAAGAAGTGGTACAGCTAAGTCACTGAACTTGGAGATGAAGGTTCCAAGCCTGGAGAATAATAAGAAATGAGAAAATTGTGATGAGAAATCATTATGAATGTGGTTGGGTGCGGAAATCTGTGAGTGATTAAATCAGTCTTAGACATGTTGTCTGAGGTAGCGGGAAATTTTGTAAATAACATTATTCTGGGGTAGCTGATGGTTTGCGCCTGTAGTGGGAATAAGAATTAATAACAGGGATTTGAATTAAGACATCTCCATCATAGAAAGCATAAAAGCCTTGAAACTGATCACTTCTCACCATCCAAGATAGATAGGCCACTGTCCAGTGACACTTTGGTCTGCTTTCTAAATAATTATCTTTCAGCAACTTGTTACAATTCCACCAGGAGACAGCAGTGAGATTGCTGGGTGGACAGACCATTCTAGTTGACTGAGAAAGTACCCAGCCACACTCTGAGTCAGACTGACTCTCTCCTGGATCAGATTTTTGAACTCCTCTTTAGAAATTATTGATGGATTTAGATCAAGGCTTAAAGGTAAATCCTTCCCTCTCCCATTTTGAAACATCAATGTAAATTACACTATTGTGTTATGATAATGCATATCAGAAGTACATACCTTCAGCTCCTTTTATAAGGCAAGTGGCAACAGGCAGCCTCTTAAGCATTACGGACTATGTTTTGTGCCATTTGATCCTCCCCTACTTTCCCAAATTGGGCCAGGGATTGATTTTTTACCCAAGGATAACCATCTATAGGCTGGTCTATTTCATAAGAGATAGCCTGTCCGAAACACTCCTCCCAAAAGTCTACTCTGTACTGATTAAATCAATTTGATTTTCTTGGGGAATTTGGACTCAAAGACACAAAGAAAGAGAATCCATTCACAAATGGCAGAAAGGAAAATAAAAACAAATAACAAGAATAGGTGCACATGGAAAGTGTGAATAAATGGACATCAAGGTAATTAAGTAATAACATTGGATGACTAGGGTTATTGTTGTAGCTGGAGTGTTAGAGCGATGATTGTATCTTAAATGGTGTTTCAATTCTTCATGAAGCTGCTGAAGGCTGTTTCCTCTTGTTTTTGACATATGCATACATCCTTACACTAAACCCCCATCTTTGTTTCTTATAAGCCATCTAACATGTTCATCAAGAAGATTGTACCAGTAGTCAGTTAAATAATAGAAGTTCCTTCTCCTTTTCCTTCCTCCTTGCTCCACTCCATTAGTGGATCTAATTATTTCATGAGAGTAGGGTATAGTAGGGAGTGAGTGAGGGAACTGATTATACCACCTGTTCTCCCCTTCTGGTACTTGGGTCCAGAAGACTAACCAGCAATGGGGGAAGGAAACACCTTGCAGCAAATATAAGATTTATATTTAAACTGCAACCAGAAAATTATGGAATTTTGCCAAATGTCACTAAGAGACATGAAAAGGAGATTCAACGTGGCATGTCTAGGAGTGGTGGTAGAAAAAATAAAAAACAAAAAAAAATTTATATGTATACCTTTACTGAATTGAGACTGCTCAATAAACCAGTTGGTTTATACATGCCGTTTTACAAACTGCTTTTGATTTTTTTTAAAAAAAGCAAAAGTGTAAAATATCACCATATTAGGGGCTCCTAAGTGGTTCAGTCAGTTAAGCGTCCAACTCTTGATTTTGGTTCAGGTCTTGATCTCAGGGTCCTGAGATAGAGCCCCACATCAGACTCTGTGCTGGTCATGGAGTCTGCTTAAGATAGTCTCTCTCTCTCTCTCTCTCTCTCTCTCTCTCCCTCTCTCTCCTTCCTCCTCCCTCCCTCTCTCTCTCTCTCTCTTCTCTCTCTCCCTCTCTCTCTCTCTCTCTCTCTCTCTCTCTCTCTCTCCTTCTACCCCTTCACCCCCACTCATGCCTGTACTCATGCACTCTCTCTCAAATATATATATATATATATATATATATATATATATATATTATATATAACCATGTTTAAAAAATGTTATGATATGCTCCTCAATTTTAAAGAGGTAGCTGAAATAAGAAGAAATTAATGTGCAACAATGTGCACTCTCTGGGCATTCAAAACCATGTGGCCAAAGAAACACATACAGATATACAAGGTAAGACTCCTTGTGCTTTAAAAATTGATAAGCAACAGTTAAGTTCCTCTGCAAAAAGTGGAGTGAGGTTGTCACTGACTTTCTGGCTAGAGAGTTGACCCTTTATAGAATGTAGTAAGCACAGGAAGAAGAACGCCACAATTTGAGCGTTGGGTAGCAACTAATGAATTGTCCACTTGTTTCCTATACTCCCAGCATCAGCAATTAAGAGTGCCTGCTCCCTCATTTACAACATGTTTATACTTGGTGATGGGCTACCATTATCGCTGGTTTGTAACATTTGCTATAACTGCCTGACGGGACTCTCATGAGGGCCATTCTTGAAAAGTCACTTTCATTCCACATTTACCTTGCACCTACGCTAGGCACTAAGGAAAATACAAGTATACGTTTGACTTCATGATGGTGTACCGCAATTTAAAACTATTTCTTTCCCTGTCTTCTCCACCACTAGTCTTGTGTTTGTATTTCTTATAAAGACAGTTAGGCTTATTGAACATTATTCTATTCTGATATGACACTCTAGTTGAAGTCCATAGATAAGGAGCTGGGTGTTCCATAAGAAGCCTAATTACTCCATGTCAGGCAGAGATTGGTTGTCATACAGGAACTCAACACTAGTAAAGCAGGTCTTCCACTGACCTTTGAAAAAATTACTCTTTTTGTAACTGTTCTTTTGCAACTAGACTTTAAGGACTCTTAAATGTAATGCCACATAGAAGTGTATGTATAATTGTTTCATTATTCTGTCTCATTCTTGGCTTTGGCCCTCTAAATAGAGATATCTCAATTTCAAGAAGGCTGACATTGACTGTTTATGTTCCTTCCTACTTTCTATCCCTGATGAGCTTTTGTGTTACTGATATGGGGTTGCCAAGGTCCTTCAGCATCTTAGAGGCAAATTGTGAGCTCCACAGGTATCTATACCAGCATGATGTTGATATTGAGTATGTGTACTCTAGAGTCAACCTTTTCTGTAAAGGGCCAGATAGTAAGTATTCTAGGCCTCACAGGCCAAAATGTCTCTGTCACAACTATTCAACTCTGCTGTTGTAGCATAAAAGCAGCCATAGAGGTTTTAAAGGTTTCTTTGAAATATTAATCATTTAAAATATCGAATATTTTACCAGAGGCATCAACAGTGGTTGTCTGCTAAGGACTAATATTCAGGTTTATTTAGTATTTATTTATAGGATATGTAATTTTCTTCTCCCAATCTTCTAGCATATAGGTAACTAGAAAAAAATGAATATGCATAAACATTGTTTTTTAACTGCCATTTGCTATCAAGCCATCTTACCATAGGCAAACTGTCAAAAATGTGCCCCTGACCGAAAAAGTTCCTTCACTAAAACTCCACCATTAGAAATTCATTTGTGTTAACAAGCTTCTCTTTACGGTGCAAATACATCAGGAAAAGTTAACTTACCAATTCAGTTACCCTAACAAACTTAGGTAGCACCTACCATGTAGATACTTAGGGAGAAATCACCTCATCCTTCACCATTCATCATTTGGGAGCAGAATACCCATTTATCTTGTGATCTCTAATACAATATTTATTTAATGACAAAATGTACCTAAAACATTAGCCTTAAAATTGTTAAGGAAGAGTAGCATTCACTATGAGGTTTATCCAGGATCTGATGATTTGCCTCAGTATAGGAGACTGTCAATTACCTATTCTGGCAAGGAGATGAGAAAACAGAATGAGTGAACTCTCTAACCAACATTTTCCCTGTACTTTATCTTTAATTGCTCTGAGATTGATTTTGCTTTTTGTTAGGTACCACTCTGCTAGGCCTCAGCCTGGGAGCATAACATTTTTCTGTTTTGTTTTACAAATTTTCAACTGCCATGTAATGTAATTACTATACTGCCCCTAGCTCATCCTGTGGTTTCTGATAATTTCTTCTGAGCTCCTGTGTCCTTTATTCCCTCTTAAAAGTTTTCTTCTTTTCACCAGAAACATCTGCCTTCATTATTTTCTTTAAAACTTTATACATTCTGTGTATGCCCTCTTCTAATCTCTTTGAAGTACTATCTTGATTTTCTTAAATACTTTTCATTGCCATAAATAACTTCGTAGTCTATTATCTCAGTTACCATCTGTTGATTTTCCAAGTCACCATTTTCTCCATTCTTCACTCACTTCCAAATAAACTACAAACTAACAAAAACCTCCCATCAGGTATAGGCTTTCCAGATGTTTGTAGACTGCAATACAAGTTGCCCAGGTTTTGTCATATCTGTGGATACGGTGCTTTGCCAAATGGTTTGACTTCCTTTGTTTCTGACTCATATGTGGTGTTAGTATTACTCTTACAGATAGATATTATGGTCCTGTAGTGCATTGTGTTATTTTCACCACATTGTATTTGCCATTTACTTACTTAGTCTATTACCTCTTATTTTGTTGAATTATAAGAGCTGTTTTTTTAGCCTTGGGCCTGCATTTTTTTTTCTTTAGATCCCAGAGAAGGAATTTTGTTTCTCTCTTTTTTGATAGATGAGCAGTCTTGTAATTTTGTGCCATCTACAAATCCATGCATCTTGCAGCATGGTCGTAATCTGGACCATAATAGATAGTGTGAAAAAGATTGAATCTAACATTGATTTTTGTTGTACTCTGCTTATCATTGCCTTCTTACTGCCAACCTCCATTTACTACTGCTCATAAGCTTGCTAACAAAAACAATTTTATTTTTCTACTTAGTCCTTCAGTAATAATGCCAAAATTTTGTGCAAGGTTATATGCAGAATAATATTTGTCACTACAAATTAAATTGCATTCTTTGTATAACTGATTTCTCTCCCACTGTGGTCCATTTTGTGTATGACTATGAGGCTGACCTTAAATGTTACTTTATCGTGTCACTATCTTGCTGGCTTTTTAGACCATTGAGGCATATTCAGATTTTTTACTTTGATATCCAAAACCCTTTAGAACTTTACTCTGTTCTTACCTATCCAACTATAACTCCCATACCTTTCAACTGTGTTGTTCTCCCTGTGACTTATTGTGCAGACCATGCATATTTGACTTCAGGTCAAAACAACCTTGACACATTTTACCCTCTTAAAATGATATGAACAGGTGAAGCTAATATATGATGATGAAAATCAGAGTAAATATTGCCTCTGAGTGGTGAAGGCAAGAGAGAACTTTCTGGGGGTAATGGAAAGTTTCGATATCTTGCTTGTGGTAGTGCTTACATGGGTGTAGGTACTTGTCAGAATTCATCAAAGTGTATATTTAAGATCTGCTTACATGGGTGTAGGTACTTGTCAGAATTCATCAAAGTGTATACTTAAGATCTATGCATTATAATATTTGTAAACTTACACACACACACACACACACACACACACACACAGCAAGCAAGTGAACCTGTGTGTGTGCTAGGAGTTAACACATCTAGATTCTAGTGTCTTCAAACCAGTCATTTTTCAACCTTTTTAATGTACTGTTTTCAGAGGCTTAACTTAAGCCCTGATTCTTCCATGAGTCTTCCCCAACTCTTCTAGGCCCACAAAGACCATATTTTTATTTTTAAAAATTATATAGTTTCTGTAAGTATTAGCTCACATGGTAGGGTCCTACCCTCAGTAAAAAGCCTTTTGTTTCTTTTGGGTCACTTTATACTTGGGTCACTTTGTTTTTGATAATTCATTCAACTTTTGAGCAACTTGGCTTTTCCAGAAAGCCTTAATTATATAATTGAGAATTCAAGGAGGCTATAGTGAATTAAAGCCGTATGCCCTGGTTGCTAGGATCTTAGGAAATAATTTTTATAGTCTTGGCTTTAGTTTTAGTCATTTTTGAAGAGTAATGAACTGGAGTTGGGTCTTAGGTAATGGGAATGTCCAAGACACTAAGTGTTAGGTTCTTAGAAGAATAAGGGATATCATAATTTAAAATGTTCGATAAAAAGAAAGGAAATTTTCTTTTTTTTAATGTTTATTTATTTTCGAAAGAGAGAGACACTGAGAGACAGAGAGAGAGAAACAGAGCACGAGCGGGAGAGGGGCAGATAGAGATGGGGACACAGAATCTCAAGCAGGCTCCAGACTCTGAGCTGTCAGCATGGAGCCTGACATGGGGCTCAGACTCACGAACCAGGAGATCATGACCTGAGCCGAAGTCAGATGCTTAACTGCTTAACCAACGAAGGCACCCAGGTGCCCCTCAGAGCATTTTCAAAAACTGTGAAAGGTCAGAGATTTTACCCTACTTGCATGCTAACAAGTCAGGCTGCCGTAGTTTCAGGAATGCTTACATAAGAAATGAGACTCCTGGTTCAGAAACAAAGAATTCTGTCATTTGTGGTACAGCAGGCAGAGTGAGCTTCATGTTCATATTGCTTTCCCTTGCCTTTCAGCGAAGGCGAAGCCAAGGTGAACTCAGGTGGATGCTTTGCACACAGTGGGTTTGTGTTAATTCTGAGGAACCCAGTTTTAGGGAACCCAAATCTTTTATAATAAAATGAAAGCAAACTGCCTGACATTTTCCCTAGAGGGAAATATAATCTGTCCTCAAGACAAACAGACCTACCCTCTGCTCTGAAGGGAGACACTATGTCTTTCAAGGCTGTTCACTATAAAAAGATAGTCCAAAAGAAAGGTCATCAATGCTTGATGTTCTGTGCTCATAAAATGCACAGAAATGTGAGAAGCCCACAGAGAATTGCCTCTAAATAAGTTTGTGCTTGCACAAAGCTGTACCAGAGTAGTTAATTTACCTAGGGCTAATGTTAATCTGTGGCATCTCCAAACTCTTCTGGGGGAAATTAAGTCAACACAACACAGGTAAATGTTGATGATGAAAATTTGAGGTAGGCAGCTATTCTGTATCCACCATTAATTCTTACTTAGATGTGATTTCTGTGTTCTAGTTCTATGAACTTGGAAATTCTAAGTGAATTGTCAACCTCACACAATTCAATCACATACCAAATTTCACTGAAATTGATTAAAAATGAAGGATAACATCTTTCAAATGATCATGATAGCTTCCATTTTGTTTTAGGAAGAGTTACCAAAATATAAATCAGTTCCATGATATATTTATAAACCATTCCTTCAGGTTAGATATTTCAGGAAAATCTCTCAACTCTTATGAAAAGTTATGGAGCAAATGAAAAAGTAATGGTAGACTGAAACCTACATTTCTTTCTTTCAATACATCAATGATATTTACAGAAACGTGGCCTTTTTTTCTTTTCTTGTTTTTTTAAGAACCATCTAGCACATGCCTTCTCAGCAGAGACAGTATATCACCTCCAAGTGGATGAATATTGGTTCTTGGGGAGGTGGACAGAGAAAAATCTTAGATATTACAATGTTTGTGGCCCTCCCAAAGGCCACACTATATAAACAGATATGCAGTACATCCATTGTATTAAATTTAAATGGTTGGGGGAAGAGAAGAAATGGTTCTCCCCTGAGGAGAGAAATGATAATGGAAAAAAAAAAATAAAGTTTAGAACCGTAATCTAGTATGGTATTTTGACAGGTGTTGTCAGATGGCAACCATTAATTAAGTAAAGGGATTTATTTTTAATTCCTCTATATATCATATTTGTTCCATCTTTTTAGTATATATATAACATAATCGCATTAAAGAATTCTAATGAAATGGTCTCCATATTGTTATAATTTTTTTAATGTTTGTACATTATTTAAATAAAATCACAAATACATACTGTTTTATAGTTTTTTTCACTTTTATACATATATTTATTTTTCTACATAGTGTTTATAATGACTATTTTTTAATAAGGATACATGAAATTCAATTATACTATGGTTCTCTTCTGGTTGTACTTCTATATCTCTAGAAATTCCTTTTATGTCTTCTCTGAAATTCTACTTCTCCTGACTGCCTAATAAAAATTGTAGTTCTCAGGAATTGCATCCTATGCTCTCTTCTCTTCTCATATAGTATCTCAGGGAGATCTCATGCATCTTCCAACAGTATTCAAATCTTTAGCTTCAGCCCAGACTTCGCTCCTGAGTTTCAGACTCATATTTTCAACTGCTTATTGGATTTCTCTCTCTAAATATTCTTCACAAAATAATCATACTTTCTCAGACTTGTTTATCACTGATTATCTAGACTCCTTCCATCATCATTGATCTCACCCTCTTAGCCAGGTCTTATTAACTATATTAATACCTTCAAAGTATCCACCCTCTCCATTCACTCTCCTATCCCTTTAGCTCTGTCCAATAATACTATACTCCTGCCTATATTTTCCTGCCTTCTGTTAATGCCATCCTCTGAGTCATCCTCCACAGTGCTGTCTGATAAGTCTTTCTAAAATATAAGTCTGATCAAGTCACTTCCTATTGCTTATAGCTATGTTTCCCCATATAGTAGCCACTAGCCACATAAAAGTAATGAGTACTTGAAATGTGGCTAATGTAAAATGTGCCAAAATAAAAACACACTCAATTTCTGAGACTTAATCTGATAAAAAGAATGTAAAAAACAAATGATTTTCTATATATTGAGTTAAACGTTTATTTAACATATGAAAATTAATTTCATCTGTTTTTAATTTTTTTAAATATGGCTACTAGAAAGTTTAAAATTATGCAGCTCACATTTTTGGCCTGCATTATATATCTCTATTAGAGAGTGTTGACTTACAGGATTATACTCAAACCCATATCATAGAATTATGATCTTTTATCATCTGGTCACCATATGCCTAGGCTATTTTGTCTTCTGCTAGCTGCATGCAAAGAGGGCTGGTCTTGGTGTCAGACTGACCTGGGTTCATTGGTGGGCCCCTCCACATGCCAGCTGTGTGATCTGGAACAAGATGCTTTAACTCTTAGTTTCAGTGTCCCCAGCTGAAAAACAGAAATAAAACCTATTTCAATGTGTTTTTGGATTAAAAGATACAACAAATGTAAAGTGCTTACTGCATAAAATGTAATTCTCCCAGGTACATTCTAGCCATGCCAAACTACTTTCAGTTCCTCTTTTCTTCCTATTATAGAGAGCAGATGACAGTTTAGATGTGTCTGCAGCTTTATTTCCCTAACTGTGCATAATCTCCTTTCCCTGGTTAGTCCTTGGGGTTCTACTTTCCTTTTATTTTTTTCTGTTTTCACCAAATATTAGACCCTAGAACCTCCATGCTTCTGTTTGTTTTTCGTTTAATATCATGTCTTAGAGAATTCATTTTAAAAGAATAAATGATTGATGTAACATTGAAGAAATCTCAAGTCAAATATAGGGCATAATCAAAAAAGCTTTCAGCTTGTTCTTGCCCCGTAAGAGAACTTTTTCTTCTATGATCTGATACCCCATAGTCATTCTTTAAACAAAGTAGGATTTAAATTTAACTTCAGAATAGCATCAGAAACAGTTTTTTCTCCCTCACTCCTGTCTTCTTCTCTTAACCCCTCCGCCTACAAATGTCCTCTACCCCAGACCTACACATTTAGCTACCACTCAAATTAACCAGTTAGTTAAGATCCTTTTTATCATCAGCTAGGCCAGATGGGAAGATGGGCCTCAGCTCACTTGTGGATTGTCCACAGTGTAGTAGAGTTCCTGGCAATAAATACTTTGAAGCAAATGCTCTAATAAATCTTAAGTGTTTTTGATGGCCAGAATTGTCAAAGATAAGAGTAGGGTAAAATGTTTTAAGTGCATTTCCATTAGGAATTTCCATGTATATCTTTTGAATATCCTGCTCATGGAATCTTAACAGTTCTTTCCCTTAGGAAAAAATTAGAAATACAACAGCACGATGAGACCGGCTAATGTCTCTCATGTAAAATGTGGCCTTTCAAATGATTTGGTCACCTTTTCCTTCTACAATGTCAGCATTTTGAAATGGGTAAAGGATATGGATTAGGTAGGAATTGAATGGAAATGTGTTTTGAAAATAGTGTCTTTTGAGATAATCGCGGATGATGGTTGAATACTGAAGGTATTAATACAATCAGTATTTAACCTTGTGTAACTCCCCTTCATCAAATCACGCCCTGCACATTGATTAAATTAAGCCAGGTCAGTGGTTTCTTGCTTGGAAATGTCTTATAAGAATCTTAACAGGAAGGGAGCAGTAGCAGTTCACCTACTGTTTATTTGCATACTGAGTGTGTCATCAATAATACAACAGACAAGGTCCTTAAGTTGAAAGAACAGTAGGATTGGCATGAATTTTGCTTAATGGTGCATAATAAGCAAAGTAGTCTGTGGTGCCAGAAACTGACAGGATCCATTATGCTTAAACAGATATATGTCTTTAATTTAGGGATATTATGTAAATCTGACAGGAGTTTTTCCCTTTATTTTCCTGTAGTTTAACTTTAATTGCTCCAAGATTAATTCTGATTTCTCCTTTCCCCTCCAGAGGGTGATGAGACTGGAGTGATGGATAATCTTCTAGAAGCCCTACAATCAGGTGCAGCATTCCGAGACCGCAGAAAACGAATTCCAAGGAATCCAGGTAGAATACATTCTGGCCTACATGGTATTATAAAATGTGAATGTTCTTAGCCAAATACCATGCCCCGAAAAACCTTCCCTATGAATTTTTTTTTAACAGTTGATCTCAGTTCCTGTGTGAAGTCTCAACAGACTTTTATGTCTATGTGATCACAAGTTTCAACTTGGTAAAAGTATCTTCAAATAACTATAGACTTTGCAAAATTTTTCAGAAACAAGGACTCCTGCTGTGTTTCATATTAAATATTTTAATTGTTATTTTATGTGCGTATGGTTTGGGTGGAATGTGGCTTAAAACCATAAATGTAATTAATTCATTAAACGTATTCCCTAGGGGTGTCACATTAGCTATTTTCAAGTAAGGAGGTCATTTTGGCTCTGAAGTACAATCCGTTCTCCATTGTCCATGTTAATAAAGAGATGAGAGCAACAGATAATCTAAGATCCCCAAAAGTCTGAAAGCATTTGAACCATTTTTTCGTGTATTTTTGATTATTAACAAAACCATATTATGAAAATTGATCTCAGGGGAAGAAAAACATAAAATAAGACAAATAGCCTTCCTCACTCGAGTGGTACTAGAAAGTTGTCTGTCTTCTCTGTTCATATCATGTGACTGAAGTAAGTAATATCTCCTTTCAAAATAACCCAAGTAGGCTGAGCTATACACCTCCTTTAAGGAAATTTCTTTATCTTTAATTTGTATTGCTTTGGAAGAAGAGGAAGAAATTAGGTGTATTGATTTTAAAAGTCCTCTTCATGGGCTATGGAGCTATATGGAGAAGTAAATAAAAGAAGGAAAATGAATAGTAATATGTAAATTCTACTTCATTTAGATTAATAACATTTGCCTTGAATGGCCTGCAATTCAAAAAATATTTTGTATTTGAACTGTAAACTATCATGTCTTCAAAATGGATAATGGTAGCTCTTTCAAACCACGGTACTCCAACAAACCAGTTGAAGGAAATGGAGCCTGGTACAGAGTTGTCCAGGAAAGCCTGTGGCAATGGCAAAATTTATGGTGGAAAGACAAGAATAGAGTTATGTTCATCTTTTTTGCATTTGGGTGAATTTCGATGGATATAAAAACATTGGAGATGACTTACAAAAAAAGAGAAAGAATGGAGGAAAGAAAAGTAAAATCTCTATTTGTATTAATTTTTAAGGTAATGCTGCAAAGCAGAATAACTAGGAACACTACTAATATGTAACTATGAAGGAGCCATTCCGTCTATCCTCAGTCTTTATCTGTAAAATGAGAATGTTCTACCATGCTATCCGACACCCCTTCCAACTCTTAATGAAAATAGAAACCTTCATTGTTCTTTCTTGAACTATCAAAGCATTAATAGTGAAAAGCAAACTGAAATAACTTTTTCATCAATTCAGTTCTCTGCTAAGCAATTGGTAAGTATAAGCCTGTTATTCTGTGCCATAAAAGAACTGCTATTATCTTTCTAGGCTGTTTATTTTTAAAATATATTTGCTAAGGCCCCTGCCTGATTAGTCTCATATCTCATATTGACTCTAGAGAGATTGTACTGAGAAAGAGAGAGATCATTCCATGGGGTTTCTGTGAGTTTGGTACTCAAGGGATATAGTGTCATCAACTGTGAAATACCGACAATAGATTCACAAACTGCATAATTTTACAGTACTCATTCCAAGTAACCTCAATTAGGACCTCCTTTGGTTTATAGTTAGAATGCCTCCATGAACACACAGGGTGAAAAATAATAGCACATCTAGTCCTGGCAGTCATTCCAAGTGACAGCAGCCAATGCAAATGTCCAGCAGTAAAAGGAAACTAGAAGCAGACAGTGGGAATGATTGGTAAAGCATCTTGAGCATCAGAGTTCAAACGAGGGAGATGGGGAGGATGGCACAGAGTTGACAATTCTGCCAAAAAATCTCCTGCCTGCTTGCCTCTTTCTAAATGCAACAGACCTGGGGATTTCCCAGATTTCCTCCTTGTTTCTGTCTTCCTAACTAGATCGTCTTTTCTCTCTGGCCTCCTTTTGTTGTCACTTTCTTATTTGGTTCCTTATTTGGTTCCTTTTCAATGCTCCATCGACTTTATATTATATTTTCCCTGATCAACACCAACATCCTTGCTCCTTTCCAATAACCTACATTTCCATGTGATGAGATAAAATCAGAAAAATCAAATTATAATGCAGGCTATTTTTATCAAGTAAAGTAAAATTAGAGGAAATAGCCAAAAAAATCTGAAATCAGAGTCAGCCACAAACAGCAGATGTACTGCTCTGCTTGCCATCTCCATTATTATCACTTACAGATGGAAATTATGATATTTAAATACAGAGATCTACAATTGTGCTTCTAATTGCAGTGTTTTCAATTCAGCATTTCAACAAACTGAGGCTATGGTTTATATTCTTCATTAGAAAATCAAAAATGATATTATTAGTTGCCAAAATTATAAATCTTTCACATTGATCCTATGTCCCCTCCCCAGGAGCTACCAAATTAGGCAACTCAGAGTTCCCAAATACTGCATCTAGCTCAAATACTAAGAATGTTGTTTCAGATAAGGGCCTCAAAAGATATATTTCAAAGGTGACTGTTATAAAGGAATGCCTATGAAAAAAATATTAATAACTAGTATAGCACAGGGTTCAACCAGTGAGAATATACACAGGCAATAATTAGCCACTATAGTTGTGCTAGTACAAACCAACTGAATATCAACCCAGATTATAAATTTTGCTAATACCAAACTCAGAGATTAGGAAATGAGCCCCTAAATACTCATTAATTTATTGTATATCTGTTCTTTGAAAAGTATATACTAGATATGGAGGAAATGCAGGAATGATTAAAATTTCCTTAGTTATAAGACCCTTGTGTCTTGTGGGAAAGATAGAAAGGAGAGAAAATTTACAGCATAAGGGAGAAAATAATAAGTATTATACAAGAAGTATTAACATACTTTGTGAGTTCAGATGAGAGAAATACATTTTATTGGATATATCAGAAAAAGAGTCATGGAAGAAAAGGTTTTGAAGGATGAGTATGGATTTCAGCAGTTGGACTTAAAGTTAGGGATAGTGTGCAAATGAAATGTCATTAAGAAAAATACAGAGAGGTGCCCGGGTGGCTCAGTCGGTTGAGCATCTGACTTCGGCTCAGGTCATAATCTTGTGGTTCGTGAGTTTGAGCCCCACGTCGGGCTCTGGGATGACAGCTCTGAGTCTGGAGCCTGCTTCAGATTCTATGTCTCTCTCTCTCTCTCTGCCCCTCCCCTGCTCATCCTTTGTCTCTCTGTGTATATCAAAAATAAATAAACATTTTTTAAAAAGAAAAATACAGAAATAAGGAAGTACAAAGCACTTGGGGAGCATTGCAAATAGTACACCTAGTAAGAAAATAGTCTATATGAAGAATAGAAGTATGGAAATAATTCTGAAAGAGTAGGTTGGTGCCACAACATAGAATGCTTGAATAAGAGTCTAATGTGTTAGCATAGAATTCTTTTGGCAATGGGGATATATGGAAGATTTTTAAGCAGTGGAGAAACATGATCAAAGCAATATATTAGGACATGTAATCTATAGCAATGTGAGTGATGAATTATGATTCTACTATCATACTCTTAGTCAAAAGAGATAATTTAGGGGAAGAGGCATGGGTCTTAGCTTCAAGTATTCACAATCTTGTGGGGAACACAGATATATACACAATATAAATGTTGTGATATATATATGCAGAGAGTGCTGAAAGAGCAACTCATTGCCTACAGAATTTAAGAAATCTCATAATGAAAGTGGCATTTGAATTGTGTTTTGATGGATGAATAGTAGTTTACTTGGAGGAGAACAGGAAGAATAAGCATTTCAGGTAAAGGAAATGGAAAATACATGCAATGGAGCTAGGGAATGGTACAGTGGCAATGATGGAAAGTTTGTGGCCAGTAGAACTTTTTAAGTACAGGGTTACATAAACACACACACACACACACACACACACACACACACACACACACTAGCAAGAGGGGTTGAGGATGGAAATAACAGATTTGGGGGGAATATGTATATATAGTCTTATAGAAACCTTGTGATCACCCAGGAAGAGTATGTCATGAGAGGTAAGTAGGCCAAGAATAGAGTATTTGGGAATCACAGTATTGAAGACAC
Source organism: Paguma larvata (assembly GCA_030068075.1). Taxonomy (NCBI): domain Eukaryota; kingdom Metazoa; phylum Chordata; class Mammalia; order Carnivora; family Viverridae; genus Paguma; species Paguma larvata. Next base: position 72,269,431 of record CM057830.1, read on the forward strand.
AAACAGAGGAATCAGGAAAGGACATTGAGGGGAAAAGCAGTTAGAAAGGAAAGAAGAGGAGCAACAAAAATGTGACACCTGGAATACCAAGGGTAGACAGAATTTCAGAATGGAAAAATCAGTAGCGTCACATTCTGCAGAAAGTTAAGTAAATTGATAGCCGGAAATAGACCAATGGGTTTGTCAACCAGCAGGTGACTGTTGACCTTTCCCCAAGCAGATTCAGTGGAACAGCGAAAGTCAAGAGCAAGGGTCTAATGGATTAAAAAATGAAGAATATCTTTCGTAGAGAAAAGTAGAGAATGGAAAGATAAATTGTGTCTCTTCTAGAAATTCTGATGGGAAATTCTAGATACTCACAAGGGTCTTGAAAGAGTTGCCAATCATAAATTAGTATGTCTAGTTTCATTTACAAATATGTGGCCTTTTTCCCCCTCTTAATTCAGTTGTATTTATTGAACATATACTATGTGATATAATTCAAATACTTTACCATGCCTAGTGCTTTACAGAGTTAGCAAAGCATTTTCTCATTTATTGTGTGATAATGTGATTCATAGTCATCTAATGCAGAGAGCCTAGTCTCATAAGTTACCATGAAAGAAATTCGTGGCCTCAAAGAAAGAGAGAATAGATTGGGGGTTGAAGAAAGGTATTCTTAAGTTAACTGGGTAGAAGCTGGGGAAAGTGTGGGGAGGGAGACAAAAAGAATGAGACCATATTCAGAAAATCTTCATCAACTTTAGAATTAACTGATTTCCAACTGGTGAAAGTCAGGAGTGGGTGGGTCATAGTATATATGTGATTTTCTTGAGATGAGGAAAGGAAGAGGTGAAGAAGTAGCAAATCAAATAATCCTTAGGCAAGCCACTTAGTGTTCTCAGTAATGTTAGTTAGCTTGGTACCTCTTGGCAATAACTAAAAGGTAAATAGTGGGAATCTTGGAGAATTGATTAACATTCAGGTCATAGATAAATATACAAGAGTGCATAAGATAATCTGAAAAAAACAAATACTTATGGCACTGGTTCTCACCCCTGGCTACACACTGGAATTACTTTGAGGAAGTTCTAAGAAGTAGCCACATCCAGTTCCTCTCTGAATCAATTAAATACAAATCTGTGGAGTCAGAGCCTGGGCAGTGGTATGTTTTAAAAGTTATTCAGATGAAGGTCCCTGGGTGGCTCAGTCAGTTGAGTGTCTGACTCTTGATTTGGACTCAGGTCACGATCCCAGGGTCCTGAGATCAAGGCCTGTATCAGGCTCTGCGCTGAGCATGGAGCCTGCTTGGATTCTCTCTGCCACTCGTGCTCTTTTTCTCCCTTTCTCTCTCTCTCTCTCTCTCTCTCTCTCTCTCTCTCTCTCTCTCTCTCTCTCCAAAATAAATAAAATGAAAAAAAAATATATAAAAGTTATTCAGGCGATTTTAATGCGCCACAAAAGTTGAAAATCACCAATATATGCGTCGGAAGCTGGAACGCATGAAAAAGAGCATGAATAAGTTGGTTATGGAGGTGTGAGGAGAAAAAAAGCTACCGTCTTATTACTTTTGAAAGAGAAGGTGCCAAGTACCATCATGTGTAGTCAAGAGAACCAATAAAATAAGGAGTGGAAAGGATCCATTGGATTTAACCATTAGGAATTCATTGGTGACTTTAGCCAATATAATTTTAGGAGAGTGTGTCTAGGGATTGGAGTGAGAATGGTGTAGAAGCCAGATTGCATTGAGCTCTAAAACGCTGTTAAGATTAAAAAAAAATGTTTATTTTAGAGAGAGAGTGTGTGAGCGGGGTTGGACAGAGAGACACTGAGACAGAATTTGAAGTAGCTCCAAGCTCTGAGCTGTCAGCACAGAGCCTGATGCAGGGCTCGAAGCCACAAATCATGAGATCGTGACCTAAGCCAAAGTCAGATGCATAACCGACAGAGCCACCCAGGTGCCTCTTTTAAGGCCATTTAATTGTCATCTTTTTTTCATCATTAAATGTGAATTTTGTGATAAAGTACACACCTGTGTTAATTACATAATTTTGGGGGTTTTATTTTTATTTATGGAAATTAAATTTTATTTCCGGGACAGACATACACATGTATTGATTAATAAGATCTAGGTTTGCATTAGGGAAGCTAGAAGCAGAAGATTATTATGGTCTGTCCTTGATTATTCTTTGACAACGAGAGAACAAATTGAACATAGACCATTTATGTCCTATTTATATGCAAAATTGTTCTAAGCAAGCACTGATGATGTTCTCTATAGAAATTTCAATCACTTTTGCTTGTCTCTTCTCCTACACAATATAATCAGCTCTGCTGCACATTTCTTCTTGGTTGATCTCCGCAAACCAGTAAGAGATAAGGTCAATTTCAGTTGATTTTTTTAATGAGAATATGAATTTAGCAGGCTTCCTTTAGATATTGGAATGTGGGATAAGTTAGGACAAGCAATTATTATGCAGCAATAAATTTTCCTTGGTAGTTTTAATGCCACGTCAAAAATTTACAGGCATGGTAATGTTGGTAGTTAAGCTCACACAACCACCTGCTTCTTTATAAACCCTCAATTCAGGAATAAATGGTTGGAACCCTATATGTCAGGTGCACATGGCCACTCTAATATGAGCAGACACTGTGCATTTGTAACTACATTAACTGACACGGTATTCATCAGACTGTAATAAGTACCTTAAATTTTCTGGAAAACTAATTGCTTTCAAAATGAAAGGGGAATAATTGTTTTAATTTATGGTTTGTGATTCTGGGCTTATCTCTCTCATATAGACTCAGTAGTACATTATTGCGTATTTTCCTAAACAGGGATAAGAATTTGTAAACTCTGTTTCCTCTCCAGTCAAATTCCATCTGCTGCTGCAGTGGCCAAAGGTAGCTAGATTCACCTGGAAATAAATGTACCTCCACCCATCGTTTAATTTTTGTGAAACCTTCGAACACACCTCTCTTGTGTATTATGATTTGAATTTTACTTTTGGTAATTCCTTTCCTTGTGTCCATTAAAATGAGAGAAGTAGAAGGTAAAGGAAGAAAGGAAAAGGGCAGTGAGTATATTGACCTCCACCGAACTCTTTTGAGATTCAAGGGTTTTTTTTTTATTATCCATTGGTATTCTTTGCATTTGCAAAAGCATGAGCCCAGAGAACTTGAACCTAATATAGTGTTTCACCTATTCCAGGAAACCTTGTAAGGTTACCTTCAATGTCGACCCTCTTAAAGATATAGATGACAAAGTGTTAAAATACTATAAGGCTTATAACTGTGTTTCACTATTAAAATATTATGATATATTTTTAGCGCCTAGCACATGGCTCAGTATAATTTATGCTCTTGATAACTGTTTGTTGAATACTTCACATTATCAACAAAAAATTGAAATCTACATTAATTCCTTTTCAATATATTATACTTGAAACTATCTCTGAAGTTTGAAATTTAGGGGATGAAAGTAATAGAAATTTCATTCTACATCACTGTAAATGGAATTCCATTGAAGCTGAGCTTATTTTATGAGCAAACTTGAATGTCCTATGTATGTTACCTTCATATGAGCTTTCTACGAGTAATGTTTAGGCTTACCAAGTAAAGAAAAACTCTGAGTTTATATAAAAAAACAAAATATTATTATATGTCATTACTCTTATGTCCCTCATGCTTCCATTTGAGTGCCACCTTTTTGTCATTCTCAAGTCGCATTTTGTTCTACTCCTAATGCTTAAAGGGCAAAATTCTTAATACTACCAGAGAAAATACAAGAAAAACAGAACGTTTTAAGTTTTACATATCTTACAATTACAAAACTGATTATTTGAGGGACTTCTAGAATCCAGGGTGATATTTTCCCTTTCCACTTGGGAAGGTTTTAGCTTGAGATTTCCAGGATTATTGGTCTGTTCTATTGTTTGTCTCACATAGATGCAGTATACAGCAAGCAATACAGAGCTCTGTGGGCAATGAACAGGGATTTTTTTTTATTTCATACATTATTCACAACTCTGCAGTGGTTTCAAAAGTCAATGTATGTCCCAGACACAAAGAAATGAAAAAACACAAAAACAGCGATATGATTTTCATATCGTTGTTTAGACAGTTAATACTGTTGTGTATGGATTTCATCTTTATTGAAAAGTTATAATAACTGTTATATTTTTAGCAACGGTATCACTATTGATGAAGAGTATACATATCTATCTTGTTTCTTAATGAACTGATTATCTTTAAATATTTGGAGCTAACCTGTGAAGGGGAGTTTGTATCAGAAGGGATAAGCAGTATGACTTTGTATGGATAACCCAATGTTTATTTTACTTATATATGTGACATCATTTCAGTTGCCTATATAATTACTACTTTAAGTGGAAGACATAATGAAAGATGACTACATTTTGTACATAATTGGATTTCATTTTATTGTTATCAACAGATAGATGGAATCAAAGAAACATGCTGGAATTGAAAAAGTTCTCTTGAAAGAATTTTTCTAATATATAGTTTTCATTGTATGGTCCAAATTTAATGAACTCTCACACACTTTTAGAGAACATTAAAGCAAGTTCAGTTAATAGTCCTAAAAACCCACAACGTGAAGGCACCAAGAGGATGACCATCCTTAGTGACTGAGATAATGGTCCAATATAGAAAACAATAACCAGCATAATAAGTTTCTAGGAAGTTATTAGGGGATGTTTTCAATGTTGAATTCAAGTGGGATCAGATTAGAAAACAGAATTTGGGGGAGCACTTGGGTGGTTCAGTCAGTTGAGTGTCTGACTCCTGATTTCGGCTTGACTTATGTTCCCAGGGTCATGGGAGCCCCACATTGAGTTCCAAGCTGAGCATGAAGCCTGCTTAAGAATCTCTCTCTCCCCCTCTGTCGCTCTCCCACCTTCATACGTGTTCTCTCTAAAAGATAAATAAAATAAAATAAAATAAAATAAAATAAAGACAAATGGAAAGAAAAACATCACATCTTGCAATTTGAATTTTTTTTTTCACTTGCCACAAATAGTATTGATCACTTGCATGGTTCATTTAGAACTTCCTGGCAGAGGAAGATGCGAAGCACTGAAGAAAGAATTATGGTCAAGTTGAATGCTGTCCACACAGGTTCTATGCATTATAGATTATCCTTATGCTTCCAGTTTCTTAACTTTTTTCCTACTTACTGTGCTTTGTAGTCCTGGGGCCATTTGTACACCACTTTCCTTATGTCCCTTCTGTTGCATCAAAAGAATTGTGTTTTATCTTAGTTTCCCACCACCATTGTCCTAATCTGATATTCCATACATTAATTGTGGGGAAGAAAAACTGGCAAAAAAAATAATTGTGTCAGCATTATTTGAAGTCTTTCTTACTTCGCTTAAGTCTGAGCATTCTGTATCTTGTAGGAAAACAAACAGGACTGACAATATCTACCTGTTCCAAATAAATCCTCTCTTACTTTATGCAAAATTGTTCAGATGTCAGAGATAGGTCAATGAAGGACATTTCAAAGGGACTGACAAAAGTTCCTCGATGGACTCTTGGTTCCTAGACTTTTTGGAATTATGATGTCATCACTGTGAGAATTTATAAGTGCTCCTGGTAGTGAGTAAAGCATCAAGCAAATGATAAACTTTTTGTATAGTTGCATAAATTATTTCATCGGTTAGTATAGACAGTTGTAAAATGACCGCATGATTTTTTTGCTCTCAGAAAGTATACACTCCGAAAAAATCCTTAAAGACAAAAATACCTTTTCATAAAAATTCCTCAGACCACCATGGATAATTAATTACAGCTTGACAGGTGTAAACGTGTTATATAAAGATGAAGGAGATGGATATTTCAATAAGTGGGATGGTTTGGCAGGTTTAGTACTTTAAAAAATTTTGTATCTCTCCAAATTCATTCAAATAATATATTAGATTTTACTGACATAGGTCATAATTACATTCCACTCTAAGGACAAATCTTTATTATTAAGGCATGTAAAGCAAAATATTTTTAAAAGTACTTGTCTTACATTGATATGTTAATTTTTTTTCTCTGATGTTTGAAAGCATGAAACTGTTCATTCACTTTTTGTTTCTTTAACTTGGAGGCTAACTCTAGTAAAAGTGACTCTGTGTGAATTTATCTGTTTATTTAAACCAAAGCATAGCCCTTGGAAAGTAGCATCTTTTATCAATCACGATTTTTAATCAAGTCTTCTGAAAGCATTTTTACTATGCATTATGGATAACTTTTTAAATGACTTAACTTCAATTCTTGACCATCAAATAGGTTTTGTTTTCCTGGTTGATTTGGCTATAAAAGTTAAATATGGCAAAAAATTTCTTAAAGTGGAGAAGCAGCTCATTTTTTTTTTTCTTTTAAAGATTTATTTATTTTATTTATTTTTTTTGGATTTGGGATATATTTCTCTTTTTTTAATAATTTATTGTCAAATTGGTTTCCATACAACACCCAGTGCTCATCCCAACAAGTGCCCTCCTCTGTGCCCGTCACCCACTCTCCCCCCTCCCACCTCCCCCTCACCCCTTGGTTTCTTCTTAGTCTTTCAGAGTCTCTTATGTTTTGTCTCCCTCCCTCTCTGTGTCTTTTTTCCTTTCCCCTCTTCTCCTCCCCCATGGTTTTCTGCTAAGTCTCTTAAAATTCACCTATGCATGGAAACACATGGTATCTGTCTTTCTCTGACTGACTTATTTCACTTAGTATAATACCTTCCAGTTCCATCCATGTTGCTACGCATGGCCAGATTTCATTCTTCCTCTTTGCTGGGTAGTATTCCATTGTGTATATATATATATATATATATATATACCACATCTTCTTTATCCATTTGTCAGTTGATGGACACTTAGTCTCTTTCCATCATGATTTGGCTATTGTCGAAAGTGCTGCTATGAACATTGTGGTATATGTGCCCCTATGCCTCAGCACTCCTATGTCTCTTGAGTAGATTCCTAGCAGTGCTATTGCTGGATGTGAGACAGGAAACCATCAAAATCCTAGAGGAGAAAGCAAATTTATTTATTTTTAAGAGAGAGTGCAAGCGGAAAAGAGGCAGAGAGAGAAGGGCACAGAAGATCCAAAACTGGCTCTGTGCTGACAGCAACAAGCCTGACATGGGGCTCAAACTCACAAACCATGAGATCATGGCCTGAGCTGAAGTCGGACACTCAACCCAGGTGCCCCAAAGCTGGATTTTGAAGTATGGCTTCTTTCGGCTTCTTTTCTAGTTCTATAACAGGTGGTACATGTCCTGGCATAATGGAAGGTAGAAAGAGCAGTGGTTGGGTAGGATTCATCACAGAATTTTACTTCCTGTGTGTCCAAACCTGCTTTTGTACCAATTAGCTATTCTAGCTTAGGTATGAGATTATTAGAGGCAACAATTCCTGAAATATTTTCTTTCTGGTATTAGTTTAAGCAAATTTCTGTGCAATGCTAACTCTTATATCGTGGATGTATGTTTTTTTTTTTCTCCATATGCTACTTCTTTCCACTAAGCTGCTAAATCTTTGGCAGAGAAATTAAACATAATGTTTCTAGAAACATGAATAGCTTGTGCCCTTTTCTGAGTGCCCTACTTCAGAAATAATGCAGCTGCAGTAGTATGTGCCTTTGTTTCTTCCCATTTCTCTCTGCAGGGAAGTTCCTGCTTTAAGGTAGACCCGAGCTCTTTTATTCCTGGGATTTTTCTCTTCTAAATGATGTGAATGCTTCAGTCATGTTTTCTAAAGCTCATTGTTTCTTTGTTAACTTATTTCACTATGGTTGACTCTGCAGCTTGTAGGAATAATGAGGAGTGGGCAAGAGAGTATAAATGAATAATTACAAATCAGACATTCTTGTTAGGAAAACAACCCAAAACAAAGGCTGTATGGATACAGTCCCAGTAACATAATCTTTAAAGATGACATACAGTGCTCTTGTTACTTGTGTATGTGATACAGAGAATATCTCTACAGACCATAAGATGTCAAAAATGCAGCTAAAATGAAAACAAGCCACTGGTACATTTTTCATGATACTTTGGTCATAGGACTACTTCGCTTCACATGAAAATGTCTTATTTGACTTGCACATGGAGCAGAGAGTGAGAGGACTTTGCTGAGGGTTGCCTTGTTTAGCCCCCTCCCTCTAATAACATTTCTTTTATGTGATTGTTCCACTTTCGTTTCCCATCTAACTTGTTTTCTATCTGAATAGCACACTTTATGAAATGGTCACTGCTTTTGAAGTTCATTCTACAGAGCTCCAAGTTATACTGAGAAGAAAATAATTTTCTCGAATTTGCGTGTCATCCTTGTGCAGGGGCCATGCTAATTCTTCTCTGTATTTTCCCAACTTTAGTGTATGTGCTGCCGAAGCGAGCATGATAATTTTCCAAAAAAAAAAATAGGTTATTGAACAAATTAGTTAAATCCCATTCAAGTAATGGAAGAAGGCAAACTTGGCTTATTCAACTTTGACATCTAATTTGAATCTTTTGTGCATGCTGTCCTCCTGAAAGCGGCCACCACTTGTTAAATTTGAATAGGAGAGAACAAAACAGAGATAGTAGCATATTACTTCTTATCACTAGCTTTAAATTAATTTTAGATTATACAGAACTACATCTTCATTATTAAAGCAAGAAATTCAATATGTACTCCAAAGGGTTCTACACTTCTAACTCCTTTAATAATGTCAGGATTCTGCATCAGGAAAACAAGAGAACTAATATTTTGTGGTGGTATAAATGTTTGTCCTTCTAAAATAACAAAGTTAAAAAATTATTTTTTTCTCATGTTTACGACTCTTCTTTGGCTAATTAAAACAGAATTTGCTTGAATAATTTATATTACGGACTACCTGTCTCTTAAGCGTTCATGGAAGGAAAAGTGAAGTTTTAAAATTTAAAGAAATAAACCTACTTTGAAAAGATTATGTATCATTGACAATTTTTGTCATTTTTATTTTCCTAAAAAAGCTAATTTTGAAACATATAAATGCATTAAGTTGGAAATGAATCTTAATTATACTTGCACTGGTTATGCTTCATGATTAGCACTGGTACAAGCTGATAATTTAAAAACCTCATAGATTTTTAGTGCTATTTGTACCCACCTGTGTCAACTGTACAAATGATAAAATAATATTCAAAGGACTGATGGCTTAATATAATAGCTATTGTGCTTTAAATATCTTTTATGCTTTGACATTAACTGTCTCTCTTACTTTAGAATCTACTTTTCAAAAATCTACTACTCATTGCTGATACTATTTAACTGGGGTTATTAGTCCTTTGACAGCACTGCATGCTATTGACAATATCTCTTAATTTGCTTAATTTCCTGACATTTTCTATGTTAATTTTTTACTTTGGAATTTTTAAATGCCAGATTTGTGCTTAAAATAGAAAAACCCTCCACTAATAAGATTTAGTCATATCACCTAAGTACTACAGAGTTATCCCAGATGTAATAGGGAGAGATAAAGAAGGGATCACAGATAATAAATTTGCCCTGCTTCCTCCACAAAGTTATTACTGCAAGCTTTAAGTCTCAGCTTTTATTGATAACATAAACATGGGTTATATAAGGAAAGCTTATACCTATTTATAATAGCATTCAAATCTGGTTTTAGTAATTGCTTTAGGCCCAACCACTCCATAAACAGTCCCAAGACAATTTGAAATAGGTATTTGTTGCATAATCTTTTTTATTGCATATGCATTTTATTTCATGTTTTTTGTAATTAAAGTAATAAAACTAAATAATATTTCCTGGCTACGTAGCAGGTAAACAACTTTATACAATATAAATGTATTTTATCTTGTGAAACAAATGATGGTCATTCAAAAGGGAGATTATTGGGGAGGGGTAGGAGAAGGTAGTATTTTCAATTGGTTACCAGGCTTTAACAAAACAATTCCTACTGTAATCCTAGAGAATTTCATCTGACTAAATCCCCACTCAAATGACAAGCATGGAGCGAGGGCTGTAGTCAGAGGAACAAAGGATGGGAGGACCAGTATCTGAACGAGTCCCCCCATGGTGCTCTTTAGAGGGGCCCATTATGCCCTGGGTTAGCACCTCTCACCATTACTTGTGAAAATACTTGGCATTGAGTGATGCTGTATGTCTTACATTGTTCTTGCTAAAATTGCTTATGCAATTTCAATTGGCCATGGTATTTATCATGTTCAATCCTCAGCATTATGTAGCACGGTTAAGCCTATAAAGCAGCTGCTTTTTTTGTATATGTGGATCAAGTGATTGTTATGCATTGTGCAAACATCAGTTCAAGTTTCTTGAGTGCCGTGTCATCTAGATGAAGGGTAGTAAACGTTAGGCTTTAAAAAAGAGTTTTGTGTTATTCTTCAAATTCAATATCGCCTATATATGTATATCTTCACCCATTGGTGAGCCCAAATAAATATGTTTTAATGTGAATAGAAGTTGCACATGGATATTAAGAGATAAAAATCTTCCAAGATATTATAAAATCATGTTATTCAGCTCAGTTTTTACAATGGTTCAAATACACAGGGCATCTGTATGTACCATGAATTAGCATACATACAATTTTTAACCTATAACACCCTTTAATATGGCTTTAGAACTGTAAACTTGTTTTGTTTCTTTTGAAGTGTGCAGAGGTGTGGAGGATAAATTTTAATTATAAAAGCCTTTTTGAAAATTAGACTTGGTAAAATGTACTGCGTCGTATGTATACATACATTCATGTAGCTCTTTTGGTGTCCGGTAAGAATTAGCTGCCATTCTAGGATATTTTCCACTCTCTACTTTGACTATTTTACATATGAGATTCTCATTCTGCAGCCCCCACCTCTGTACTACTTCTGCCCCGATCCCTGCAGCTACATTGTCTCTTCTCTTTCCATCTAGGAACTCTTATGTCCCATAATTTACTGAAGTACTATAATTACAGCTTGTATCTTTTATTACCATATCTCTCTGCTATGTTTTTCTGTAGTAGTACAGAATATTAGTAAGATTAGCACCTTTCATTAAAATGTACTACCCATTTTTTAATGTTTATTTATTTTGAGAGAAAGAGAGCAGGGGAGGGGCAGAGAGAGAGAGGGAGAGAGAGAAACCCAATCAGGCTCCTCACCATCAGCACAGAGCCTGATATGGGGCTCAATCCCACGACTGTGACATCATGATCTGAGCTGAAATCATGAGTCAAATGCTCATGATTGAGCCACCCAGGCATCCCAAGATGTACTACCCATTTTGCGCAACAGCTTTAAGTCACAGGATAAGCCTTCTACTTAATGGTTTACCTTTTAGCTTATTTGTTTTTGAAGAAAGAAGGGGAAATTTGTGATTAAAAAAAAAGTATAAACCTCTCAGAAAATCTAGCATTGCTAATCCATCCAACCCTCTAAAAAAGAGAAAATTTTCACATTGAAATGTGGGGAATCTTCATACTGATAGCACTTTTTCCATACTTAAATAAGTAAATCTATGAGTTAATCACAAATGAGGATACATATTTATTTCCTGTGACTGTGAAGATAAAATGAGGTAGTAGTTGTAAAAATTTTTTGAAACTTTACAAATCTATTCATTTAAAAGTCGAACAAAGCTTTAAAGTGTTTAAAAATTATCATTACTATATTAAATCAATGATACTTATTTCAGTGGATTCCTGTTACTTCTAGAAAAATCCAGATTTTTTTACTGTAGCTGCAGAGGCTCTATGATCCAACTTATACCTACATAATCCTCTTGAATTAGTAGTTTTAAGGCTGTGAGGAAATGTGGCACACAGCTATGAAACTATTATGATATTGAAAAGAGAAGCGTTTTTTTAGATGTACAGATCTTCCAGTATCCATCCCAGAAACTGGGGCTTTTGGGTAAAATTTGAGTAGTAACAAGACAGTTAAGAAGATATGATGCCAGAATACTTTTATGATTGTTTGGTCATTATTCTGAAAATAGGTAAAATGTTACAGTTTCATTAATGTCTATAATTTATTGAGGTAATGAACAATTAAAATGTAAGCCAAAATTGATGAAGTGTTTAATTAATAGCTGTAAATATAGTATATTGACCCCCCCCAGTTACATTGTCAATCACATTCTTTCAATATTTAGTAAATTTAATATTTCCTAAATGAAACAATTAGAACAAATCTTATTTTAAACTTTCACATCCCCATACTTCAGTTTCTAAATAATTATGATGAAATGAAATGCTTCTACTAATACAAATTTACAAAGCAGTGGAAATATTTCCTGTACCCTAGCAATTACAGTTAAACCTTAGACTTATTTTTTTGAAGCTACATCTATAATATGGAAAATGTTACATTTTCTTGGGTAAGTTCTTCTTTATTTCTTAGGTTTTTATTTAAACTCCAGTTAGCTACGATACAATGTAATATTAGTTTCAGCTGTCAAATATAGAGAGTCAACACTTTAATGTAATACCTGGTGCTCTTCACAAGTGTACTCCTTAATTTCCATCACTTATGTAACCCTTACCCAATCTACCTACCCTCTGGTAACCATCAGTTTCTTCTCTATAGTTAAGAGTCTTTTTTTGGTCTGCCTCTCTCCTTTTTTCCTCTATGATCATTGGTTTTGTTTCTTAAATTCCATGTATGAATGATATCACGTGGTATTTATCTTTCTCTGACTGACTTATTTCGTTTAGCATAATACTCTTTAGCTCCAATCATGTCTTTGCAAATGGCAAGATTTCCTTCTTTTATATGGCTGAATAATACTCTATTGTGTGTCTGTCTGTCTGTCTATGTATGTATGTATGTATGTATGTATGTATCTATCTATCTATCCATCTATAAAACGTCTTCTTTATCCATTCATTAGTCGATGGATGCTTGGGCTATTTCCATACTTTGGCTATTGTAGATAATGCTGCTATAAAACATCGGGGTGCATGTATCTCTTTGAATTACTGTTTTTGCATTCTTTGAGTAAATACCTAATAGGGTGCAATTGCTGGATCATAGGGTAGTTCTATTTTTAACTTTCTGAGGAACCTCTGTACTGTTTTCCAAAGTGGCTGCACCAGTTTGCATCCCCACCAACACTGCAGGAGGGTTCACCTTTTACCACATCCTCACCAACACCTGTTTTTTCTTGTCTTGTTAAATTTAGCCATTCTGATGGGTGTGAAGTGCTACCTCATTGTACTTTGGATTTGTATTTCCCTGATGATGAGTGATATTGGGCGTCTTTTCATGTGTTTATCAGCCATCTGTATGTCTTCTTTGGAAAAGTGTCTATTCATGCCTTTTGCCTGTTTTTTAATTGGATTGTTCATTTTTGTGGTATTGAGTTGTATAAGTTATTTATATACTTTGGATACTAACCCTTTATAGGTATGTCATTTACAAATATCTTCTCCCATTCTGTAGATTGCCTTTCAGTTTTGTTGACTATTTCCTTTACTGTGCAGAAGCTGTTTATTTTGATGAAGTCCCCATAGTTTATTTTTGCTTTTGTCTTCCTTGCCTCAAGAGACATAGTGAGAAAGAAGTTGCAACAGCCAATGTCAAAGAAGTTACTCCCTCTGTTCTCTTCTAGGACTCTTATGGTTTTAGGTCTCACGCTTAGGTCTTTAATCAATTGTGAACTTATTTTTGTGTATTGTGTAAGAAAGTGGCCCAGTTTCATTCTTTTCTATGTAGCTGCCCAGTTTTCCCAACACAATTTGTTCCCATTTGATTTTATTTCCTGTTTTGCCAAAGCCTCTAGTTGTGGGTTCATTTATGAGTTTTCTATTCTGCTTTATTGATCTATGTGGCTATTTTTGTGCCAGTACCATACTGTTTTGATCACAAAAGCATTGTAATATAACTTGAAGTCTGGACTTGTTATGCCTCTGCTTTGTTTTTCTTTTTTTTTAATTATTATTATTTTTTTAATTTTTTAAAATTTATTTTCAATTTTTGAGAGAGAGAGGAAGGGAGAGAATCGTAAGCAGGCTTCATGCTCAGTCCAGAGCCTGCCATGGGACTCAGTCTCACAACAATGAGACGATGACCTAAGCTGAAATCAAGGGTCCTTTCTCTTTACTTTTTGATAAGTATGGCTAGAGGTTTATAAGTTTTATTATTATTTTTTTCAACAAAACAGTTCTTATTTTCATTGATCTGCTCTATTTTATATACTTTAGTTTCTATATCATTTATTTCTTCTCTTATATGTATTATTTCCTTCTTTCCACTGACTTTAGGCTTCATTTGTTGTTCTTTATGTAGCTCCTTTAGGTGTAGGGTTAGATTGTTTATTTGAGATTTTTCTTGTTTCTTGAGGTAGGCCTATATTGCTATATACTCCCCTCTTAGGACCACTTTTGCTGCATCCCAAAGGCTTTGTGCTATTATGTTTTTGATTGAATTTGTTTCCATGATTTCCTGGTTGACCCATTCGTTGTTTAGTAGCATGTTGTTTAACTTCCATGTATTTGTGGTCTTTCTGAATTTTTCCTGTGGTTGACATCTGATTTCATAGCCTTGTCGTCAGAACATGGTATGATTTCAGTCTTTTTGTAATTGTCAAGGACTGTCTTGTGACCTACTATGTGATCTATTCTGGATATTGTAATGTCCCACATGCACCTGAAATGAGTGTGTATTCTGCCGTTAGGATGGAACGTTTTGAAAATATCTGTTAAGTCCTTCTAGTTTAGTGTGTCATTCAAACCTACTGTTTTCTTGTTGATTTCCTATTTAAATGATCTGTGTATTGATGTAAGTGGGATGTTAAAGTTCTCTACTATTATTGTCTTATTATCAATGAGTTATATTATGTTTGTTATTAACTGCTTTATATATTTGGGTACTTTCATGTTGAGTACATAAAGTTACAATTAAAATATGTTCTTGTTGGGTAAACCCCTTTATTATGATATTGTGCCCTCCTGCATCTCTTGTTACAGTCTTTGGTTGAAATTCTAGTTTGTCTGATATAAGTAATGCTACTCTGGCTTTCTTTTGAACATCCATTTCTGTGATAAATATTTCTCTATCCCCTCACTTTCAATCTGCAGGTGTGTTTAGGTCTAAAAAGATTATCTTATAAACAGCATATACATGGGTCTTGTTTTTTTTTAATCCATTCTGACAGCCTATGTCTTTAGATTAGAATGTTTAGTCATTTATATTCAGAGTAATTATTGATAGATATGTATTTCTTGCCATTTTATTACTTGTTCTGTCATTGTTTCTGTAGATTTTCTCTGTTCCTTTCTAGTCTTTGTCACTTTTGGTCTTTTCTTCCCACTGAAAGAGTCCCCTTTAAAATTTCTTGCAGGGTTGGTTTAGTGGTCATGAACTCCTTTAGTTTTTGTTTGTCTGGGAAACTCTTTATCTTTCCTTCTATTCTGAATAATATCCTTGCTAGATAGAGTATTCTTGGGTGCATATATTTCCCATTCAGCACTTTGAATAAATGATGCCACTCCCTTCTGTCCTGCCAAGTTTCTGTGGAGAGATCTGCAGCTAGCCCTATGGGTCTTCCCTTGTAAGTTAGGGATCTCTTTTGTCTTGCTGCTCTTAAGATTATTTGTTTATCACTGTATTTTGCAAATTTATTTTTTTAATTTTATTTATTTTGAGAGAGAGAGATAAAAAGAGCATGTGTGAATGGGGGAGGGGCAGGAAGAGAAAGAGAAAATCAAAAGCAAAGCTCCGTGCTCTCAGCATGGAGCCCAATGTAGGATTCTAAGTCGCAAACCACGAGTTGATGACCTGAGCCAAAATCAAGAGTCAGACATTTAACTGACCAGGCCACCAAGGTGCCCGTATATTTTGCAAATTTGATTATAATATGTCTCGGTGTTAGCCTGCTGTTGCTGATTTTAATGGGAGTTCTCTGTGCCTCCTGTATCTGGATGTCTGTTTCCTTCCCCAGATTAGGGACATTTTTAGCTATTATTTCTTTAAATAAACTTTCCGCCTCCTTTTCTCTCTTCTTCTTCTGGGACTCCTGTAGTATGAAAGTTTTTACATTTGATGGAGTCACTGAGTTCCATAAGTCTGTCCTCCTGGCACATAATTCTTCTTTCTCTCTTTTGTTTAGCTTCATTAAATTCTATTATTTCATCTTCTAGGTCACTAATTCATTCGTCTCCTTCCTCCAGCCTGCTGTCATTGGTTAAGCCTCTTTCCAAACTCATTTATTGCATTCTTCTTCTCTGATTGATTCATTTTTACCATTTCATTTTTTTTTTTGGCATTTTTTTTTTATTTTTGAGAGACACAGAATCAGAGCGTGAGCAAGGGAAGGGCAGAGAGAGAGAGGGAGACAACAGAATCCGAAGCAGGCTCCAGGCTCTGAGCCGTCAGCACAGAGCCCGACGCGGGGCTCGAACTCATAACCGTGAAATCATGACCTGAGCTGAAGTCGCCGCTTAACCGACTGAGCCACCCAGGTGCCCCCATTTTTAACTCTTTTATCTCTGCGGTAAAGATCTCCCTGATGTCTTCTATTTTTCTCTCAAGCCCAGTGAGCATTCTTATGATTCTTGCTTTAAATGCTCTATCAGGCATGTTACTTATATCTGTTTCACTTAGATCTCTGGCCATGATCTTATCTTGTTCTTTCATTTGTGACAAATTCTTCCATCTTTGCATTTTGTCTAAGCCTTTGGCTGCTTCTTTATGTTAGAAAAGCCAGTTATGTATGCACTCCTTCTTCAATGTGGCCTCTTCTCTCCCTTTGTCACCAAGTCACTTGGTTCTTGACCCCGATGCATCAAAGAACTGGAGACCTGAGACCAGAATTTTTTGAGGAGATAAATATGGTACACTTTCAAGAGCAAAAATGGGCAAATGCCAGAGCATGACTGGCAATGGCACGGAGAAGCTCTAGCTATATCTATTTAAGCCAACTTTGTGTACATGTATATTTGGCTTTGATTGACATTTTTGATTGACAGCTAGCAGTTATATAACATTTAGGCTTCTGCACGTGAACCTACCCATGATGTATTGTATGTTTTGATGTATTGTAAATTTAATGTATTTATAAATTTCTAATGAGCTTTTACTGTGACCTTAAGGGCAAGTGGCACCTTTTATACACATGCTTAGCTCTTGGAAGTCCCCTGTAGCTTTTGAGCTAGCTCTGTGGCTACCCCTTTTCCTGTTCTCTGAGCCCTTCGAAGTGGCTCTGAGGGAGCGGCTGTTAACCCTTGGGAGGTGGCTCCCAGTGTGTGGCCAACATCTGCTTTTTCCTCCTTACTCATGCCTTACTAACTGCCTAACATGTTTAGTTGTGAAGTTTGTTCTGTCAGTGTTCAGGCTGATTTCTGAGGTACTTAGCATGATCTGATAGTTATCTAGTTGTGTTCATGGGAAGAGACAAGCCTAGGATCCTCCTACTCTGCTGCCATCCTGGTTTTCTGGCGTTTTTTTCACTCATAGCAGATACTGAAGGTGTGAGTATGTTAAGACTCACTCACAGCAATAAAAAGTGATAGCTAAAATGCTGACTCCAGTGGAGGAGATGAACTAATTATCAAAGCAGATAACATCTTACATAGCAAAAGCACAAGATTCAAAACTAGTTACAATTGATCTCAGCTCAGTAAAATATATGTATACAGTTACTGAAAAAATCAGAATGAAATACATCAAAATATTAAGTTCTTGTAACTGTATCATAGTATTATGGGTGGTTTTTACCTTTTTCCAACTTTTCATAATATTCTTTCATGACTATGTATTGATTATATCCTCAGAATAAATAAAATAATAATTTAAATATTCTTAAAATGAGAAGGAACTTTAAAGACAGAGTAGTTATGCTCTATTTAAAAAAGAAACAAATAGACACACCTTAAGTATGCCCCTGTTTGATTTAGAGCACAACACAATATTTGATGTTCATGATAATTATGTGAATCAACAACAATGTGTTTTCTCTAGGTTCTCTTTATATGTGCAACAAAAGGTATAATATATCTGTGAAACATTTCTATATATATGGCTAAGATAAAAAGTGTTGGTATTTAAAATTTATAAACCCTCAGCTATCCAGATCAACTCATTCTCTGAGGTTTCTGAATAGCGGAGATCTTATTTTAGGTTTTTCTATTTTAAAATGAAATTGCTCTAAAGCTATGTGTCCTATTAAATTATGCAATATTATTATATCTAAGCTTCCTCTCCTAAGTGTCCATAGCTATTTATTGAGGCATTATTCTCAGATGCCCATGGAAACAGATGTTTAAGTGATTGTCTCTATTCTTCTGTAAATGGCACAGTAAGATGTTAAAATATATCTTATTTTCCTCAAATGTGAGGTTTTTCCTATTTCATATTGCCTTTGTTGGTTGACCCATGCTGTTTTGGACTTTCACAAAGTAAGAGAAGAAATATTTACGTATTTCCCAACTATTACAGATTATTAAAAGCAAATAATAAATTATTCAAGTGATTTGGAAAGCTTCCTGAGAAAAAGTATCAACATAAGAAATACAGTATTTAGAAATCATATCTCCCTACTAGTCATGTTACCATTGAAATACAGTTACTACTCAGTCCTCTCCTCTTAAAGGTAAAATCACATGATAACAACAAAATAAATTGTAAAAGTGAATTCCTTTCCTTGTGGAAGAAACTATTATATTATATTCATCTTTTATGTATACAGTATGTTTGTAGCATTATTTGAGTCTTCATTGCTGCTTAGCAATCTCCTTGTTCATTGTACACTGAATCACATACCTTGGTAGTTGTTACACATTTCCTCTACTCTCACCAATCCTTCAAACTAAAACCCCACACTGTTCAATCTCAGTAAATTATCTATGTTCTCAATTCCCTCTATTTCTTTCAAAATCCCTTCCTGAGACCCACATTATACTCTTCATCTTACCAGAATCATGTGTCGTGAGTTATCCAATGTTTTTTTCTTCTTGATGTCTTGCTATAAATTGATTTCTTTTTCCTAGAAAAAAACTGAGATCTTTCTTTTACTTTAAAAGAAAATATCAATGTAAACAAACCAAATAACAAATAAACAAAAAAATCTTCAAGCTACTGTCTTATGTCTACCTGGAGAAAAATGACATGTCCACACTTAAGAAGATACACACACACGCACACACACACACACTATATATATATATTTATATATATATATATATTTACATATATATATATGTATATATAGCCTTTTCTGCTTCTCAGTTGTGTATCTACACACACACACACACACACACACTATATATATATATATATATATATATAGATATAGATATAGATAGCCTTTTCTGCTTCTTAGTTGTGTATCTTCGGCCAGTTACTTAACCTCTCTCTATTGCAATTTCCTTTTTTGAAAAATGAGCATGATAGAAATACCTACTTCATAGGTTGTTATGAGAATTAAATGAATTAATACTTGCAAAGTGCCTGAAATGATGCCTAGTATATCATAAGCACTTTGTATACTAGCTATTACTGCTATTATTAATCATTATCAATTAATTTTATTTGTTTTGATTTTTAAAAAGGCAGCAGTTAAGAGGGAGCTATTCAAAGTGTTCATAAGGAAGGGAATAAACATAGGAGCATTAACTTTCAGGAGGGGAGAAAAAGGAGTGATGTTTCTACCACAAAGATGGACAAGATAGAAGATAATTGATGTCTGAGTGAAGGCAAATGATGAAACTCAGGAGACAGACGCATTCTTACAAGGAAGAAAGCAAGATCATCCTTTAGGAATGAGAAAAGGAAGGTAGAATTGGAAGCCTGTGAAAACAAGGGGAATTCGAACACACTTGAGTAAGCCAGGAAGCACACAATAGACAGGGCCATGTTGAGTTTTGTTAGTACTCAATCATAGCTCAATTCCCTGAGGCTAAGGAAACTAATGCCTAGGGGAGGGGGTTCCCAGATTATTGGAAGGGTAGCTCAGCAGCTTAGTGAGGCCAGAGAGTTTGGGCATGGTTGAGTGGGATAGTTATGATGATAAGTAGAAGTGAAGGAGACTTGGATTCATTTTACAGCTCTGCTATCACCTGTCAAATAGGTCACTTAACCTCTAAATCTCAGTTAATTCCCTTATGAAATGAGAGAGCTACATCAATTTATCTCCAACATCCCTTCTAATTCCAGAATTTGAGACCCTAAGGGGCTGATTCTAGAGTCTAGCTATAGGATAAAAGAGTCGATTGAAATGCCAAACTTAGGAAAGTGATGAAAAGGCTCAGGGAGGTTGGGATGCAGGTTCAATGAAAGTGAAGGTAGAGGAGGAGACTCATGCTAGTCAGGCTCAGTCTCAATCTTTTCCATCTTTAAAATTTGTATCTGTGTTCAAAAAAATTTAAGACGAGTTTGTCAGTTTAGGTAGCAGATATAGTGGATATTGTGAATTTAACAGGCTATGTTTGACACACACAAAAGTAAATATTATTTATTTGAGTTCTCCTATTTAAAATGTTCATTAACACATCAAAAATGGTTTACTTGTAGAGATTTATTTTCCTGCTTTCAAGCAGAAGATAATAAAATGATTTTATGTTTTCCTGTGCCCATAATAATACTACACTTTGGAGTAACTAACTAGGTTGCTTGAACATGCTGTTATAGAACTGGTTAATCCATAATTCAGTAGGTTCTTGGGTTCCAAGTTGCCTATTGACAAGCCTGAAGAAAGTAGATGGAACTAATTAGCACTCAGCATTATAAAATAGGAAGAATTAAATAAAGCAGCTTCAATATTAAACTCAGACCCCTATGAAGATATTCCTTTTAGTTATGGGGATTTTGAAATGATGTGACAGGCTAAACCAAAACTCATAATCCTATTACTGTCTCCTACACCCACCTAATAAGCTTCGAAAGCTGTTTCCTTAGAGTCTGGGATATTGCCATCTTCCTCTAGGCTTTTCTGTGTATAGCTTATAAATTCTTTACTGTTCCCACTAAATACTTTGTTATTTAAAATAGTGTAAAAGCGAGTATGTAAGTATATATACATATTGATGCATTTTGACTGTAATAATACCATTGGCCTGTAGGGAACTTCAAATTATTAATAATTTCAGGGGCGCCTGGGTGGCGCAGTCGGTTGAGCGTCCGACTTCAGCTCAGGTCACGATCTCTCGGTCTGTGAGTTCCAGCCCCGCGTCGGGCTCTGTGCTGACAGCTCAGAGCCTGGAGCCTGCTTCACATTCTGTGTCTCCCTCTCTCTCTGCCCCTAACCCACTCATGCTCTATCTCTCTCTGTCTCAAAAAAAATAAATAAACATTAAAAAATATTATAAAATAATAAAATAAAATGCTACAATTCCTTCAAAAAAATAGAAAAAATAATTTCAGAGGAAAGCTTTATAAGGAAAAAACTCCAGGCTTAACTGTAATGAGGCATTTGAAAAGGAGGAAGGGGATATGTTTGTGTACACAATGAAAATATTGAACCCTGTGGGATGTTATAAGCCATGGTGTACTAATAAGTGATCTTTTCATTTCAGTGTTCCAGCAGACATCTTTGTACCCCTGATGTACCCTTGCAAAATGCCTTTAGCTCACATTTTCTTTTAAATATTTCTACCTCCTGACATTTGATACTAGGGGTGAGGGAGCAACAGGGTGAATCTGATGGAAAAAGGAGAGCAGTAGTAAGAAGCAGACAAATTGGTGGTTTAGAATAATGAGCCTATTTTCAGCTGAGTTGTGCAGTTCATATGAATTAATTAACCCCTTACAAGCATTTGTCTGACAATCCTAATTCTCATTCAGTTCAATGAGTTTTATAATTATCATTTAACTAAATAGCACTAAAAACTGTTTATACTCTGACATTAAGGGATCTTTGTAGAATTCTCTTCCTATAAATCATCTGAACTTGTTTACAATTTTCAGTAGTCTTATTTTCTTCTAGTTTGTGCTCAGGCTGCTGTTTTCCTGTTTAAAAAATATGTTCAGGGTACTAATTATGGAACATACTTTAAAGTTTGGTTCTCCTTCTTAGGGTAAAGGACCTCAGTAAAGAATATTTTCACATTTTCCTCGGGAGAATGTAGGCTTAAACTATTATCTGTCATGTTAAACAAAATTAATCCAATGGTGCTCAGTGGATATAGAATAATCATTCTAATTCTCTAATTCTCTAATTACTCATTCTTAAGACCTGTGTTATTTAGTTTCTGGTGATAAGATGGTGATAAAGCACCCAGAAAGAGAGAAATGAGAGTATTGTATTGACGATGCTAAAAAACAGTATAAAAACATTAGAGAAATATGTTTGGGATGAGAGGCATATGGCACATCCCCCACTGCCTCTGCCCTGTATATGTAATTACTTTTTCTTTTCATACAAAAAACTTGAGGTAATATTAATAAGTATTTTACTTAATTATGTCTTTGTTGATTGCAAGGAACAAAAAACTATTTTTAATTGAAGAATAATTGACATACAACGTTGTATTAGTTTCAGGTATATAACTGATTTGCCTTTTATATTATTATGATATAGTCACCACAGGAAGCAGTTACTGTTCATCACCATATAAACCTGTTACCACAGGTTTTATGCCTGTATTCCGTATGCTGTATATTTCATCCCTGTGTCTTATTTTTTTTAACCAGAAGCTATATAACTTGAGCTTATTGAAGAGCTACAGAGAGGCTCATGGGAATTCAGGATAGGCAATATTCTATATCTAGTCCTAGATGTCTGGAAATGAGAACTTCATTCTGCATTCACATTGTCTCTGGGCTGCCCCACAGCACGAGTTCATGGGACTTTTTTAAAGGGTCCTTTGCTTCTCTTGTGCTTGGAGGGAAACTCTACTTATCATGGTCTAACTGCCCCTTCTTGGTCCCAATTCCACTTCCTGTCAGAGGAATATTATTTTGTTGTCTCCCCACCACCACATTTTTGTTTGTTTATTGTTGTTTGTTTTTGTTATTGTTTTTGTTTTTTTGCGTTAGGCCCTAGGATGGCTGCCCTTTAGGTCATATTACTGTCTGGGTTCAATCAACTGTTACTATTTATGTCATATGATAACTAATATAATTCTCACAACAATCCTGTGGGTTGGGTTAAATACTATTATTCCTTTTATATAAGGGGGAAATGAGGCAAAGAGAGGTTAAGTAACATTTCCAAGGTCATGTAGCTCCAGGGTCTGTGCATATTCTACTGATAGAAGCTACTTTCTAAGTTAGAAGATGTAGTTTCTAGTCCCTGACCTGCTACTATGTGAATGACTTGGGGGAAATCACTTAAACTCCCTGGACATTGAGCCATTCCTGAACAATTTAAAAATTATTTTTCTATTTATTTTTATTAAAAAGCTAAAACAGGACATACAAGCCCAATAATACATTGTGTTCAGGCTTCTTTAGTTATAAGGAATAGAAATCAAACTGGTTTGAAATAAGTGAGATTTATTCGAGGACATGATAGACAACCTCTGGCACATCCAAGGACAGGAAATAGCAATCAGACCATAGAGTGCCTTATACTAGAAATAAAACTGGAAAGTTAGAAATACAACCTGCTTTCTCTGTCCTTCCATGGTCTCACTCATCTCTGTCTCCTTTTTTTTTCTATGGGTTTCCTTTGTTTAAACATAACTGCCCTAGCTATGACCCTTACTTCAAGTGCTAATCTTTATATGGCATTGGCCTATTTGAGTTCACATTCTTATAACAGAATCTAACTGGCACAGCCTCGTCTTTGGATTTGTTCCCTTCAGTCAGGTGTCCAACCTGTTTCAATCAATCAGGACAGGAATAAGATCACATGGTTCATGGGATTGCTACCTCTTCCAGGAACTATATGGAAGAGCATATTCTCTGAGAAAGAAGTACGAGAAAGGACAAGCAGATGGACAAATTTTTGCTATACCCATGATTCTAGTCCTGTACCACTGTTTTAAATATATTGTGTATTTCTCCATAGATCACCGTTTTGGCTACATAGGTAAATTTTCCATTTAATAAGTACTTTACTGTATACCAGATACTTTACTAGGAGTATATTAGTGCTGGGCCCTGATTTCCTTATCTGTAAAATGAACAAAATGTCCAGCTTAACAGTTCTGGACACACACATTTATGTGTTTATATTTTAATGAAAATATTGCTCTTACTACCAACCTAACAAGAATTTATCATCCAAATAAATGTTCTTCAGAGAGCCATGATTTGAGGTAAAGAAGACATTCAGTATCATTTCTTCATAGTTGCACCTAGTTTTCAACCAAACATTAGTATTACACAGCTTAATTACCCAGCTTATTTATTCTATTTGACTCTGAAATACTCGTCCAAAATTCAGATCTACTATAAAAGATCAAAGATTTGCTGTCATTGAAACTATACAAAAGAATGTGAGACTGATTCTAAATATATCCCAAAGAGGCACTTCACAAATGTCTCACACAGTGATAGAATCAAGCAATGATTCTCTAACTCTCACAGCAACCACATTGACGAGACTAGGTCTCATTTGCCAAGACGTGTAGGTTATTAAAAACGTCATTCATATTACTTATAATATCAAAATAATAGGAAAGAATAAAAAATATAAATGGCCAGTTCAATTTATAGGTAACCAATTATGTGGCTTAAAAAATAATTTGGTTGGATCCTTTCCCGAAATGTTAAAAAGAAAAAGAATTCTATCTCCCATTTACTGCAACTGCTCTAACCCATGATCAGTATGTTTTTCTTATGCTTACATAGAAAAAATCAAATTGACATGCTTTGAACACACCGAAAACTAAGTAGATGAATTTAGAGCTTTTAGAAGAATGAGAACACCACCATGCCATAGATCTCTCCTTGAACCAGCCAATTTCATTAATCTTTGTTTGTTGTTGTTCTTTCACTGTAGTTATGCAGGATCAGTGCTGCTAATATAGGCAGAAGCCCCAGTTCAACACAGTAGATTTACCAAATCTGTTGGTGCATGCCTGGTTTCATGCTGGTATTAGACACTGTCTTATTGTGATAGCTTTGTAGCTTGAGTGTGTGTGTGTGTGTGTGTGTGTGTGTGTGTGTGTGTGTGTGTAGGTACATTTGAATGTATTTCTGCTGACAAGTTCACAATCATTGGGTTATTATATATGCTTTATTTAAGAAAAGATTTGAGAAAAGTGTATATATTATTTTCCCTTTCTGTGGATTAAAATATCTTAATTTCTGTCTTTTTAAAGTCTGTCTAGATTAGTCATTCTAATTTTTAAGAGGAAAAGAAGACAATTTTAAAATTAAAATTAGAATTCTATCTAAGCAGTATAATCTCATGAACACACTTTTTCTAAGACTTAGAAAAAAATGTTTTACTAAACTTAAAGATAACTGATATGAAAAGTACATCATAAAAGTGATTTCAGAAGTTTCAAATGTTAACCACAGCTTTCATACTCTAAAACCCCATGTTCCTCATTTAATTCCAAGGTAAGCCACTTGTTATTTCTAGAAAACTATGAATATTTACACTAATTTATTTTTCTTGTTGTTACACAAAGATTCTTTTAAGTGTATTTATTTTGAGAAAGAGAAAGAGAGAGAATGCATGGAAAGGGCAGAGAGAGAGGAGGAGAGAGAGAAACTCAAGCAGGCTCTGCACTGTTATCACAGAACCCCATGCAGGGCTCAAGCTAAAGAATCATGAGACCATGACTTGATATACTTTATGATAACAGTGTAGAAGTACCCTTCTAAATAAGTCAGTCAGAGAAACACAGATACCATATGTTTGCACGCATAGGTGGACTTTGCGAGACTTAACAGAAAACCAGGGGAAAGGGGAAGAGTGGAAGGAAAAAAGACACAGAGAGGGAGGGAGACAACATATAAGAGACTCTTAAATACTAAGAACAAACTGAGGGTTGAGGGGAGTATGGGAGGGGGGAGAGTGGGCGACGGGCACTGAGCAGGGCACGGGTTGGGATGAGCACTGGGTATTGTATGGAAACCAATTTGACAATAAAAAAAAAAGTAAAAAAAAAATAAAAAGTACCTTTCTAAATGTGACCCACGGACTACTTTTGTACAGGACATATTTTTGTTATTACAATCCTGACTCATTCCTGCCCTGGCCTTTTGTCTCCTCTTCCCTGTTCTACACTTATAAGCTGGCTTTATATGGCTAGGGAAGAAACAGAAAATAAAATAAATGTAAACTGAATATATTTTTTAAAGTTGAACATAACTTTAAAATATATTTCACAATCTACAGAGAAATAAGCAAATAATTTATATTTATGTTTATGTTTATGTCTCTCTAGTGTTTTCAGATACCGTAATTTACCCCTTTGGAAAATCCTAGTGGAAACCATGTATTTAACATGGGAATACACAGTTAGATGCTTAGTCTAAACCTACAACAATGTGATTTGAGCTGATTTGTAGAGCGACTATAAAAGCCGAAAAAATTAGCTTGACAACATTCCTTCTGGGATTGGCCTTCAATAAATGTTTGTGGTGGTATTTGGAGGCCATGCCACTCTAGTCAGATCACTATGGCTTAGGAGATGATGCCTACAGTAAAACTTGAGTTCACTGCTTATCAAGGAATAAGTGAAGCCTCCCAAGCTGAAGGTTCATTAGGTCAGTCCATAAGAGCTGTCAATCAGACCAAGCTGGCAGGGGAATACTGTAAAAAATAGAAGTAAAAATTTCCCACTTAAGATTTTCCACATTATATTTCTACTGCCATCACATTGTCCACACCAGGGAGTTGAATACTAGACCATTATAATGTTCCTAATGTCATCCACTGGCCACTGTCACTTATGAGCATGGCTGCTGCTATCCTCTCTGTAATCATCATCATTACCTAGGATGATTTTCAGGATAGAATGGTTCTCAAAGTACACAAGACTCTAAGGAAGATAGGGACTTGTGTCATATTCATTAGCCCTAGTATCTCACCACAGTGATACACATAGAAGATTCTCAATTGTTTGTTGATCTTAACACCAAGGACAGAAACTAGTGTGTGAACCTAGCTTAAACATGGCCTTTACCACTGCGTTCCCCATCCCTCTTGGTCTAACAGAATTTGAAAAAATTATTTCTTACATTTCTTTCATATTTTCAAGTGTGTATTGTTTTACATTTCACAAGCCTATGTTATTTAAGTTTGATTTTGGTATATCTATGTTGAGATAATAAAAATATTTCAAAGCACTTTTAAAAAAATAGATTATTGTAAGGAAACCAAGAGGTTTGAATATGTAACTTATTAATTTTTTAAGGTTTTTTTTTTTTAAGTAATCTCTACACCCAGTGAAGTGTGGAGCTTGAACTCACAATCTCAAGATCAGGAGTTGCATGCTCTATCAAGTGAGCCAGCCAGGCACCCCTGAAATTTATTAGGTTTCGTGTGTACATTTTATTTAACACTATATTTTAGTTAATATTTATTAGCTATTTAGATAATTGTGATACTGAGACTATATCCATGTGACAAATCACAACAAAGGTAATATGTTGTGTATACCTGTTGTAACTTGAACAGACTGAGAGACGCATAATTCACCTCATCAAATATGCAAGGCATCCTGGTAGAGATTAACAAAAGAAATAATTCAACTAAGAAAATGACAGGTTGATGATGGCATGGCAGGCTGTAATTATTATCCTCACCAATATAACGTGAATACATAATAAATTATATAGTTTTTAACTATCTTTTAATCAGCACCAAATTAAGGTAGAGTTGCATTTATAAACCTATGTTCGTGTCTAATATTTAGAATTAATTTGTCAAACAGTACCCTTCTCAGAGTAGAGATTTAGAAAATCTATTCCATTATACATAAGTTGATTTTATTTCCAGGGGGCATCCATTAGGACAAACACAGACCAAAATGTTGATTCCCTGGCTGACACCTGGAAGAAAAATAAACTTATGTTTAATGGAGTAGACTGTCTAAATCCCTGTTTTGAGAAGAGTGCAAATTCATGAATATGTATTCATTGCTGAATTCAACAGATTCTAATAGTGAAGGACATTTGTATCATAAAAAGTAGCATTTATTCATTCACTTACAACTTTCCAAAGAAAGAAGCAAGAAAGCAACTTTGAATGGAATGCTGGCAATAACTAGTTCATTCATTTATTGTGTGACGCATTCATCATGGCCTGTATAATAATCAATGAAATAAAAATGTGATTTGTGTATAATCTATAGTCTAATATTTATCCAGAGCCAATATTAAAAATGTACTACTCGTGATTTTGTCTTATTCAGTGTTCTGGGCTCAGTGTGATACCTATTTATTTGTTTGCATATTTCAAAGAATTTTTATTTCTTCTTTTCTGTGACGATAAATCATCCTTGTGCAACAAGGGGTAATCCAAGATCAGCTACATAAATGTCCTGAGTGCTATTTTAAACAAGATTGGATGATTGTACAACATGACTTTTTTAAAGAAAGTCAGATGCTAGGGGCACCAGGGTGGCTTAGTCAGTTAAGCAGCTGACTTTGACTCAGGTCATGCTCTCCCGGTTCGTGAGTTCGAGCCCCACCTCAGGCTCTGTGCTGACAGCTCAGAACCTGGAGCCTGCTTTGGATCCTGTGTTTACCTTTCTTTCTTTGCCCCTTCCCCACTTGTGTTCTGTCTTTCTCTGTCTCTCAAAAATGAATAAATTAAAAAAAAAAAAAAGTCAAACGCCAAAGTTTCCAGTAGAAACAAGCTATTCATTTCAACCAGCCACCTTACTTTCTACATAGGCACTGAACTAGGTGCCATATGTAACCATCTTACTACATCTTCACAGCATTCCTGAACATTGGGTTCTGTTTTCCCACATTTATAGGAGAAAGAATGGAGGATTTAAGAAGTTAAGTTGGGGGCACCTGGGTGGCTCAGTCGGTTGGGCGGCTGACTTCAGCTGAGGTCATGATCTCACGCTCTGTGAGTTCGAGCCCCGCGTCAGGCTCTGTGCTGACGGCTCGGAGCTTGGAGCCTGCTTCAGATTCTGTATCTCCCTCTCTCTCTGCCCTTCCTTTGCTCACTCTATGTCTCTCAAAAAAAAAAATTAAAAATTAAAAAAAAAAAGAAGTTAAGTTGGTTGGCAAAGGTCACAGCTAGTGAGCAGTTGAATCAGAGTCTGAACACCTGTTTGTCTAATTCCAAACTGCATGCTCCACTATTTTCTTACAATATTGCCTTTCACTTGGGGGCTCATGCAAAAGATTTATGAGATCACTCAGATTTTCTTTTGTCACACTCCTGAAAACACTTGTAGCTGGATTTTTAGTTCTTGCCTCAAATAAGACTTGTAATACGACCACATTTTAAAAGGATGAGTGATTAATTTGGCGAAATATTCATTGGAATACTTTTAAGAGTTTTCAAATCAAACAGTTGAAAGTCCATGCTGTGCTCCAGGCATTAGTGATCCTGTGCCATCTCATGCAGGTAGATATAAATCCTTTCCTTAAAGATCTCTGGTGAAAAACACTCCAGGCGTTTCCATGGTAATTTACCTTACTCGAACAGGCTTATAGATAGGTGTATACACATTGTTAGGGCCAATGACATAATGCCCTCTTCCAGTGAATCAGCCAATAAAATAATAATCATTTCTAAAATTATAATCTTCAAAGGGCTCCTTGGAAATTATTAATAATTATAATACTTATGGGAAGTTTATGTGATTTTGCCATTTCTCTTGGAAAGGCAGTTAAGTCTGAACTTTTAAATGAGCAGTCCTTGAGTGGGTCACAAAAAGATTCTTATTTTGCATTTGGATTCCCTTTATACTTTAAATCACAGATCTCTACCTTAAATGTAAATGAATGGAATGTTGAAAATTGACATAACTTAAAAAATTATCACAGTTGTTTTCAGATAGCTTTACTCTTCAGTTTAAATATCCTATCCTATATTGTAACTGGTTGCTTGTTTGTCCTTTTAACAAGACTATGAGCAATTGGAGGGCAAGAATTATGTCTAATTCATTCACAGGATCTCTAGTATTTAGCATAATTCTTAACACAGAACTGATCAGTAATTATCTATTGAATAACTGAATTCATTTCTTCAATTGATACTGCTTAGACCTGCCTTTCTCATAGTTTCCCACAAAAGTATGTTTCTCATACTTTCCCACAGAAGTATGCTTCTCTATCTTGGTTCATATTATTTCTCTTACCTGGAGTTATCTTGCCTTCTCTTCTTCACCTAAATAAATCCAATTAGTTCTTCCAGGTACAATTAGTTGATACATGAGTCCTGTTCTGACTATTCTAGGTATCACCATCCTGTCCCCCGTACCCACACTCTTTTAGCCCCCTTGGACTGTCCCACACACTTTTGCCCTTTATTATATTACTTGTCAAATTTTTTAATGTTTTTGACCTTGTCTCCCAACCACTGTGAAATGTGCCCATGTTTTACACTAGTTTCTCTCCCCTTCATAAAGACTTAAGCAGAGTCTAGATCAGGAGATGCCAAACTGTGGCCTCCAGGTCATATCTGGCCCAAATTCTAAGAATGATTTTTATATCTTTAAATTATTGAAAGCAATCACAAGAATATTTTGTGGTGTGAAAATTAAATGAAATGTAACTTTCCATAAATAAAGTTTTCTGGAACACCGTTGTGTTAATTCATTTATGTATTTTCTGTGACTGCTTTGAGACTACTACAGCAGGGTTTAGTACTTGTGACAGAGACCCTGTGGCCCACAAAGCACAGAATACTACCTGACCCTTTACAAAAAAAGTTTGCCAACTGCTGGACTAGACCAACAATGAGTACTTCTTGGTTAAATAATCCAATACCTTATGACTATTCCATTATGAAACAAGATACTCTGAAAGGACCGGCAATTATGTAATCTTACCGTACATAAAGAAAAATAATAATAAAAGCAACCTTTGGAACAGAAATAATTCTTATCTTTTAGTTGATGAGGTACAAAAATTCCCTTTTCTCCATCTGTGGTAGACTGACTTAGTGCCTTTAGCAGTTAGAAACCTTCACAACATGTCCAGAACCTCTTCCTGTAGAGATACTTAAGAACAGGATAGGTATTATCATTCTGGGATGGACTGAATAACCACAAGTATTGTACAGCTCAGTGACTCCTGGAATCTCCTGTATATGTAAGCATTGCTTTATTAAAAATGAGAAAGTTGATTTGTGAAAATAAAGTCTTTTCATCCCCCCATGCTCCTTTTGTCTCCTTTGCCAGAACCCCTGTCCCTCCACTTTTGGTTTAATCTAGTTCTTTTAATTAAATAGGAGATAATTAAAGTTCACAGAGTTTAAACCCAGCAGGTTTGATTTAATGATAAAAATCTGTGGTTTGTCAGCTTTTCAAAGCATAATCCTGGCTTCAGACTTATCTGACAGGTAGTCAGCCTAGCAGGTCTGAGGATGAAAACCAGAACATCTCATCTTTTCAGGCATGACTTGCTATTTATCTTCTGAGGCATAATTTACTTTTGCCCTATAGAAAATGAGTAGGGTTCAATAAATATAAAAGGCCCCTGTTTGCTTCAGCACAACTAATTCATTTAGTATGCAATTGTCAGTGACTAGGCCTACAAGGTGCATATGTATATTTCAAATGAGGGAGGGACGATCCTCCAAACATAGCTTATTTGATTAATGTAAATTATTCTTTTACTCACTGAATATGTAAAGAATATAAATTTAGCCCTGCTGTCAAAAAGTGCTTCTGTGCCATTAGTTTCTGCAGCAGACAAGGCCTACTGCATCCTGTACTGCATTTTCAGAGACTAATGCTAATGACAGCTTGAGCAATTGCCTTAATGAACCAGAAAGGTGTTCTTTCTTATTCGCATTTAGCTACTTAGACTCATCTGAAATAGAGATCATCTGTAGTTACTATAAAGTGAAAAAAAAACATGGGTTATCTTATTAATGTGTTTCTCCAAGCATGTTAAGAACAAACCATCAATCAGTCATTTGCCAAGAAAATGGCTTGTTGTCAGTGTTATCTAGGTGATATGCCATTTGAAATGTAAGTGTTAGATTATGATTACCATGCTAGCTAAGTAAATATATTCGTCAAGCTGCATCTCTTGGTCATTTCAGGAAAGGTTGTAAGGCTTCCAAAATTGATCACAAATAGCATTAGTATTGTAAACCTAAAGTGAAAAACAAGACCCATTTAAAAAAAAAAAACACTGTATATGAGTCATCAGGAAGATATTAGAAATCCACCCACATGCACCATATTACATGTAAAAAATCAGCTCAACCGCAGCTTTACTGTGTGTTGTTAGAACCCAACACATTAATACTTAAGGCAAATGTTCTGTTCTCTGAGTCTTTCATTTTAAATGAAATGTTCATGTTTTCTTATTAATTTCGGTCTGTTAGAGTTAATTCACATCACATTAACATAAAGATTGGGAATGTCATGTTCAAATTTTGGTTTAAGTAATGAAATATATACTTGTAACTCACTATGGTATTTTTGTTATAGACCGCAGCTATACTTTTCACATGACATCAAGAAAAGTAGTGGTTTAACACATGAATATTGTGAAAGTACACATTTGTACTTAATAAACCACTCTACTTAGCCAAGGATTTGCATAAACTGGCCAGGTTCAGCTTGGATTTGTAATAGAAGTAAAATAGCAAGGGTATAACCACTGCAAGCTAAAGTTCCTGTCTGTCACCATGGTGTACAGTCTACGTCTACATCTTGTCTAATCCTAATTAAATTGTAAGTCTTCTGGGTCTGAGGATAGAAAGTCTGAAGTTCAACCAATATTTAAGAATTTAAAGTACTTTTGTACAGAACTTGTACTGTGCGATACAACCTCAAAAAAAACCCTGGGCTGTAGATTTTTTTTTTCATTGAATGAGTAGTATATTTTAAAAACACCTATATTTTTCAGATTAAATAATCCATTGTGCTAGAAATAAAAAGTTAGGCAAGTGAATCATCTCTGTAATTTTCAGAAGGTGAATCAAATAATCACTAAATTGAAGTACATTAACTTCAAGTATCATGTGAAATAATATTTCCCTATAAATGCCTTATTGAAATCTCACATTGATTTCTGTGTGTGTTTGACCCCTGAAGTAAAGTGTGGGGACTATTATAGAATTTAGATTTAATGCTTAGGTAATGGGGTACTTTTCCAGTTACAGACTTTCATGAAGCTTCCAATGAAACAAACTGAGAAGTTCCTCATCTCAGTTACATCATAAATGACAAAAACCGCTTTCTAGGCATAAGTCAGTGATAAGTAACTCTTCTAGTTAGTTACTTATTTGTGGAATTTTCCAAAGTCAGTTTGTATCATAACCTTCTTATAAGGAGAAACATTTCATGAGAATCTTATGGTGTTGCCACAATTGTGTAATGATCCCCAAGGAGCGCAATGTATATGCACTTAAAGCATTCATTCATATTGTAATGCTTACTGCTAATAAAACCAAAATTTCTGTTCCACAATTATAAACTCATGGAGATGGTGATTATAATGCATTATTGTCAGATTTCATTCTTTTTCTCAAAATCTTTCTCCAAAGATTTCTTTGGAGAAAATGTGACATTATACTATGTCTTTGAATTTGATTTTGTAAATTTATCTGTAACACATTTAGTTTCTTTCCAGCTCTGTTTTCAACCTGATGATGCTAGAATTTGTGTTAATTCATATCTACGCATATAGGTGTATTCGAAATCACCTAATTTCAAATTGCAGTTCTTGGAGTTAGCTGTAAGAAATGTAATTATGTAAAGAATATTTTGAATGAAACATTGAATAAATTAATAGAAACAGTTAATTTTTTTATGCATCCCCAAATAGTAGGCTTGGAAAGTGATGCTTTTCTACTTTAATTTTAAATCCTGTACGTTTTATGGGCAAGAAGCGAGCTTATCCGCATATTAGGCAAGTTAAACTAAAATACTAGTTCTATTAATTCAGAAAAACTCGGCGCATTTGATGATAATTTAATGCTGGTTAAAAATAACAAGATAAGGATATTCTTGGTTCCTTTCTAGAATTTCCTATTTTTCCCCAGTTGTTTTTGTGTTTTGTTAAATCTACAGTTAGGTTACAATTGAATGCCTTGGGACCTCTTTCTTCTTTAAATCCTGTCATTGGTTGCTTTTAATTCCATTCCTGGTAGGCATATTTAAAATACCAAACTTTTTCTGTACAAAGAGAAAGGAAAGAAGAACTTTGACTTACAAAGTGACTTGCAAGCTATTCTGATTGGTTGTATTTGAGGAAGGCAATGTACTCCTTTCTATTTCCTTCAAAATCAGTAGTACTGCATATTTCCTTTCTGAAACAGGAAAGAACAAACCATGTATTACAGCACTCTCATCTATGGCAAATGTATAATTCCTGAGTCCTTACTTTTGGCCTCTACCTTCCTTAGGGGCTTCTTTTCTCTGATTAGTTCATGGTCATCAGAGAATTATAACAGGCCGAGATAATGTCTTACCTTTCTACAGGAAAGGCATTGTCTACCCCAGACAATTTAAACTCGAGCTAAACCCATGCCCCAGGAAAAGAAAATCCAGGAAGTCATCTTGCTTTCTGGGACGCTTCAGAGATCAGGGCAAAGAAGAGAAAGGAAAGTCTTGGCATCTATTCCAGAATT
Organism: Paguma larvata; assembly: GCA_030068075.1. Lineage (NCBI taxonomy): Eukaryota > Metazoa > Chordata > Mammalia > Carnivora > Viverridae > Paguma > Paguma larvata. The sequence continues at coordinate 72,304,011 of CM057830.1, forward strand.
AATCTTGATTGCTTAACTTTAATCTAATCTCTCTATGATACATCATCAACATTCTGTGTATACCTAGTACATGAAAGCCAAATACTGGCAGTTGCAGGGTTTCTTTAAAAATTGTGCCCTTGGTTTCTTTCGTTTGCATATTCTATTTTCCCAATTAACTTTGTGAGGCCTGGGCAAGTTGATTAACCTCTCTGAGCCTCAAAGACCTCATCTATAAAATGAGTGGTTTAGAATAAATGATCTTTATGATCCTTTCCATTGCGAACATTCTAGCTGTGAAACCTCAAAGCTGTAAACTATATGAGAGTAAGAGCCAATTTTTTCATAATTTTTAATCTCTCCACAAGGCCTAATGTAACTTTGAATTCACTACCTTGCTTCTGCTATGTGAAGTAGAGAATAGATTTTTGAAGATAGCTCTCACATATATTAAACTAGATTAGAAATTGGACATTCTGTTTTACTTATAGATCAGGTTATTTATTAGGTGTAGACATCTTATGAACTTGCATGTTTCAATAGTAAAAACATTGTGGGGAATGAATCATTGGGCAAGATTATGTAACCCCATTTAGAGGAATAATACTTCAATAATTGGCTATAAAAAGATTGTAGGTTGACCTGTGTCCCTCCCACCCCCACCATCCACTAAAAAAAGATATGGTGATGTCCTAGTTCCCCAGTGCCTGTGAATATGATCTTATTTGAAAATAGGGTCTTTGTAGATGTTATTAAGTTAAGATTGAGATGATACTGAATTAGGGTGAGCCCTAAATCCAGTGATTGGTATCTTTATAAGAAGGCCATGTGGAGACACAGGGATCCAGAGACCCATAGAGAGAATGCCATATGATGATGGAAGCAGAGAATGCAATGATGTAGCTGCAAGTCAAGGGGTACCAAGGACTGATGGCAACCACCAGAAGCTAGGAGAGAGGCACAGAATAGATTCTCCCTCATAGTCTCCAGAAAGGACCAACCTTACCAACACCTATTTCATACTCCCAGCCTGCAGAGCTATGAGAGAATAAACTTCTGTTGTTTTTAAGCCACCCAGTTTGTGGTAATTCATTACAAAAGCCATAGGAAACTAGTACAGGTTTGGACACCACCCTAGAGAGAGTCCCCAAGGGATACAGCTCTGGACTGGATCACTCATAGATTATAACCACTGTAGGATATCTACTTTTAGCTTAGGACATCTGTATAAATCAGGATGAAAATTCACTACTAAGATTTCTTTTGGAGCAACCCAGAATTCCGTAAGAGATTAGGAACTATAAAAGCTCTAATCAGCCTGAACTAGAATCCTATTTGTTGTAGTAGCTATTACTTGTCCCTTGAAAGCCCCCCTTAACCCAGCATTTCATACCCATAAGCCTAAGGGTAAGCTGCAGAAAGATTATTCCTTAAGGTTTCCATCCATTTATTATTTGTTATTTATTGATATACTTTTTTTCTACCTTATACAGGTATCCTTTGTCTGTTTTTAGTTAACGATTTATACAGTTAGATACAAAAGATCTTTGAACTCAAAAATAATTTTTCAAAGAATGAACACTGAATCAATCCCATTAATGTTTATTTGCCCATTGGAAATAATCTCTCTCCTACTCTCTACCTGTGAAAACCTCATCCATTCTTCCACCATGCATAGCTCAGATTTCATCTACCTCATGAAGGTACAATCGACCACCCTACTTTGAAGTAATCAGCTTTTCATAATTACATAATTTATGCTGTGTAATTACCTTGATGCTTAGCAAATAGCACTCTTCATCATAGTTTTTACATCTGTGTCACTCATCTCCTATGCTAGATCATTCATAAAGGATGGAAATTATAATTCATGCTCTTTTGTATCTCTACCCTGCACCTGCAATACACAAAGAGCACATCATAAGGTATGTTGTGTTGAGTATTTTTCAATAGTGGTGGACCAATTATGACAGAATCAACAATTTAATTCAGCAATTAACTGGTTCTAGGCATAGCCTTATACAACTCATCATTATTTGAATAAATCAAGACAATCTTCTAAAACTCTGGCACAGAATTTCTGGTTAATAGTGGTTGCTGTAATTTATTCTCTTGCCTGTTATTTTCAAATTAATGTTATTGCTTTGAACTCATTTTTAAAAGCAATATTTATAAACATAATTTGTAGAAGTATGCTATTGGTGGCCAATGAAAAGAATTGCTGCCAGTTTCAGGAAAGAAACTATAGTTCACTGGAAATTGGAGACCTCCTCACAAAAGTGATGGATTAACGACCACATGCAGCATTATGAAAGCAAGTTATACTTTGGTTAAACCAGTCTCTCTATGGCATTCTCGATTTTTTTAAACAGTTAGGATATAATAACATTTTAAAAATTAAAGTATTTCTTATAACCAAGAACATGATAGGAAATGAGCAACATTAAGTACCAAACAATTGAAGCTTCAAATACTGGAACAGGCAAGAATTTTAAACAGCCCAAGTGAATAAGGGAGCAACACTGTTGTGCTTCTTCAGATGCAGTAATAATCTGGCTCAGAGGTTAGCAGGAAAAGATTTTATACCAATAATGGCTCCCAGTGCCATTTTTCTCTAGTAACTGTGACTTACAAAAGTGAAGCTTTTATTTGAAGATTTGATACAATGCAGCTGCAGACAGCAGGAGGTAGAATTTGGCCAAAAGGCTGGACCCTCTCAAACATCTATGAGAGAGGGAGAGTTGGAAAGGGAAAGACTGGGAGAAATTGAGAGAGAGAGAAAAAAGGAGGAGGGGAGGGAACAACAAAAAAAAAGATTTACATTACCAATGACAAATCAAAGCTGAAAGTTTGCCATGCCTGTTGTCATTCATTCTCTTTCATATTTAGAAAGCAGACTGCTGTGATAATCGATTTGATGGTCCAGCTTGAGTGGAAGCACTTCTGGGCATAGCAGGCCTCAGAGATGCCAAAAAAGAAGAAAAGGTGGGAATGAAATAATGCACTACTTCTCCTCAGAGGCATGTGGCCTAGTTTTTAAGAACAGAAAAACATGCTCTGGGGTAGAGAGAGTAGAATGGGGAGGAAACCTAAAGAACTTAGTAATAAATACAAAAATGACCATATAGCTCTAGTCAGGTAAAAATAGGCATTCAAACAGAGACAATGAAAGGACATATTTTACTGACAGGTGAATAATAGGAGAGCATGGTAGAAATAATCTGATTTTTAATGGACTCTGTCCTTGGGAGTATCTTTTATTTATTTATTTGTTATTTTTATTTTTTTATTTTATTTTAGTTTTTTGCTCTTCTTTTGTACAGGGACAGAAGTGATTCCTTTTCTAAAAACATGTTAATTTTTTTAAGCTTTTCAAACTAGATTAATAGTTCAGAAGGAGAAAAAGAAAACAACAATTGAGACCAAAAAGCTGTATATGTGTGTCTATTATCTAAACATCATTGAATTTATTTCCATGAAGCTTGTCCTTAGATTTGTGAGTGGAAGCTGGTGTTCAAGCATTGCTTCCTGCTGATATGAATAAGTTAGGAGACTAAAGTGCCAGTTGAAGGAGGGAAAAGAGAGTGAGAGAGAGATTTTTTTTTTATGTACTGAATTCACTGCTTCACCTCTTAATCACAACCACCAATTGGATTGTGTGTCCTGTTATCAATTTAAGAGCCTAAACAAAACCAGATAAAAGACATGGCTCTCAAAACACAAATTTTAATCAGAACCTGTTTGTCTTTTGAGAGAAATGTAGTTATTTATGTTTAAAAGTAGCTCAGCACTTAGTCCCCTTTCTCTTTTTTCTTGCCTGTCACTCTTCTACCTTCATTTCTCCTTTCTCTCTTCTATTTATGTACAAGCCTTTACATAAACCTACAGAGAACACCTGTTTTCTGGCCTCATTGAATTAGACCAGACCTGTTTTATACATATGCAGCCATTATGCAGATATCGACATCCTCACATCACATCACATCACATCACATCACAATTTCTGTTCTCCTGATAAGTTTTCTCAATTACAGTGAGACATTGAGCATTATGAGTTTTTTTTTAAAAGAAAAACAACCATACATATATATATGACTTGTTTTAAAAAAACTTCATGTGTAATTGATACAGAGAAAGTCATGTTAGCTATGTCAATATAATATATGGCAGTATTTCTTTTTTTCTTCCAAGATTTTTTAAAATTCAAATAAGTTAACATATAGTGTAGTATTGGTTTCAGGAGTAGAATTTAGTGATCGATCTCTTAAATATAGTACCCAGTGTTCATCCCAACAAGTGTCCTTCTTAATGCCCATCACGCATTTAGCCCATTCCAACAACCCTTAGTTTGTTCTCTAAAGTTAAGAGTCTCTTTTGGTTTGCTTCTCTCACTGTTTTTATCTTATTTTATTTTTTCTTTCCCTTCCCCTATGTTCATCTGTTTTGTTCTTAAATTTCATGCCAGTAAAATCATATGGTCTTTTTCTTTCTCTGACTTATTTTGCTTAGCATAATGCACTCTAGTTCCATCTATGTCATTGCAAATGGCAAGATTTCATTGTTTTTGATGGCTAAGTAATAGTCCATTGTGTGAATACACACACACACACACACACACACACACACACACACAGCTAATATACATCTTCTTTATCCATTTGTCAGTCACTGGACATTTGAGTGCTTTCCATAACTTGGCTATTGTTGATAGTGCTGCTATAAACATTAGGGTGCATGTGTACCTTCGAATCAGCACTCCTGTACCCTTTGGATAAATACCTAGTAGTGAAATTGCTGAGTTATAGGGTAGTTCTATCTTTAACTTTCTGAGGAACCTGTACACTGCTCTCCAGAGTGGTTGTACCAGTTTGCATTCCCACCAACAGTGTAAGAGGGTTCCCGTTTCTCCACATACTCACCAACATCTGTTTCCTGAGTTGCTAACTTTATCCATTCTGAGAGGTGTGAGGTGTTATCTCATTGTGGATTTGATTTGTATTTCTCCGATGATGAGTGATATTAAGCATTTTTTCATGTGTCTGTTAGCCATTTTTATGTCTTCTTTGGAGAAGTGTCTGTTCATGTCTTCTGCCTATTTTTTTTAACTGGGTTATTTGTTTGTTTGGGTATCGAGTTTGATAAGTTCTTTATAGATTTTGGATACTAACCTTTTATCTGATATGTCATTTGCAAATATCTTTCCTATTCTATCTGTTGCCTTTCAGTTTTGTTGTTTGCTTTGCTGTGCAGAAACTTTTACCTGGATTAGGTCGTAAGAGTTCATTTTCGCTTTTGTTTCCCTTGCCTCTGGAGACATGTCTAGCAAGAAGTTGCTATGGCCAAGGTCAAAGAAGTTGTTGCCTATTTTCTTCTCTAGGATTTTGATGGTTTTCTGTCTCACATTTAGGACTTTCATCCATTTTGCATCTATTTTTGTGTACAGTGTTAAGAAAGCAGTCTAGTTTCATTCTTCTGCATGTTGCTATCCAGTTTTTCCAACAACATTTGTTGAAGAGACTTTCTTTTTTTCCATTGGATATTCTTTCCTGCTTCATCAAAGATTATTTGACCACGTAGTTGTGGGTCCATTTCTGGATTCTCTATTCTGTTCCATTGATTTATGTGTCTGTTTTTGTCTGTATGGCAGTGTTTCTCAAAGTCTATTAAAAAATCACCAGCATGAGAATTACCTGGGAAGTTCATTAAAATTTAGATTTTCAAACCCAACCCCAGATCTACTGAACCGCAGTATATGGCACCCAGGAATTTACATTTTAACAAGTGCCACAGATTATTCCTCTGTGTACTACTGACATTGGAACACCAGGGATATAATGATTAATCAGATAAACTGGATTCTGATCCATTTTCCACCATTACTTGTTGTATAAACTTGGGCAAATTGCCTAGCCTCCCTGAAACTCAATTTCATCACCCATCAAATGTAAATAAAAGTGTTTATTTAACAGGGTTTTTCTGAGGATTAAATATGATAATATAAAACACTTAGAATAGTAGCCAGTATTTATAATACAGAGATATAGTCAGTAATATCGATATTGTTTGTCTTTCATGATTTAGAAATAGATTCTGTACTATGAGTCATTCATATTGCCTCCTCTTAAAGTAAATATTAGATTATACTTCAATACCCTATTAACCTGTAGAGTAATTTTTCATGCCTCAAAGAGTGTATAAGATTAATCATACCTATCACTTCCTCTTACCCAGTTGATAAACAAAACTATCTTAGACTATAGTAATGGTACATGCTTAATCTCATAGAGTAGAATCTTAAGAATGCTTATTAACCATATGTGGATAATGATATATACACATTATTCATATGTGAATGTAATTATAGAGCATTAAGGTACTGAACTCATTGAATGAGGGAGGGAAAAACACCTAGGATATCAACGTGTACTATAAATACCAAAAGCAATTCACAATGTGACCAGCAACACTGCCTATCTTACAACCAGAGATGATAAAATATTATCATGTCTAAACAAGGAGAGTCTTTGTCCTCATAGCCTAGTATAGAGAAAATATCACTAGATTTTTTTAATATTTAATTTCAATGCTTCCTAGCTCTGGATCTTAGTCAGTTTGGGTTGATATAACAAAAACACCGCAGACTGACTAGCTTGAACAACAAATATTTATTACTCACATTTCTGGATGCTGGTAAGTCCAAGATCAAGGTGCCAGTAGATCCCATGTCTAGTGAGGGCTAACTTCCTGGCTTGTAGACAACCACCCTTCTCACTGTATCCTCATATGAGTGAGGAGAGAAATTATCTTTCTCATGTCTGTATTTATAAGGATACTAATCTCATTGTGAGGGTTCCACCACTAAGACGTAATTGCTGTCCTAAGGCCCCACCTCTAAATACTAGATACCAAATATTAGGTATCGACATATGATTTTTGTAGGGGACACAAATATGCAGTCTATAATACTCTCATTACTTCAGATAAACCTCTTAACTTTCAGCACCTCCATGTATAAAATGGGGATGAATCATACTTTTCCCACCTCAGAGCCTTAAGAGAGAAGGAAATGAGGTAATGTGTACAGTAACCATTTGTAAATCAAATTCTATACAAATGTATGGTATTACTTCAGATCTTTTCAAATGGACTGAAAGTTCATTTTGAAACTATTATTATCAACTTTTGACAGTGATTGCATTCTTATTTTCCAGGGAAGTCCACAGAATAGATGAAGTTAGAATTCATCATTCATCAAATTCTTGTTGTGCCTTTTTTTATTTTTGCTCGAGGAGACCAAATTTCATTGATGAATTTTTATATTGCTTTTGTTGAATATTCCTTAGTCCAAAAGAGTTCAGCTTTGTGACTTCGAAGCTCCAATTCCCTGATCAATGTCTGAACTTGTGAAGCTTGAAATTTATCATTTGGCATTGACTTCTGTGTAAATTTTAGTCAAAACTCAGTGTCCTTTAAACATCTTGGGGCTAGATTTTCAGCATGGCCTCATTTTTACTGATATGGTTATGTATTTGTAAGTACAAATTGCCGCTTTTGTCCTCAAGAGAGCACAAAGTGGTCATTGCACCTGCCATGAGGTAATTGAAAGTGCAAAAAACACTTCTACAAAAAAATCTTTATAACACTCCCTTTCCTCAATAATTCTCTCCTCCCTTCCTCTGTGTGTACAGGAAGAAAAGGAGAAATAATGCTATTAGCAGGCTCTGAATAGAGGGCATTTCTTTTCAAGAAAAATAAACTACATCTGATTTGTTTCTTTTCTAGAAAAAAGATTCACATGAGATACTGAGTAATTTAAATCAGAAAATTAATGGATACACCAGTGTCTTTCACAATTATAATTTTCTACAATGTTATATAACACTTTAACTTAAGCAAACTAGTAGCTTCGACTTTAATAATAGCTTTGAGAGCCAATTAAGGAGCTTACAGTGCACCTGTAGTTTTAGTTGACTAAAACTGCATCCTCTGGCTTACTCTAAACCAACAGAATAACATTTGGTTTGAATATGCCCCTTTTTTGCACCAGTGTTCTCTAGGTTCTTTTTGGATTCTAGGGCTACATAAAATGATACAGCTATAAGAAATGAAGCTAAACTCAATCTAGAGCTTACCTGTTACATAAAAAGTATGCATGTTGCGAGTGGCTTATAAAATTATCTAAGCTGTGGAAAAACTTCCTAGCCATTTCATGGTACATTCCTTGTGGCCATTTTAATCATTACCTGGAAGTTATTTGCAGAGCTGATTTTACTCTATTAGTGATTTATATATACACATATATACATAAACACACATACATACACAATTTAGCCTGGCTTACTCAGATACTATAAATGTGCCTAGGCCAGTGCCAGTAGAAACTTTTTTTTTTTACCCTCAGAAACAGCAAACTGTTATTTAAATGGGCAGTTTCCTTTACTTACGTGAGCAATATAATATAATGCAAGTTGATCTATGCATTTCCCCTTGAATGACTAAATTACAAAAGGCCATCTGGAATTCTCTTTCCACTTCAGCATGTTAAAGCAAAAAAAAGTGTTTCAGTGATACCCAGGTACCTGAAAGGATTCCTATAGGCAGTTTGAGACCTAATATAAAACAAATACTCCTTAAAAGTCACCAGCCTAAAGGATAAGAATCAAGAATTTCCCCCAATTAAGTTTTATTAATGAATTTGATGAAAAGGAAGATCTTAGAAGGTAACTAAAACTGCATTAATGATAGGGTAAGAAAGAGGTGATAAAAGTCTTTGAAAACATGTTTTCAAAGAATTGCTGTCACATATTAAATAAAGAGTTTGGGGGCACCTGGGTGGTTCAGTTGGTTAGCATCTGACTCTTGTTTTCAACTCAAGTCATGATATCATGGTTCGTGAGTTTGAGCCCCGCATCGGGCTCTATGCCAACAGTATGAAGTCTGCTTGTGATTCTCACTCTCCCTCTCTCTCTGTCCCTCCCTTGCTCTTTCTCTCTCAAAAATAAACAAATAAATAAATAAACAGTTCGAACTTGTTCTTGTCCTGGTGACAAGTGCATATATGAGCCATGATTACTATTTTGTTTCATTTTATCCATTCCCTTACAGGGTAATATCCATAGTGATGACCTATCCTGGAGAGTGTTATTTTGTTATGTTGGAAAATGATTGCCTATTAGGTAGTTAAAATATAAGAGAGTTACAGCTCACTCCATATTGCCAAGCCATAGAAACAACAACAATGATATCCAAATGAAACAAGCTCTGGCCTTTTTGAAACCAAAGAAGTGCAAGAAAAGCATTGAATTTAAGGGCAGAAACTATTTCAGAAGGCTATTGCTAGAATTCAAATATTAAAGCCAGTAATAGAATTACACCTTTATGAAGATTAGAAGTAACAAATTGATTTGAATTACTACCATTTTGTGACTTAAATTCATTCAAATGTTGAAAAGAAAGCAGAACTATGTTTCAGTTGACAATCTTCACAGGAGGTAGTATAATGAATGAAAATAGTACTTTTGTAAAACACTCTTGGTATGTTCTGCCTCTATGTAGTTCCTTGTGACCCCGAGTTAGGAGAAATTTTTTATTGATAGTTCTCTCTTAGAGAAAATATAATTTTCATAATTTTATATTCCATAAATGAGATTTTAAAACTGATACTTTTTCATATATAAAAACTCAAAAATAAAGAGAAAAATACAACTTTGAGTTGTAGTTTCTTTCAGTCTTCAGTCTGAAGAATGTGGGCCCATTTAAGGTATATTAGACAGGGAGACAGTACCCTAATAAATGTTGGCTTACCTGAATTCGTTCACATAATTGTGGGAATCTTATTAGATCTGTTAGTGGGAAAGAAGCCCAAGTTTGCTTTGTCCAATGTGAATTGAGGAAGAGAGATGAGCTGAGCATACTCTGTTCTGAGTATTCTTACTTGGGAGGAGAGTAAGAGCCAAAAGTTTAGGTTTCAGCCAGAGCCCAATAAGATACTATCACTGAGAAGAAACGGTGATATATGGTAATGCTCCTTCAGATGGTAAAAAGAAGAGATAGAATAGAGTTTGCCCTCCATCTGTGGCCTGTCCACCCTTTCCCATTTTTTTTAGCTCACCCACACTAACCTACTCCTCCTTTCTCTGGCTTAGCCAGTTTGTAACTATCACCACATTATCTTTGTACTTTATCATTTGCTTTCTTGTAGTTGTTTAATATTGTATAAAGGGATCTTTCTATTATAAGGAACAGGGGCTTACTGAGGTTTTCTTCAGTGAGATAGTGTTAAGGAAAAATAGAAATATACAGTGGCTACCCAGACATGCCTCATCAAAACTAGAATATCGCAATTACAACAGTGGCACTGTCAGTCTGACAGCATCTCTGGTGACACAATGACCACTCTGCTGATAATCTTTCTTTAGAAGCAGGTGTCTGTTGTGCCTAACTCCACTTGTACCTTACTAATCTGTCTACTCTCATGCTTTGCCATTATGGGGACTCAACTGCTCTATTTTTGTTTTTCTGTCTATCTAATTCTTCTTTGTACTCTCTAACAAAAAGTGCACTTTCCGTTCTCCTTTCTACATTAAGGCATCTGCTCATTCATAGCTTCTATTGCCATGTCACTTTTGCTTAGCATGCTCTCTCTCTTAACTTCTACTGCTGCCTACCATTTATATCCCTTTGTGCATGTGCAGCATCAAATTCCCCCAAGAAAGAATTTCTTGTTGTTGTTGTTCAGAACAGAGGGTTCCTACTGGAAAGTGCTCCCCTGATAGTCTATAGATATTTTCCTTTAGTACTGACTCATTATCTAATATACTGAAGTTAGGGTCATGTGATACCAAGAGTTGTGATGGTTCCCCTTTAGAAATGGACTCTAAGTTATCTCAAAAGAGAACAGTATAAACTACAGGGATCTTGCACAGAATATTCTGTATTTTGAGCCATTCCATCAGGGGTTTTGGGGTTCTAGATGTTTACTCCTACCATATATCTTTGAACCTAAGGGGATATCAATGGTAAGATATAAGTTTGTGAGCCATTAAGAAAGCAAGAAATGCTGCAGTTCAATCACAGCACACTGTTAATAGGTGCATCTCAGTCTCAGAGATATTATGTGAAAAAAATATGCATTTTAGAAAAGGTGAAACAGGGTGTCTGCCATATATCTGAGACCATCATGGGATCAGTGAGTCAAGTGAGCCTCCAGAGAAGGTCCCTAAGGATTGATCTATAGAGTGGGGTTAATACTAAAGGCTAGGAGGCAGGTCATAAATCTGGGAGATGGAAAAGTAGGATCTAGAGAAATTCTAGACAGCCTGGTATCCATCAGCAAGTGAAGAGTAGGCTAGTCATGGATCCAGAGTGGATCCAAGGGAACAAAATTCACCATTTAACCATTTTATAGACAAATTTTAAATGTATATTTTACTTGAAAGGTTGGATGTTTTCATTCAATACACATTTTTTTTAACTTGTGTACAGTTGAAATGCAATGTTACATTAGTTTCAGGTATTCAACTTCTCTATGTTATGCTATGCTCACCGTAAGTGTAGCTACAATCTCTCATTATGTAAAACTATTACAATATCATTGATTATATTCCCTGTGCTGTGCTTTTTATTCCTGGACTTATTTATTCCATAACTGGAAGCCTATATCTCCCACTCCTCTTCACCCCTTTTGTGTCTCCCTATATCCTCCTTCCCTCTGGCAGTCATCACTTCTCTGTATTTACAGGTCTGATTCTGGGTTTTGTTTGTTTATTCACTTTTTTAGATTCTACATATGAGTGAAACAGTATGTATTTGTCTTTCTTAGGCTGATTTATTTCACTTAACTTGATAACCTGTAGGTTCCTTCCATATCATCACAAATAGCATAATCTTATCCTTTTTATTGCTGAATAATATTCCATTACACCCACACCCACATGCACACCTTACATCTTCCATATCTATTTGTCTGTCAGTGGCTATTTAGGTTACTTTCATATCCTTTCTATTGTAAATAAATATGCAATAAACATAGGGGTGCATATATCCATTAAAAATTAGGTTTTTTTTTTTGTTTTGTTTTGGTTTTTGTTTGTTTGTGTTTTGATCCGGATAAATACCTAGTATTGGAATACCCAGTAGTGGAATTATTGGATTATATGGTATTTCTATTTTTAATTTTTTGAGGAACCTCCAAACTATTTTTCATAGTGGCTGTACCAATTTAAATTTCCACCAAAAGTGCACGAAAGTTCCTTTTTCTCTGCATCCTCACCAACACTTGTCATTTCTTGTGTTTTTTTTATTTTAGTCATTCTGATAGGTGTAAGGTGATATCTCACTGTGGTTTTCATTTCCATCTCTCTGATGATTAGTAATGTTGAGGATCTTTTCATGTGTCTGTTGGCCATCTGTATGTCTCCTTTGGAAAAGTATCTATTCAGGTTCTCTGTCCATGTTTTAATCAGATTATTGTTTTGATATTGAGTTGTATGAGTTCTTTATATATTTTAGATGTTAACCTTTTATCAGATATATCATTTGCAAATATCTTCTCCCATTCCATAGGTTTCCTTTTAGTTTCCTTTGCTGTGCAGTAGGTTTTTGTTTAGATGTAGTCCCAAATAGTTTATTTTTGCTTTTGTTTCCCTTATCTTAAGAGACATTTCTGGAAAATGTTACTATGGCTAATGTCAGAGAAATTACTACCTGTGCTCTCTTCCAGGGTTTTTATGGTTTCAGGTCTTATATTTAGGTCTTTAATCCATTTTGAGTTTATTTTTGTGTATGGTCTAAGGAAGTGGTGCAGTTTCATTTTTTTGTACATAACTGTCTAGTTTTCCCAGCACCATTTGTTGAAGTGACTATATTTTTCCCATTGTATATCCTTTAACATAGCTATCTTTTAGTCTCCATTATGTTGATAAAGTCCCACATTGTGATTAGCATGAGAGAAAATTCTTACCAAATTCCCCTTCTTCTCCTACCAACTAGATAGAGAATATGGTGTGCGTGGTTATCTAAGAAGACCACTTACTTCCAGGTGATCTGCATAGCAGGACAGCTGTTTGTTAGGGCCTCATTTCCCCGTGTGTTTCCAATGAACATTTGTTTTATCTAATGTTGCTACATGTCTTGTGTAAAAAGATCGGGTAAAAATACTCAATAAAATAAATTTGGGTAAAATGAACTCTCTCTTGCTGAACCTCTGAGTACTCCTCATTGGTTCCACAGCTATTATAGTCCAATACATCTAGTATGATTTTCAGGTTGGTCTCTTGGGGCCCTTTCCCCATCTAAGACCCCAGCGCCTAAGATAACTTAGATAACTAAAGATAATTAATCTTTTCCGATATGCTTCAAGATTACTGTGATCCCAGCTCATCCACAAGGGGTCTCCTTTGAAACCGTGAACAAGAGCAAGTTGGCTCAGGAGGATAACTAAGGGCCTAGTTGTATGTGTCACTGCACCAGAAACTTCATATGGAGATCTTCATAAGGGGACCAGTTAGGTTTCTGTGACTAACCCAAATTCTGTTATGCTATGGGGGATGGAATTCAGGTCTCCAATATTGCCCCTAGAGCATACCTGAAGGGCAAGACTGATGATCCTGAACTTTAGATATCTTAAGAATGAGCTAAGCTTTAATAATAAAAAATTCTCTTTTTTACACAGTTCCTCTCTGTCCATTATTTCAGTACCACTTGTTATACGTATTAGAGACTAAGGTAACAATGTCTGTAGGTATACTTGGATTCCACAGTGGCCTTTCAATATATATATCTTAATAGAATAGGATGAAGTATTGACAAGTTTCCAAGCAACTGAATTAGCTTGCATTGGTCCTTTGGTGATATATGTAAGTCTTAATTCCCTTCCAGGGATCCTGAGTCAAGTGTTCTTAAATCCTCCCCTTTGACTCCTACACATATACCAGGCCTTCTTGAATCCACTCTTCTGTTCCCTCCTTTCTTTTGCTTTTTACTCCAAACTTCTATTTTCCACTCCACAATAAAGAAGACAGCTAATGTGTAGGAAATACTATAGGCTGCTGTTGTCTGAAATTAATTTAGCAGGCACTCTGCCCCTGAGCACCCTCCCCAAATCCAGCATCAGGAATAAAAGTTTCATCAGTTCTTTTGGCGATACTTAAGTGACTGCTCCCCCTGGCTTCATGCCTGCTCTTTTGGGTGCTCCTGCTGTAAAGTGAGGCACACTGACCGGTTGCTGTACAAAGCAGAATACTATTCTTTGGGTTTATAGCGTTTCCAAATAAACTGAGAGTGGTGGCTAAAAATCAGATTGCCTGGAAGTCTCAAAGGGGAAAGTATTGAATGGTCTCATTCAGCCTCTTTTTAAAAATACTCTGTATTCTTCAAGATTTTGAGTTTCTAGAGAAAATTAGCAGACAGTAGTTGCAAGAAAAAGCAGAACTTATGTGACATGTATAATTTATATGACTTAACTCCTATCTAAAATTTTAGCCAATATGTACTGATATTATTTTTAAAGACTAATTTCTGTTAAGGAGTTTGTTTAGTATATAGGGACATGTATCAAAATGAAAAATATGGCCTTTTTTTCTTAATGTATACTAAAATATTATATTTTGAAAGATGGTAATTTATTTCCATGAATCAAATCATGTGCTTAAAGCTAATTTCTATGTTTTTATGTATTGTTGTGATAGAGGTATTTTTGGAAGGTAGGGAGTGATAGAAATATTCTCTGGTTTTTGGTAATTGTGAGCTTTAAAAATAATTATTTAGCTTAACTTTTCACCTCTTAGAACAAATTTTTTTTAATTTAGATCAATTCTTTTTCTTTTTAATTTTAAGCATGGTCCCAAAATATGTCCGTTTTATATTGAAGTAAATGAATTCATGAAGTTCCTTTCTTTGTAGCATGAGGGGCTAACAGCTAGAATAAAAATAATCAACCTAATATTTCTTGTTTCTGGAAAATGATTATAAGAATATTACACAGAGGAAGCCATGCTTAAAATGAAGGCTTCATATTGCATTTAAAACTCAAGTGGGACTTTCAAATATTCTGTTTAGTAGAATAATATACTGATGAACCCTTGGAGAACTAATTATGTTGTTTCACATGAATTATGAATGCCTCATTTACCTGCATTATAGTCTTGCATGTGTCTTTTATAATTAATCATCATTAAAAGTTAGAAATGTAAAATTTTAAATGCAAAGAAGGCATATTCTTTTTAACAAAGTGATCTAAACAAATACTAGTATTTAACTTAAAATCTATAACTGGTCTACAGATTTTCTCTTCCTGTTTTTGCAAAGTATGAATCTGAGAACTTCTTTACTCTTTAGTGAGAACTTCTTTAGTTCTTACTAAAACTCTGGTATTAATGGTAAGCATAAGTTGTCACAGTAATTTTTTTCCTTTTACTTTTTTTTTAAGATTTTATTTAAATTCCAGTTAGTTAACATAAAGTGTAGTGTTAGTTACAGGTTTACAACGTAGTGATTCAACACTTCTGTACAACAACCAGTGCTCATCACATGTGCCCTCCCAAATCCCCATCACACATTTAATCCATCCCTCCACCCAACTCTCCTCTGGTAACCATCAGTTTCTTCTCTATAGTTAAAGAGTGTTTCCTGGTTTGCTTCTCTCCTCTCTTCCTCTATGATCATTGGTTTTGTTTCTTAAATTCCACATATGAACAAGATCATATGGTATTGGTTTTTTCCTGACTTATTTCATTTAGCATAATACACTTTAGCTCCACCCATGTCTTTGTAAATGGCAAGATTTCATTCTTTTTTATTGCTGAGTAATATTCCTGTGTGTGTGTGTGTGTGTGTGTGTGTGTGTGTGTGTGTGTGTGTGTGTTTAACCTCTTTTTTATCTATTCATCACTCAGTAGACATTTGGGCTCTTTCTATAACTTGGCTATTGTTGGTAATGCTGCTGTAAACATCAGGGTGCATGTGTCCCTTTAAACCAGTATTTTTGTATCCTTTGGGTAAATACTTAATAGTGCAATTGCTGGATTGTAGGATAGTTCTATTTTTAACTTTCTGAGGAACCTCTGTACTGTTTTCCACAGTGGTTGTACCAGTTTGCATTCCTACCAATACTGCAGGAGGGTTCTCCTTTCACTGCATCCTCGCCGAAACCTGTTGTTTCTTGCGTTAATTTTAGCCATTCTGACAGGTGTGAGGTCATATGCTATAGTTTTGATTTGAAACACATCTTTTCATACGTCTGTTGGTCAACTGTATGTCTTCTTTGGAAAAATTTCTATTCATGTTTTCTGCCCATTTTTTAATTGGATTATTCCTTTTTAGGATGTTGGGTTGTATAAGTTCTTTATATATTTTGGATACTAACCCTTAATCAGATATGTAATTTTCAAATACCTTCTCCCATTCCGTAGGTTGCCTTTTAGTTTTGTTGATTGTTTCCTTCACTGTGTAGAAGCTTTTCATTTTGATGAAGTCCCAATAGCTTTTTTTTTTTTTTTCTCTTTCGTGTTTTTTCCCTTGCCTCAGAAGATGTATCTAGAAAGAAGTTGCTACTGCCAGTGTCAAAGAGGTTGCGGCCTGTGTTCTCCTCTAGGATTTTAATGGTTTATTTTCTCACATTTAGGTCTTTGATCCATGTTGAATTTATTTTTGGGTATGGTGTAAGAAAGTGGTCTAGTTTTATTCTTTTGCATGTTGCTGTCCAGTTTTCCCAACATCATTTGTTGAAGAGACTTTTTCCCATTGGATATTCTTTCCTGCTTTGTTGAAGATTAGTTGACCACATAGCTGTAGGTTCATTTCGGGTTTTCTATTCTGTTTTATTGATCTATATATGTCTATTTTTCTACAGTACCATACTGTTTTGATCACTATAGCTTCGCAATAAAACTGGATTTGTGGTGCCTCCAGCTTTACTTTTCTTTTTCAAGGTTGCTTTGACTATTTGGGATCTTTTTTGGTTCCATACAAATTTTAGGATTCTTTCTTTTAACTCGGTGAAAAATGCTGGTGGTAATTTGATAGCGATTATATTAAATGTGGAGATTGCTTTGGGGAATATAGACATTTAAACAATATGTATCATTCCAGTACATGAGCATGGAATGTTTTTTCCATTTCTTTGTGTCATCTTCAGTTTCTTTTATCAGCGTTTTATTGTTTTCAGAGGATGAGTCTTTCACCTCTTTTGTTAGGTTTATTCCTAGGTTTATTCCTAGGTATCTTATTGTTTTTGGTGTAGTTGTAAATAGGACTGATCCCTTAAGTTCCTTTTCTGCTGCTTCATTATTGATGTATAGAAATGCAGCAGATTTCGGCTCATGACTTTGTATCCTACGAGTTTTCTGAATTCACTTATCAGTTCTAACAGTTTTTTTTGTAGAATTGTTCAGGTTTTCTATATAAAGTATCATGTGATCTGCAAACAGTGAAATTTTTACTTCTTACTTGCCAATTTGGATGCTTTTTATTTCTTTGTGTTGTCTGCTGCAGCTAGGACTTCCAGCACTCCGTTAAATAATAGTGCTGAGAGTGGACATCCCTGTAGCAGTAATTTTTATTATACCACTTTAGGCTTACTTCTGGAATTTCAGCTTCAGAAACACGTTATTAAACTCTTTTATTATTGCTGTAGTTGCCTTTTCAAATGTATTTCTAAAAGTCATGGATTTTTAAGCTTTTTATTCTAAAAGTCACAATTTCAAGTAGGAACTGAAATTCTAGTAACACAAGTAGTATGCCAGTACAGTTCTCACAGTAAGTTTTAGTGAATTATTTAGGAGGTGAAGATTGATTCTATTATGATTCTCTTTCTGAAAATAACATTGTTCCTATTAGCCCTGCCATTTTATAGGAAAATAATATATTCTAAAGAATAGAATATTAGTGGTATTTAAGTAGGCAGAAAGTATAGACATTGAATAGTTTAAATGTGATAAACTTCTATAATACAAACATTTATAGACAGAAAATGCTGTAAGATAAGAGAAACACAAAGTGGAAGGAGCATTTATTAACTGCTAAGTGCCTGGCATTGTTCTAAGTGTTGGGGATACTGAGAGTAGTAGGAAATGGCTTCTTTCGTCAAAAAATATACATTGTATGGGGCTCCTGGGTGGTTCAGGTGGTTAAGTGTCCAACTTCTGCTCAGGTCATGATCTCGCGGTTCATGAGTTCAAGCCCCGCATAGGCCTCTGTGCTGACAGCTCAGAGCCTGGAGCCTGCTTCAGAATCTGTGTCTCCCTCTCTTTCTGCCCCTCCCCTGCTAATTCTCATTCTCTCTCTCTCTCTCTCTCTCTCTCTCTCTCTCTCTCTCTCTCTCTCCCTCCCTCCCTCTCTCTCTCTCTCTCTCCCTCCCTCCCTCCCTCCCTCTCTCAAAAATAAAACATTACATTTTTTAAAAAACAACCATACATTGTATATAAACATTCCAAAGGGCCAACAGCGAAGGAATTGATATGAGTTTACATATTATGGACCAAATAGGTCTACTCACAGGCTAAGGTATACAGGCAAAGTCTATGTATATTTGAACCACCCTGCATAACTGTCATCGTATGTGATTGCTGACAAAATTATAGATGGGGAATCACAGAGCCATAAAGGCTCTTAGAGATCATCTGGCCCAAATATCTCATTTTCCAGAGGGTGAAATCTAGACCCAGAGCAGATAAAGTATTTTATTCTAGGTCACACAGCAAATTAATGACAGTGGGGACTAGAGCTCAGTCTTCTTGATTCTCAGTCTAGTCTTTTCAGAGGGGACAAACACAAACAGCTTTCTTTAAGCTCTCTCCCCATTCTCCCCTTTATTTGAATGGTGAAAACAATGGCACAAGAAGTCTCTAGAAAAATGAAATTCCCCAAATAAGAAAAAGAAGCTCTGGATAGAATGCTCATGGGGCCAGTGAAGAAATTGAAAGACAGGACAAAAACATGGTTATACGGAATTAGAGAGCAAATACAGTCCAGGAAGAAAATTAAGAGAACCCCAATGGCAAGAATGAGAAAATCACACACACACACACACACACACACACAAAGGAAAGACTGAAATAATTATCCATTAGCACTTATTGTATGGAAAACAGGCTAAAATGTCTTTGGTCTAATTTATACATTCATTCTGTTTCAAAATTTTTCTTTTTCAAAATACATAGAGTTAGCTGTGTTAGGTAGCCTCATATTAAAGTGGAAAACTCTCTGTTACCTCACGCATTTGTACAGCTACAAAGTAGTGATGACTGATATGCATAATGATGACCCTGAGGCAGCTTAATTCCCCAAAGTACTTTTTGAACCATCAAAAATTTTTCTATTATGTTCAGCCTACTTTTTTTGTTAAATATATTTTATATTCAAAGTCTTGGAAAATGGGGGGAATGTTTATGATAATCTCTCTGGTAATTACCTATGAAATCATCACAGCACTTTATACCTTACATAAGCCACACAGTAGAGATTTTACTAGAAGGAGGAAGATACTGTGTCATCCTATTTGTCTTCCCACATATTTCCTTTCTAAGGATTTTTGGGCTTGTCTTGCTCCTTTTCCAATGCAATGTGGAATAAATAGTCTGTCACAGTTTTAGGCTGTCCTGCCTGATTGTTGACCATCTCAATGTAATGATGCTTTTGAAAGTACATGTTGCCTAAATAGATTATCTTGCCTTCCACCACCTTACAAGTCTTTTTATATGATGGTAAAGGAAGATTTATAATGTTTTCATTGGCTCTCAAATGTCTTTATCATGTAAGTCAGCTGCCAGGCAAACATCCCGGATCCACTTTTTAGCATCCATGTGAATTTAAAAAATAAGTCAGTGCTTATTGGAACTGCCTTTGTGAAGCAGATTCTGTACTTATTGTTTCTTTCACATGTGCAATGACAGCAGTCAACCTAATTGACTATTACTTGGTCAGTTTCTGTGTCAGAAGTGATTCGAGGTAAAATAGAGAAGAGAAATCCAAATTCAATGCATTTCTGTTAAAACCCAGAAAGATTTAGTAATAGAAAAAAAATACACTAATTTGAAGTTTTTCTGGGATTTGTGTTCCCAAAGGGTGAGGTTGAAACCATCAAATTCTCTCTAACCTTAACAGCCTAAACCAGATTGTTATGTAGGCCTCTAAGTGTGAATTGCTAATAGGCACACTGACATAATATAAAATGGATCGCATGGCTGTAGTAAACAGGTCAGAAATGGTGTTCAATCCGTCAAATGCTGGAAAACTCTTTTTTATGTATTATCCTTCCTAAATGGAAATCTAGAGAATTAGGTACAAAACAATCATCTTTATCAGTTTGAATTTCTACGGACAATTATGTCTTTAAATGTCTAACAGTTATACTTTACAATTAAAATATTAAATAGCCCGTGATGCCTACATTGCAGAGCAGCCCTCCTCTTCTGTGACTGATGTTGCTCTTTCATTGATGTGTCATGTTTGCTTTGGAAATATCGTTATTATGGAGCATGACAGTAGTCATGTTAGGCCATGCGGCTGACAATGGTGACTTTCAACAGGGAAAAATAACCAGGGAAAGGGCATCTATCATCATGTAGTATAAGGAGAAACGCCTCAAACTCAGAAGAAATGTCAGTAGAGAACTGGAAGTAAGGAACCATTTGAATAGGATTCCAAGCAACCTAGATATGCAGATTAGCCCTGGATTGAGGGAAATCAAGAACTAAGCAACCTCTTTGAGTAAATGAGCCTCCTGTAGTTTGTAGTAATGGAGCCAAGAGCCTCACTGCATTTTGAATTCATTTGAAATGTCATGTAAAGAATGAACATATGCAGTACTTAAGAAAGAAAGGTCAATCCTGCCATAGTGATCACTGAAGCATAATGTAGCAGGCCTCTTTTTTTGTTTTTTGTTTTTTGTTTTTGACTCATCATTCCTAGAACATTTAAACTTATCTTTTCAGGAAGTTGTGGGCTTTAAAAAAAAAATCTCCTGCATCTGTTATAACCCAAATTAACAGCACTTTAAAGCCAACTCCACACCTGCACTAACATTATAAATATCAATTAATTTGCATATAAATAGAGATGTGTGGTTTCACTAACAGGGTCTCTGGTTTCTCACTGCCCTTCCTATTTATTAGGCTCTAAATGGATTGTTTAGTTGGTATAACTGTATATCTGCCAGTTGTCTCTTATTTTATGGAATGTACTGCTTCAATTATAGTTAACAGCCAGCCTGACAAGATTTGTTATGGCTACAATGCTTTGTTCACCTTGTAGCATTAATAGTGGTATTTGTATGTTACCAAAAATAGACCATTGGATTCATCATCCTCATCAAAAGAAAAGTAGCTTCATTGATATTCAGCATAATGCTTCTGGATATCCAATGGCACTTTTGCAGATGGTAAATAAGAAGGAAATAAAATTGTAACCTTAACATGTGCTGTAACTCTTGATTTATAGTTCATGAGAGTTGTAGATATAACTATAAAATTCCATCCATAAGTTCCAAAATCCACTCTCTAATTCAAGTCAGTAAGCTGAATTCTACCTAGAACTTATTTGAACTCTTTTTCATTAAAGGTCCTGTCCAAGATTAGTTCAAATGTCACATTCTTTGTTCATTCCAACTTTCCTACTCCTGAGTATTCTAACCTTGACTATCATTAGTTCTATATATATTTCTGTTGATGCTGTATATTTCTACATTAACTCTTCAAGGGCATAAACCATGCTATGTTTTATTGCTTATAGAACCTTCATTGAATATATTCATTCATTTTTAAACAAATATTCAATATTTTCTTCCTACTGTTGGGCAATGATCTATACCAGAGGTTGACAAACTATACTTAGTGAGCCAAATCTAGCCTACAGGGCTGGAATTAAAGTTTTGTGTGTGTACTTTTACATTTTATGACCCATTTTCAAAGGGTCATAAAAACAAACAATAATATGCAATAGAGACCATATGTGGCTAGCAAAGCCTAGCATATTTACTATCTGGCCCTTTAGAAGGAAAAGATTGCTGGCTCTTGTTTTGAATGCTGAAGATACAGCAATGAACGAAACAGAGCAGACCAAAAACATCCTACTTTGGGGGAGCTTAAATTCCATTTATACATTTATTTTACACAGAATAGGAATGCATCTTCATCGTCTCCATAGTGCTTACATACAATATGTACTCAATGAATATTTGTGAAATGAAGGCATACATGGAATCTGTCCTCCAATAACACACAATATAGACAAGCATTTCTATATATTTTCATGTATAATAATATATATGTATATATAACACATATATGTACATATAACATATATATTATATGTGTAATATGTATATATAATACTTATATATGTATATACATGTATATGCACTTATATGTATTGTTATATATTTTTTAAAAATCTTTGTATTAAGAATCTTCTCCTAGATGGTTTTTAGAGAAAAAACCTAAAACACTATTTACTTGTCAAAGACATTTTTTATTGTGGTACCTAATGAAATGGTCTCCCATTTTAATGTGACTTTTATTCCTAATGAGGCCCTGATTATCTAGCCTCCTTATGAGAGATAATCATAATTATATTGGATTTCAAAAGCTTTCTAAAATGGTGGATGTTTCATAAGAGATCATTTTGTACAAATTACAGTTAAAACAATGAGAATCTTTCAGAGAGAGTGACACCATTTTACTCCACATTAAAAAAAGACAATCTTTGCTTTAGACTCAGAGTTGACTAATATTATGGCAACTTTTCATAAAGTCAGGCTACAGATTAGCCACTAATTCTCCAACATTCTAAGAGTGTACATACCTTAGAAACTGGTGGTTGGATACTAGGGATGAGTAGAGTGCTGAGAGGAGAGTAGAAGGGAACAAAAGGCCAGTGAAAGAATGCCAGAAATGGAAAGGGTGGGATTTGTAGAGCCAGCAAATTATAGTGGTGAACAAGAGGAATATGTAATTACCTTTTCTACCCCCTAAGTGGCAGAATTTCCTACTCAGCACCATTAATCCCTACCAGCACCCCCACCCAATCAGTAAGCTATTGTTACACCTACTTATCCGCACCCCAAACCATTCCTACCACCATAGAATTTACTATATTCTCCTCTGTCTTTCAAACATTCAAAACTGAAAGTAGATGAGGCACCATATTTTTAAGAAAAATCACGTAATGTTCTATTTAAATCTTTATTTCCACCGGCCCTTTAATCTGAACTGCCCTTACTCCTAGTATCCTGCACACTTCCTTTTAGTACCATACTACTGTTAATCTACATACTGTGCTATATTAAAGAATTGCTCATTCCCCATTACTTGCATAGATTTAGAGTTGACAAAATGAGAGTTTAAAATATAGTAATGGGGAATCTTAATTATAAATGAAGGAAATTGAAATCAGTACTGTATGTACTGATTTACTTTCAGTTTCTTGACCTTTGTCAAGACTAATGAGGTTGCATATCTAGTGTAGGGAATGAATAAAAATTTTAATAGACCTGCCTCATTTGTATTGCTAGGAATTCTGTATAATGGAGAATTATGCCAGCAAACCTGGCTGCACTCTTTAATTGTACCTGCTGCTCCCCATCACCAGCCCTCCCCCATCCCTTCCTATCTGTGGCTACTACATACGAAGTCATAACATAATGAAGTAACAAACTTAGGAAATCATGGGTTCATTCTCTAAATGCAGGTAGCTTATACCCAGAAAAGTTAATAATTTACTGAGCTTAAACTTCCCTTTGGGGAGGACTAGAATCCTGGGTAATGATGGAAAAGCAACATTCATTAAATCAAATTTTGGCAAAGGATTTGTCTCTGTGCAAAGCTGTCTTTCTAATAGTAGCTTGAATCAAAGTTTCTCTTATGTGTCAAAACAAAGAAAGGTATCACTCTGGAAAGGTTCTAGATCATTGAACTGTACTTCTAAAGGATTATACTCATGCATATGAAATAACCCATCAGGTCATGAACATATTCAATCAGTAGTATTTATTGAGGAAATATTATGAGTGTAGTGTGGTGCAAAGTATAAAAGTAGAAAGCATGTTCCCTTGTGGGAATAAAGACTTATAAAAATAAAACAGTTATATACAACAGTAAACTTGGATTAAAATGTTGTTCTATAGGTGCTGGTATACCCTAGTTTTTCTAAAATCATCCAATTCATTGTCACATAGTATGTTTACATTTTAAGTGCAAAATAACAGCCTCTTTGACCTCAGGGAAGAACAAGATCATTGCAGTTTGAAATATTCTGAGAAGGCTTCACAGAAGCAGCAGAGAAGTTTGTTTATCTTATAAATATTGTATCATCTCTTTCCAGATAATTCTGATTCTACTTTTTGCTATTTCCCATTTAATTTCTTACTACCTGATTTCTTCTTTCATCTTCCTTTTCATTCATTTATAATAACCCAGAATTGGAAGCAATTCCACATCTTTTACATTAATGTTTATCTTGTTTTAACACTGCTTCTACCAGAGTCCCCGATGAAACACATTTCATTATGCTAGTTTACGGTAATAGGGAATAAATTATTGCAGACCATTTGAACTCAGTAAACTCGGCATTTGAAATGACTCATCGTGATCAGGCAGCAAGTCTAAGTTTGTTGTCATTTTATAAACATTTGTTCCATGGTTTAAGGAAAAAAATTATTTAAAAAACCTCAACAGTTTACTTTGGTTCTTGTTTCTTTTTTTCTTATCAATAAAATAAGAAAAACGAGCAATTCAAACGACCTCTCTCACAACTTTCACAAAGCAAGACAGTGATGTATAATTTAAGTACCTTTCATCTGTAAGGCTGAGAATCATTGACCGAACCAAAGGGACAGGGTGGGGGAGCATCTTTCTAGATAAAGTGATGATAGTTTTCCTCAGCTTTAAAAAAAAATTTATATGCAAGGATGGAGGGATAGCATTTTCATAAATTGTTGCTAAAATGTATTGCAAATAAAAATTTGAGCTTTCATCAGACATAGTCTTATTTTCTCAGAAACCAATAGCTTTTATGATTTTTTTTAAATCTATTTACAAACATCATCTCTGCATTCCTCTAGCCCTGTTTTTATTAAAGGAAACCCTACAGGCAAAAATGTAATTTTTTCAAGGTTGGACATATGGCTGATGTCAGAACCACAGTAAAATAATGTTATAGAGAGCCAAATGCTAAGTTAAGACTCCCAATACTGATGCTTATCACACCCCAGAATAGGTGTCTCTTACAGGGTAATCAAGATGTTAGCCACAGAAGTGAAACTCTATGTAGATAGAACTGCTTACCTACAAAATCAGGTACTTCTGAAAATGAATGGAACTATAGTGTTGGGCCAAATCCTGCTGACCCTGGCACTGAGAATGCAATCTTGTATGGCAAATCAAATGAGTTTAATTCTTGGGGCCAGAATGCTACCAAGCTCTTTCTAAACTTTAATGGATGTGAAGACCTGCTTACTGCCATGGAAACTGGCATGGATTCTAAATGCCCAGTAGGCAATCTTATTTTAATTTATTCTGTTCTATCTTATTTTGGTGAGCAGGACTGGCAATATGAGATAAACCTACTTAAATAGTGAATTCTTGATTTATATTTATTTTTCATATAGATCTAAGGTCAGTAGCTTACTTATATGTAGTATAAAACTGGAGGAGATAAAGGAATAGCATAGAACTATGTTGGAAAATCAGGATGGGGAAGAATTCCAAGAACTGCTTCGTGTTTCATTAATCCCTGCTGGAAAGCATGTTGCAAAAAATTTTTTAAGTCCTTACAGTTGGTTTTATCTCCCTCTCTCTCTCTGTCTCTGTCTCTGTCTCTCTCTCTCTCTCTCTCTCTCTCTGTCTTCTCTTTTTCCTAGAAACTTTTTTTGGTATCATCCTCCAGCCCCCTTCCTATCCTTTCTATTTTTAATCTTTTTCTCTGGCTAAGAATAATAGCCCCGTACTTTCTACCTCCTCCACCTCTAGAAGCAGGAATAATGAAGCCTTAAGAGTCCATAAAGAAAGTTTGCTCAGCCCTCACGATTCCTGATGCCAGCTCAGTTTCTAGTCTTCCTGAATAGTGCCTCATACCTCAAAGGTAATTTCGGATTTAAAATGGCTTTCTAAATCTACATATATAATGTCTGGATTATTTGCTATTTTAAATTGCCCATGCCATTGTTCCCCTCCATTAGCCTAGATAATTGAGAGTGGGCTATATATTACCTGATATGTATAAAAACAATTGAACATTCTGAACAGTACATTTTAATGGCTGCAATTTCAGATACTCGTAGCCAGGCCATGTTACTTCTTTTTTGCTCACAGTGGTATATACAGATGTACCACTATTTAAGCAAACTCAAAAAATGAAAATATTATTTTATAAAATTGATAAGCTAAGAAGATAATTTTATTCCTTTTCTGGGATCTTTTACTTTAAAAAGAGATTCATTGTAGAGTTGCTTTAGTTAGTCATTTCCTTGATTATATTTAAGACATCTCTGTTTCAAAGGAAAAAAAAATCAAATTTATGGATAACTTTATTGGAACAAATATACTGTAAGTCACCTGGATTTCCAAGGATGGGCTACAGGATAGTTATTGCCACATATTGTTCACTGGCTAGATGCTCCCTCTTTTCTTTAAAAGTGAGTAGATGCCTTTAAAACGGTTTCTTAATGTTTAAAGAATCAGTAGTCCCTACAGAGCCCTCTGTGAAACCAAGAAGATGGAGTGTACTTATAACTGTGATTGATAAGGATGCCTGTAATTTTCAACAGAGGTTACTGTTTAAATGGTGACCAGATATCTATTTGCCAATCTTTGTCAAATAGCTTATTTGTTATTCATTTTTCTGTAGCCCTTTAGATTGTTTTCACTTTCTATGCCTTTGTCCTCCCCCTTTTCCCAATGTCTCATTCTAAAAGTGAATCAAGAAATTCACCTACTCAATCTGCATAACGAGAATGTTATTTAGTTTTACTTTCATCTTAGCTATCCTTAGACCTTCTTTTCTTCTTACTGTTTTCCAATTGAAATAAAAAAGGATTTTTCTTGATGTATGCAGAGACTTTTTTTTTAGGGAAACTGTTAAAATTGTACAACCTCAAAGAATTTCCAAATGTTGCATTTCCAAAAATGTTTTATCTTGTTTTTCTTTAAGCTTCCTGTTGATCTGTGTAGTCCCAGTGATGACTGAAGACATTGATTTTTACGTTCTATATTGGTCTCTGTTCCACATCTAGTTAGCAGTTATAATTTTTCCACAAATAACAGTGCTTTTATGAAAGTAATTACCCAAAGCTGGTTTATTTCTAATGAATTTTTTCAGACCATGATTTTAAAATATACTCTAATTTCCACATATATAAATGTTTTCTCCCTCTGGATAGAACATGGATACATGTTGACTGCATCTTAACCAAAGAGCTACCTTTAGTCCATTTTGCCAAGTTATTATCCCAGATTTAAATTCTACATCGTTTCTCCTCCCAATCTAAATTAGCTTGCTTGCCTGCCTGCTTTCTTTCCCCTCCCTCTCCTTTCCTCTCTTTCACCCTTCCCCCTTTCCTTCTTTTCTTCCCTTTTGTTTCTGAATGTGTTAGCCAGAGTTAGATGGAAAAGAAAAGAAGCCTGGGTTCTTTTCATCGCTGCAGTAAAGGATTACAGGACTGTGAAACAAAAGCAAAGCAGAGCAAAATTTATTGAAGTACACTTTGAGGGAAGAGCTGGGCAGTTAGTCAAGAGAGACAAGGCTGGGGAGGACTCCGGGGTGTGGGCTCATGTCACTTTTTCTTTTGGGTGGGTCCTAGTGTTACAACATTTGAGTGACAGGTCTAGATCAAATAGTAATTAGTCAACTGGGCATATCCTTTCCCAAGATGCATTTGAAATGCCTGCGTGGGGTAGGAAACTGCAACATTGTTTCTGTTCCAGAGACATAGGTCAAATAAGGACAAGAGCTATTTTCTTCACATGTACAACAAACACAACAGACTTAACTCTTCCTTTTCCTGAACTGCTAGATGGGTGGAATAGTTTGGTCCTTGGGCAGTCCTAGGTTGGGGCTCTCTGCCAGAACACCTAAGGAGGGTCCTCCCGTCTCTCATGCCTAGCTTTCTGCCTAACATATGCATTAATGTATTTATTCCTCATCTACCCACTAGAAGAGTTTCAGGTAGTTTACAACCGTGGCTATTAAAATAAGATTAAAAATTAGAGGGAAAATTTGAGACAATTATTCCAGACACTTAAATTAAGAATGGTTATTATTATCGAGCATTAAGTTTATTTTTAAAATT
Organism: Paguma larvata; assembly: GCA_030068075.1. Classification (NCBI taxonomy): domain Eukaryota; kingdom Metazoa; phylum Chordata; class Mammalia; order Carnivora; family Viverridae; genus Paguma; species Paguma larvata. The sequence goes on from CM057830.1 coordinate 72,332,269, forward strand.
TGTTTATTTGAGTATAGTTGACATAAAATGTTACATTAGTTTTAGGTGCACAACATGGTGATTCAACTTCTCTATACATTATGCCATGCGCACTACAAGTTTAATTATCATCTGTCATCATACAATGCAATTGCAATATCACTGACTATATTCCCTATGCAGTTGTGCATTAAATGTAGCTATGAGCTTCCTAGAAGCCAAGACAGAAAGAAAAACATGATATATTTTACAGCTCCCATTATGACAAAATGAAGGTATTTTAAGATGGAAGACAAAGAACAATATTGTCTTCAATAGCAGTTTGAGGTACAAACTAGAGAGACAGATGATACAAATTCATCTCTAAAATAGAGATGATATAGAAATGTTCTTCATGGTCATTTGCTTCATCAATAAGCCACTTTCAGATCACCTTTGACTGTGTTTGTTCACTAATGAAGCACAATTAAACATTACTGCATTTGTGGCCTACATGTGCAAGATGTTATAGAAAACAATATTCATTTTGGAATCAATTTCCTTCCCACTCTTTACTTCCTTTTCCCCACATACACATTTCTTTCATTTTCCCAACCCCAACGTTAAGAACCTGGTGATGGTTTGGGGATAGGAAAAATTTCATTTATTTCCAAGAAGTTATAAAATCTAAATTCCACTTGCATGAATGCCAAGCCCCAACTTTGCACATCTCTTTTTTAAAAGTTATAAACGATTTCAAATGTACAGGAAATGTTAACCCTATAGCTATTTAACTAGAAAGCCTTTATTGAAAGGGTTTGTGATTAATAACTATTTGCATATCTGCCAACAGAAGTTCTTTGCATATCAATCCTAGATTCATAAAAATTTAAAGGTGGAAATGATCTTAATGTATGCTTACCAACTCCTTCCTTTTACATAAAGGTAAAGGACTTGTGCAGGCTCACTTACCTCGTTAGTACCAAAGTTGACACTAGAATTTATGTCCTCTGATAACCACTCTAGCATTTTTTTTTACTATACTATAGATAATACAGATTCACAGGATTCTGTATGCATTCAGTTTGCTGCTACATCCCCATTTGTAACAAACCCAAACCTCATAATGTCTTTTCCCTCTCTCCCTCAAGTACAGATGTTGTATTCCTGATCATTATGTAGACTCTCAGTTTTTAAGTTCCATAATGAAATTGTCTATATGGCATATTAATGAGTCTTTGATGCATTCAGTCAACAAATATTTCTGAACTATAGAGTGAATAATTTGAGGCTCCTTTGGTCAAAAAAAATCATGACTGCTTTCATTAGCACTTAAATTAGACTACTTCTGTATTTCAGAGGGAAAACCAGGAACCGGGTTTTATTGATAATTGAGGTATAGTATACCTTTTAGTCAAATGGAATCTTGACTTTTGTCCATATTTTTATTTTTAATATTCTATGTGCTTTTGCTTTTACTAAAAGAAGCACTATCACTGCATTACCACAAATAGTAGCTATATATCTCTTCTGCCGGTGACCACTCCTTTCTTTGTTTGAGGAACTAGATGAAGATTTTGAATGTTCACTACTTTTAGTGGCCTCTGTAGTGGCCTGCCTGTCTGTTCACCAGTAGCAGTCTAGAACTGAGCTTACAAGAAAGTAAACCTGGTGTTCTCAAGAAAAGAATGGAAGGTTTTTAAATCTTTTACATAGCAGATTCAGGCAGGATGTGCCTGCTTTATTATCTAAGGTGTTGCTATTTTCTTTTCATGCCTTTGGAGATCCCAGGGAAATGGCAGCTAGTTGAGTCAAATCTCAGTCTCTGAGGGTTTTCACAAACAACAGCAATTCATTTCAGCCTGGAGGCAAAGAGGATGGATGTCTATTCTTATAGGGCATTTGCTCTTGTTGCTTATAAACTTTGAAATCATAAAGTGGAAAATTTGGATGTTCTCTCTTCTATCCCTCTGCACCTCCATCCCCACCTCTCTCCCACATTTTTGAGACCAGATAGTGGCAAATAGATTGATGGGGAATACTTTTTTCCTGACTTCTATCTAAAATGCTCTCCAGTCCTAATATGTATAAAAATGCATTTGAAAGAATTCTAAGTAACCTCAGATATGAGCCTGAGATAATGACCAAGATTAAATGGACTAAGCATCTCATTCATATCAATTCCAGTTTGTAATCCCATTTTATTTAAGTGGTTGTCTTTGTCCTTTGGAATTCCAGTTAGCCAAAGGATGATAGTACTGATAATAATACACCCTGCCAAGGGAAATTATTTCCTCTCCTTCCACAACTCCTACAGTTCACTTTGTGGTAGCGCTGTGGACATATTTCTCTTGCCAACACCTCCCTTCTCCTTCTGGGCAATATTTCAAAAAAGAAAAAGTAAAAGACCTAGGGGCAGAACTCAGTCAAATAAATTTGGAGCAGTTATAAACAAGTTTCATTCATTAAAAATATATCTGACACCGAAAGTAGCTGTTGCTTCCTTTTGCAATTTTTTTTACCCATTTCATTTCTAAGTTTCTTAAAATATTTTAAACTATTACTAATATTATCATTTACCCAAAGTTATTTGGTTCTAAAATTCATTTTCTATATTGTTTTTCATAAAACTTCTTATCTTTATGTTATAAATAAAAAATAATGATATTTTAGTGTAAAGTGTGAATTAGTACATCCACTTTTTGCCCCCTTTACTCTACTTCATTTTTCTTCGTAGCGTTTATCACCACCACCGGCCATCTAGTTATTTGTTCATTGTCTGTCTTTTCCTCCCGCACTGAAATGTAGATTCCATGAGAGAAGAAAGTTTTGATTCTTCTAATCATCCAAAGACTCCCCAGTGCCTAGAATAGTTTCTGGCAAATATTTATAGTAATTGTTAATTATTTATAGAATTAATGATTGGTATGCATGAGCTCTACCACTTGCCCATTTCAAGTGTTGTGATGAATAATTTTCTATACCTGAGAAATCTTCCCCAGATTAGATAGATGGTTATCACTTTCTTCATTGGCCATTTGACCCCAGATATCATAATAAAAAGGCTTAAGTGCTTTCCATGTCTACATGCCTTTAGATTTTACTTAACAATATACGGTCTTCATGTTAACAGTCATTCATTCATTCATTCAGTAAATATTCATTGAGAACTTACAATGAGCTAGACACTATCCCAGAAAGAGAGACATAGAGACAATTAAGACATTGCATCATTGCTATAATTCCATTAGAATATTATTCCAGAAAAAATTCAGAATCTCTGCCATCTTCATAGTTGTGGACTTCTTTGCAAAATTGTACCTCAGAGTTGTTTTTGTGACACTACCCTTTTACTGATAACTTTTACTTCTCTGTCATTGATGTTTCCCTTTCCCTTCTGCATGTGCAATGTTCTCATTGCCCAAGTTTCCACCCTTAGCCCTTGGTCTTCTCATTCTACTTGAAATTATCTCTCTATGACCTTACCCACTCTCATGTTGTTCACTATCTATCATGCAAATATTCCCAACTCTGTAGTTGTGGCCCATAGTTCTACATGGAACATCAGACTTGCATAGCCAAATGCCTGCTAGACATTGCTACATTGATGTGTCATAGGTACCTTCAATGCAACTTGTCCAGATCTTAGCTCTGCTATTTTCTCTAATAGCATTATGGGGGCACCTGGATGGCTCAGTCAGTTAAGCATCCAACTGCGGCTTAGGTGATAATCTCATGCTTTGTGAGTTCTAGCCCAGCATCGGTCTCTGTGCTGATAGTTCAGAGCCTGTAGCCTCCTTTGGATTCTATGCCTCCCTCTCTGTCTGCCCCACCCCTGTTTGCATTCAGTCTCTCAAAAATGAATACATGTTTAAAAATTTTTAATGAAATATAAAAATAAATAATGAAATAAAATCTATTTTTTTTTATTATTCTTTGTAGGCAGTATCACTATCCAGCCTGTCACTTTGACTTGGAACAGGGCATGAATCTTGATTCTTCTTTTTCTCTAAGTCTCCATATCTCACAATCTCCACATCCTGCCTATTTTCCCTCCTAAACATTTCTTGACCCTGTTGCCCCTGTGCCATCCTCACTGACATTGCCCATTTCTATTGTCAAAATACTACAGCACGTTTTTTTAAAATTTTTTAATGTTTATTTATTTTTGAGAGAGAGAGAAAGTGAGAGAGACTGAGTATGAACAGAGGAGGGGCAGAGAGAGGGAGACACAGAATCTGAAGCACACTCCAGGCTCTGAGCTGTCAACACAGAGCCCAACGTGGGGCTCAAACGCACGGAGTATGAGATCATGACCTGAGTTGAAGTCAGATGCTTAACTGACTGAGCCACCCAGGTGCCCCTATAGCAATCTTTTGTATAACACTTCCAGCTTCCAATCTGGTTTTCTACTTCACCCATGCATCCTTTCATAATTTTGCTCCCTGTGTCCTTCTTCCTGGACTTCTCTCCCTTATTCTTTTCATCTGATTTACTTCTGCTCATTCTTTAAAACTCAGTTTGGCCCCACCACCCAAAGGGCCAACTATACCTCCTGAGTCTGCCCATGATATTTTCAGCACATTGCCCTCATTGAACTCCCACACTGTTTTATGTTGGTTTCTTTACCTACCTGTCTCTCCTATTACACTATGAACTCTCCAGGGGCACGGTGTCTTATTCATGCTTGTAGGACAGGCATTAAGTATGTCACCTGAAAATTAATAGGCCCTTCAGAAATGTTCGAGTAAATGAATTGGTGAATGGAAACAACAACAAACAGGCCAACAAAAGGGTGGCTTTGAGGTGCAACATTATGATATCAAAGAGTATATATAAAATTATATTCTTTCTTCTTTAGATACCAATTTTATAAATTGAATAGAAAAAAAAACATGTGAAAGGGCTGTAATATCTCAGCTCACATACAGTCTTATGTTCCACTATTGTTTCATCTGGCTTGGCCCATTTGACAGTGATCTTACAGAGATTATCTGGCCCAAGACAAACTGCTAATGCTCTGGAATACATGTTGAATATTTTGTTAGAAGTTCTTTTGCCCATGGCTTGGTTCCATATATGCCCTTTGACTGTAAGCGTAATTTACAGGACCATTATAAATGAAAAATGCTTCTCAGTTCCTGCTTCAGACACACAAATCTGACCTTGATCAGTGTCACCAAATCAGGCCTCTAGCAATCACTTCAGAATTTTGACTGTCCAGAAGAGTTCATTGTCATCTTTACACAACTATACCCTGGTATGGCAGGTTGAGTTGGTATCATTGGAGACTTGTCAGACCTCTTTCCTAATAAAAATGACTTCCAGTGTAGTTTTCTCTGAGAAAACTTTTCTTCCTCTGTGCAGATCAGAGCCTCCACAAATGTCTTTGAAGCAGTCATGCAGAGGTTACTTTATACAGATGACCGTGACATTGAGCATGAAGGATTCAAATGGTTCTATCTTAAAATAGAATATCTTCTCATTGAATTCATGGGAATGGAATGTTTAGTGATCAGACCACTTGAGAAGAATGCAAAAAAAGAAAACCCCAATGTTATCATATCCATTTGTCACTTGTTGGCAAAAAACTAAAAATAAGCATTGAATTTTATACCATTTTTAGTATCCAATCCAGCACAGTGTTTGCGTAATCTTCCCTCCAAAGCATGTTACTCCTTATGCCTCCTCTAACTAAAGAGCCCAGTCAACTAGTTTCAAACCCTTGAAGTCAACTTTGACTCAGACTTTTCATTGATCCCCTATATCCAGTGATCACCAATTTAGATTTTATCACTTGAAACTGCTATACCTCTAGGTACTCTAAAATTCTCTTACTTGAAGACAGCCACCTTTCCTTCCATCTTTCATGGTCCATCGCAGACACTGTACTTGTGTTTTTCTATGTGGTGTGCTATAAGCCTTTGTCCTACTTGTTCTCCCTCTGGCTCTCATTTCTGTCCCTACCAAACTATGACTCTGCTGTCAGTCATTTTAGCACTGTGCTGAAATACTCTTCATTCACTCATTAGCCAATTCCTCAGGTACTCTTGGCTTTAAAATCCCTAACCCTCAAAATAGTCACTGATCATGTTGTCCTCTATTGCCTCCAGACTAATTTGTGCTAGCAGACAGTGACATGCAAAAGTAATATGTTGATCAGGTCCATTGCAAGTGCAAGAAAAAGAATTATTTATTAGATAGAATTTCAAAAACAAAATCTCTATCCCAGTACATCTACTTGGTTATGTAATTACTGAGAGGTTTCTGTAAACTGAATGCTTAACTGGTGATTTACATTTTGAAAATTATTCTAAAAAGATTAAAAATAGAGCATCTCTTGCGCTGACAAAATTTTCTTTAGGATTTTCACGAGTCTAATCTGATAAAATGGAGGAATGTAATTGAAAACTAGGAAGAAAAATTCAGGTATGGAATCTCATTATCTTAATATATATATTTTTTTCCATGATTAAGACCAGTATACAAGCATGTAATTTTCAAATACAGGCAATTCCCATCTTACAAATGGACTGTAGATAGATGTGTGGCATATTACTGTTTGAATCATGGTTATTCAAGTGGGAAAACTTTGTTTGGAAGTCAGTTGTTTGGAATCCAGAAAGCATTTTGCCACAGAGGCAATGTTACAAATGGTTGTTTAGCTCACCCAGAATAGCCAATAATGTCACTAAAATCTTATATATTCTCAGAGGAACAGTAGCAAACAGTTTTGTTATTCTAATAATTAAACAAAAGCAATAACATTGAATAAGATAATTTTATATGTTTTACTTGAATGGTGATACTTGATGAAAAACAGGTTTAATTATAAAAGGATGAATAAGTAGATTGAGATCGTTAAGTCTCTGACTAGGACTCAAATATTTTCTTTGACTCATAAGCATTTTTAATGAGTTTAAATGACACATGTTTTAATCAAACCAAATTGAATTTTATTTTTTTGAAAATTTTTTAATATTTATTAATATTTGAGACAGAGACAGAGCATGAGTGGGGGAGGGTTAGAGAGAGAGAGGGAGACACAGAATGTGAAGCAGGCTCCAGGCTCTGAGCTATCAGCACAGAGCCCGACGCAGGGCTCGAACTCACAGACCGCGAGATCATGACCTGAGCCAAAGTCGGACGCTCAACCGACTGAGCCACCCAGGCGCCCCCAAATTGAATTTTAAAACTTGTGACTTTTGATTCCTTTTTTTTTGGTAATGGTGTTTTATAATGGGACGACTATTACTATGATTGAGGTCGGTTATTGACTATATATCAAAAGAAAATAAGAAGGGGAGGGTGGAGATATGGTTCCAGAGAAAAATTTTGAAAGGAGGAGACATATACAAATATTAAAGATAGAGAAATAAATATATATGTATATATGAGAGTATGTGTGTATTATCTCTTTCAAAGGAAAGAGGGTTCTTGCCTGTTTCTTCAGTTCCTAGGCAATCCTATATATATATATATATATATATATACACACACATATATATATATACATATACATACACATATATATGTGTGTGTCCATATACACATATATACATATATATACATACACATATGTGTGTATATACTAAATAGAAAAGTTGAAATATGTTAGAGAGACTAAGCTGAGTCATATTATAAAGAGAAGATACAGGGAGGAAAGAATAAACTGCAGAACATACATTAGATTTGTCAGGGAAAGAGCTATTTACTTCCTGTTGCTATTGGATAGATGTTATATAGGATATATATTGGAATGGGGGGAAAACATTGGGAATGTGCTGCCATGGGTGTAAAATATTGAGTCAGAGGAAGATAATGGAAAAAATTTTTCAGTTTTGTTTCATTATAAATGGAATCCTCCTTTGGTGTCCTTGGGGAGAATTCAGTCACTATATCATTTTCCAATCATGTTTTATTCAGATTGATTTTTACTTTCATGCAGCTCCATGCCAGTAGGGAACTATGGGAGTAGCTAGGCTTTATTCAAGTTATACAGGTGTGATAGATTTCCAAAAATCACACATTAATTGAGCTGTCAATGAGGAAAAGAAGATAAGGAACTACCCATAGCACGAATACTTTGACGAGAGAAAAGAAAGGTGATAGAGGAAGGACACTCAGTCACTCAAAAAACATTTTTTGGGTTATGTGCTAAGCACTGTGCTAAGTGCTTAGAGATACAGTGGAAAAAGTTCTGGGAATACACAGTGGTAAACATATTGTTTCTGCCTTCACATGGGAGGCAGGTACTGATAAGTAAATTGGAAACTACAGAGAATTGTGTTAACTGCTAATGTGGAAGTGCTATTTGAGCATGAAGGACATATATAGAAATGTCATCTAACTCAAACTTTAGCAATTAGAAAATAATTCCTAGAGTGTTCTAAAAAATGGACATGAGTGAAACAGGAAAAGAGGAGATGAGAGGTAAGCGTTCCTAGCAGAAGAAATAATATTTAATACTCAATCATATGGAATTTCTGGAACTGAAGATGGCTGAGTAGGAGGATCCTAAGCTCACCTCATCCCACGGATACAACTAGATAATACTCACATCAGCATAAATGACCCAGAAAATGACACAAAGACTGGCAGAATGACCTCCACAACCAAAGGCAGAGGCCACATCAAAGAAGGTAGGAAAGGCAGAGACACAGTTTGAGACCTAAATAGACTGTGCTGAGCAGGGAGCATAATGAAGTGCAAGAAATAGATGAGCACACTGGGGACTCCCACATGGGGAAGATAAACACCCATAGTATTTGGCTTTGAAAGCTAGTGGGACCAAATTTCATGACTTCTTACAACCAGCCGGACTTAAAGCCTAGAATTCTTTTTTTTTTTTTTTTAGGTTTACTTATTTATTTTGAATGAAAGAGAGAACATGAGCAGGGGAAGGGCAGAGAAAGAGGGAGACAGTGGATGCCAAGCAGGCTCCACACTGACAGTGCAGAGCCTGGTGTGGGGCTCCATCTCACAAACCATGAGATCATGACCTGAACTGAAATCAAGAGTCAGGCACTTAACCTTAAACTGAACCACCCAGGTGCCCCTAAAGCCTGTAGTTCTTTTTTTTTTTTTTTAATTTTATAATAGTTTATTTTCAAATTGGTTTACATATAACACCCAGTGTTCATCCCAACGTGTGCCCTTTTTAAAGCCTGTAGTTCTAAAAATCAGCCACCTGGGCTCCAAGAGAGCCCTCAGGGCATTAGGAAGCGAATGAAGTTCCTTCTCTCAAAGAGACAGCAAAACAAACAGCCTCTGCAGATACAGCTTAGAACCAGCAGTTTGAAAAATGCCCGGGGCACATGGGAGGGAAAGTGATTTACTCATCACAGAGCTTGTGCCCAAGAGACAAGAGCCATTCCCCCCAACCCCGCTGGTGTAAACACAGGAAACCAGAGCACCACCTACACTTCCTGCCTAACTTGCTTGCACCAAACCTGCCCCGCCCCCAGCCAGTGGATCCGGCCTTCGGCCCCAGTGCTTCAGGGCCCCAGCCCATGAAGACCAGCTCAGACTTCGCCACCACTGTGTCTCCCAACCCATGCCTTTTCCAGAGCCTCAGTTCTGGAGGCAGTGGTGGGTGCTGTGGAAGCCTGAAGCATACCTTAAAAGTGTATGCCCAGCCCACATGCTGTTTGCAGATCCTCTTAGACTGGCCCGGTCCTAGGAGTAGCTGCTCCAGGTCTCATTAGCAAGCCAACAAGCATGTACCTTAATAAAACACACCCTACCCCAGCCAGGGACCAAACACTGCCGACAAGAGGCAAAGAGCCACTGCAGAGAACTAGACTGTAGGGAAAACTGACAACAATACAACAGGGTACGCAACAACACGGGAGTCACTCCCTGAAGGGCCAGATTCTGAGAAATGGTACACTGCACTGCAGGGCATTTCAGGACCTCTTCTTCATAAGGCCATTACCTTCAACGACAGGAGATGCACCTGACTTTCCTAACACAGAGAAACAGACACAGACAGTTAGTAAAAATGAGGAGAAAGAGAAATATATCCCAAACCTCCAAAAATGGAGTTACTTAAATATGTTTTAATTACTCTCTTGAATGAGTTGCCTAGAATCGATGATTGAAATACATGTGGTTGGGGGACAGGATAGGGAAGTAAGAAGTATCTATGAAGCTCATGTGGTATACTGACCGTATGAGTACAAAAATAATCTCCATAAATAGAACATAAATGTTCATTAAGATTTCATTAAAAATCACAACAAATTCATGATCATGTTCTCCTTATGGTCTATTAATTTTTAACAGATCTACCATTTGCTTTTGACCTTGATTTAAAAATTAAATTAAATTACATTATTTCTAGGGTGGCAAAATCTTAGGTTGTTCATTTTCCTAATGATTATTATTCTTACTGTTATGGTTGGTGTACTAGTATAAGTGCATCTTCACAGCCTTCAAGGTTATGGGGGATTTCCTTCCCTCCCCTTCCCTCTCTCACCCCCTTTATGTTCCTTATATGCTTACCTTTCTACTTACATTCTGCCTCTCTTTCCTTTCCTTTCCTTTCCTTTTCTCCTTTCCTTTCCTTTCCTTTCCTTTCCTTTCCTTTCCTTTCCTTTCCTCTCCTTTCTTTCTGTGTTTCCCCCTTTCTTTATTTCTAATAGCAGAAAAAGTAATAAGTTTTGTAGATTGAGAGCAGAGAGCTTGTATACAGAGACATACTTAGACACAAACTATGCCATCATAAATCTGAGACGAATTTTAGAAGTGATGTGTATTCTAGTAAAGTCTACAGTACTACCTGAATTTTTAAGACTTAGCATACATTACAATTAAAATGCATTTTAGGGGTGCCTTGGTGGCTCAGTTGTTTAAGCGTTCAACTTCAGCTCAGGTCATGATCTCGTGGTGTGAGTTTGAGCCTCGTGGTCAGCTCTGTGCTGACAGCTCAGAGCCTGGAGCCTGCCTCGGGTTCTATGTGTGTGTCTCTCTCTCTCTGCTCCTCTCCTGCTCACACTCTGTCTCTCACTCTCTCTCAAAAATAAATAAAACATTTAAAAATTTTTAAAAATGCATTTGAGTTCCATTCTATTTTAAAAGACTACAATTAAATGCATATATATATATATATATATGCATAATTCTATTTATATGAATGTAACTATATGCATCCCTGTACATGCCAACACAGTACTTTACTGAAGTAAACTTCCAGAGTTGGAAACAGGCTTCTCTAGTCATAAAGACTGCTTATTAAAACATTGCAATCCAACTTTTACACCAGTGATTATTATAATGTATTAGTCCATCACCATCTAATGTATTTAACCATTGAATAAAATACATTTTAAGTGTTCTAAATTGTGTTTCTAATTACTTGTAACTAAAACTTTAGAATTTTAAAATCCATTTGTCTTATGAAAGGTTTCAGTATTGATCCCCGTTGTTGTACTATTACTTTAGATTAAACTTCATTTTAAAATTACATGTCAAATAACATTTGCTAGTAGTAATATGAAATGTATGGCTTCACTCTGAGGGAAAAAGCCTGTTCGGCATTTTTTAATATCATATACCTAAACAGAACTTGCAGAATGATTAGATCACATTTGGCCCAATGTAGACCTATTTGTACTTGCATAATGCATTACATGTACACATTGTTCTATTTTATTACTATTTGGGTGCATTGATTTTTCTATAAAGAGAACTATTATCCACATTTTTCTACATAGAAGTAAACTTAAACATGGCATAGGTAAACAACTTACTAAAATAAAACTGATGCTTAGCACAGCTATTACTAGTGCCACAGATTTTACAACTACAATATTTCTGAAAAGCCAGCTTGAACATTTTGGAAAATTTTTTTTTCTGGGTGTATGCAAAGGCAGTTTGGTAAGTTGCAAAACTTCTACATTTAATTTTACATTCTAGTCTAGCCCAAGTCGTAAGTGTCACTAAATCTGATTCCATCTTGAATTGTGGTCTCATGTTTTCCTCAGAAAGAGGCTTTCCCCCGACACTGGGCCAGTTGGTGATTTGAAGCAAATGAAGTGGCTCTGCTAGCAGGCAAATATGAAGAATGTGAACGACTTAGAAATAGATTAACAAAATGGAAAAAGTAAATCCAAAAACCAAAAGTATAGGCAACTTTAACTGTACTATTTTTCTCTTGTGGTCCTCTTAGAAGAAATGTATAAAATTATTAAGAGTAAAGTAAAACTCACTAGTATACTATAGAAACGAAGTGGTCAATATTCCTTTCTGTCACTTAGCATAAAATAATATCTTAATATGGTTCCTAATCATCAGGAGGAGGAGACTTTCCATAGACTGTGCAATTGTCTTGAGAACATGACAGTCGACTTACACCAGAGTGAGCTAGCCCAGCGACTGGAGCGAGACATGGAAATGTTTGATTTACCTGCTTTATTTAATAGATAACTAGTAAATTTTTATCTTAGTGGACAAGTCATATAGATTGGGTTCCCAAAACTCATCTTTCTTTTCTAATTTTTTTATTTGCAATAATTTCAAATGCAAAGAAAATAGGCGACAATAATACTGAAGATTCCTGTATACATTGTACTCAGATTCACTGTTTTAAACTTTTGGCCACGTTTGTTTTGTTATGCCCCTTCACTCACTAGTACTTCAGTGACTGTTTTCTACGAACATGCTTATTCTCTCAGGTAACCATAGTAAAATTATCAAATTCAGGAAATATATCATTAATCTAATACTTTCATCTAATTGATAGTCCATAGTCCATATTCCAGTTTTCTCAGTTTTCCCAGTGATACCTTTTAAAGCATTTTTCCCCTCCAATATAGGATCTAGTCCAGGATCATATATTGCATTTAGTTCTCTCGCCATTTTAGTCTGCGTTAAGCAGACATAGTTAAATGGATCAGTTCCTCATGACTTTCTATCACCTTGTTAAACACGAAGAATACTGGTCAGTTATTTTGTGGAACATTCCTTGGTTTGGATTTCTCTCATGGTTACACTTAGATTACATGGTCCAGTATGGAATATTCCATAAGCAAAGTATATTCTCCTTAAGATTTCACATTTGGAGGCACAAAGCGTCTCTCCATCCCTCATTTGCAATGTTCATTTTGATCACCTGGTTGATGTGTTGCCTGGTGACTCCATTCAATAGGTATTATTTTTCCCGTTCTAACTAATAAGCATTCTGTGGGCAGATACTTTAAGACATGTAAATATATTGATCTAGATCAAACTTCCCTCCTAGCTTTAATCACAATTATTGATTATTCTTACATGAGCCAATCTTTACCACAATGGTTGCAAGTCATCTTGTCTTAATTTCTTTTGGAGCAAGAAAAAAAGGTAATTTATTCTGGTAATTTTCAGAAAAAATTAATTGATTTCCTTCGACAGTGTTCTAATATGGAAAATCATTCTCTATGAATTCACACACAGTAGTCTATTCAATCTAACTCAAAATGAGCAAAAACTAAAATCAAAATGATATAAACATATTAAATGTTCCCCAACAATTTATAGAATAAACTCCTAAAACAATACTCTAGGTATGTGTGAACACAATTTCAGTGCTTTTTGAAAAATGAAAGTATTTTTAATTGATTCAACGACAGACTTCTGCAGTTTCCAACTCTATTATTTTTCTAGAATTTATGTGCTTTTTAACTTTTCTGCTTCTGTTTTTTCATGTCTTTAACAAATTATCACTTCATCCATTTAGTCATGTTCCACCTAATTTGTGTATTCCTATTCTTCCTTCTTTCTGCTCGTCCACAATACCTAAATCCTTTGTTGTTGAGAGTACTTAAATTTTTCACCCTGATTTTCATTTATAGTTCTAAGTTATGTGTATCATTTATTTTAAAAGTCTCTTAGCCTTTTCCTAGAATTACAGATGAGACTTTGCAGGCATCACAGTGAAAGAGATTAAAGTTGTATTATATCAATATTATAAAATGTATAATAGTTGCTAATTGATGTTTTATGTATTCAGTGAATTTTACAAAAACAAATTCTATTCATTGTAACAACCGTAATTTTAACATTTTCTTTTAATTTTTTTAATTTAAAATTTGAATCTTTTTTTTTAAATTTAGGGTCCCCATAAATAGGCAATAATTTTACTATTTCATTGAACAAAATTTCAGCATTCTCATGAATCCTAACTACATAGTATGCACATATGTAAAGTAAAATAAATTTTGAAAATGGTTACAACTTTTTATTTGATTCCTGAAGTCTCTAATACATTTTAAATACACAAAAATTATGGAAATGTGGTTAATTGGTTAATTGTGATCTTTTCACATTAGTAGTGATATGACATGTAGATAATAATATGTTCCCTTCATGTGATAAGAATGGCATTTTACTTCTGTGGTCCTCCTTCCAAAAACTCAAAACCTAGTCTAATCATGAGTCTAATAACCAGACAAACCCAAATTGAGAGACATTGTACAAAGTACTTGGCCACTATCTCTGAAGCTGTAAAGGTCATCAAAAACAAGGAAAGTCTGAGAAATTGTCAGTCTAGAGGAATCCAAAGAGATATGATGACTAAATGTGATATGTGGTATCCTGGATAAGATCCTGGAAGAAAAAAGAACATTATGAAAAAAGATAATCTGAATAGAATATGGATTTTTACTTAATGATAATCAGTTTTGGTTCATTAGTTATAACAAATGAATCACACTAATGGTATATGATAATAACAATAAGTGAAAGGGGGCACAGGTATGTAGGAACTTTGTACTATCTTTGCAGTTTTTCTATAAATCAATCTAAAGTTATTCTAAAATAAATTTTTTAAAAAAATATTTCATATGAGATGTAAAATTAGAAATTCTAAAATCAATTCCAAAAAATATAAAATACTATAAAATTGAATTTTTATACTTGATAAAGAATAATGCCTAATATCATTATCATCTAGTTATATAAAATATAAAGTTTATTTAAGTAATCTCTACACCGAATGTGGGGCTTGAACTCATGACCCTGAGATCAAGAGTCACATGCTCTTCTGACTGAGCCAGCCAGGCACCCTTTTATAGCTTTATATTTTTAAAATAACAAAGTTCATAAATATAATTTGATATTTACTGGCATATTGATAACTATTAATCAGCATTTCAAGCACTTTATGTTAAAGAAAATATGAAAATAATAGAAAATGATTAAAAGATTATGGTGTCTATACATGGTAATAAAGGTAAACATAATTTATAGAAACAACAGAAATATATTATTCATTCCAATTTCTTTTGCATCTTTAGGGAAAGTACTATCTAAATGAGATAATTGCTTCACACTTCATGGAGATGTCATACAAATTAAACACTTGTAATACCAAGGAATAATAAGAAATTCAAGGAGTTTACTAAATGAGGAATTAGAGGAAAATGCAGCTAAGTAAATTATAAAGAGACCAAGTTTTAAAATGAATCAGTGGAGGCGTTCCTGGGTTGCTCAGTTGGTTAAGTGTCTAACTTCAGCTCAGTTCATGATCTCACTGCTCGTGACTTCGAGCGCCGTGTCAGGCTCTGTGCTGACAACTCAGAGCCTGGAGCCTGCTTCTGATTTTGTATTTCCCTCTCTCTCTAACTCTCCCCCCACTCATGCTCTGTCTCTCTCTGTCTCTCAAAAATAAATAATAAAACATTTTTAAAACTTCAAATAAAATATATCAATGGAAACTAAGACTCAGCTATTACAATATGTGTCATTTTATGGACACAGACTAAATAAATTTCTTTGAAAACTTGATACCATGTTTTACCTTGAATACTAGATGTAAAACTTTCCACAAATAAGCATCCTAGTCATCAAACTACTCAGGTGTGTTATTGATGTATGAAGCTATATTAGCATTTGTGGCTCTTTACAAAAAAATTATTATGTCAAGTTTTTAATTTTTAAAAATTCCACTGCTCTGATCTTAATATATTATAACTACATATGAAAATTATCCTCTACATTCTGATCAGCTATTTTTTAAATGAAATATTGTAGAGGTATGACAAATATCCTAAAAGACAAATAGCCATTTAATATTTGTACCAGAGTATATGAAAGTACCAAGGCCTTCAAATATTCCACACTAGGAATATCTGTTTTTATAATTTCTACACTAGATCATTTACCTCTTCTTTCAGTGCCATTTTGCTTCACATCCTCTCCCCCATAAATCCAGTAGCCCACTCTAGCACACTTTTCAAGTCAAAATATTGGATTGAAAATCATATACCTTGGGGCGCCCACGTGACTCAGTTGGTTGAGCATCAGACTCTTGATTTCAGCTCAAGTCATGATCCCAGGGTCGTGGGATCAAGCTCTGCACTGAGCATGGAGCTTGCTTAAGATTCTCTCTCATTCTCCCTTTCTTTCTTTCTCTCTCTCTCTCTCATAAAAAATCATAAAAAAAGAAAATCATGTACTCTGCAGCCTTATAAATCATTGTTGCCAAAAAATATGTCATCAGGTTGAGTGGGATCCAAAAGAGACCTGTATCATACAAAAATTATTCAAAATTATACACAAGTGAATAAGGCTAAAATGCATTTACTTACTGTTGAATTATAAGCAAAGCACTGTGCTAATGTTACAGTACCTATTTTTCTATTCGGAAAAATAAATCTGAATAAACGATGATCACTTACTTCAAGGAGCATACAGTTCATTGGAGGAGATAAATATACATCCAAATCATTTTAATATGATGCATATTCATAACTCTATAAAAGAAGTAAAAACTAAATTATACAGAAGTATGGAGAAAGGAAGGATTGAATTTCACTAGGGTCCTCTTGGAAGCATTCATGACAGGAAAAGTATTTGAACCAGGTCCTAAATGAATGGATTAAACTTCAACAGGTAAAATGGAATAGGAGGAGAAAGAAGTGAGTACTGTGTGGAAAGTATTTCAGGCAAAGGGAACATGACAGAGGAAAAATGTGCAGTGTTGGCAAGTAGTCCAGTGCAACTAGAGTAAGAAGTCAGATCATGGAAGACCAGATGATTGACTGGGGAGTTTGAATCGCATCCTATATGCAGTGAGGAGTCATTAAAGATTTCTGAGCAGTAGAATTTCAGAATCACACTTGATAATTGAATGATCTATTGGGCAATCATAAATGGATAAAGGAAGGGACAGAGACTACTTAGATGACGCAATAATACAACTCAAGTTTATGTAAATAGATTTCTTAGCTCAATTTTAACAGGTTAGTGCGTGTGGTAAAAAGCCTCTGTGATGGTCCCTTATGATCCCGCCTCCTACTATTTATGTCTTTTGAATGCGAGCTCAGCCTCTGTGATTTTCTTCTACAAGAGAATATAGGAAAACTGATGGGATGTCACTTCTGCAATTAGGTTACAAAAATATCTGGCTTCCTTCATGTGTTCTTAGGCAGTCTAAGGAAAGGCCCACATGTCTAGGAATTGATGACTGCCAGCAACTATGAATGAGGTTGGAAGAATATCCTGTCCCCCTCTCTGGGTCTGGATGAGCCTTCATATAACATCAAAGCCCAGGTTAATGGCTTGACTGCACCAAATGAAAGACCTTGTCCCATCACCTAACTAAGCCAGATTCTCAACATGTAGAAACCGTGTGATAATAAATGTTTATTTTTAAACCACTGAATTTTAGAGTAATTTGTTAGGCAGGAATAGATAACTAATATAGTAGGTCAAATCTAATATCTGTCTTGTCTTTGTGCTAAGTTATTCAATATTTTATTTCTGTCATTTCTATATATAATATGGCTTAAAGATTACTAGATTATTAATAACATCCAGAATATTTTCGATATTGCTTTAATAATCTTAACTGTTATATTTCTGTAAAAGTTTTTTCCCACTAGTAGTAATCCTAGTTGTTTGAGCTGTGTGTAAAGTGCTCATTCATAAAAACCTTTGCAATCCCTTAACATTTACAGATTTAGAGAAATAAAAGATACAGGACTTATATGTAAGAGAGGTCTTAGGAACCTATTTTGAAATTAAACATTTCTTCTATTTTCTGTTTTTAAAGTTTTTGGAGTACCATAGTTAAAGAATAGTAACATTAAGGAGTCATTGCAGCTTTGGTAATGAAAAAAAAATGTAGTGGAAAATAATTAAAGAAGTTGCTAATCAGTTCATTAATCAAGTGTGTCTGCTGCACATTATACTGAAACAAATTGAAAAGGGTGCTGTGCTAGCCAGAAACTCTCTCTCAAAGTCAAAAGTAAAGATAAACTAAATTGACTTTTCCTTTGTGGTTGATTTCTATCTGAGTAGCTATATCTCCAAAACACTGAATAAAGAAAGTTGCATCTATGCACAGATTCAAGCCTCAACTAAGATTCTACACTTACAGTTCCTTGGTATTACAAGATTACATTAAAGCATATTTAATCAATCAACTTTTAGTTTTTGCTTTTGCTTTGTTTTTTATATATAACCCACTGACCATTTTCATTTTCTGCATGGAACATATTCTTAGAAGAAAGAAAAACTAAGAACACCTTGCTCACTGCATTAAGACAACTGGGTTTGTAACCCAACCAAAAGAATTAAATAGCCTTATACATAGGCTACCAAAAAAAAAAATCTATCAGTGGACAAAAATATTTGTCGGCAGTCAGAATGACTCCAGTCCTTTCCATTCCCTATGGCACTTTAGCTAAAATCATGGCAATGAGGCATTGTAACCTGAAAAACGTAGTCAGATTTTAAATTATGATTAGAGTAGGTCTTCCAGAGAGTTCTCTGCGAAAGGTCCAAGGTTCTCTAAAGGGCAAAAGGGGTGACTAAATTATGACTTAAAACAATGTAATCATTCCTTTCCTTTCTCAATGCTGACTTTCAAATGTATTAGGCTTCTGAAAAGCCAAATCCTAGAAGAATTTACAGGTTTGAAATTAGAATTCATTTGAGTTTCATTAGACTTGAACCAGAGCATAGCGAGTGTCATTTTCTGAAAGCAGAATAATTTAGATTTAAATTAATAGCCTAAGAAGAGGACCCAGGTAACCTGGCAATAGTATCGACCTCCTTGGTATGGACAGATGTATAATGACAGCATCTTTCAGCATATTATTTTGTTTATTTAATTTTTTGGCACTCAGTTGTAAAGAAACACAGCAATATTAGACTTTTGGTGTATATAATAGGTATGAGTCTGAAATTCACAAATTGGGATACATAAGAAATGTAATTTTCTTTATTTTTTGCAACTGAACTTAATTCTATCTTGAGACTCTGTCCTACTGGGTGGTACCATGCAGAAAGAGAAAAGAGTGGAAAATATACAAAAAATTGTACTTCATATACTTCATATGCCCCACCACATTATAAGGGTACAATACCTATTCATTAACAGTTATATTTCAGATTTACTCCATTGCAGATTATTTAGGATTATGCTTGGTTTACAAATGGAAAAACATAAGTGAAGAAATGCTATTGGTATAATGTAGTTTGCTTTCCAAAAGCATTAATTTAATCAATTGGTCCATGATTATCCATCTGCTCTATCAGTGAGTGATCCCTAAAGTCAATGCTTGTCTTCTATTCTTGTCATACTCAGTATACTGTTGCCATTAGCAAACATTTGCCAAACATGGCTCAAGTCAGGATTCAGAAGAGAAAAATATGTCAAATGCCATGGATCACTGATAAGATCTGAGTGAAAAATCTTTAGTTTTTAACACTTAGATGAATGGACACAATTTCCTTTTGTTTTGTTTATCTTTGTCCTCTTTCCCACTCTAAGCAAAGTGTGTGTGTGTGTGTATGTGTGTGTGTGTGTTTGTTTAATTAAACAAAGAGGAGTTCCATAAGTTGGAAGTATCAATTAGAAGGGGATACTTTCACAGGAGTTGAGATAAAATGTTATATCCTTTATTCTTATGCACAAATTCATCACAGATTTTAAAGGTTAATTGATTTGCAAAATGTACAGTAGAATTTTCTAGTAATTAGCATCTTGCCGAGATTAATACTTTAGCATGGTTTAACAGACTTAAATCGTATGTAATTATTTTACATGTTTTTAAAAACTGGGTTGTAAGTTAAGAATACAAAGAAAATCATAACTTAATATCACCAAGTTATTAATAGATAGTTGATGATCATTGCAACTGATTAGAATATATAAATATATAAATCTGTCATACATAAAATGAAAGGTACTGTAGAATATTAAGACTATGAAGGCAAGGACTTAAATAATAATTAGCTGTAAAGATAGTCTAAAAGCAAAACAGTGGTTTAGCAGCCTTATTAGAAACTTTTTCTAAAAGTGAAGATGCAAGACCTTCAATGCCTTTGCTAATCATGAGTTACAGATACTTAATTTTTTGTTTAATTTGTAATAAGTCCGTAACTTTCCCAGTAGTTGTTCATACAACTGCATTGAACTTTCTAGAGAGGATATGTCCATATGTCAGTGTATCTCTCTTGAATTGTCAGGAGAGAGAGGTAGAGAGAGCACAAGTGAGCAAGAGAGAGTGAAAAAGTGAAAGACCATGAGCAGAGAAATAAGAAAAATAAACTATCTATACTACTTATAGAATTAGTAAAAATTGACCATTCCTCATGGGTAACTTAGTTCCCCAATTGACCATGACATTTCCTCCCAAATTTAAATACCAAACTAGAATTCTGTTTCTGAGGCAAAGAAAATTAAAGAAAAATTGAGCCAAGAAGATAAGGAGCAGAGAGTTAATTACATTTAGCAAGAGTCCCAATTCACCTAGATACTTACCAGGGTACTCAACACTTTTGCAGGGTGGCGTTTGCATTTATAGCAGTCTTAAAATGAGGATGAAATGAGTTTTACAGACACAAAATGAATCATCATGAGGTCACAAAAATGTACTGTAATATTGTAACTGAAGTTGGGGGAAAGGAAGGTAAATTCATATTACAGAGGAAATCATCCTTTCATTCTCTCAAGTCATCTTTCCAGTCAACTTTGCCTGTATATCCTAAGCAATGAAATGTGGGACAGATTACTGAAGTATTCAACAAAAGATACAAAGCTCTATAATAATTTTTATAATAATAATAATATACAGTTTATAATGAACTCTATCCATTCCTGCCATATCTCAAAGGAATGCAAACATGTGCACATTGCTATGCCATGATACACTTGAGCGGGGAAGGAGAAGACAAAAGCACAGTGATAGTTCTCTTTTCTGGTGTCCATACATGCATGCGTGTGTGTGTGTGTGTGTGTGTGTGTGTAAAATTTAGTGGCTTAAATATTCATGTATCTGCAATTTGGGATGGCCTCAGCTGGACGGTTCTGCAGCTAGTCTCATCTAAGGTCACTCATGAAGGTACACTTTTCTTGAGGCTCTGCTAAGGCTACATGGTCCAGGGTGGACGCCCTCACATGCCTGGTAGTTAGTTGAGGCTGTCAACCCCACACTTCCAATCTCATGAAGACTTGCCTCCTGAACACATACCACTATCACCCACTTGCCCCCAAATCAAATGCTATTTCTCCTTGTCCCTCTGCCATTGCACTTTATTTGTCTTCATGTTACAGTTCTTTCTGCATCCTATCTCTACCACCCACTAGATTGAAAATCCTGAAAGTAGAAACACTGTTTCACTCTACCCCTCCAGTAACTAGCACTTAGTAAGAGGCAAAATAGCTGTTTAGTTAAATTAAAAATGAATGCAAAAAAATTTTGTGACCATCTGCAAAAATGTATAATCTAGTAACAATGTAGGAGAGAAGGTAGCATTTTTTTTTCTTGTAAGTTTGATAAAACTATATATTCCCATAAAAATAATCACTTGTCCAGAATTTAACAGCTAAACTAACATTTACTGTATATTCGTTACTCTGCATAATGTGTGTCTCATATATGTAAAAGCACAGTATTTAGTCAAAACTATCATATTAAATTTCACTAGTAATTCCTAAGGGCTGTCAGCTACTCATTAAATGTTGACTTTTTTTGTCAGGAAGAATTTATAATCTCGCCTTTGAGTGAATTTAGAAGCAATGAGGAATTGAACAGAAATATTTAAATACTCTCTCGGTGGTAAATTGGATATCCAATTTTCAACTTAGTCTTAATAGGAAAAAAAAGAATAAATTGAATTCAGAAGCTGTTCTTTCCTTTTTAAATCCCTCCCCCTTTTTAACTGAGTTAAAATAGAAGGGTATAGTTTGTTTTTTTTTTTTTTCTCAGTGTTGGGGAGAAAATCTATTTTCAATCACTTAGAGAGGTTTTTCAAATTCAAATGAGACTTAATATATGGGTAATCCATATAGGTCAGTCTATAAGGTGATCCTCTGGAAATCAAGGAAAAATTTGGTGTAATAACACAGAAATTGATTGACAGGAGATTTAAATCTGTTCTTTTTTTCTAAAAGCAAAGAATCCCTCTCCACCTTCCCCCTAAATGAATTTTATTGTCAAATACTAGCACTAACAGTTATTGAAATCACCACTCTTTCTAAAGGCAAACTGTCCTATTATTGCCAAAAATGTTAACTTACATCAAACTAATTAAGAATAGTTCTTAGTTTTAGTTACAGTATGTCGGTACCTGACCTTAGATTGAAAGTTCATTAAAATTACAAAAGGTTGACAGACATTGATATAAATAGGCTTATAACCTTGTGGGTTTTTTCCATCTCCAGTCACTGTTTTTTCTTTTTTTCTTTTTTTTTTTTCCAGTCACTGTTTTTTTCTAATCCAGTTTGCACCATGTACCATCCAGCAGTACATTTAGGTGTTATAAGGCTGTTGATAGATGTCCACTCACTAGGCAGTACAGAATTACAATCACGTTGTCAGTGAGGCAATGAGGGGAAGAGTGTATTTCTCTCTGTATAGTATGACCGACCTCATGTGTATCACTCTTTTTCCACTTATCTTCAAATACCAGGCAGCAGTTTGTTTGATGTTTGTTTTTCCATGCAAGTTAAGAGGAAGTAGTGGTGTACACAATGCCAAATTATTTCTACTCACAACTCCATTCTACAGTAAGCATTTGAATATAGATGAGGCTCATGTTCATGACAGTCATTATACTTCACAAGAAAAAATGAGGTCAAATTGTGAGGATGCCAATTGAAAAGATCTGAATGCCCATGGATGCCTCATCCTTTCTCCCTACTTCCTACCCTTGCTATCACCTCTCAGACCAGTGGTCACACTTTATAAGAAATTGTCTTCTATCTAGCTCAGATACATCATTTTCCTAGTTCAAACTCCACTTAGGGTATGGAAGGTAGTCTCTGGTTAAGTTGAATAGACCTACTTTTCCAGCTTTTGCTGTCTTAGAGCAAGAAAAGTATAAATGTCAGTAAGCAGTACAAGATGAGTGTAACAAGAAGTAGAAAGAAGCCAGGGGATGAAGGCCAAAATCTAAATAATCACCTGTGGATAACAGAGTTTTCAGCAAATCTCTAAGCCTTTTCATCAGATGTTGAAGCATGACCAGCATACCTTTTACTTTGCATAGGTGTGATTTGAATTTCTATCCAAGTCTATTCTTAAAATCAGCCTTCCAATTGGATGATAAGCCCCCCCCCCCTTTTTTTTTAGAAGTAATTCTAGCTCCAGCATTTCCTTTGAGGGGGCTTCAATTTTTCCATGACTCATTTCAGTTTACAGAATTCCGACCTTGGCTCCCACACAACTAACATTTTTTGTACCAGTGTAGGGAGGGAATTATCACTCATCTGATCCTCAAAGAATCTTTACAGGATAGATATCATTATCCCCATTTTATGGATGAAGCAATTGAGTTCCAGAAAAGTTAAGAAAGTTGCCTAAGGCCACACAGCTGCTGAATGATAGTTAAAACTAAACCCAGATTTGCCTAATTCTGAATCCTTTGGTCTATGTGTTATTCCATGTTGTCTCCTTAAGAATCTTTTTTGTATTTGCTTCCACAAATATCTATCCTATTGATACTAAGTTGCAATGAGTTTAGCATCAATTCTTTTGAACTGGTCTGGGCTGAACACTGCTGATGGAAATGCTCAAGTGACCACTCTGATATGTCTAAATTTAAGTACATGCTCTAATACCTGACAACAGAAACCACTCTCTTCTAGGAAAAAAAATAGACCTGAGGATGCCAAAGTTCACAATGCATTTAAAGCAAAGTGTAACATTTTGCTCATTTCCTGTAAATGTTTTTTTGTATATGCTATAGGTAATTTTGCTTCTATTCTCTGTGCAAGACGATACCTTAAAATGAAAAAAATATCTGTGAAAGGACTTCTGGAATATGGTTTGATTTAATTAATTGACCAAGATGACTGTAAACTTTTATGTTGCTTTGAAAGGTTTTTCTTGTCACAATAAGAATTTACTTGTCCAACCAAAGTACTAACTTACCTGCAACAGAAATAAAATGAATTCATGTATGTGTTTATTTTAAAAAGAATCTATTTCAGCATTTTGCTGAGTTAATTTATACATTAAAGTCCATACTGAGAAATGTGCCCATTTATAAAGTGATAGGTAGAGTTTTTCCCAAGTGCTAAGAAAATATTTTGTCTAAGAGAAAAAGAAAAGAACTTTAAAACACTTCTAGCATTTTGTTACTTTAACTTGCTTTTTATTTTGTTTGTTTGCTTTTATTCACCTTATATGATTCAATTTGTAGATAGGATGGCTTGCTAAATGGCTTCAGTATTTGAGTTTAATTTACTGTTAAGTAGATCTCAGACACAGTTTTAGGTTAAAACTTGCCTTTCAGATCTTATTGCCTAAGTATCTATGTAAAGGTGAAAATAATCTAACCTGTGTATAAATATATTCAAAATATTCTATAGCTTTAAAGTTTTAAATTTTGAAATAGTTTTAAAAAGTTATAAGGAAAGTCCAAAGATTTTGATATGTCCTTAACCTAAATCCCCCAAATATTAATATTTTATCACATTAACTTTATAATTCTTTCTTTTTCATACACACACATGCATTTTTTTCCTGAATGCTTGAGAATAAGTTACAACATGATGCCCCTTAACCCCTAAATACTTAAGTGTGTATTTCCCCAAAACTAAAACATTGTTTTATATAAGAACTACAGTAAATCTATCAATATTAGCAGGTTAACACTGATAAAATCCTATGTAATTTACAGACTTTTTAAAATTTCATCAACTCTCCCACTAATGTCTTTTATAACAAAAGAAAAAAGTCAAGATCATGTGTTGCATTTAGTTATGTCTTTTTAAACTCCTTTAATCCAGAAGAGTTCCCATGCTCAAAATGCATAAACTGAATCTAATCATGAGGAATTTGCATTCCCACCAAATGTGCATGAGGGTTCTGATTTCGCCACATCCTCACAACATTTGTTATCAATTGTCTTTGATATTGGGCCATTCTAACAGGTGTAAAGTGAAACTTTACTTTGGTTTTAAAGTGCATTTCATTGATAATTAGTGACATGGAGCATCTTTTCATCTGACTGTTCCCATTTGGGTATGTCTTCTTTGGAATAATGTCTGTTCAGGGCCTCCATCCATGTTTTAATCAGATTATTTGTTTTTTATCTTGAGTTCTATACAGTCTTTATATATTTTGGATGTTAACTGATTATTAGATATATCATTTGCAAATATCTTCTCCAGTATTCCAAATTCAGTAGGTTGCCTGTTGGGAGCCATTTTGGGCTCACAGGTTGAGACACCTCCCTGTGTGGAAAAGGCAGTAGAAGCAAAGCTCCTGCCGGCCAAGAAATAATGCCCCAATACCACTGTTGGTAGCCATCTTGGGCTTAAAGGTTGAGACACCTCCCTGTGTGGAAAAGGCAGTGGAAGCAAAGCTCCTGCTGGCCAAAAAGTGCCTCCCAATACCTCCTCCTTCAAATAACCTTTCAGGCCTGGATTTCTTGAGCTGCCCTCGTTGACCTCAAGGGAGGTAATGCTCTTTTGTTTTATGACATTCAAGTAAAGAAGGGAAATTGGAATATGATTCATTGATGGATAACATCTGTAGGAGACTATGTAAATGTACTTATTCATAAGCAAAAGGACAAGCATTGAGAGTTCCACCCTTGCCAGATGGGTTGCACCTCCCCCATTGTAGTTGGAAGTATAGGCCTCAAAGCAACAACCTGATTTCTCCTGTTTACAGATAATTAACATTAAGGCCTCAAGGAAACACCCTGTTCTCTCCCCCTGCCGTAAATTTATATGTTAAGTAACCTGAAACCAACATACAGGATTGAGGAAGTTGCCTCCTTGCAGGTAAAAACGCATTATTGTTGAAGAGATTAAACTATGAAATGTCATTCATTGATGTAATGTCACTTACTACCTTTAAAAATAAAGACACTAAGACCAACAGGGCGGAGATGCCAGAATTGCCAGGGCTGCCTGCTTAGTGATCAGACTACATCTCTCTCGTGACTCTCTCATTTCCTTTCACCTGACCATCCATCCTTCAGGGACCCCTAGATTCAGCAGAACTGGACCCCGGCAGTTGCCTTTTCATTTTGTTGACAGTTTCCTTCACTGTGCGAAAGCTTTTTATTTTGATGTGGTCCCAATAGTTTATTTTTGCTTTTGTTTCCCTTGCCTGAGGAGACCTATCAAGAAAAATATTGATATGTACAGTATTGGAGAAATTATTGCCTATGTTTTCTTCTAGAGGTTTTATGGTTTCAAGTCTCACATTTAGGCCCTTGATCCATTTTGAGTTTATTTCTGTGGATCATTTTAAAAAGTGGTCCAGTTTCATTCTTTTGCACATAGCTGTCCAGTTTTCTCAGCACCATTTGTTGAAGAGACTGTCTTTTCCCCATTATGTATTCCTGCCTCCTTTGTCATAAAATAACTGACCATATAAGTGTGGATTTATTTTTGGACTACGTTGTGTTCCATATATATGTATGTCTACCTAAGTGCCAGTATTATACTGTTTGTTTTTTTTAACTCAAGTTAGTTAACATATAGCGTAGTGTTGTGCCCGAATTCTCGAATCCCCCCACAAGAGACCACCAGAGTCGAAAGTCAAAGCCAAGTGGCAAGGGTCGTTTTATTTCAGGATTGATCCAGGTCCTTTCGCATACCACTGCCAGTATGCAAAAAGGCCCCGAACATGGTTGGTACAGCGTTTTTATAGACAGAGAAAAATAGTACAGGAGGGGTTCAGGTTATAGGGTGACTGATTGGTTGATATTTGAAATACGAACATATGCAGCCCTCTGATTGGAGTTTCTTTGTCTGTTCTTTGGCAGGAAGTTTCTGTCCATTATGTGAAAAAGTTAGTTATTTATTTTAATACATATCAGAAAAGGGGGAAGGGGAAGAACGTGAGGGAAGCAAGGTTCTCAGGCTAAAAATGTCCGCTCAAGCTAATGAATGTCCGAAAGGTGACGGGGAAGATAAGAAAGCCAGTTACACAAACTAATACATGTCATAAAGGGGGAAGGGGAAGAACGTGAGGGAGGCAAGGTTCTCAGGCTAAAAATGTCCGACTCCACTCAGAAAAAGTTTTACAAGGTTTACAGCAAACAGTAAGCAAAACAGAATTCTCAGCAATTGTATTTCTTATCAACGGTCCACAATTGGTGGAAGGCCAGGGCAGCTATCTTTAACCCGGTATCTGTCCATTGTTTAACAGAAAAAGAGAACTTAGCTTCAAACTAAGGCAGAGCTGCCATTTGGACATAAATTTTAAAACCGCTCCCTTCAGTAGTATTGGTTTCAGGAGTAGAATTTAGTGATTCATCACTTACATATAACACCCAGTGCTCATCCCAACAAGTGCTCTCCTTAATGCCCATGATCCACTTATCCCATTCCCCACCCACCCACCCCCATCCAGTAACCCTCAGTTTCTCCTCTATAGTTAGGAATCTCTTATGGTTTGCCTCCCTTTCTGTTTTTATCATATTTTTCCTTCCCTTCCCCTATGTTCTTCTGGCTTTTTTTTCTTTTTCTTTTTAATGTTTATTTATGTTTGAGAGAGAGAGAGCACATAAACACAAGTGCAGAGAGAGGGAGACAGAGCTTCCAAAGTGGACTTCACACTGACAGCAGAGAGCCTGTCAACATGGGGCTTGAACTCATAAACTGCAAGATCATGACCTGAGCCGAAGTTGGAGGCTTAAATAACTGAGTCACCCAGGAAACCCTCTGTTTTGATCCTTAAATTCCATTTATCAGTAAAATCATATGATATTTGTCTTTCTCTGACTGACGTTTTTCTCTTAGAGTAATACACTCGAGTTCCATCCATGTCATTGCAAATGGCAAGATTTCATTCTTTTTGATTACCAAGTAATATTCCATTGTGTGTGGGTACACACACCCACCACATCTTTATCCATTAATCACTTGATGCACATTTGGGCTCTTTTCATAATTTAGCTATTGATAGCACTGTTCTAAACATTGGGGTACATGTGCCTCTTTAAATCATCATTTTTGTATCCTTTGGATAAATATCTAGTAGTGCAATTGCCGAATTGTAGGTAGTTCAATTTTAATTTTTTGAGGACCCTCCATACTGTTCTCCAGAGTGGCTGCACTAGTTTGCATTCCTACCAACAGTGCAAAAGTGTTCCCCTTTCTCCACATCCTCATCAACATGTGTTGTTTCCTGAGTTGTTATTTTTAGCCATCCTGACAGGTGTGAGATGGTACCTCATTGTGGTTTTGATTTGTATTTTCCTGATGATTCGTGATATTAAGCATCATTTCTTGAGTTTGTTGACCATCAGGATCTATTCTTTGGAAAACTGTCTATTCATGCCCTCTGCCCATTTCTTCACTGGATTATTTGTTTCTGGGGTGTTGGGTTTGATAAATTCTTTATAGATTTTGAATACTAACCCTTTATCAGATGTGTCATTTGCAAGTATCTTCTCCCATTCCTTTGGCTGACTTTTTGTTTTGTTGATTGCTTCCTTCACTGTGCAGAAGTTTTTATGTTGCTGAAGTTCCAATAGCTCATTTTTACTTTTGTTTACCTTGACTCCAGAGACATGTCTAGTAAGAAGTTGCTGTCACCAAGATCAAAGCAGTTGTTTCCTAATTTCTATTCTAGGATTTTGATGGTTTCTTGTCGCACATTTAGTCCTTTCATCCATTTTGCATTTATTTTTGTGTATGGTGTAAGAAAGTGGTCTGGTTTCATTCTTCTGCATGTCACTGTCCGGTTTTCCTAACACCATTTGCTGAAGAGACTGTCTTTTCTCCATTGGATATTCTTTCCTGCTTTGTCAACAATTAGTTGGCCATAAATTTGTGGATCCATTTCTGTGTTCTCTATTCTGTTCCATTGATCTATGTGTCTGTTTTTGTGCCAGTACCATAGTGTCTTGATAACTACAGCTATGTAATATAGCTTGAAGTCTGGAATTGTGATGTCACCAGCTTTGGTTTCTTTTTCAATTTTACTTTGGCTACTTGGGGTCTTTTCTGGTTCTACACAATTTTAGAATTGTTTCTTCTAGCTCTGTGAAGAATGCTGGTGTTGTTTTTATAGGTATTGCATTGAATGTGTAGATTGCTTTGGGTAGTATTGACATTTTAACAATATTTGTTCTTCCAATCCATGAGCATGGAATGTTTTTCCATTTATTTGTGTGTTCTTTAATTTCTTTCCTAAGTGTTCTATAGTTTTCAGGGTTCAGATCATTTACGTCTTTGGTTATGTTTATTCATAGGTATCTTATGGTTTCTGGTGCCGTTGTAAAAGGGATCAATTCCTTAATTTCTCTTTTTGCTCCTTCATTATTGGTGTATAGAAATGTAAACAATTTCTCTACATTTGCTTTATATCCTGTGTCTTTGCTGAATTTATGTATCAGTTCTAGCAGTTTTTTGATGGATTATTTCAGGTTTTCCACATAGTGTATCCTGTCATCTGATTGAGTTGACTTCCGTTTGTATGCCTTTTATTTCTTTATGCCTTTTATTTCTTTATGTTGTCTGATTGGTGACAGACCAATCTTTATGTTGTCTGATGAGTTTATGAAGTCTGTTGACTTCAATTTGTATGCCTTTTATTTCCTTATGTTGTCTTATTGGTGAAGCTAGGACTTCTAGTACTCTGTTGAACAAGAGTGGTGACAGTAGATATCCCTCTCATCTTCTTGACCTTAGGGGGAAAGCTCTCAGGTTTTCTCCATTGAGGATAATATTAGGTGTGGGTCTTAACATATATGGCCTTTATGATGTTGAGGTATGTTCCTTCTATCCCTACACTCTTGAGGGTTTTTACCAAGAAAGGATGCTGTATTTTGTCAAATGCTTTTTCTGCATCTGTTGAGAGGATAGTGTGGGTCTTATCCTTTCTTTTATTACTATGGTGTGTCATGTTGATTGATTTGTGGATGTTGAACCACTCCTGCAGCCCAGAAATAAATTTCACTTGATTGCGGTAATCCTTTTAATACGTTAATAGTGTTGCATTTGATTTGCTATCATCTTGTTGAGAATTTCTGCATCCATGTTCATCAGTAAAACTGGCCTGTAATTCTCCTTTTTAGTGAGGTCTTCGTCTGCTTTTCAAATCAAGGTAATGCTGGCCTTGGAATCAAGGTAATGCTGGTAATCCTGGTAATGCTGGTAATGCATAGAAGGAGTTTGGAAGTTATCATTCAATTTCTATTTTTTAGAACACTTTCAAAAGAATAGGTAATGATTATCTAAAAGTTTGGTAGAATTCCCCTGGAAAGCCATCTTGCCCTGGACTCTTGTTTGTTGGGAGATTTTTGATTACTGATTCAATTTCTTTATTGACTTTGAGTCTGTTCAAATTTTCCATTTTTTCCTGTTTCCATTTTGGTAGTTTATGTGTTTTCAGGAATTTGTCAATTTCTTCCATATTGTCTAATTTGTTGGCATGTAATTGCTCATAATATTCTCTCATAATTGTTTGTATTTCTGCAGAGTTGGTTTTGATCTCTTTCATTCATGATTTTATTTATTTGGGTCCTTTCCTTTTTTGTTTTGATAAGTCTGGCTAGGGCGTTATCAGTTTTGTTAATTATTTTAAGGAACCAGCTCCTAGTTTTGTTGATCTGTTCTACTGTTTTTATTTCAATATCATTGATTTCTGCTCTAATCTTTATTTCCCTTCTTCTGCTGGTTTAGGGCTTTCTTGCCTGTCCTTTTTCCAACTCCTTTCTTTCAGTATAAGTTTACGTTGTGTATCTCAGACGTTTCTTCCTTCTTTCGGGTAGGCCTAGATTGCTACATACTTTCCTCTGTAACCACCTTTGCTGCATCCCAAAGGTTTTGGACTGTCGTGTCTTCATTTTCATTGGCTTCCATGTACTTTTAAATTTCCTCTTTAATTTCTTCATTAAACCATTCATTCTTTAGTAGGATATTCTTTAACCTTCAAGTATCTGTGGTCTTTCCAAAGTTTTTCTTGTGGTTGATTTCAAGTTTCATGACTCTGTGGTCTGAAAATATGCACAGTATGATCTCTTTCTTTTTGTATTTGTTCGAGGGCTGAATTGTGACCCAGTATACAATCTAGCCTGGAAAATGTTCTATGTGCACTTGAGAAGAATGTGTATTCTACTGCTTTAGGATGAAATGTTTTGAATATATCTGTTAAGTCATTCTGGCCCAATATGTCATTCAAAGTCATTCTTATGTTATTGATTTTTGCTTAGAGGATCTGTCCATTGCTGTATGTGAGGTGCTATAAGTAGCACGTCCATCCCCTACTATTATTCTTTATAATCAATTAGTTTTTTATATTTGTTATTAATTTATATATTTGGGTGCTCTAAGTTGGGGGCATATTTATAATTGTTAAATCTCTTGATGAATAGACCCCTTAATTGTGGTATAATGTCCTTCTTTATCTCTTGTTGCAGTCTTTGTTTTAAAATCTAGTTCGTCTGATATAAGTATGGCTATTCTACCTTTCTTTTGATGTCCTTTAGCATGACATCTTAGGCAGCATGTGGATGGATCTTTTTTTTAATCCATTCTGATACCCTATGTCTTCTTATTGGAGCATTAGGCCATTTGCATTCAGAGTGATTATCGAAAGATATGAATTTAGTGTCATTATGATACCTGTAGACATAGTGTTTCTAGTGATGTTTTCTGGCCCTTCCTAGTCTCTGTTGCTCTTGGTCTTTTGTTTTGTTTTGTTTTTTCTCAACTCAAAGAGTACCCCTTAAAACTTCTTGCAAGGCTGGTTAAGTGGTCACACACTACTTTAGTTTTATTTGGGTTACTCTTTGTCTCTCCTATTCTGAATGACCGGCTCACTGGATAAAAAATTCTTGGCTGCATATTTTTCCCATTCAGCATGTCGAATATATCCTGCCACTCCATCCTGACCTGCCAAGTTTCTGTGGACAGATCTACTCCAAATCTGATTTGTCTTCCCTTGTAAGTTAAGGATTTTTTTCCCTTGCTGCTGTCATGATTATTTCCTTGTCTTACTTGTTTGACTATGATAGGTGATTGCTGGCTTTTTTTGCATTTAAATGGAATTTTTCTGTGCTTCCTGGATTTTGAAGTCTGTATCCTTTTCTAGATTAGGGAAGTTTTCAGCCATAGTTTGCTCACATAAACTTTCTGCCCTTTTTTTTTCTTCTGTTTATCTTCTGTGATACCTATGACATGAATGTTATTCCTCTTTGATTAGTCACTGAGTTCTCTAAGTCTTGTATTGTGATCTTTTACCTTTGTTTCCCTTTTCTTTTTAGCTTCATTTTTTCCCATAATTTTATCTTCTAGATCGCTGAGTTGCTGCCCTGATTCATCCATCCTCACCATCATGGCATCAATTTGAGATTGCATCTCGGTTATAGCATTTTTAAATTTCATGACTAGATATTAGTTCTTTTATCTCTGCTGAAGAAGATTCTCTCATGTCTTGTATGCCTTTTTCAACCACAGCTAGTGTTTTTATCATGATGTTTTTAAACTCTAGTTCCGGGGTGCCTGGGTGGTTCAGTTGGTTAAGCACCAACTTTGGCTCAGGTCATGATCGTATGGTTCATGAGTACGAGCCCCACGTCGGACTTTGTGCTGACAGCTCAGGGCCTGGAGCCTGCTTCAGATTCTGTGTCTCCCTCTTTCTCTGTCCCTCCCCTGCTCACACTCTGTCTCTCTGTCAAAAGTAAATAAACATTAAAAAAATTTTAAATTCTAATTCAGACATCTTATTTATATCTGTGTTGATTAAATCCCTGGCCATCATCTATTCTTATCTTTTTTTTGGGGGGGTGAATTCCTCTGCCACAACCCCCCTGAAATTATGCAGATTGTTGCATTCATCCTCAGATCAATTTTCTAGGTGTCCAAAATGGTTCAATGTTGATCTAGCTGTAGTTCCATGAATGAGACCAGTTCAGGGTCCCCTCACTACTGTAGCATCTTAATTCCTCTCCCTCCATACTGTTCTGATTGCTACAGATTTGTAGTTTACTTTTAAATCTTGCATTGCAATACCTACAGCTTTGTTTTTCTTTTTCAAGATTGCGTTCGCTATTTGGGGTCTTTTGTGGCTCCATACAGATTTTAGGATTGTTTGTTCTAGCCTTGTGAAAAATGTTGTTGATATTTTGACAGGGATTGCATTAAATCTGTAGATTTCTTTGGGTAGTATGGGTATGTTAACAATATTTATTCTCCCAATCCATGAGCATGAAATGTTCTTCCATTTCTGTGTGTCTTCTAAAGTTTCTTTCATCAATGATTCTTGGTTTTCACAGTATAGGTTTTCATATACTTGGTTAAGTTTATACCTAGGTACTGCCTTCCTTTGGGGATAGCTGTCAAATTATTATCTTATTTTCTCTTTCTAGTACTTGATTGTTAGTATATAGAAATCCAGCATATTTCTATATTTTAATTTTGTATCCTGCATCATTACTGAATTCATTAATCAGCTGTAGTAATTTCTTTTGGTGGAATCTTTAGGGTTTTTTCAATATATGTGTCATCTATAAATAGTGAAAGTTTTACTTCTCCCTCACCAATGGAAAGAACACAAATACACGGAGGTTAAATAACATGCTACTAAACAATGAATAGTCAACCAAGGAATCAAAGGGGAAGTAAAAAAATACATGGAAACAAATGAAAATGAAAACACAATGGCCCAGAATCTTTGGATGCAGCATAAGTGTTCTAAGAGAGAAAATTATAGCAATATATGTCCAGAATCTTTGGATGCAGCCTAAACTGTTATAAAAGAGAAGATTATAGCAGTATATGACTACCTTAGGAAACAAGAAAAACAAAATCAAATAATTAACCTTATACTTAAATGAGCTCAAGGAAGAAGAAAAAACAATGCCCAAAGGTAGTAGAAGAAAGAAAATTAGAGCAGAAGTAAATGAAATAGAGACAAAAAATAAAACAAAACAAAATGATAGAACAGATCAATAAATCCAGGAGTTGATTCATTGAAAAGATCGACAGAATTCATAAATTTTAGCCAACTTATAAAAAAAGAAGAGTACTCGAATAATAAAATGAGAAATGAAGAAGATATTACAGCTGATACCACAGTAATGCAAAGGATTATAAGAGAGTATTATGAAAATTTATATGCCAGCAAATCAGACAACCTAGATAATGGATAAATTCCTAAAAATATATAACCTTCTAAAGCTGAATCAGAAAGAAATAGAAAATTTGAACAGACCAATTTCTATCAATTAAATTGAATCAGTAATAAAAAAAACTCCCCACTAAAAAAGTCCAAGACCAGATAGCTTCCCAGATGAATTCTACTAAACATTTAAAGAAGAGTTAATACCTATTCTTCTCAAACTATTCCAAAAAATAAAAGAGGAAGGAAAGCTTCAAAATTCATTCTATAAAGCCAGCATTACCTTGATACCAAAACCAGATAAAGACACCACAACAAAAGAGACATTTATCTTTGATGAACGTAGATGCAGAAATCCTCAACAAAATTTTAGCAAACCGAATCCAACAATATGTTAAAAACTCATTCACCACAATTAAGTGAGATTTATTCCAGGGATGCAAAGGGGGTTCAATATTTGCAAATCAAATTATGTGATATATCGCATTAATAAAAGAAAGGATAAAAACCATAAAATCACCTCAGTAGATGTAGAAAAGGCATTTGACAAAGCACAAAATCCATTCATCATAAAAACTCTCAATAAGGTGGGTTTAGAGGCAGTATGCCTCCAAATAATAAATACCATATGTGAAAAATCCCCAACTAACATCATACTCAATGGTGAAAAGAGAGCTTTTCCTCTAAAATCAGGAAAAAGACAAGGATGTCCACTCTCACCACTTTTATTCAACATAGTAATGGAAGTCCTAGCCACATCAGTCAGACAAGAAAAAGAAATAAGTCATCCAAATTGGTAAGGAAGGGGTACTTTTGTTTCTTTTCATCTGCCTTGCAACCATCTCTCACTACCATGCATATGACAACGACACTTAACTCTGAGCCCCAAAATCTTGAAGAGAGA
Organism: Paguma larvata; assembly: GCA_030068075.1. NCBI lineage: Eukaryota > Metazoa > Chordata > Mammalia > Carnivora > Viverridae > Paguma > Paguma larvata. The sequence continues at coordinate 72,367,657 of CM057830.1, forward strand.
TCTAAATAGCATGAGAAATTCTTGGATCTTTCTTCTAAAGATTGATAAATAAGCAGAATAAAGGGTGATAAATAAGCAGAATAACAAAGCTTCAATTGTGTGAAGAGATTTTCCAAAGAATAAAGTTTCCTATACTGGCAATTCTTCATATAACTTTCTTCCTAAAATGGTTTTTTCCTTTAAATATCCTGTTTTCCTTCTCTGCATCCTACAGAAATGACAATGTGAAGGCAAAAGCCAACAAATAAAGCATGAAGTCTAGAAAAATGAGTTAAATGTTCCATAGTTGTGTATGAAACATTTCTGACTTAGTGATTTGGTAAAGTAGCATTGACTCAGCCTATTGATCATGGTGAGAGTATAGACTTTGAGTTAATATATTAATTTTTAGTCTACAACTGTGTGACCTCGATCTGATCACTAAGGTTCTCTAGGCCTCAGCAATCTCCCCTTACATAAAATGTGGTTGTATGATTAGATGATGTTTGATATTTTCTTCCAAGCTATAAATTCAGTGATTTTGAGTATAGAAATCTATAAAGCTACTTAGGGGGGAAAATTCCATTCGTTTATTTATGAAATATTTATTGAGCTACTATATACCATATTTCTTAGAAAGGAAAAATCTAAATATCTTAATACATGTTAGTTATTTTGTTTGTACATGTTTAGAGAAAAGATTGTGAAACTTTTACATGAAAAATCAGGAAGTCAATTTTGGAAATAGATACTTAATACATTGAATCAGCAATCAATGCAACTTCAATTGGACTTCCAAATGGATGGAATTATAACTTTCAGGGCTAAATTATATTTGAGAATACTACTTTGAGGAATAAGTTTTTTTATGTTCTGGTGCCATCACTTCAAAATACAGTATCTATTCCATTTCACTCTTCACTTACTAGATTTTCTTTTTGAAAATACAGATTTATTTCCTATAAAATAAAAAGAAAATTTTAAAATGGCTAGAGTTTCTTTTAGTGATAATATAATTCTGAATGGAAAAATAATATATATGTTTCTATTTGAACAGCCTGAAAGAAAAAGAACTTTGAAATAAAAGAAATTTGCAGGGCTGGGAGTAGTTGTTGATTTATTATTACTATGTGTATCAGTTTTATAGGGTTACTTAACAAATATTACAGACTGGGTGGCTTAAATAACAGAAATGTTGTCCCTGGAGGCTAAAACTCCAAGATCAAGGTTCAATTTCTTCTGCGGCCTCTTTTCTTGGCTTGCAGATGGCTGTCATCTGACTGTTTTCACATGGTAATTCCTTTCTCTGTGCTGTCTGTGCCCTAATTTTCTCTTCTTATTTGGGCACTAATCATATTGGACTAAGGCCTCCTTAACAACCCCACTTTAAGTTAATTGCCTGTTTAAAGGCCCCATCTCCACATACAATCACATTATAGGGTACTGGGGATTAGAATTTCAATATAGAAATTTGGTGGGACACAGTTTAGCTATTTTTCTATAGCATTAAGCATAATTTTTGTTATCCTTACTACTCTTTTGTGCACTAGCTGTACTTTAATTTTAATTATACAATTGCCTTGTATATGTATTGGCTTATCACATTGTGCCAAAGATATGAAATTAATTGCTCAAAATGTATCTTAATTATGATAATTAAATATTCGCAACATTTTTATAGCATTTGATTTTTTTCCTTGTTAAAGATAACAGAGAATAGGATACCATTCACATATCATACATTAGCCAGTAAGCCAGACATTTGTATCATTCTCTGTGTTAAGGATTTTGTTCTGTTTAGTTTTGGTTTTGGGCATGGTGAGGATAGACTTTATTGCCTTTAACTTCTAAGACTCACTTAATTACAAGCGCAATGGACTTTTTACTAGGAATATTATATATGTAACAGTTGTTTAAACCTGAAATAGAAATCCTAAGAAGGAAAATATTCAAGTCCAGCATGGCCCAGTGCTGTAAAACAAATTTGCAACTACTCGTGTGTATGTAGTTCAGCTAATGGCTAGTCCTCCTCTCATGTTGGATCAACTAGCCAAGATGTACTCAGCTGGAGAAATCCATCTCAAATGGTTCATCTTTCTGTAAGCAGAGAGAGTATCCATAGCAGCATGTCTAGTGATTGCCTCATAGATGCTACTTCTAACCTACAGGGGAATTGTTGCACAGAATCCAAAGCCCCTCCTTCCACTCCTCTCAGTATCTGAGAAATCTCTTGAGACATCTAAAGCTTTTTAAATGTCCTTAATTTTTTCTTTGGTGTACATATGGCCTTTATGCTTAGCTCATTCAAAGACTGCATACTTCCCTCATACAGCTTCAACATTAACCTGCTATAAGCCTTCTCACACTTTAAACATTGAATAAATCATGAAGTCTGATGGGGTCCTGAAACTAACCCATAATCCAAGAAATTGGGAAAGGCTAAAGTCATTCCCTACTCTGGACCCATATCAGACTAGAAGGTTGAACTAATCACTTCAAGGCAGGATTGAATAATGATCCGTGCCTACAGTACAGAGGACAAGCTACCTGGATTTGAATTCTAGCTCTACAACTTAATAGTTGTGTGAGTTGGCTTCTCTGTGCCACATTTTCCTCATATATAAAATGGACATAATCAGATCATCTACTTCATAGAGTTATGAACTAAACTTATATTTGTAACATGCTTAAATTTGTTCCTGGCAGAAAGTAAATTATATCACTTACTCTAATTGTGTGCAACGTAAATAAAATCAAATAATTCCTGGCATCTCCTAACCACTGAAAACAGCGACCCGAACACTATTCTGTTCCATACAGGTCTTTCAGACCAAAAGCCACTATAAACCCAGTAGAGATCTTCAAACAATGCAGCTATAGATTTCTCAGCTTTTGTGGTAGGGTTCATGAGTAGACAACATATTGTAAATTGTTTTCATCCAAGCCCTTCCTAAAGAGGTTTATGAAAACAGACTGCTGGGATATTTGGTATGTTTAGTTGATGCTTTACAATCTGTTTCTAGTGTCTGCATTATTAATGTATGTCTCTTTCCTGGGTTACACTGTGTCATTACTCATCTGTGTCTATTTTGACTTAAACTGGTCAATAGAAGAGAGGAAGAATATGGGTCTCATTGAATTATAATGCTTCTTTATGGTGATAACTCTACTCCCAAAAAAGAACCAGTTGTGTGAACATTGGCTGCACACCAGATCCACATTCTTCAAGAAAGTGGTTATAGGGCTACCTTTAAGAAATTCAATCTTCCTTTACCTTCAGTTTTGTGTTTTGTGTCACTCTATAGTTTTTAAATGAGGGAGATCAGAAAAGAGAGCTAGCTACAAAGGTGAGAGTTGAAATATTTTTATGGAGGCATCATTATACTAAATGTGATGGACTGTAGTTGTGAATAGGGTGAGTGGGAGAAAGTCTCATTAAGAAAATTAGAAACAGATGAAGACTTCAGATAAAAAACTAGGAAACCAAAGTCAGCATAAGATAAAGAAGTTAAGGCAAAAAAAAGGAATATTTTAGTGAGCAAAAATGAATAAAAGGTGATTTTTTTAACTTTAAGACTATATGAAAGTGTTTTATAGACAATAATGTTTTATACGACTGTAGGGGATGTTTGCATTTGTACAGCAAAGGCCATGTTAATGAAATGGCTAGACAGATAACATCTTACCTAATTTTATATATGGATCCACTGTGTTAATTACTATATACATTTTTTTTGTAAACTTACCCGAAAATAGTTTTTGCAAGCAACAGCAGTAATAGGAACAATCCTTGCTACTCTACTGTTCTATCACAGACTCAGGAACATTCATGTGAGAATTTCAGTATTGTATGGCCCATTTTAGAGCAAAACATCAGCAAAAACTTCAAAGGGAATATCCCAAAATAGAGAAGTAATTTCATTGGATCATTCATGATCCAAATTCTTTCAGCTGTGGCTTTGAGATCCCTACACTTTCCAAAGTGGGAATGGTGGTAGAGACAAGCAGTCAGTGTTCCATGGGTCTTTTGTTTGTGTCTTTACCTTCAGCCAGAATCATCTTGGACTTATGCATATATGGAAGTTATAAAGGGACTCTTCATATGCTTGCTGAGACTCTTAATTGGCAGAGAAAGATAGATGATTTTGAGAATTCATTGGACATAGGTCCTCTACCAAGTAAAAGTATCTTCTCTGTTAAGTTGTTCATCATCCATTTATTTACTCATTGAATAAAAATGTATTGGATGCTGTTTTAGTTTCCTAGGGATTCTGTAATACATTATCACAGACTCGGTGGCTTAACATTACAGAAATTTATTCTCTCACAGTTCTAGAGGCTAGAAGTTCAAAATCAAGGTGTTGGCATGGTTGGTGTCTCTTGGGGGCTCTGAGGGAAAATCTGTTCCTTATCTTACCACTAGCTTCTGGTGGTTGCCTGCCATCCTTGGCATTCCTTGGCTTACAGCTTCATCACTCAAATTTCTCCCTCTGTTGTTACATGGCCTTCTTCCCTATGCTTGTCCTCTGTGTCTCTGTGTCTGCAATTCATTCTCTTCTAATAAGGACATCAGACTTTAGATCTAAGACCCATTTTAATCCAGTTTGACTACATCTTACTTTGATCACATCTGAAAGGAGCTTATTTCCAAATAAGATCACATTCACATGTACCTCAGGTTAGGACTACAACATATTTTTTTTTGAAGGACACAGTTCAACTAACAACAGGTGCCTGCCTTGTACCAGATTCAATGCTAGATGCTGGGAGTAGAAAGAAAAATAACGTGTAGTCTCTGCACTCTAAAACCACATTCAAATGGAGGTAGACATAAATATATAATGTAGCGTCCTGAATAGTATATGTCTCAACAAAATGCTTTGGGAACACAAAGAAAAGGATGACTAACACTGTCTTAGGTGACCAGAAAAGCTTTATTATAGAACTGTCTTTTGAGGCATGGGATAAAGAATATTGGAGTTCTTTGGTGAATTCATGACCATGAGTGTGAAAAAGGCATTTCAGAGAAAAGCAAGAATATACATAAAATATGATGTCATGGAAAGACCTCACATCCTTCAAGACTTAGTGTAACTGGACTACAGGGTTAGTTGTAGGGAGTGGTAGAATACACAGGTAGAATACATCTGAGAGGTTGAACAGGTGGTAGATGATAGAGGGCCTTTTATTTCATGCCGAAGAATTTGAGGTTTGTAATATGTAACAGAAAGCCTCTATCAATACCCTTGTGAATATTTTTTTATCCTCAAAGTAACAGTGAATGGATTTAAGTAGTATAGAAAGAAGTGAGCATCTTGCAGAATTAGAGAGGCCATTTTGATTTAGAGAAAATTATTTTAAGTATAGAATAATTTTAAGGAAATGAATTTTTATTTATCTCTAGTATGTTCAGGAGCTCTAAGTTAACAAGTTCAGTTTTTCAAACTTAAGGACCCAGTATTAAATAACAAATAGGCCTAAATTGTAATTAGCATATCAATTGTATGTAAATTGATGCTTATAATGTACTTGAGGGAATTTGAAAAGTTTGTTTTGTTAAGCATTTTAAATATTCTCCTTATGATCTTATCTATACTATTAATTTTAGATTATCTCCACAGAAGGAGTTTGCTAAACAAAGGTAAACATCAACCCTAGTCCCTGGAGAACTGATGAAGTCTGTTTCTGTCGGTCACTTTTTATTTATTCAGCAAGTATATATTACTTAACATCTATGAACTAGATTCTGTCCTAAGTAGCAGGAATTCAAAGATATGACAGGATACCTCACTATCCTTATATAACTGACAGTTTAGTTGGGGAAACCAAAGTGGAAACAAATAGTCACGTAAAATTTGGTGAGTTGGATAATAGTTATGTATACAGGTTCCTGGGTGAGTCCAGTGGAAGAAAGAAACTATTTATGGCAGGATGAAAGCAGGCTATCAGGGAAGGCTTTATTTCAAGGTTGAACTTTGAACAATAAAAAGTGGTTTTCCTAGTAAAGATGCCAGACTGTGTAATCAGTATCCTAGGTACTATGCACAGATCTGAGGATTGCAAGAAACTAAAAGTATATGGCTTCCGGTACAGATATGAAAGGGCAAGGAGAGAGATGGGGCTAGGGGATTGGACAGCAGCCAAAAAGTGTTTTGATAGTAAGGGATTTGATCTTTTATACTGCATACGATCCACTGACAGGTTTTAAGCCCAAGAGGGCCATGATCAAATTCAGGTTTTAAAAAGAGCTCTCTGGGGGCGCCTGGGTGGCTCAGTCGGTTGGGCGGCCGACTTCAGTTCAGGTCATGATCTCATGGTCTGTGAGCTCGAGCCCCGCGTCGGGCTCTGTGCTGACGGCTCAGAGCCTGGAGCCTGCTTCGGATTCTGTATTGCCCTCTCTCTCTGCCCTTCTCTTGCTCATGCTCTGTCTCTATGTCTCTCAAAAAGAAAATTAAAAAAGAGCTCTCTGGAAGCAATTTGGAAGAAGAGACTAGAGCAGTGGTTTTCAAACACTTTTTAAAAATTTTTTTAATGTTTATTTATTTATGAGAGAGAGAGTGCAAGCAGGGGAGGGGCAGGGAGAGAGGGAGACACAGAATCACAGAATCGAAAGCAGGCTCCATCCAGGCTCTGAGCTGTTAGCACAGAGCCCAACGTGGAGCTCAAACTCAACGAACTGCAAGAACATGACCTGAGCTGAAATCAGATGCTTAACCAACTGAGCCACTCAGGTGCCCCTCAAACACTTTTTCTTTTATGCAGAGAAAACTTTTCCAAATAAATCTTATATCTAAGTTAGAGAAAAGATAAGGATGGTATTTTATTAGAATAAATGTATGTATTCAAAGTAGAACATTTATTTACTATGAGGTCAAAGAAAACAGACTGTTTCAAACTAAAATGTGTGAAATTGGGGGTTATAGATTACAGCTGCCATGTTATGTCAGATTTAGCATCAAAGTTACCTCTGATTCATTAGTGTACCATATTGAGACAATTCTGATTTGCAGTAATAACTTGTTGTAAATAAGTTTGAAGAACTATTGGCGTGTCAAGGGACTCTTATGTTGAAATGATCTACAAATTCGAAAAAGGACAGATACTTAGAGAAAAAAACCCCTGACAAGGACAACAGCTCACATGATCTACCATAAATAGAGACTTTTTTTAAAATGCTAAAATCATCCATATTATTGTATTACATCTCTATTTTATATGCTCACTTTTTTTGTTTCCATGTTCAGGGTAGACATAGAAAATATCTGCTGAATAAAAATAATCAAGAATAAAGTAAAAATTTAAGCAACAAAATACATATTTATCTGATATGAAACCATGAAGATTTAAAGTCAAAAGTACCTCTATTCTATAGCAAGACAGATATTCACTGACATTTGTCCTCTAGTCCAGTGTCCGACTCTGATTTATATAAATCCGACCTACCAGAAAATTAGAATAGGTATCACATCATGGTAAAAGAGGTCATGCTTTAAGAAAGAAGAGACTCATATAAATCTGTATGGGGTTAGAGGAGAGATGTCCCTCTCTAGTTCCATTAGAAACTGCTGCTAAGAAGTATTGGGAACAAACCTCTTCAAATTCTATCCACTTCTCAGGACCCTGATCTAATTTCACCTTCTCTGTGTGACACACTGTTATCTCAACATTTCCCGAGTGTTGCCCACATGCTAGGAAGAGCACTAGATGCCAAAGAAACAAACATGAAAAAGAGAGTCTCCAATCTAAATTCCTGGCATCTATTTTCACTCACTTGCTACCTAATCATTTTTTTCTATCTATATATAACACTCTAAGTCCTATGACAGCAAAATTTCTCTAAGTTTAATTCAAGATAGTTTTATTGGCCACAAAGTTTGTGGCAGGCCCCATGTTAGGTGTTAAAGATAGAAAGATGTTCTCAAGTAGCTTACAATCTAACCTATATAAACACCACGGGGCTACTACAGTACACCTGAATAATCAGTTGGCTATGAGAGTAAATAAATCCTCTAATGCTTTGACTAGATTTTAGCCTTTGATGATGCCACATGAAGAACCCTTAGGTCCAATTCCAATTATACTTTAAATGGACTGTTAACACTGACAGTGATTTTATTATGCTAACCATTGCAACAAATCCCTTATATCAGAAATATGTTGGACTAACTTTCACACATTGCTATATATCTCAGCATTCCTTATAATTATTTAAGGCAAATGAGGGGAGGAAAACCTTTAATTTTCTATTTGGGGGAATATGTTGATATTGGTGGTGGTGGTATTGGGATAGTGCTAGTGGAGATTTCTTGCGGCCTTTACTGCTTACCATGATACTACTGCCATATGTTATGATATGTATTATTTGATTTAGTGTCACCTACCTGGATCAATTTCTGTTCCAGGTTTCTGTATGTATTTATTCACTTTGCATTAAAAGAAAAATCAACAATTGAATTGACAGTGATAGACACATCAGTAGCACTATTCTTACGATATATGGAGAGATCATTTCTCTCCCCTTAAAGTCTGTGAGTTATCCTCCACTACAGTGCCTTTTAAATGCTACTTAACAACAGCAGACTACTGACCACTGAACAGTTGACTGCTACCTATGATGTGTTATCAGTTGTTGGCTTTTCTAAGTAATTACTTACTAGAAAGGAAGGGGGAATGGATGAAAATATCTATTCACACACCTCTTGAAATGGAAGTATTAGTTGACTAGATCTGTTACACCACCCTGCATCCATTCAGCATCACTAATCACAATGCTAAGTGACCTTTTACTTTACTCGGCATTAAACTTGTGCTGCTTGACCTTTGAGCCTCAAGCAAGCCTTTCCCCAGCACCCTTTTGTATCTTTAGTACTAAACTCTCGAATCATTATCCATCCTGAAGATCTGCCTTACCTTAGAGGTACTCTGACATTTGCTAAGACTTCCCATTGGACTTTGCAGACATTTCCAGATCATGACAGTGTCATTTGATATCTTAGTTTTAAACATCATCAGAGTGGCTTGTGCTGAAGAACCTGAACTAAAAAGAAAGTAGCAAACAAAAACAACAAAGCTATTTCCTCTAAGCTTATTAAGATAACATAGAAAAAATACTTTTTTTTTTATGAATACAGCCATAAAATCATAAATATTTTTGAAGTGACCATAGTATGAAATAGAGAGGCAACAGTAGAAAAGATACAAAGTAGCTCGTTTGAAAGAGGGTTTATCATTAAATAGGCCTTGCAGTTAATAGCACCAATTATAATAAAACTTTATGGTTACCTGATAAGCTATTCTTTAGTAACTAATTTTGCAATATCTTAATCATCAGAAGAAACCTGTGAACCTAGTAAGATAAGGCTACTCTCCTCATTTTGCAGGTAAGGAGATTGAGGATTCAAGAGGTTAAATGACTCATTTCTAGTTTCTTGGCTGGCATGATGCTGAGCAAACTTTGAGCCTAGGATCTCTGAATCCAAATTCTGTGCTGTTTTCATTATATCATGCTACATCTACTGATAATGTGATACTTGAGGCAGATCATTTAGGAACTTTAATTGGCAAAGCAACCTGCATTCAGACTAGAACTTAAAATTAGAGTAGATACTAAGGCAATTATATAATTGATCAGTTCATGTCTGTGAAGGCTATAGGCAAGGGGGATACCTAGGTTATAATTACCTACTCCAACATAATCACTTTGTTGCATGCATTCACACTGTCACACCCAAAAGTAAGGATAGTTGCATTGTGCCAGTTAATTTTGTATTGCTCCAAAAAATACCTCAAACTTCAGAATTCTGTTTTCTTCACATACTAAATTAGCTACAACAGAATTTCAAAATCATGTCTTAATTATTTTATGTTGAAATATCTGTGGGAAACTTACCATTCTGCTAGTTGATTTTTTCTTAATTCATAATAAGCCCTCATACAATTGAAACATATCTGAAAAGACTGAAATCTATTTTATTTACCTTACAATCTGTAAAGGGAGTCTTATAAAAATTAATAATGCTTCCTAGAGTAGGAAATAAAAGTTTTAAAAGTGAAGTAACGATAAACATTAAGCTCTTTAAATATGTAAGAGTGATATAGAATTAGAAAGCAACCTGGAGGGGGGGACAAATTGGAAGGATCGATGACAATGATAGTAAATGCATTTGAGGATATTTGGCAGATTAATCCTTCAGTTTTATGCCTTCAGAGATAGGAGCCCAGTAGCATGTCTAAATCTAGGCTTATGTTACCATCTACTTTTCATCAACACTGTGAAGAAGGGTGAAATTAAGAAAAAAAAACACATCACTATATGGAGCAAATTGAAGGATAATTTTACATTTAATATTTCTCCTTCAATTTCAAACATTATTACTTTAATTACTTTGAAGAAGTAGTTTATTCTATCAAAAAGTTAAGAAACCAAAGTAGGAGTTTTCAGTTGACACTGAACTGTTCTGATTCACCAAAGGTGAAATGTCACGCTGCTAGGAGTAAACTGGAGGAATCTCTCTTGAGGCTCGTGAGTGGGACAAGAACTGGCAGATTAGCTTACGTGTGGGTAAGGTAATGCAGTTAGGGGGAAAATGGAGGTTAAATAAGCCAGGCTGCATTTATAGGCTGCCAGGCTCCTACTTCTCAGTTCCAATCTTGAAAAGGAAACTTGGAATAACTGGTAACTGTTCCCTCAAAAACTTAGTTCAGAAAGTTACTGTACCCACAAAGCTCAACATTCTGCTGGTCAGCATCTGGAAAGTGATTGGCATCCAAACAAAAGACATGCTACTTCCTTAGTACAAGATTAGGGTCCTCCAGACTTAATGAAATGTAATTCCATTGGTTGCTCCTTCTTTTTAAAAAGCTGCTGCTGCTGTTTAAGACAAGAGAAAATTTTGTAATGAGCCAGAAAGCAGTGAGGCTATTTATGAAAGGCTAAAAAAATTAGGGCTTTTCTATTAGGAAGGATAATGGTTGAGTGAGGCTATGCTCAAGAGTCCATCAAATCATATCGTAAAAGGTTTGGATAGGATATAATGCGAACCTGTTTACCAAACCCAAGAGTATGGGAACTGAGTATCCTTGAAACATTCCAGGGGTAAACAATGGGGAAGGGGAAGTATTATACATGACTTATGGAATAAGTTACCCCAGAAGTTGTAAAGAAATAGCACGTTTTAAGTAATAAAGTAATTCAGGTTGGGACACCTGGGTGGCTCAGTCAGTTAAGCGTCCAACTTTGGCTCAGGTCACAATCTCACAGTTCATGAGTTAGAGCCCCGTGTCAGGCTCTGTGCTGACAGCTCGGAGCCTGGAGCCTGTTTCCTATTCTGTGTCTCCCTCTCTCTCTTTCCGCCCCTCCCCTGCTCATGCTCTGTCTCTGTCTCTCAAAATATAAATAAATGTTAAAAAATGTTTTAAGTAACTCAGGTCAATTCGTGCACTATAAACCCATTGTTAACAAATAGAAGGTTAGAGAAGCAGAGGACATACCATTCCTTTCTACAGAGGTTACTCTTCCCAGAAATAGAATTGCAAGACTAAATAGATTATGAGTATGGTATTCTCTAGGTTTTTAGTTTAAAAATTTATTAAAAATAAAAAAATGTATTAAAAGAGTTAGTATTAAAGATGGTAATGCATTTATGGATTACAAAACTCCTTGTTCTTGTCCTACTTTTGACTTATCATTTGTTTATGTAAAACAGCATCCTGTCAAAATCACAGACTTAGAAATTTAGCCTCAGTGTTTGTGGGGGTCATATGGTATAGTGGTTCAGGTTATAGACTTAGAAACTTCACTGAGGTCTACTGCTTATTAACTGCATGGTCTTGAGCAAGCTTTTGTTTGTTCGTTTGTTTGTTTGAGTTTATTTATTTATTTTTGAGAGAGAGAGAAAGTGTGAGTAGGGGAGGGGCAGAGAGAGAGTGAGAGAGAGAATCCCAAGCAGGCCCCACACTGTCAGCACAAGTGCAACCCAGGGCTCACACTCAGGAACCATGAGGGCATGACCTGAGCCATGAGATCATGACTTGAGCTGGAAGCTTAACCAATTGAGCTCCCCAGGCGTCCTGAGCAAGCTTTTGAATTTCTTGAAGGCATACTCCTCATTTGTAAAGTGGTTTCATAATACCTACCCTATAGGATTATTTGAAGAATCATTGATATGTAAGATATACAAGTCACTCAAAGTGCATGGCGCCTAGTAAATGCTAACTAAATGGTAGTTCTTACTATTGTTATAGGCTTTGATGCCATGTGTATTACCCTGGATTCCAAAGCTTTTATAATAGATGTGATGGATAAGGCATGCCTTCATTTTCCTAATATGTTTTCTTTTAAGTTTTTGACCATTTTGAATATAAAGTTTTTTGGAAATGTAAATGTTACAGTAAAATGTCTAAGTATGATAACTAATTATATGGATGGATTCAAATTGCATGTGGCTTAAAATAATGTCTTCATGAAGAAATACTGCTTTCTTCTCCCACCATCCCATTTAGCAAAACAGTTTTGTTCAAATTCTTCACAAATATTCCTGACATCATTTTTGCTATAAGTTTGAGAACCAATTTTGAGTCACCTAACTGTTTTCTGGAACACACTACATTCATGCTTATCTAAGTTGTTAGGTAGAGACACAACACTAATAGGTGCATGCTAGCATCACTGTCATCTTTATCTTAAGACACAAATATCCATTTGCATAGTACTAGGTAAGTTGATTTTTTCATTCATTCTAAATGGATTTTTTTATCTTCTCTAGGTATTTACTGTATTGCAATTTTAAGTGATCTTTCAAAGTCTTGTTTACAACGATACCATAAGATTAATATTGTGAAGTCACGTGCCCTAAATAATCCTTAGATCTGTTACATTTCATTGTCTTTAAGCCCCCACCCTAATTCTGTTAATGTGCCTCTATAATCACCTGAAACTCATATTTTTTAAGTTTATTTTGAGAGATAGAGAGAGAGTGTGAGTGAGCAAGCACAGTGGGAAGGGGCAGAAAGAGAGGGAGAGAATCTCAAGCAGGCTCCATGCTGTTGGCACAGAACCCGACATGGGGCTCAAACCTTAGAACTATGAGACCACGACCTGAGACAAAATCAAGATTCAGACACTTAACCAACATAGCCACCCAGGCACCCCTCACCTAAAACTCATATTAACTGAGGTCCCATACTGAGTTCTTCAAAGAGTACTTTAATAATAAAAATAAAATAATGTAGAATTTGTAAGGACTTGAATATAAGACAGTTTTTTTTTTTCTGAGACATAAGTGAAGTGGGGAGGCATGCCTTATATTTAGGAAGATAGAAATATATATTTTCATCAAAATTATACCCAATTATATAACTTTGAAAGCATTCATATTACTTATTTTTATTCATCCCCTATATATGCTAAGTGCTGGGATGATTCAAACATATATGAGACCATGTTTTTTTGTTACAAGAATTTTCAGACCTTGGAGAATATTTAATTCAAGAAAAAATATCGAATACCTATTATGTACAAAGCATTTGCAGAAAAATGTGAGTTGCAGCCCCTGTCCTCAATAGCTTACAAGCTATTCAGAGTGGATAAAACAAATAGACAGTTCTTACCTGGGAAAATAAAGAAGCTACAAGCTACTTTGAGGTTCAAAGATAGGAGAAGCCATATTCAATTGAAAAATATAAGAAAAAAGCTTTAGGAAGTCAGCCATATTTAAGGAGGGAGAGAATCTCAAGCAGGCTCCATGCTGTTGGCACAGAACCCGACATGGGGCTCAAACCTTAGAACTATGAGACCACGACCTGAGACAAAATCAAGATTCAGACACTTAACCAACATAGCCACCCAGGCACCCCTCACCTAAAACTCATATTAACTGAGGTCCCATACTGAGTTCTTCAAAGAGTACTTTAATAATAAAAATAAAATAATGTAGAATTTGTAAGGACTTGAATATAAGACAGTTTTTTTTTTCTGAGACATAAGTGAAGTGGGGAGGCATGCCTTATATTTAGGAAGATAGAAATATATATTTTCATCAAAATTATACCCAATTATATAACTTTGAAAGCATTCATATTACTTATTTTTATTCATCCCCTATATATGCTAAGTGCTGGGATGATTCAAACATATATGAGACCATGTTTTTTTGTTACAAGAATTTTCAGACCTTGGAGAATATTTAATTCAAGAAAAAATATCGAATACCTATTATGTACAAAGCATTTGCAGAAAAATGTGAGTTGCAGCCCCTGTCCTCAATAGCTTACAAGCTATTCAGAGTGGATAAAACAAATAGACAGTTCTTACCTGGGAAAATAAAGAAGCTACAAGCTACTTTGAGGTTCAAAGATAGGAGAAGCCATATTCAATTGAAAAATATAAGAAAAAAGCTTTAGGAAGTCAGCCATATTTAAGGTCAAGTGTAAAAGATGTGTAAGATAGGCACTCAGAGCAGAGTAGTGAGAAAAGGGGACCAGAGCCGAATGGGGAGGGTGAAATGACATGAGCAAAGGCCTGGTAAAAAAAAAGCAAGAAGGGATATTCAAGACCAATGAGCTGTCCATTTAGATGTAATGTAGAATTTATGGAAACAATGACAGAATAAGGCTGGGCTGTGAATAAGATTAAGCTGGATTATAAAAGCTTTGTAGGCTATTCTCAAAAAGTTTATTTTTATCCTGGAAGTAATAAATAGAGATTTACTAACTAATGACTGAATTATATGGTCAGGTTTGTATTTTAGTTATATCTCTAGATTGATTTTTAAAACTTACTGTACATTGTTAGAGCTTGGAGTTAAGGCTGCTGGTTGGCTGAGGAACTCGCAAGTATAGGTAGTGTGTACATGAGGGCAAGTCTTTCACTAACACCACAAAGGTCTCTGGCCCAATGAGTGGAGTTTGATAGTAATTCTTGCTGCAGTAAGATTTACAAAAACAATTTAAAAAATAAATTAATTCTGAGGAGACCAAAGTCATCTGGGAAGAAAAGAATAGAATGAAAAAACTTTTAGAGATGTAGCAGAGGAATTGAAGACCATTTTAATACTGGGTTTCAAAGCATTGAAGAATTGACAATGATTAGGTACATAGCTATACCATTTAGTTATACAGTTCTGGTGCAGTAATCAACAAATTAGGTCATGTTGATACTGCACATAATGTAAGTATGAGGGGCTTGCAGACATGCTTTACAAGACTGTTGACATAAGGGAAAAAAAGAGGTGAAGAGAGGAAGTGTACGTGGAATAAAATATAACACAATAAATCATCACACAGAAAAACACACTTTTCACCTGCAAGTAAATAAATTCAAATTAAAATAACAGTAAATGGGTGCCTGGGTGTCTCAGTTCATTAAGCGTCTTGGCCCTTGATTTCGGCTCAGCTCATGATCTCACAGTTCATGAGTTCAAGCCCTGCAGTGGGCTCCGTGCTGGCAATAAGGAGCCTGCTTGGGATTCTCTGTCTCCATCTCTCTGCCCCTTCCCCACTCTCTCTTTCTTTTTTTAAAAAATGTTTTTAATGTTTATTTATTTTTGAGAGAGAGAGACAGAGCATGAGTAGGGGAGGGTCAGAGTCTCTCTCTTTCAAAGTAAATAAATTAAAAAAAAACTTTTAAAAATAATTAATTAATTACTTAACAGTAAGGTAGAAACATACAGCTATTAAAATGTCTAAGCACAAAGTGAGGTGTTGGGAGAGCTGTAGAGAAACAGGTAATAGTTTGAAGGTGGTTCTGTTGCATGACAATTCACAAAACACAAAACAATGTTAAGTGAAAGAATTAGATCACAAGAGAGTATATAAACACTGATTATATCTATAATACGTTTGTGTTGACACATATTGGAAGAGAATTTGAAGGAATATAAGTAGTTTAATGTTCATTTGCATTTTCTTTCTGGAACAGTTATTTAAGTGCATTCTAATTTGAAAAGAATGAAATGAAAAATGATTCCTCATCAAACCCCTAAAACACATACACATATACACATCTTTGCAAATAGAATGTGGTAAAATATGATGTTCAGTGTTTGAGATGTTGCAACATTATCTATAAATCAGGGATGTAATTGAAGTTGTAGTTCCCTTCATTATCTTCCATAAGTCTGATGAGGCATTTTTTGATCACTGTTTATTATAGTAATGAGAAAAGAGGAAATCTTTTCTTCGTAAATCCTGACAATCTGCATTTTAAATCTTTCCTCAATATAAATTCTTTGCCCCTACTAAATAAATACACAAAGTGTAAAGCTTGTTATTGCTTAGTTTCTCTACCAATTCCTCTCAATACTCAGCAGCTCATTCTTAACCTTTACCTGTCAGTTGATAGTTGTTCTTCCCTCCACCAGATTGACACACACAGCTAAGTTTTCAGATTTATATGCCGCAAACATGGGATGAATTAAATGCTGACTATATGTCACCCATTGTTCCCTGGTATTCTACAGAGATTTTATCTGATCTTGATAGTAAGCATGTGAGGTCTGAAATATTATCCCTAATCTTGCTTGACAAAAACTAGGCATCAGTTCAGTAGGCCGTTCTCTTCAGAGCCTAGGACATTGTTCTTTCTTTTCTGCCACGGCTGTTTCCCAACAAAAAGAAGGCAGACTGTGTGTTATGGCTTATAATGTAGTTTTTAACATCTACAATAAATTTTTAGAAAGCAGCATTTTTTTTATTTTTTACTGTTTATTTATTTTTGTTTTTGTTTTTTTTTTTTAATTTTTTCAACGTTTATTTATTTTTGAGAGACAAAGAGATAGAGCATGAGCAGGGGAAGGGCAGAGAGAGAGGGAGACACAGAATCTGAAGCAGGCTCCAGGCTCTTATGAGCCATCAGCACAGAGCCCGATGTGGGGCTCGAACTCACAGACCGTGAGATCATGACCTGAGCTAAAGTCGGCCGCTTAACCGACTGAGCCACCCAGGCGCCCCATGTTTATTTATTTTTGAGAGAGAGACAGAACATGAGCAGGGGAAGGGCAGAGAGAGATGGGAGCACAGAATCTGAAGCAGGTTCCAGCTCTGAGCTGTCAGCACAGAGCCTGACACAAGGACTGAACTCACGAATCATGAGATCATGACCTGAGCCGAAGTCAGACACTTAACCGACTGAGCCTTCCAGGGCCCCATAGAAAGCAGCATATTTTTAGAAGAAAGCTTTTTTTCAAAAAAAAAAAAAAAAAAAAAGCAAGCATACTGCTTTTCCTCATTTAATGTATATTATTGCTATAAAATTATTATAATGGCATATGGAGGATTTGATACAAAGCAATGCAAAATTATGTAAGCAATTTAAATGGAATCCAGACATGAAGCAAAATTATCTACTTTAATGACTTCAGTTAAATAAAACTTATGAGCTGATAAAAATTTTGAAGTTTTATTTAAATTGGTGCATGATGTTGACATGGTGACTACAACAAGAAATTAACATAGCATTTCATAGTACAACATATAAGGCAAACAAAGAAACTTTTTTTAAATGTTTTTATTTATTTTTGAGAGAGAGAGACAGAGCGCAAGCTGGGAAGAGGCAGAGAGGGGGGAGACACAGAATCAAAAGCAGGCTGCAGGCTCTGAGCTGCCAAACAGAGTCTGATGCAGGGCTTGAACTTATGAACCACGAGATTATGACCTGAGCCAAAGTCGAACACTCAACCGACTGAGCCACCCAAGCGCCCTAACAAAGAAACTTTTGAAGTAAGATGTGAGGAATGATAAATAACAAGCTATAAGGACTAAATGGAAGCATCAAGGAGTGATTAATACAATAAAGTATATTAACTATGAGAATGTTTTCTGACTCATCAGATATTATTAAGGCTGCATTTGGATGACTGCAATGCTAGCTTCTTTGTGACCTCTGGAATGTTACTGAGATTGGAAATACATACAAGATGATAACTGATATTTTAACATGGGGGAAGGAAGGGCTACATGTATGAATTGTGTAGAAAAATGAATTGAAAAACAGTCTTGTTTGACAAAAGGAAGAGTCTGGGAAGAAAGGTAAATATTGTAGAAATAGGAAATGTGACTATAATATAATGAGATTCATATATGTAAACCATGTATACACAGACTTCCATCTCCTTTTGCTCTAAGTCACACTATGTTTGTGGCTCACAGAAGCAAGAAACCTTGATGAGAAGATAGTTGTAAAGAAAATGAATTTAAGTTAAAATCAGTGAAAGGAACAACATTTATACCATTGTATAGATACCCAACAGTAAGTGGAATAAAGAATACATGCAAAAAAGTTACTGCTTTATAATCAAGCTCTAAATACCTCTATTGACAATGTACAACTCACTCAGATTACAAAGAATAATTGGGAGCAGAGACTTTATGAAACAGACCTCTCATTTAATTTGTTGACCTGACAGTTGCCTTTGAATTATATGTTATTACCAAATAACCTAAATTAAAATACCCCGTTCACAGGAAAACTGTGCAAACAGTATCTCAAATGCTAAAACACATACTGTATGTAAGTAACCTTAAGGTTAGACTAAAGATTGATAAAAGCAATGACAGTGAACATTAACGTGATACCAGCAGCTCTGAGCTCCTTCCATCAACAACATGGAACATGATGAAATTACCAGAGAGGGCGTTGCAGTGACTTTTCTGACTTACATTTGCAAGTAGAGGAGTTTTTGACTCTTCAATCTAAACTATATAGAAATCTAATCCCTTTTAATAAAGATGTGGTACCAAATATCAAATATATACATATATAGATATATTTACATATGTTTGTATGTACATATATCCATTGCCATCTGTCCATCCCAAGTGTATCTCACCAAAACACTAGCCCAGACAACTGCATTCTTTTCTTCTCAGGTCTTTATATAAATGTGTACTTTAAGGACTTTGTGGACAGTACATGATATAAATATGTTTTAGGGACATCAAAATGTAGATTATACACAAAATGTGTGTGTGTGTGTGTGTGTATATATATATGTCACTGTTATCAAATTTATATGTGGATTCAAATGAACTTTTTCTTACCAAAGAACTGAAATGCTCAATGTTGTGTTATAAAATTACAGGATTTTTAAACTTATTGTTACTCCCTAATTACTTTCTTTAGAGTGTTTATCATACAAGATCATCAGAAGATCATGGTCTGTCATATTGTCTTTCTTCACGACCAAATTTTCTATAAAAGCATGATTATACAGTATCCAATAAGTGAGTGATAGAACAATTATGGTTATATGGTTCATTATCTTATATCTCATTTTGCCTACTTTAAGCTTCTCAGTTCCATATTTTCATTGTGCAGAGTATTCACAATAAATTCATTCTCTTCTCTGGAAGTCAATATCATCATCTATAAAATGAGAGGTTAATCTTCACCTAAATAATCCATAAATTCCCTTCTAGCTCTAAAATTCCATGTTCCATTGAGTATCCCCGAACTGTCATATAAGTTCATGAAGTTCTTTTTAAAAATAGATATATTTTAAGAAAGATAATTTAGTGACCTACATGAATTACAATCTGATGTGGTATCAAAAGCTCCAATCTCCTTTTGGCTTGAACCTATGATGAAGGGTGGATGTGTTTGAAAATGTGTAGCCCAAGAAAAGTAAAGGCATAGGAATAACCAGTCTTAAAGTTCACGACGAAATAGTGACTAGTTGCCAAATCCTGGAGAATGTAATGGTGCATCATAAAATGCTATAGAAGCTGGAGATGCTTAGGGAAGGTAACCATGTGATGCAAAATATCAACTAACTTCCCCTAGGAGGACTTAAAGTCAGGGAGTAGGGACACCCAGATGGTTCAGTCGGTTAAGTATCTGACTCAATTCACCATCATGAGTTTGAGCCCTGGGCATTGGGCTCTGCGCTGAGCATGGAGCTTGCTTAAGTATTCTCTCCCTCTACCTTCCTCTCGCTCTCACTTTCTCTGTCTCTCTCAACATAAATAAACATTTAAAAAAAAATAAAACTAGAGAGTAAGAAATAATGAGGCAGTGGTGGAGAAGTGCAAAGCAAAATTAGAGCTGTTTCTCATAATTCAACAGGGAGGCATTTTATATATTTATTTATATATTTATTAATAATTTACTTTTCTCAGGGCACCGGGGTGGCTCAGTGGGTTAAACATCCAACTCTTGATTTTGGCACAGGTCATGCTCTCGCCGATCATGCAATTGAGCCCCATGTCAGGCGACAGCACGAACCTGCTTGGGATTTTCTCTCTCCTCTTTCTCTCTTTGTTCCTCCCCCATGAGCTCACTCACTCTCTCTGTTTTCTAAAATAAATAAAGAAAACTTAGAATAAAACACATTTTTTTCTGAGCTATGTCTCCTAAGAGAAAACCCTCAGATCTAACCTATAAAATGTTGGCATTTAAAGAGACAGACATCACTGGGGGCACCTGGGAGCTCAGTTGGTTAAGCCTCTGACTCTTGGTTTTGGCTCAGGTCATGGTCTCATAGTTAGTAGGATCAAGCCCTGCATCAGGCTCTGCACTGACAGTGTGGAGCCTGTTTGGGATTCTCTCTTTCCCTCCCTCTGTCCCTTCTATGATCTATCTCTCTCTCAAATAAACTTAAAACAATAAAGATACAGACATCATCAATGCTCCCAAAGTTAGTTTAATGCACAAATGTGTATGTAGTTATTTGGTTTCTATATATCAAGATGCAATGACAGAATTTGATCCCTCCCCTTCCTTCACACTAACCAAATTTACAGTATGAATGCTTCAGAAGCTGGTCAATTACATCGTGTCTATTATAACTTGTAATTGTAGCCCAGTATATAAAAATAGACATTCTTTCTAAATAATAATTAAGTACAAATTCAAAATTGTGTTAAGTCACAGTTGTTGGACACAGAGGCTTAGCTAACATGTAATAAATAATGGGCTCATTCAGATAGCATCAAGTCTGAGTTTTTCTTTAACATTACATGATGAAGGTCATGGGTGGGCAGTAAGGATGACAACCCACTCAAGGAATAACACGTTTTAAAATTGGTCTTTTCTTAAAAGTTTTTCCACAACACATCCATTTAAATATTGCAAAAAGCTGAATTGCAAATGTGAACCTAAACATGAATAAAAAATGTTGATATTTTATTTAATCTAAAAATAATAATTATAGATATGTAGCTTTTCTGATTATCATACTTATATCATATCAAAATATATCATTTTACATGGGGCATTTCAGGGGAATTGTCACTCTGATGTTATAATAAGAAAGTGTGTTTTGGGTGCATTAAAAATATAATACATGATTACTGCAATATGAGGGGAAAAATTGTTTTCTTTTGACAGTCTGTCAGTAGATGTAGCCTAGAAAGAAGCTGCTTTATATAAAACAGTAGGAGAAGGACATGAGCTCAGAGAAATTTTTTCCAGCTGCTGTTATTAAAGAAATTCTTTAGTAGAAGAGAGGCTGCTTTTTTTCTTTCTTTCCATTTTTGCATCCATCTCTGTGAATCCTTTGCTTTTATGTAGCATGCAAAGTGTCTGTTCATGGCAGCCTGTAACTCCTGTTATTTAAACTGCCAACTGTTAAATTGGATTGAGTTGAACCAGAGGAGGAGAATAGCCCCTCTGAGGCAAATGCATTTTTACACCCCTCTTTAATAAAATAATGTAAGAAATACCTAACAAGTTTCCCCAAACTTTCATCTAAAATTGTTAGATTTTAGCTGTGTGAAAGAATCATTATTGACTCCTGTCACACAGTCTTGGAGAGAAGGTGAAGAGGATTGTCTCCTGACTGTGCGCTTTGTCAAATCAGGCACTTTGAACAGAAGTATGAAGTGAAGGCTAATGTCAGGGAATGCCTCAAAGCAGAAACTTGTGCTCATCTCCTGTGACTTCCTTTTTTTTCTTGTTTTTTTTTAAAGAAATCAAATTGGATTATAAAATGATGGGATAGGATTGGACACAAACACACTTATTGCAGGCTCAGCAGCCATTACATATCATTAGTGAAAGGAGGCAAGAGGTAAAGGGAACCATTTTGATGTCATTTTCATTCTTTTTAAGGACAGATGCATTCACTGATGAAGAAATAAATCAGCATCTGTAAAATTTTAGAGACTGGTAGTACTTTTATGCCTTCTTTTCCTGTTAGGTAAACATAATTTTTTAATACTCATTAATATAAACTGAAAGAACGGGTGATGTTAGAGTTGCTCGTAAGAATGCCAGTTAGAGGGCAGCCGTGGCTTACCATGATCAGTATATTTCTGTATCAAAATAGTATATATTTTTTCTGACCAAGGTACATACTGTTCCTAATATACCACTTCAGCTAAAGTTAATGTCAAAATCGGGCATTTCAAAGGTGATATTTTTATTAAGAAAAATAATTTGAACTTAACTTTCCCCCTGTAAAAAGACCATAGTACTTATGTATCAGCTCTAAAGTTACTTCTATTTTCTTACTTTTCTTGTTCTTTATTCTCCTTGCCAAAGAATCTCTGTAATTGGCTTGCTCTGCAAAGTGTTTTATTTGCCCTTGTGGACATTAGCTGTTTCAGGGATCTGAATGTATTATACCAGGGAACACACAATTTTACATCAACTGGCTCTATGCCCTTACCCCTATTGCCAAATTAATGCTTTCTGTTTTTAGTATTCCAGGGAAGAGTGAATCATAAGGAATAATCTACACATAGTACCATTCCAGGAAAGAGAATATCTGTGTACCCAGCATGGATCTCGGCCCTGCCCTACTTCTAAGCATCTAACATATTCTCATAGTCATTTCTTCTGTGTTGTGATTTTTTTAAGTGAAGCACTTTTAGATGTCCCATATGGTTTAAAACAAATCAGGAATTCATGTCCTAAATGTTTCGTTAGTCAGAATAATTAAGTTGATCAGTTCTGGGAGCAGTGGAAGCAAAATAATGGGGTCATTGAAGCAGTCAGGCTCTAATGGGAACCTGAGCTCATTCAGATATCAAATCTAATAATTGTTCTACACCTGTATTCAAAGTCCCATTGAGCAAATTCACATTAAAGGTTTAGTGGAACACTTTCAGTGCTGTGGTCCAAAGGGACTTGCTACTGTTTCACAACAAAACACTGAATATTTTTTGACAATATGTTTTTTTGTGTGTGATGTGTTAACTAAACTCTATATGTGTATGTTGGTGCCCTATCCCTATGTGGGGAGGAAGAAAAGAGAGATATGCATAACTGGCAATGATTTTCTTACTATGTAAAGATAATAAAAATGTACTCAAGCATTTGCTACTTGGAGACAATAATACTCTATGAAGGAACCCACTGGATTGGAGGAGGGTGAAGTCTTATCAAACAATCTGTGCAACCTAGTAGAAATGAAGATCATTTAACCCTTTCCTATCATAAAATAAAATGGTATCAAGCATGATTTTGGTTATTGAAGTAGAAAGCAGCAATTAGGAATTCTGTATAGTAATGCAATGTTTCATTTCTCTTATGTCACTATATGACTGTAGCAGCAAACTTACTGTTCTTTACTCTTTTATAAGATATCTAAGGAGAGTTGACATACCTATAAAATTTTAAAGGTCTAAAGAATGGAAAGCTGAATTTAACTCCCCTGTAGTGACCATCAAACTGACAGATCTTCAATAGAACTCTCTCGTTGGAGACTTCAAAGCACATAGGGAAATTAAAAGATTTGCAATATATCCTGAAGTAGGAAAGACAGATATGACCAGCCCTCTTGATGAAAAAACATAATCAAAACTGTTACCTAAAGAATAGTTTTAATACACACACATAGTTATTCATAAATATTATGCTCTAATATTTTCACCTTGTGGATAAACAAAAGAACATATTCATTTGTGTATTCATTCTAATATATTCTAGACACCAAGGAAACAAATGCAAATGACAATTCCTGTCTTTCTAGAGCTCACGGTAAAGTGGAGGAGACAGCACAAGAGCAGTCACAGTATAAAGTTCAAGCTGAATTAGTAGGAGTTTCTTGGGCAAGGAAGGAAAAGGGAAGAGAAACTTGTTTCAAGAAAGGGAGCAGCATTTGTGGAGGCAATGGGAGAGCATGATATATCCAAGGAAGAGAAAGAAGTTTAGCATTACTAAAGCCTAGGTATGAGAAGCTGGTAAAATGAATTGTCATGAAAGACCTTGGATACTAAAGAGTTTGATTTTTTTTTTTATTGCATGGGTGATAGGGAGCCATTTCCAGCTTCTTTTCTAGAATCTCCTAACAACATGGAAGTTTGATGGGGTGGTGATAAAGGTAGAGCCAGGGGAGATTCAAAAGGTGTCTATTATAAGATCCTAGACAATGGAAGAAAGCCAGACCTAGAACAGTGGTAGTGGAGATGATGATGATGAAGAAATCGATCCAAGAATGCTTCAAGGAGTTAGAAAGAACTGAACTTATTGAACAGTTGGATATGAGGGAGAAAAAAAGGAAGGAGTCCAGGGTGATGATTTGGGGTATTTTGGTTTTTGTTTTCATTTTTATGACTTGGTGTATGATGACTCTATTAGTTTTCTAGGCTTCCTATAACAAAGTACGACAAACTAAGTGGATTAAACAACAGAAATTTATTGTCTCATAGTTTCAAAGGATAGAAATCCAAGATCAACGTGTCAGCAGGGGCATGCTCCCTCTGCAGATGTTAGGGAAGGATCCGTTCCAGGCCTCTCTCTCAGCTTCCAGTGGTTTACTGGCAATCTGTGGCATTCTTGGGCTTGTAGAAGCATTGCCCTGATCTCTGCCTTCATCTTCACATGGCATCCAACATTTGTGAGTGTCTATTTCCAAATTTCTTCTTTTAATAAGAACAGCAGTCATATTGGATTATACCCTACCATAATGGCTTCATTTTAACTTGATCACCTCTTTAAAGACCCTATTTTCAAATAAAGGCACATTCTAAGGTAATATAAGGGGCTAGAGCTTCAACATAAGAATTTGGGGGTGAAACCCAATGCAATCCATGTAATGGTTCCATTCATCTAAATAAGGAGATATGAACAGGACAGAATAGCATCAAAGGAAAGGAAATCATTTTGTTTTGGATCTTGAATGTGAAGTCAGTTCAGAGCCATCAGGAAAAATATTTAGAAGGTGAATGAAGCTATAGAACCCATGGAATATAGAATTGAGATCCTTTGGCATAAAGGAGGTAGAATAGTAGAAATTTTGCAAGTGGATGAATATACCCATAGAGAATTGCTCATGGAAGAATATACAATAATATGAGAAAAGGCAAAGAATAAAACCCTGAAAAGTAATAACGTATAAGGAACAATGAAAAGAATGGTACCTTGTAAAAGAAACAGGAAACGGATTCACCAAAGAGGTAATTTGAAAACTATGAAACAATAGTAATATGCAAGATGAGATAGCAGAGAGCTTTGTGGAAGAAACAATTGTCAACAATAGCATGTGCTACAGTGAGATCAGAAAAAATATCAACTGAAAGAAAAGTCCTAATCCTTAAGGCAAAAATGAGATGTTGGTTCAGCATAGGCCTATTCACAACTACAGCCATCATGGGACATGCCCTATATTTTGAATAGAATTTAATTCTATTTGTGTTACTAGAGAAAATAAAAGAATAAATGTATTTATATAGTATAACATTTTATACTTATAGAATTTGTATTTTTACATGATATAGTTATTTTAATATATAAGAAAGGATTCATTACTGGAGGATATTTCAAAAAGTAGCTAAATAATCCTGACAGAAACACTTTTGTAAGTAATGCATGCAAAGTCAGCATTTGTATTGAAATTCTGAATGGTTATTGTATTTTGTAACTAGTGCTCAGAATAGGATAAAATAGAGCCTCTCAGAATGATATTGTAAGGTGGTTAGTCAGAAGAGAGTCTTCTAAGGAACTATTTTCCCCATTGTCCATTTTTATGTGGTCAGCACTGGGGCTTTCAGTGCTGCTAAATGTCATTTTATATACTACTTCACAATGTAACCATACATATTATCCTTTTCCCTCAGGCCCCCTAAAAACACAAAGCTATCACCAGAACCAATTTCAAAGATTTACAATTAGACCCTTAGTAAAAGATAGTATTGAAAAGATAAAATACAATTTGTTCAGAGACTATTTATTGGCTCACACAAATATGTGTATATAGGAACAAATGGTATATTCATGTCTGTAAGTACTGAGTAAAAGTTTCGTTCAGAGAAAGAACCAATAGGTATGTATGGAATGGCTATTTAGTATTGAGAAGACTAATAAAGAGATAGAAGAGATACATTCTCTGCTATCATGGAGCTATCATCTTGGGAAAGCAGTACATGATAGTGAAAAGTGTGAAACTGGCTAAAATTAAAAGCTGAATTGTGTGATACAAGCTGAGTTTGTGCTATCAGAGTCTAGAGGAAAGAAAGATCAATGAAATCCAGAGAGATCAGGGAGATGGGATTGGAATTGAGCTTTGAAGGATGGGTAGACTTTAATAGAGAGGAGGGAGAAGGCAGAGGTGGGCACATAAAAATGTGGAATATGTATAGGTGTCTTCATGGAACAATTATAAAGCCAACTGAACTAGATTTAAAGGTGAGTAATAGATAAGAGGGGAAAATCTGATTGAATATAGTTGGGTTTGTGTAAAACAAAAACAAAGTATGTCATCCATAAATTTCTCCTTTACTTAGCTGCTACAAATTTTAGAGCTAAATTTATTGTGCATGTATTCATTTTTTTTTAATTGAAGTATAGTTAACACACACGGTTACATTAGTTTCAGGTGTACAACATATATTCTAATCTCCTTGAGCTACTTTCTTTAGAATAAATCTGTTCACGTCTATCTTCATATGCTTTTGCAGTGAATTTTAATCTACTAGCCCCCCAAAGTCTTTTAGAAAGTTAACTGGAAGTTAACAATTTTAGTATTGTCATCTTTTTATTTCACCACTTCAAATTTAAATTGAGCCAGGTTAGTCTTGTTTTAAAGTCACTGTAGCTTTTTGAGTTTGTGAGTAAGGTCTCTTTGGGAAGACTATTCCAACAGGTGGGTTAGAGGATGCGTTGAACGGAAGAAAGTCTGGGTATAGTGATTAGTCTAGCCAGTACTTCATTTCTCAAATTTTAGTAGTGGTACAATTAGTGCATCTATAGATTCATTTTAATGGGAATCTAATTCTTTGGGTCTTTGGTAATTGAAATAAAACTATGTTTAAGATATTGTTACTTAGGGGCACCTGGGTGGCTCATTCAGTTAAGCGTTAGACTTCGGCTCAGATCATGATGTCATAGATCATGGATTCAAGCTACTCATCAGGCTCTCTGCTGTCAGCAGAGCCTGCTTCGGATCCTCTGTCCCCCTCTCTCTCTGCTCTTTCCCCTTTCACACTCTCTCAAAAAAAATAAATAAATATTTAAAAAAGATATTGTTACTTAAATATCAACAAGTATAAAAATAGGCATACACTGCTTTAACAATTTTAATAAAACAGGTAAAAATAAAATTAACATTAGTATGTCTATGAACATTAGATTTTATAGTAAAAAGATTTAGATTTGGATCTAATTAAAATTTTTTTACCTTACTGATAGTAATGCAGAATCTCTGTTATATAAGTAGACTGTATGATATTGTATTAATAAGTTTAAGGCTTTCTCATCTTACTCAGGGTCATCAGACACCACATTGAATGAAAACTCTGGTATTGAGCAATACTCAAATTCCAGTTTTAATAGGGTGTCAGCTAGATAATTTTTTAAAGTTGCCTTGCTCACATGAAGATGAAGCTAGTATCGAAATTTTTATAATATGGATATCTAATCCATTTATTGCTAGAATCGGGAATAGAAAAAAAAATCATTCAGCGCACATTTGCCCCTCTATTTATAGCTAATAAACAGTTGCAAGTTGCTCTACAAAGACCATATTCTCATCGTACCTCTCCTTACATCAAGAAGATGGCACTGACTTCTTTGTCACAGGTCTTTGTATGTCCAGCTTACCTATGCCATGGTGTAAAATAGTATCATACTCTGGGATGACTCAACTCTGAAAATTTTTCTTCATATAATCATGAAAATTTTATTAGATCAGTACACATGATGCTGCTTGGTTTTCATGTAATACAAAAATAAACAAATGTATACATTCATGAGCAATACACTACTTATAAGGTGATAATACAGAATATGTTTATGTCAACATTTTAAATTTTTAAACATTTATTTATTATTGAGAGACAGAGCATGAGCACGAGAGGGATAGAGAGAGACACGCACACACACAGAATCTAAAGCAGGCTCCAGGCTCTGAGCTGACAGCACAGAGCCCGATGCGGGGCTCGAACTCATGAACCATGAGATCATGACCTGAGATGAAGTCGCGTGCTTAACCGACTGAGCCCCCAAGGAGCCCCAGCATTTTTTTACCTAAAAAGAAATGTACAAAATTTTAAATATACCTTGCTTTAAGAAATAATGGCCTAGTGAGCTTTATTGACTATTTTTTAAATGTTGACCCCAACAATAGGAATTACATCATGTAATTAATTCATGTCTTTGTTACATTGAACTCTATTTTAGAGCAGAAACTTACTCAGGACACCTTAAGAAATAATGGGTTTCACGTCTTTCTGTGTGTCTGTTCATTCTTTTTTATTTCTCTTTCAACCTGTTTATTTTCCTGTTGAGTAGTACCTTTCATCATAAGGTATGTCACATGGTACTAGCTGGCCTATGAATCAGCTACCATTTAGGGGGTTAGGTGCCCATCATTGTCCACTTAGTGGCCTCTTTATTTTTTTTTACTTTTTTTTAATGTTTACTTATTTCTGAGAAAGTGCGAGCAGGGGAGAGGCAGAGAGAGAGAGAGAGAGAGAGTCTCAGAATCAAAGCAGGCTCCAGGCTCCAAGCTGTCAGCACAGAGCCTGATGTGGTACTCGAACTCACGAACTGCGAGATCATGACCTGAGCTGAAGTCGGACACCTAACTGCCTGAGCCACCCAGGCACCCCTCAGTGGCCTTTAAAAAAAAAAAAAAAAAACTATTCAGTGTTCCTTCCCTAAGTACAAAACTATGAGCAGGATAGTTGCAGCTAGAAGTGGTGTTGGGCATGTCGAATATAATGATCTGAGAAAACTGCTTTTGCTTTATGAAAATATCACCTTTTTCATAGTCATGGGAAACGGAAGTATAAGTTATATTCATTGCCTCCCCTTACTCTGCAACCTTCTGCAATATGGCCTCTGCTGCCCCTATTTTACTGAAATTGTTCTCAATAATGTCTTCATATTTCTGATATAAAGCTGATAGTTTTAAGCTTTTATTTTATTCCATCTTTCTATAGCATCGGATATTGCTTATTGCGTTTTTCAAAATATTTACTCCTTTAGATTCTGTAACATACTCTAATATTTCATTCTGTACCTCTCTGAATACTTGCTGTATGTCTTCTTCAAGGACTTCTCTTTCTATGCTCATCTCTTAAATATTAGGATTTTCCAGGAAGTGATCATTAGCCCACTGCTCTTCTCACTCTACATACTTTCCTGAGTGGCAGCTTCAATTACCTTCTATACGATTAGTCTTCCAAGTCCTCATACTCTTTCCAGACCTCTCCCATGAACTTTACCCTTGTGACATTTAACTGCCTACATCTCCAACTTTAAAAATCATGAACTAAACTCATCATCTTCTCCTTGAGTGCAACTCCTCCTGTATACCCTATCTTAGTTGATGGGACCACCATTTTCTAAATGTATAAACTAGAAATTTTAGAATTGTCTTGAACTTGTTTTCCTCCATATTCAGTTAATCTGTAATTCTGGTTCATCACCTTTAAGCTCCTCTACTACATGATCACCAAAATGAACTCTCAACAATTTCACCCGCTATTGTACAAGTAAAGTACAGTATGAGACCATCCATGATCTGGATATTACTTCTCTATCCTCAGAGCCCATAGTCTTCTGCTTTTAATCAGCACTGATTTGCGTGTAGTCACACACATTTTTTTTTCTCATCTTTTCTCTCCCATTCCTTACAGTGTCTCCTTTGCCTGGAATATACTTTACATCCAGGCTAATTCATCCTCATCCTTTAAGAATCAATTAGGATATTACTGTCTCTATAAAGGCTTCCCAGAGATGCTTCCCCTAAGGCTTGACTAAGTGTTCCTTTTCTGTGTTCCTGAAGAGTATAACCCTAATCATAGTATGCACTGTAATGGTATTATAATTATGTTTACATGATGCCCCTCATAGAAATGAAAATATCTTGAGAAAAATGGCTGAGATTTTTAATTTTTATATCAGGGGACGTAATATAATCTAGGTTCTAAAATTGACTCACTGTAAACTATGCAACAGACTATGGAAGAAGCCATAACACATCTCATCAGACTAACTTTTACATGAAGAAGCCACAATCACTACATACCTGCCTTCAAAGAAGAGACTGGATCATTTATCTCTGGCAGTATGTGAGTATGTAGTCAATATTCAAGAAAGGATTATTGAAATACATTTCACACCAGTTTTTTGTAGAGGGAAATATACCTGACATGAGAATAAACCCTGATCATAATGGCAAGGCTCCCTCTCTCCAATGAATAGGTCTACTCAGGAAACCAAATTAAAGGTCATTGAAATACCTCTAGAAAAAAAAATGAGTGACCAAATTTACTAGATACATCATTCAACCCAGGCTAAAATCTCTAGAAATAATCTCTTCCTACCCTAGGGGACAAATTTGTCTAGACAAATCGAATCCTGAAGCAGAGAAGTAATAGAAAACAGCCTGACAACATTTTTCTACCTACTAAATGACAATAAGAAAAATAGTTATAAAAGATTTTCATTGCCTTCCCAAGGGCATAAAAATATCCCATCCTATGATATCTTATAAAAATCAATAGAAATTCTAAACCTTGATAAATTCTGATTTCCTAACTGATCTTTATTAAGTCTTTGTTATTATAAGCTGATCTGAAAAAGACTTTCATAAACATCTGTTTGATTCTTATCCCATTGTCCCCAAAGTGGCTAAAACATGTCATCATCTCCATAACTTTAAAAAGTATAATATCTTGATGCTGAAATCTTTCTTATGTGACTCTTATAATATCAAATACAAATTTAGTCTGTATCAGATTCACTTCTGGTCCTTTTACATTATTGCCTCACTTAGTCCTTGTAACTATTTTTTCTAGTTTTTTATCATTTTCTAGTTTATATTTTAGTTAACATACAGTGCAATATTAGTTTCACGAGTACAATTCAGTGAGTTAACACTTACATACAACACCTAGTGCTCATCCCAACAAGTGCCCTACTTAGCACCCATTACCCATCTAGCCCATCTCCCACCTACCTCCCTCAGTTTCAACCCACAGTTTGTTCTCTATCATTAAGAGTCTCTCATGGTTTGGCTTGTTTCCCACTCTTCTCTTCTCCCCCCTTCCCATATGTTCATCTGTTTGTTTACTTAACTCCACATATGAGTGAAATCATATGGTATTTGTCTTTCTCTGATTGACTTAGTTCACATAGCAGAATACATTCTAGCTCCATCCACATCAGTGCAAATGGCAAGATTTCATTCTTTTTGATGGTTAAGTGATATTCTATTATATATGTATATGTATCTATGTATATGTATATATACATATGCATACATGTATATACGCATACATGTATATATATGTACATGTACATATATATATATATATCAATTCATCAGTCAGTAACTATTCATTTAGCTAGTCTTTAAATATTACTTTCATGTTTACAAAGGTGAAAATAAGTTTAGGAAAACACAGCTATTAAGAGAAAAAACAAGGATTGAACTCCTCTCTGTCTGTAATAGAAAGTATAGATAACCATTAGAGATAAAAACCACTTTCCATTTGAGGACTGTTGACTGATCCTTGTGTGTGTGTTTGTGTATATGTATGTTTCATGTCTATCAAAAGATTAGGATGGGCCAAAAACTAGATTATCCCATTTAATTCTATTAATACTCTATAATGTAGTTTTATTATTATTATTATTATTATTTTGCAGCTGAGGAAACTGATGTTTAGAAAATTCATTTGGCAAATATAGAAATGTAATGATGGCCCATTTTATTAGAAAAACTATGTCTAGTAATATACATTAATACGTTCAAAGACTACATATACCAGTTAGCTTAACTTTATTCCATCATTATACCTTTAATTAGTACAAATGAGTATGCTTTGTGCCGAGACTCCTCCTCTACCCCCCTCACGTTAACCAGGAAGAATAACTCAGTATGCATGTCCTGTTGAAAATGGGTCAGTATTGTTTACCATCAAAGGACAGACCTATTTTAATTTCTCATTTGTAGGTCACATGTTGGTACAAAACAGTTTTTAAGTCCATTTGATTTTGCCATTGAAGTAAAACTCTATAGATGCTGTCATGATATACCTCCTTATCGTTTTGAATTTTTACTCATCTTTTTGGAGAAAGACAATGTTTAGGTTTATTTCTTAAGACTAGAACTTTTAGCGGCACCTGGGTGGCTCAGTTGGTTAGGCTTCCAACTTCAGCTCAGGCCTTTCATGATCTCACAGTTCGTGAGTTCGAGCCCCATGTCAGGCTCTGTGCTGACAACTCAGAGCCTGGAGCCTGCTTCAGATTCTTTGTCTCCTTGTCTCTCTGCCCTTTCCCTACTCCCACTCTGTCTTTCTCTGTTTCTGAAAAATAAACATTAAAAAAAAAAGACTAGAACTTTTAGAATTTTGAATCTAAAATTCATTAAATACTTTTATAAATAACAACAGTATATAAAGACAAATGCATTTATGCTCTGAAACTGCATTTGTGCTCTAAAACCAGCAGACTTGTAAGCCATTACCTTCTGATGAGGGAACATTTTATGGCCCTTATTTAAGCAGGAAAATGGTACCTGATTTCTGTCTTTTTTTTTTTTCCATTATAGTGTACCTAGTAATGGCAAATCAACAATGAAATTAATTCAGATTATTGAATCCTAGATTGCTTTTTAAGTTGAGAACAACGTGTATTTTTGATCTGAAGTCTGAAAATTTTAAACTCTACATAGGTTATTTCCCTAATTTGCCAACCTAATCATGCTCAATGCCAAAAATTCAGACATGGAAAAATATAAAAAAGGACAAAAATCATGATCCAGCCATTCAAAGATAACCACTATTTTTATTAGTATATATTCTTCTAAACTTCTAAAAATTGTAATTTTTTATGATATACTCTTTTGTAACTTGCCTTTTCTACTTTTTTAAAAATGTTTATTTATTTTTGAGAGAAAGAGAGAATGAGTGGGGGAAAGGGCAGAGAGAGAGGGAGACACAGAATCTGAAGCAGGCTCCAGGCTCTGAGCTCTCAGCACAGGCCTGATGGCCCGATGTGGGGCTCGAACTCACAAACTGTGAGATCATGATCTGAGCCGAAGTCAGACACTTAACAGACTGAGCCACTCAGGCACCCCACCTTTTCCACTTTCTAATGTGGACCTCTGTCAAGTATATATAGATCTAGATGATAATTTAGAATGGCTGTAGTGTATACATATGCAGTGTGTCCTTATGTATGTGAGTTCCATGCTTTATATAATTTCATGATAACAAATGGGCTGTTTATGATTTTCACTAGTTTAAACCATGTTGCAAAGAACACGGATATACAGATATCCCTATTTATACATTTGTCTGATAATGTGAGGACTGGCTTTATTCCAGTAGACTTAAAAATCAGGAATGATTCTTGGAGAATTCTTATATGAGAAGTAAGTTGCTAATTAGTAGCCATTTTTACTTATCTATACATTCTACCTTGACTCAGGTTGTGTATAGATTGTCTTAGAAACTAAAATTACAAAGGAGCTTCTGTCAGTTACGAATATGACATTAGTTAACTGTGTTTTAATTCTGTTCTGACTGCTCATATTTAAAGAACTGCTGACTGGCTTCTACCTTAAGGGACAGTTTGTATTTTAAAACAATGCACTGGCAGCTGCTAAAGTCTGTGATGTTAACCATACAGGTTGCCTTTATCCATACAACTGGTTAAGTAATTAAGCATATGCTAACATGGGAAACAACTAGTGGTAAGCACCTGTTTATAGGCCCACAAATTGAAGATTAGTATCTTCTCTTCCCAAAGTCATAGCCAGTGGCATATCTGATCCCTTGGGAAATGGGGGCATCATGCAAGAGGATGCCTGCCATTCCTGTCTTATACAAAAGCCAGTGAGCTGATATAACCCCAGAGTACCTAGGCCTACTAAAGCTGTGGAGTTGGGCTGACTACTCTAAAACTTCCATCACCAGCAAGAAGTAGGTAGTGGCAGACCCAACAGATCGGTTGTACACGTTAAAAACAAAAGGAGTCGATATTTAATCTTAAAGTGATTCAGAAATAAAAGCAGATGACAGGTAAGTATATTCTAGGTCAGCATATTAGCAACAGAGCTCAGGCAGATCATAAACAGCTGCCACAGAAAATGACAGGATATGGTCCATCATATAATCAAAGTTAGAGAAGTGACTGATGCCTAATAATCTTAGTCATAAGGATCCATGTCACACATGGAGTAGAAAGGCACAGAGATGACAGATGGTAGGAATGAATTGACCCTGTATCCACATTGTCATTTAAAAACTAGTTTATTTGCACCAACCCAAATTGTTGCTCAAGCTCTCATGCTTGCCAAATGCTCTTGGCTGGGGTCACTGTAATCTGTGTATGCCTTAATCAGCTCTTCTCCTGTCACTCTTGATAGTGCTATCTACACTTCAACAACAGAACCTAACCAGGTGATTCCAGAGAGCCCCATTCCTGCTGGGTGATTTTTTTTCCTGTTTTTTGTTGTTGTTGTTGTAGTTGTTGTTTTTAACAGAACTGCTGTCTTTGTAAACCATTCAGGATTATTTTTTAATATTAAAATTAAAATCACATGTTTATGGAAATAACTATCACACAAATCTGGCTAATTTAGTGTATGTCCTTTTATTATTTTTCTACTTTTCCTAGAAAAAGATTAAATATGTATAGACATTCTGATTCTCCCTTTATACATCCATTGCTTCTCATGTCCCCCAAACAGGAAAAACTTGGTAAATAGTCAGCAATATAAGACACTAGAACTCATTTTTTTCCTAATCAAAAATTAATGGCTATCTTTCTATTTCTTTTTGTTAAGATTCTACCTATATTTTAAGGCCTAATTGGGATGAAGTTTTCTCTGGCCCCCAACTCCTGCATTCAAAGGATTACGATTTTTCTCTGCTCTGAACTGCCATCATACTAAAAACTGTAATCAATGCTGTAAGAGACACATAGTTTTATGCTATAGTTGTTTGTACATTTATCCTTTCCTACTAATAACTTATATGGGTGTCTATTATGGTACTTTGCAGATAGCTTATGCAGTAAAAATTTGTGGGTGGATGGAAAGAAGGGAAGGAGGGAGGCAGGGAGAAAATGTTTCCTTTCCTTTCTTTATAATAATGGCAAAGGGTCCATTTCTGGTTCATTGCTAAAGATTGGATGATTGCTTAATCAAGAGAAATTGAATCCACTATGAAAGATACCTGAGCAGCTCTGTTGTAGTTTGTGTGGTTTCTATTGGTATGTTATTCAATGTAAGTTTCACACATATGACTTACTTGAGAATTTTTCCAACTATTTTTATAATATTTTGTATTTATATTTGTTGCCTGTTCTCATATTTTGCAGATATGCAGGAATCATTATCAGAGTTTCAATCTCATAGAGAGAAAATTTGTCTTAAAGCCCAATTGCATTTCCTAGTAAAGAAACAAATATAATGCATGGCTAATGTACAAAAACAAGGACATTTAAAAAAAATCTATTCACTACGTTTGACATTGAGTCCAAAGATAATCAATAGCAGTGTCTATGACAGTTGAAATACTGAACAATATACTGATTTTTCTTCTGAGCTACATTTTTGTAAAATCCGTTGAAATACTCAAGTTATCAATTATGTAAATGCTAGTCATTTAAAATCCCAAGAGATTGGTTATAGATGTTATGAAAATATCATGTTTATGATAGATAAAAATAAGTATTGCATATTTTCTACATTCGTAGCTTAATACGGATTAAATTTTTAATGCCTTGAAATAATATTATTGTACTCTGTGGTTTTACCTTTATCACATATTTCAATCTTCCTGAAGTTGCTATAATTGAGTTTGTTTGATAATGTACCTTTATATTACTAAAAGACTTGATAGTTTGCAAAATATGAGCTTCATAATAGAGGCAGAGAATAGAGTTACTACCTGGCAGGGAGGATAAGAAGAAAGTGAAATATAGAAAAGTGATTTAATCTCACTACCACAGTTTTGTAAAATATAATTTATTTTTCCCCTAGCACAGCAGAGTTTCATGCTGATAACAAGCTACTGAATTAATAAATCCATTGCAACTATCAAGACTTTTCCTTTAATAACATAATGAATACTGAGCATTAAGAAGAGAAAAGGAAACATATTCTTTGAACAGATGTTACCTCTTGCATATCTATACCCTTAAATGTAGGAAAACTACCAACACCATACAATGAGCAATATCAATATGAAAATAATTTGTGCATCTCAATTAAAATACTGTATTTTCCACACAAAAACACATTTCCTGGAGCACATTTGCTTATTTTCCAGTTGGAAATACATTTAGGGTCTATTTTGTTATCATTACATGTGCTTATCTCCAATTACATTTAATGGGAGTTGTGTGTCTATAGTCACAGTAGCCTCTGAACTACTTTAATATTATTGCTTTCCATTACCATTCTCATTAAAATAACTTTTCATCTCTTTTACCAACGTGAACTATCACAGTAATCTGGGTTTCTGTTCTCTTTGCATGGATTTATTTGCATGTGATGAAAGATATAGATTACACAACACAATCTGATTCTAGTTTTAAGAACATTATGATGTCACTGAGATTAGAATAGGGCTAGAACTATTTAATTTTTAAGTAGAGGTAATTGAGTGGCTTCTAGACATCCATTTTAGCACAGTGACTGATGTATACAATTTTTTGGAATAAAATAAGTTGATATAGTTTAATGCCTGTGGTATCTGGTGGAAGCCAAATTTGTAAAACATAAAATATATGAGAAAATAAGGTTTTAAAACTTGAAGTACTAGACTTTATCAAGAGTCATCAAAATGATATATTTAATTCCAATTCAAATTTTGACAAGGCAAAAATAATGAGAATAAGCATATTAGAAAATCTCTTAAAGAATTGGTTTGTCTCTTTTCCTTAGTGCTGATCTGTACTGTATATCCAGAAGAAAAGTGGTCAGTTGGGCATAAAAAGTGATCATTGGACAGGGAAAGAGACTTATTAAGTCTTTAAGAAAATGAAGAACCTGAAGAGGACTCTTAAAAACATCATTAGGGACTTTAGAATCACTTGACTCATTGGCACTCAACCAATAAACATCTGCCTAGCCTTACTAAGATAGCCTAGTTAGTACCCATTGGTTTTATTTTTCAAGCTGTGTTGTTTTCAAGATGTTTTGTCATTGTAGTATAATGTAAAGTCCCAAAATGTTCCCTAAAAATACATGTTTGAAAAGAAAATATAAATTATGGGAGATTATCTCCTTGACATATTAAAACATATTATGAATGAAATCAGAAATAGTTGGAAGGATGCGTAGGTCAATGAAACAGAAATGTACCCTAGTATAGATAATCTAACATAGGAAAAGAGGAATCATGAATCAGTGTAAAAATTCATGATTTCTCAAAAAAGGGATAGCCCATTTTCTC
Source organism: Paguma larvata (assembly GCA_030068075.1). Taxonomy (NCBI): domain Eukaryota; kingdom Metazoa; phylum Chordata; class Mammalia; order Carnivora; family Viverridae; genus Paguma; species Paguma larvata. The sequence continues at coordinate 72,405,433 of CM057830.1, forward strand.
TTTTCAGAAAAAAAAAAAAAAAACAGAAAAGAAATCAGTATGGAAACTTACCTGTCATTGTACAACAAAATAAATTCTAGGTCATTTAAATAGATAAATATAAAAACAAATCAAACCTTAAGAAAAAAGGAAGAGATGCAGTTGAATGTTAATTAGACGTCTCTGGCTAGAGAAAGGCTTTCTAAATTTAAAAATGAAGGAACAGATCACATTGTAAAAGATCAATAGATTTAACCATGTAAAAAAATTAAAATGAGTTCCAGTCCAAGCTGGTGATGTTAGAAGACCCTGAACTCATCTCCTGTACATACAGACTGAATCCATACCTCCGTATAGAGCAATTCCTCCTGAAGAAGAACTCAAAGCCGACTGAACACAATAAAAGATAGAGGGACCACAGGGAGAATGGCAGATGAAATGGAGACATGGTCATCCTGAGAACCCTGCCCCTGATATTGTAAACTGCAGTGGAGAGGGATAGTACTGAAGGAATGGGGGAGGATTCCTCCACCCTGGGTCACAGAATAAAAACTGAAATTTAAAAGGGAAACTAGAATATAAAGGAACCAGCCCTAGAACATTTAACAAATGGCAAAGAAGCTGCTGAAATGCTCTCCAGGATCAGAGGTGCTAACAAGTGCCATTGTTTATGTTTCCTCTCCATTTTGATAGTGCAGACAGAAGCAAGATCCAGGCACCCTAGCCAGCTGCCCACCTCAGTCAGTCCTGGGCCCCTAGCCCACATCAACCCCAGCCATACTCCGAGGTGGCTCCCTTGAATCACATACTAGGACACTGAAGGCCTGCACCCAGTTCAGCTCCAGAAGAGTTGCCAAGACACCCGATACATGGAGTACTTGAGGACCTCACAGCCAGCCCCCACACCTGCAAATCATTGCAGTAAGACATCCTAGCCTATGCCCACCTAAGCTCCATCTATCCCATCAGGGTACCCCTTGCATGGAGAGCCCCAGGACCATCTATCTCATTCCCACCTCAGCTCCTGCCATCCAGACAGGGAGACCCCTGGACAGAGCATCTCAGGACCCCATAGCCCATGTATGCTTCTGTTCCAACCATCTTGCTAGGGTGCCCCCTGGGAGGAATATCCCAGGAGCCCCAGCCGGCACTTGTTTTGGCTCTAGCTTCCCTCCCAAGGTGCCCTCTGCATAGAGAGCTCTGGGACCCCTAGTCCACTGCAGCTGCAAGCCATGCCACTAGGGTGATCCTGGTTCATAGAGCCCCAGGACCCCCAGTCAGTGCCTGCTATGGCTCTAGCCAGCCAGCCAAAGCAACTAGGCACACACAGAGATGTTCCTACACAAGTCCCTTCTTTTAAGACTAGGAGAAATAACTATTCTGTGTAATTCATAGAAATAGACACAGAAAGTCAAAATGAGGAGACACTGCAATATGTTCCAAATGAAAGAAGACAAACTTCAAAAAAACAAACAAACAAACTATACAAAACGGAGATAAGCAATCTACCTAATAAAGAGTTCAAAGTAATGGTCCTAAAGATGTTCACTGGACTTGAGAAGAGTAGATGAACTCAGTGAGAACTTCAATAGATAGAAAATATAAAAATCACCAGAGTTGAAGGATATAATAACTGAAATGAAAAATACACTAAAGGGAATGAACAGCTGATTGGAGTATGCAGAAGAATAGATCAATGATCTCGAAAACAGAGTAATAGAAAGCATCCAAGCTGTACAGCAAAAAGGAAAAATAATTTTAAAAAATGACAGGTACAGGAACCCTGGGATAACATCGAGTATACAAACATTTGCATTATAGGGATCCTAGAAGGAGATAAGAGAGAAAAAGGAGCAGAAAACTTATTTGAAAGAATAATAAGTGAAAACTTTCCTACCTAGAGAAAGAAACAGACATCCAGGTCCAAGAATCACAGAGAATCACCAAACAAGATGACCCCAAAGATATCTACACCAAGACATATAATAATTAAAACATCAAATATTAAAGCTAAAGAGAGAAATCTAAAAGCAGCAAGAGAAAGCAACTAGTTACACATAAAGGAAACCCCATATGGCTGTCAGCTGATTGTTCACCAAAAACGCTGCAGGTCAGAAGGGAATAGCTGATATATTCAAAGTGCTGAAAGGAAAAAAAACTACAACCAAGAATACTCTACCTAGCAAAGTTATCATTCAGAATTAAAGGGGAGATAATTTCTCAGACCAACAAAACTGACACTTCATCACCACTAAATTGGCCTTACAAGAAATGTTAAAAGGACTTCTCTAAGAGGAAAAGAAAAGGCCATAATTAGAAGAAAATTATGAAAGATAAAAATGTCATGAGTAACAGCAAACATATAGTAAAGGTAGTAATCAATCACTTATACTAGCTTTCTAGTATAAAGGCTAAAAGATAAAAGTAGTAAAATTAATTTTATCTAAAAAATTAGTTACGGGACTCACAAAAAGATGTAAAATATGACATCATATACATAAAACATGGAGGGGGGAGTAAAAATTTAGTGCTTTCAGAATGTGTTTGAACTTAAGCAACCAACAACTTAATATACTCTGCTATATACTTATGATGTTATAAATGTACCTCATGGTAAACAAAAACCTATAATAGTTGCAAAAAACAGAGAGGAATCCAAACATTAGACTACAGAAAGTCATCAATCACAAGGGAAGAAAAGAACAGAGAAGAAATACAAAAACAATCAGAAAACAACAAAAGGACATATGTACCTATACATAGGTAGGACACGCCTAACTATATATAATTACTTTAAATATAAACTATCCAAATGCTCCATTCAAAAGACATAGAGTAAAGGGATGGATAAAAAAATCATCTATATGCTACCTACAGTAGACTCACTTCAGACCTAAAGACACATACAGACTAAAATAAAGGGATAGAAAAAGATTTTCTATGCAAATGAAAGTGAAACAACGGGGTAACAATTCTTGACAAAATAACTAAGAAGGGACAAAGATGGACATTACATAATGGTAAGCCAGTCTATCTGACAAGAAATGATAACAATTGTAAATATCAATACACCCAATGTATGAGCACCTACTTTCAATTTCTCCCTTTATGTCTGTTAATAGTTGCTTTATGTACTTAGGTACATAGTGAAATTATCATTATTTGCAGATTATATGATACTATATATAGATAATTCTAAAGACTGCACCAGAAAACTATTAGATGATAAATAAATTTAGAAAAGTTGTAGGATACAAAATTAATATACAGAAATCTGTTGTGTTCTATACAGTAATAACAAAGTAGAATAAAGAGAAATTAAGAAAACAATCCCATTTATAACTGCACCAGAAAGAACACCTAGGATTAAATTTAACCAAAGTGAAATACCTGTACTTCAAAAACTATAAAACGTCAATGTAAGAAAATGAAGATGACACAAACAAAGGGAAAGATATTCTATGTTCGTGGATTGGAAGAAACAATATTTTTTTCATGTTGATACTACCCAGAGAAATTTACAGATTCAATGCAATCTCTATCAAATAACTGGTGCCATTTTTCCATAGAACCAGAACAAACAATCCTAAAATTTGTATGGAACCACAATAAACCTCAAATAGCCACAGCAATTCTGAGAAAGAAAAATGAAGCTGGAGGTATCACAAATCCAGATTTTAAACTGTACTACAAAGCTAATCAAAATAGTATGGTACTGTCACAAAAATAGACACAGACACATGGATCAATAGAACAGAATAGAGAACTCAGAAATATATCCACACTTATATGGTCAATTAACCTATGACAAAGGAGGCAAGAATATGCATTGAGAAAAAGATAGTCTCTTCAAAAAAGGTGCTGGGAAAACTGGATAGCTACATGCAAAAGAGTGAAACTGGACCACTTTCTTGCACCATGAACAAATATAAAGTGAAAATGGATTAAAGACCTAAATGTGAAACCTGAAACCATAAAAATCCTAAGAGAAAACGTAGGCAGTTATTTGTATTTTTTTTCATCCCCTTTGTGGGTAATATTAGCTGTGGGTCTTTCGTATATGGCTTTTATGATGTTGAGGTATGTTCCTCCTATCCCTACTTTCTTTAGGGTTTTTATCAAGAAAGAATGCTGTATTTTGTCATGTGCTTTTTCTGCATCTATTGAAAGGATCATATGGTTCTTATAATCTTATCATGGTGAATAATTCTTCTAATGTACTATTTGATTTGCTAGTATCTTGTTGAGAGTTTTTGCATCCATATTCATCAGAGATATTGCCCTATAATTCTCCTTTTTAGTGGGGTCTTTATCTGGTTTTGGAATCAAGGTAATGTTGGCTTCATAGAATGAGTTTGGAAGCTTTCCTTCCTTTTCTATTTTTTTGGAACAGTTTGAGAAGGATAGGTATTAACTCTTCTTTTAAATGTCTGGTAGAATTCCCCTGGAAGCCATCTGGCCCAGGACTCTTATTTGCTCAGAGATTTTTGATAACTGATTCAATTTCTTTGCTGGTTATGGGTCTGTTAATTTTTTTCTATTTCTTCCTGTTTGAGTTGTGATAGTGTGTGAGTGTCTGAGTGAGTTTGTCCGTTTTCCAGATTGTACAGTTTGTTGGCATATAATTTTTCATAGTTTTCTCTTATTGACTGCATTTCTGTGGTATTGGTTATGACCTCTCCTCTTTCATTCGTGACTTTATCTATTTGGGTCCTCTCTTTCTTTCTTTCTTTCTTTCTTTTTTCTTTTTTTCTTTTTTTTTTTTGGTAAGTCTGGCTAGGGCTTTATCAGTTTTGTTTATTCTTTAGAAAAATCAGCTTTTAGTTTCATTGATCTATTCTACTGTGTTTTTTGTTTCTATATAATTTATTTCTGCTCTAAACCTTATTATTTCCCTTCTTTGGCTGGCTCTGGGCTTTATTTCCTTTTATAGCTCCCTTAGGTGAAATAGGTTGTATATTTGTATATTTGTGTTCTGGCTTTCTTGAGATAGGCCTACATTGCAATGTACTTTCCTCTTAGGACTGCCTTTGCTGCATCACAAAGGGTTTGGACTTTAGATCAATACAGTAATGGGTTTAATCCATTCACTGTAGGACTCAGTAGGGAAGGTTTTGAGATGAATGTCAAATCAATTTACCCTCAGAAATAAATATTATTGCTCTTATGACAGTGGAGACACCTTGATATTTGTTTGAACTGGTTAACCTGGTACTCAGAATATTCAGAATTATCTGGACCATGTATTCATATTGTTTTTTGGTGACAGATTGAAATAGTGTTCTAGTTTTGATCACTCTTCCTCCACAAAATGCACATTTTTATATAACTATGGCACATAGGTATATAACTATGCTGTCTCCAATTCACACTATGACCAGGTCACTCTCTGTAATATGAGAATCTTTCACCTTCACATGGGGCATATTTCAAAGACAAGGCTTTGATGATCAAAGAGAATACCAATCTTGATGGATTTGGCGGGTACATCTTGGACTCACATCTCAGGTTTTACTTTTCTATTAATTGTTGATTTTTACAAACAATAGGATTTCTTAATGGATTCTTAAATCATGAGAACATATCATATGCTGTAGGCTTTCTTATTTACTATTATATGTTACCTCATATATTAAGAAAATGAAAGCAGAGAAATATAATGACAAATAATGTTACCTCATCCCTCTAATAAAATGTGTTTTCCTATATCTCATTGTATAATATACCTGACAAGTATACAAACATAGATTCTTCCCGCCATCTTCCTTTCTTTGGTTTCTGAAAAGGCAATATGCAAATTGGAAAGGGAAGCCACTACTTCCACATCATCTCAGGTGAATACATATGTTCTAAATTATTGACTTTTTCAGAGGAGAGGCCCCTATTTTTATATCTAAACTATTCTAGTATCAGAATAAGACTAGTTAGAAACGTGAATTTGGTTCAATCTGGGTCTCCTGGAATTCTCAGATCATCACATGGGCATCCACTTCCTCCTCTTATGTCTCCAAACAGGAAATACAATCACTCTCACAATCACCAAAATTACTTTATGATCTCTGACAGAAATAATATGTAATGTTTGCTTTCTCATAAATTTAATATTGATTATGTGCCCTGACCTTATGAGATTCGTGCCAGATTTTTACCTATTAGTAGTTAATATTATAATTATAAAATTTTTATTCCAAAAAATTCACTGATTCTTATTATCTGCCTCAAAAAAGGCATGAATTTGAGCATGAAAAGTTTTTATCATTAGGTGTAAGCTATTAGAGTATGAAAAATTATGAATATATACATTCATATATGTTCATGTCATATTTATTTATAAATATGTTATCTTCTCAATTGCATTTCTGTCTCATCCATAAACTCTAGAGTACATATACTTTGCACCTAAAATAGTTTTAATATAAATGCAGAAAATTATAATTAGATCACAAAATCCAGATTAGTCAATGCTGCCATTGTTTCTAATGGCATTTTTTCCCATAAACAAGGTTGTACATTGACACTTCAAAAATATGTGGTAACCTTTTCAGAATTGCTTCCTCTTATAATTATCTCATTAACATAAAGATCAATTAGGTACCAAAAATATATATGAGAGAGGGAGAGAGAGAGAGAAGCAAGGGAGAGAGGAAATGTAAAATAATTCTCTCTTGTGCATGCCAAGAGCTAGATTTGGGCCCTGAACCAGTGTTTATCCTGTCTTCCAAAAGCTTCAATGTCCTTTCCTGAGCTTATTTTCACCTGAAAGTTTATTTTCTCACGCCAAATGCTAACAATAAGTGAATCCTGACACCACTTTGTCTATCTAGTGCTGTGAGACTGGTTTTTGAATGTGGTACTTGTCTTAAATCCAGTGGGCTGTGAGTGGTGGTATGAGATGCCAGTGGCATTCCTTAAGTGAGTACAGATGCCAATTGACCTTAGTGTGTGGGACCACCAAGGCACAAGCCCTTTTATGAGCTGGGACAATCCTCTTTGAATGGTACCATCATTCTTATATCTGATAGCTTTTAACACTGAATATTTAAATGCTAGCAAAGTATTGGTAACCATTATATTATAATCTCATTTTTAAAAGCTTTCTACAAAGTCCCAAACCAATCTGTATGCAAACCAGTGACATCTAAGTAATAAGTCCTTTATCTAGGAATGTTATCTTCACATTTTTTGCTGAATTGTGATCTATATCACAAACTAAATAATGGCTTTTTTAAATGGTATCTTTAAAAGGATACTCAAATAATCCTTCACTCAGATATATCTCTGAATAGAGAAAATGCCTTTCTTTCTCACATCTCAGCGATATTATTGCATTATAAGGCATTTTAAGATTATGGCTGGTTGACTCAGTGCAGTCATGTGGTGTTAATAAGGCCAAGGTCATGGAGGCCAGTTAGCTTTGTTTTGTGTACTGACAACAGACTACCAGGAATCAGTCGAGAAACACTAGCACAGAGGGAAAAGGTACCATAGCAAAATCTCAGCACTTCTTATAGTCCATCTTCTCCATGGGATGGGTAAGATGTGCTCCTTTGGCATCATCATTTCATAATAATAGCTTGGGAGTCCCCAACATCTACCTCTGAATACAGCAGTCCTGACATTTAGGCATTAACTTTGCATTATAATCCCCCATCATACCGTGGAATTGGTGTATAACCTTCATCACTAAAGCAGAAATAATAGGATAGAATGAAATAAGCTTACCTCACAGGGATGTTGTGTGAATTAGCAAATTAACAAGTGTAAAGTGTTAGCATTTATGTAAGTGCTAGTGGTTGTCATTATTCTAGGGACCTGGTCTCATTTTAAATAGAGAATCTAAGTATATTATGCTTTTGTCTGAAAAGGATTTTCACCCACATCAATTGCATTTAAGCTGAGCATAAAACAGAGGCGATAATAACGTAGTAGTGATCATCACAATACAGAGCTGTAAACCTTTTTTCTATTAAAGCTGAAACTATTTTGAGCAACTATCAATGCTTTTAAACTTTGCTTCCCAAGCTTTGTGCCAACAGTTATCTCTACAGTGATTATTCTTCCTGTGATGGGTGTGGATAATAGGACCTATTCATTATTCATGCCCATAATGACTATATAATGTATTGAATATGTTCACATCATACAATCAGGCAAAGACTCAGTAGCTGGTTTGATTGCCACATACTGGTAATCATTGTTTAAAAAAAAATACTCTTTTCTGCTCTGCCTACCCTGTATCCTCTAGAGGTAGCCAACATATAGATTTAAAACTCATGGGGAATTGAAGTGCTTTACAACAAAAGACACTGCACATAGATCCTTTCAATTCGACATCTTTACGAAGGAATTTTGTTGTCACCTGCAATTTCCAAGGGGACTGTGCTTGAGAAAATGCTTCCATTTCTTCCATCATTCTGACTTCACTTATCAAGAAAAGTTATTTTTTGCTGATTGCAGGATTCTTGAACTCAGGCTGAGAGCTGCAGCATGAACTCTTCACATCTGGGCTTCTTGTTAGTTATTTACATATTCATTTGAAGTGATTTAGGACTATTTGAAAACCTCTCTTGACCTGACATTGTGTAATAGCCAAGATCTAGCGCTCACTGTATTTTTGGTTCTCTTTGTCTTTGTCTTACAGATAATAGACGAGTACCGTTGGAAAGGTCACGCTCTCGCCACAATGGAGCTATCTCATCTAAGTGATTCCTGATGCCAAAGAATATGAAAACAAAATCATAAGTAAACAAAATCATGAATTTTGAGGAGAACAAAACATCCATTCAAGGGATAGAGAGGAAATACATGCATTTCTGCAAAGATCAAGCTTAGCTGGGTGAAATAGCATGTATTTGGAAAGCTATCACAATACTCCTCTCACAATTATACTAATACAAACACAATTACAAAGATTATAAAATATGTGTTCCATTTTAGTGTAAAGGTATATACGTGTGACCTGATGGTAATGATGAAAAGGGTAAAAAATTCAGAAACAGTCTGTCAAAAATTTACAATGTTGCTCAAATTTATAGGTCACTCCCTCCAAAAAAAAAAAAAGAAAAGAAAAAGAAAGGAATAGAAAGAATTATTCAGTGTCTGCTTTTGATTCCTGTTACATGGAAAAAGAAAAGGCCGATGAAAATGTGTATGTTAAACCATTTGGAGAGACACTAGCTAATATTGCACACTGTGCTAGAGAAGCCATTTTGGAAACTCAAAAAAAACTACTGCTTCAACTCTGTGAATTTATTTCAAATCTTATCTCAAGCAAAAGCTGATGGAGTCATCTGCTTTGGCTGAAATTAAACTTATCATTATCTAGAGTTTCAGCATGATGTTGCAGGCACTTATTGCTAAAAATAAACCAGAGTTTAACAGAAGCAGTTAGAGAAAGTGATTTAAACTTTTAAGAGGTATTTTCTAATTATTAACATATATCTACTTTATAGAAATACTTTATATGGCTATTTTTGAGAAAAACCTCACATTTTAATGTTTATTCTGGGATGAACCTGAACATTCTATCACCTTTATTTAGATTTTTTAAAGGTAAATATTGATTCCTGTTCTCTGTGGTTTATTTCTTCTCTCTATTGCTTCTTTCTCCCATGACCCCCTTGAAAGCAGGGAATAAAATTCTAAAAGACCTGAGAGGAAAAACATTTCTCTCTGCAGGCAGCAGAAAACTGTCTGAAAGGTCAACTGTTTTATCTGCCTTTCTACTTACTCCCCTTTCCAATTCTGCCTTGGTAGTGTGAAGAAGTAAAAAATTATATGTATGTATGTGTATATATATGTATATATTTATATCTCCTGCTACAATAATTCCACATCCCAGTGACTAAGTGAACTTTTTAATCATCATCATACTTACTTACCTTATATTAACAAATTAAAATGACGCTGCCAAAACAACCCTAGAAGCCAAAAACAGGCTCTACGTTTTTCTTAACTAGATGAAGGAATAGAAGTTATACCTAACTTGTCTGTTACTTTAAAATATGCATTGAAATAATATGGTATAATTTCTCTGGAGTGTAATTTCAAGACTAATCCATGCAGATGATTGTGATTACTGTAAAAAAAATTCTAATATGTATATTTCTTATATAGAAAATCCTATTTCTACTTCTCCAAAGCACATTATAGACATTCAGAAAGAACAAGTGACTGGCTTGGCAAGTCACCATTTGAAATAATGTAAACAAATTGCCAATAATTTACAGTTTCCTTTATATATAGATCTATTATGATTCAAATTGCTACCTTTTCCTCCAGTGTACTCTTACTTGGGTATTACATTTTAAAATTCTCTGAAGCTGCTACAATAGAGAAATCAAAAGGAATAACAGTATCTGAGATTTTGTAAGTTTATCCTATCTTTAATGCATATATATGCATACACAAACAAGTTTAAGGGGAATATCAATTTCATATGCTGTTTCTTAACAACAAAGATTTACCAATTTATGCAAATAGTTAATGTGTATATTTTTGACTTCACAAAGTCTTTTCTGAAATCTTCATGTTATGACCTGAGTCTTTTGATAGCTTTTCAGGCTGTAGGAAAATGATATTTTGAAATCATTGACTAAATCATGACTAAAATTCAGTGGCATTTGCCATGCCATATCATCAAGATGGTCAAGGTCGAAATACTGATGTGTATTACCTTTTCCAGATGTGAACTTGCCTTACTTTTTAGTTTGTGGAAAAAAATGAATGAAATACTATTATTGATATATATTTGTACTTAGAGAAAATGCGCATGGTTTTCACAAACAATATGGAACCTTTTAGGGTCTTTTGTGAAATTCCAATAATTGAGTTGAAGGATTTACTTCCCAGATTAATAATGGTCCTGTTTTAGCCATTTCAATTTTATTCTAGATTGAAAATTGTCACCAAAAAAAGGTACATAGTGACATTTTTAGGAGAGAACCAAATTACACTAAGGTCTTTTTTAGGTTTATTACTGCCACAGTGAGAAGCATCAATTTATGCAGATTTTCTTCAGAATGATTTTTAAAACTGCAAAATCCTTAAAATGCTTACTAGTTGCATTCGTTTCCTTTGTCTGCAAGGTAACAAATTACCACAAAATTAGTGGCTTATCACATCAGAAATATATTCACTCGTGGTCCTCATGACAAGATTTCCAAAATGAAGGGCCATGCTCCCTCCTAAGTCTCTAGAGGAAAATCTTCCCTTGCCTCTTCCAGCATTTAGTGGCTACTGGCCTTCCCTGGGTTATGGCTACATCCCTCTCTGCTCCATCTTCATATCACTTTCTCCTCTGCATATCTAATCTCACTATGCTTCTTTTATAAGGATTTTTTTTTTTTTTTTTTAGAATTTAGGTGCCACCCAGATAATCCAAGATAATTTCATCTGAAGACCCTAAACTTAATTACACCTATAAGACTCTTTTTCCAAATGAGTAACATTCACAGTTTCTGGGAGTTAGGATGTGTATATATCTTTTTGGAGGTACCCCCCAGCCCATTACAGACTGCCCTTTGCCCCCCCACCATTTATATCTACCCCATGTGCAAAATGTATTCACTCTGTCTCAACATTCCCAAAAGTCTCAAACCATTTTAGCATCAACTCTAAGTCAAAAATCTCATCCAAACATCATCAGTTCAATAGTCCCAAATTTCATCATCTAGATCACCTAAATCAGGTATAGGTGAAAATCCTGGGGCAAAATTTCTCTCCAAATGTCAATAAATTGGTAGAGGCTGGAAAACTGTGATGTACGTGACAGGAAAAAAAAATACACTGTAACAACAACTTATCTGCTTCCAAAATACAATGGTGGGACAAGTGTAAGGCAATACTTATAGACATTCCTATTCCAAAATAGATAAGATGGAAAGTAGAAAAAGGTTGCATGGCCTGATGACTTTCAAAATTCAGCCAGATTCAAAATCCCCTTAGGTTTCTTGGCCTGACAATAATCCTCCTTGTTTCAGGACTACGCACCTTAAGCCTGCAGTTCTGGCCTCTTGGCCCATGGATCAAGTCTCTGTCTCTGTGCCCATGGTTTGCACTTCTGGCTCTGCTCCCCTGCTTAGGCCTCTGCCTCCGTACCTTACAGTTCTGCTCTGGGAATGGACCTTTATACTGAAGGGTCTGCAGCTTTATCATCCTTTTTCTTGCCTGTAAAATTTTGGTAGTCTGACAACCTGCTGTTATTTTGTTATGTCTCCATTCTTTTCAGGCAAAACTAGAATTGTTTCACCAGTATAATATTCTCAAAAAGTTAGTGTGCCTCCCATGTATGTCAAATAGATTCAATATTGAGGTAAGAGTCCTCACAGATCTTTGCTGGATAATGCCATCTCTATTCTTGGCTTCTATGGAGATGGTTGAGTGTTTCTGTGAGTCTGCCATCTCTTCAACACTAACCAGAGGCTGGATTTATCTCCAGAGTACACTATGTTAACAGCGAATCTCCTAATTTTAGCATATTTTGCAGTCTGAATATTCAGGCTCAAAATTAACTGAACTACCAAGTGCTGTTTGGTTCCTTTCTGCTTAACAGTTATTTCCTCAATTTCTCTCTTTCCTCTTGTATTTTATCATAAGCTCGAGAAGAAAATAGGCCCTATCTTCAACACTTTGCATGGAAATCTCCTCAGCTAAATATTCAAGTTCATTACGAATTCTACTTTCCACACAATTGCTGAAAACAATTCAGATAAGCTCTTTGCCACTATATAACAAGGATCACCTTCCCTCTGGTTTCCAATAAAATGTTCCTCAGTTCCTCTGAGCTCACCAGAAGCACCTTTAACATTCATATTTCTCACAGCAGTGTATGTTTTATTCTCTCGCATACATCACACATCACAATTCTTTCAGCCTCTACCCATTATCCAACTCCAAAGCCACTTCCACATTTTTAGTCATTCATTATAGGGGTACCTCACTTCCTATAACCAAAATATGTATTAGGTTCCTGTGGCTGCTGTAACAATACACAGAACATGATAGCTTAAAAGAACAGAAATTTATTCTCTTATTGTTTGGTGGGCCCAAAGTCCTAAATTGAGGTCTTAGTAGGTCTGTATTCCCTCTGGAGGCTCCAGAAGAAAATCTGTTGGTAGTCTCTTCCAGTTTCTTGTGACTGTCATTCTTTCCTTGGCTGTAGCCAAATATCTCTCGGGTCTGTTTTTACATTACATTTCCCTCTGTGTATCTAATCTACCTCTGCCTCTCTCTTAGGAGAATACTTGCTGTGGCATTTAAGGCACACCTGGCTTATCCATAATAATCTCCTCATATCAATATTCTTAATTACATCTGTGAAGACCCTTTTTCCAAATAATGTAACATCACAGGTTCTGGGAATTAGGACATGGACATATTTTGGGGAAGCCATCATTTAGCTCACTACACTAATCATTGCACATAAATGTACTTTTGACTTTTTAAAATGCATCCTTGGTGCTTACGCCAAACTCAAGGTTTCCTCTAAAAGCTATTGTCTGCACAGCCTACTGCATGCTTTGATGTTAAACAGTTTTACAGGCTATTCTAAAATATTGTTGATACTTTTGCTACTATGGCCAGTGCTTAGTTTGAAAAAATAATTGGTTCCAACTCTGAGCTCTGGTGTTTCCCTTCTACCCTTTTTATAGACTCTTTGACCAAATTTCTTCTATGATTTATAATGCAGGCATAAAACTACCTCTGATATAGAAGGGTTCTTTCAGGCTGACTTTAGATATTTTGAATCCCTCAGCTGAATGGAGAGGTGACAACAAAGCCTGCTTTGAATGGGTATTGAGGAAGACTGTGTCCATGGCAAGATACCCAGAAGAAGTATTTGAGTAGCAAGAGAACTGTGGATTCATGCTCTCATTTTGCTTCAGATTAAATACCTGTTTCTTTGCAGGACCAAGAACAACTTGCAATCCATGTGTAATACATACTCACTTATTAAATAAAGTTAAGATATACATTAAATGTTGTGTTGCCTATGATAATATTCAGGATGAGTGAACAGGCATAAACCGAAGTATAAGGACAGGATGTAAGAACATTTTAAGAAGTTTCAACTGAAGAGAAATACAAGAGTGTTTCTATAAGGACCTGTTTCTTGTCAGGTGGAAATTATGGGATATATTCAAAGACAGACATACCTGTGGGAATCATTAAATTTTCTTTAAGTATTCTTTAGCACTTCTTGCCAGTGTAGTGTGGAAATGTTTGCACACTTAAAAGTCCAGAAAAGTCAGAAGGGTGATTTACATCTTCCAGGGAAACTGTATACAGAAAAGTGGGTTTTTTGGTTTTGTTTTTGTTTTTTTGTTTGTTTGGTTTTTGGTGTTGATTATAAAATGAAAGCAAATGGACTTCAAATGCTCAGAGGGATGGGGCACCTGGGTGGCTCAGTCGGTCGGGCGGCCGGCCGACTTCGGCTCAGGTAATGATCTCACAGTTCGTGAGTTTGAGCCCCGCGTTGGGCTCTGTGCTGACAGCTCCGAGCCTGGAGCCTGCTTCGGATTCTGTGTCTCCGTCTGTCTCTGTCCCTCCCCAGCTGCACTCTGTGTCTGTCTCTCAAAAATAAATAAATGTTAAAAAAAATGCTCAGAGGGATAAAAATCTGGAATGAGTAACAAATGTGTAAATGAGTAAATAAATGTGTATAATTATTCTCTGGAGGGCTTTCAAAAGAATCTTTCATCATAGGTGGGCCGACTTAAAAATGGAGAGTTGGACAAGGTAATAACCAGATCTGTAAATGATATGATCCACAGTAACTGGAAAGACCATTGTTTCCCTTGAAATTTTGGGTTGCTCTAGGAATCAAATACATTAGCTTTTTTTTTTCTCCCCCAGAGCAAATTCCTTAGTAGGGAGTCTGAAAACCTTAGTATTCACAACCAGGGGGATTCGAGCTTAAAGCCAAGAGCTCAAAGGAAAATGGAAGTCTGTAAATTGATATACATGCAATGCATGTAACATAGTGTATAGTTTAGATTTATAATAAAGGAAATATATAACCAAAGATCCCATTTAATGACTAAATTTATTTAGTTGTCTCTAGTCCCAAATAAAATATTATTACAGTTTAATATGCATTGAAGGAGAAAAACTTGCAAATTAATGAAGTATATGAAGCATGACTTTCTAGATTTTGGTGATTAGCCAGAATTCAATCTCTAGCCATGATGGTAATATATCTTGGCTAATACAGGTTCAGCCAATATTTTCACCTGTATTTTTGCTAATTGGGGTCCATACAATATTTTCACTTTTGATATTAATGATCAAAGCACAAGATCTCTGGAGTGCATCGGTGGCTCAGTTGGTTGAGTATCAAACATCGCTGGGGTCATGATCAAGCAGTTTATGAGTCCTAACCCCCCACCCCCACCTCACATCAGACTCTGTGCTGACAGCTTGGAGCCCGGAGCCTGCTTCACATTCTGTGTCTCCCTCTCTCTCTGCCCCTCCCCCACTTGCATTCTGTCTCTCTCTCAAAAATAAATAAACATTTTTAAAAAAGCACAAGAGCTCTTATTGTATTATTAGAAATAATAATAATAAACCCTTAACTTCTCTACTTTACTAAAGCATCCAGTGCGTCTATTCTAATCATTGTGTGTCCATTCCATGAACATTGCTTTTGAGAGTGTAATTAGGAATTAAATATAGCTCCCGCTTCAGAGGTCTCACAGTCTAGTGCAAGATGGGACATGTATAAAAAGAATTGTAATCCAAGGTGGAAAGAAAGTAATCAATGTCATAAGAGTGGAAGTTCAAAAAAAAAAGAACAAATCAGTTTTACAGAGGTGAAGTATAGGTATTAAGATGGGAACCAAAGGTCAGTATAGTCTTTTAGGCACAGTGGCACTTGAACTGAAATTTGAAGGGTAAGTGATTTGGATATATGTAGCTTTTATTTAGTATTTAATTAGCACCTACCATGTGCCAACCACAATGCTAGACACTGAGAACATAACAATGAATCAAATAGATGTGGTCCCTATTCTCATAAAGCTTACTTAGGTTTCTTTGAGGAGAGAGGGAAGGCCTGAGCATAAGTACAATTTTTGATATGCATATGTAGGGAATATTGAATAATTCACTTTGACCAGAGTATAAGGTCCATGAAAAGGAGGCAGTGGTTGTGTATTTGGAGTTTGATTTTATAAGTGGTAGGAAAATACTGAGGGATTTTGAGCAAAGCAATGATAATGGAGCACTTAAGAAAGATGCTGCTGGAAGCTCTGTGTAAGACAGAGGGAGAGGTCACAGATGCCAACTTTGTTGGAGGCTATAGCATACTTTAATTTTTAATGTTTATTTATTTTTGAGAGAAAGAGCTAGAGCATGAGTGGGAGAGGGGTAGAGAGAGAGGGAGACACAGAATCCAAAGCAGGCTTCAGGCTCTGAGCTGTCAGCACAGACCCCAATGCAGGAGCTCGAACCTATGAGCAGTGAGATCATGATCTGAGCCAAAGTCAGATGCTTAACTGACTGAGCCACGCAGGCACCCCTGCAATACGTTAAATAAATAATGAGGGCCTAAACTAGAGTAGCATCAGTGGGAAAGATCCCAGTGGCATCTAAAGAACTGGTAGTTGGTTAGATGTCGAGGGTATGAGGAGAGAGAGGATTCAAATCTGACACTAAGGTTTTAAACCTGAGTGACTGCTGGGATACTTTCAAGCAAAAAGTTGAACACTAGAGCTCATTTTTGCAGTGATACCACGGATATGAACAGCTACTGCTCTGACACTTGAAACCCTCCTATTATCGGTACTGTTGAGTGGCTCATACAAGCCCTATATACAAGAGGCATCAAGTCATAAGGACAAAGCAGACAGGAGAACATGACTCTGAACAAGAACTTGTTCAGTGATTTATAGTGATTATGGTAAGAAGGGCAAAGGTAGGCTCTCTGTGGTGTGTTCCTTTTCTTTCCTTCTTTTCCTCTTTCCTGCTTTTTTCTCTTATTTTTAATAATCCTGAAAGTGAAAACACTGAATGGCTGTTCAAAGAAACGGACAAAGATTGAGTAAACATTAAAATGTACTGTTTCAGTTTTGGTCTCATACAGGGAAGAAAGGCATTTAGATGAAGTGCAATTTATGGAAAAAGCTTTAATTAATTCAGAGCTAGAACTTCTTAAGTGTCTGGTTAATATTTTAAACCAAACATTTAAGACGTTCTGGAACAATTATTACTCTCTAAAAGAAGAGCAAATTCTCCTGTTTTACTATTTCCCCAGGAATCTCTCAGACTTCCAAACTGTGCCCAAGTCTATCCTCTTTATGATAAATACCTTTCTACTCAAGAAGCCATAAGGTTTCCCTCCTCAGTACATTCAGTTGTTGGGTACATGCGACACTGAATGACTTTATTCAAGCTAATATTCTTTTATTTTGGAAGGGAACCTGTTTTATGGATCTGCTGCATCTCACCCCTGCCCCCTAACACCCAGCAAATATCTTGGGTTATTGTCTGTCTGTTGCCCTACAAAACACCAAATATCACAATGGGAATTAAATTGAAAACACCTAAATACAATGAATTTTCACTTTGAATAGTTTTTAGAAACTTATGACATAATAGCACAGTGGCCTAGACTTCCTAACAAAAATCAAGTAATGGAGTATTTTATCTGGCTAAACAACTGGTAGCATTTAATGATAGTGCTTGGGGGAGGGAAGAAAAGGAAATGAAAGGGGCCATGGATAAGGGCCTTCAGCAGAATTCAGTACAATGATAAAAATCATAGCATCTGTTAGATGTCACTGACCTTCAACTCCAGAGCATCTGGGATAAAAAGCTGACTTGCTTGCCGTGACCTTATAGTGTGTGGAATTTTGTACTTTGAAAGGGCTTTCACTATTTGCATCCATTATTCCATTATCTCCTTTCCTCTCAGTCTACAAGCATCCTCAAGAATCCTATTAAAGAACAACAGCAAACTTCCCATGAATCTCTCTCCTTCAAGACTATCAACTACCTAATTATGAAACCATATGAATTCCTCTTATCGTCATCCCACCTACTTTCTCCCACTCTTCTATAAAGAACACTTAGTCGTATCTTTTCTCACCACTCAGAAAATTTCTCAGTCCTCTTTTTTTCTTCTCAGTCCTCTTTATTAGTGATTGTCTTCAGCTAAATATAGGCAGTATCTCCAGCATTCATTTGTATTCTTCCCACGACCAGGGTCGTATTAGCAATTTCCATGGCTTTGACAATTTCCTATGAGAAAATGATTCTGCAATTCTTTCTGAACCCCAGAACCATCTTCAGTCTATAAATGATATATCACACACTAAACTCAGTACATTCCCAGCCAAAAAATGTTCTCTAACAAACCGACTCTTCTATCCAGATTTCCCCTCTCATTATAGGTACCATACTTTCCCAGTCTCTCAGGCTAGAAACTCTAGAAATATCTTGTATTATTCTCTCTCCCATAACATCCAGTCAGGCACAAAAGTTGATCATCCTGTTTCAGTCTCTTACCTCTTCAACCTATTTTACACACCACTAGAGACTGCTTCCTAAAATGCCTTTCTTGGCCCACTTCAAAAATTTTTATTCTTCTTTTTTTTTAATTTTTTAATGTTTATTTTTGAGAGAGAGAGAAAGACAGAGCAGAAGCAGGGGAGGGGCAGAGAGAGGGAGACACAGAATCCGAAGCAGGCTCCAGGCTCAGAGCTGTCAGCACAGAGCACAACTCAGGGCTCCAACTCACAACGTGTGAGATCACCAACTGAACCATCCAGGTGCCCATATTGTTCTTCTTAATTAACAAAACTATTATGGGATTCAAAGTTCTCAAGAACAGACTCGAATGTAACTTTAAAACCTCTTCACAATCCCTCTAACCATTCTGCACTGGATTTACTACTGGAGCTTACCAATGATAAACAAACATATTATTCCTTAATTCTCCTTCCCTCATTAAAGTAAATTGTGTTATTTATGCTCCTACAGCAATTTGCACATGCTCTTATTATGGCCTTTATTTCTTTCTGCCATTTACTAGAGTTACTTGTCTGTGTCCTTGACTAAAGTATGTTTCTTGATGGCAATGACTGCCTCATCTCTGGGCCTTTACACAAAGCAATTGCTCAATGAACTAATGTGTAGTGTCAACTCTCAGTGAATTAAACAAATGAAAAGGAATGTTTGGTACAGGTAATGGAAAATCATAGCTAATTTCCTCATCCAGGTAAGAACAGAGCCTTCACCGTTGTCCTGGAAACTGACGGCCTGCCTAAGGTCAGCGTTGAGGACAAGCTCCTCCAACTATGGATGGCTGGGAGTTGATTTCAGAAGAGTGCTTTCAGAAGCTGGTAACTGATTGAAGACAAGGAAGAAGGATTTTTCTCCAAGGTCAAGATTTTAACAAGTATCTGCAATGTACACTGAGGGATTTGGCTGTACTCCAATTATGCTAATATGTTTTATACATGGGCTTCCAGCATACAGGAACCACCTCCCTAAACAATTTAATAAATGGAAATATAGAGGCAGAGTTGTAAATGTGGAACTTATTTGTAATGTACCAACCTCGTTATTATCAAATGCCATAGGGTGTAAGTCATGGCAATTATGCTGCCTGCTTTTTATTACATTTTTTTTTTTTTACTTTTTAAAAGCACAGTATATCCCTATAAGCATACCCTCTTCTGCTCTGCCTAAGTAACCTACCCTGTCTATGTGTTTTGGAGTCACAGATCACAGGAACTTTAGGGTCATAAGATTAATGGGCATCCCTGTAGCAAAGGGATTCATGTGTCATTGACTCCACCCACTGACACTATACCCTTCATCTTATGTTACACTGTGTGTTTCAACAACTCAAGTTATGGGTCCTTGTGGATTTCTACAAACAAGAGACATTATAATCTAAAATGCAGAATTATTGCTTCCTCCTCCCTCCCACACCTGAGCATGCAGATGTGTATAAGTCCCTGTCATATAGAAATTGACAATTTTGCACAAAACCTTCAAACTCTTGATTGCCAGTTTGGTGTGATACAATCCAGAGCTACCTCTTAAGTAGTCTCTTGGAAGGTGAAAGTGAGGGGAAGTAGCCCTGGTTTTTCTGGTTTTGATCGGAAAGGTGTCTACTACACCCAGCCCATAATTCCCATTTCCAAGTAGTCTCTTTATTTTCCTCTCCTTCTTGCTTCTTACTACATCTCATCAACCACTCAAATCAGGAAAGGCAGGTGACTGTTTTACTCTATATAACTGAACATTTTATGGCAACAGTTCTCTTTTCTTTCAAAAGAGCACTTCCAGTCTATCTGCAAGCTTCCTCACACTTTTCTACTATTAGGCGAGAAACCTGCTAGGCTGCAAGGGTCTGTTGGTGAGTGAATATAATTTTAAGGGTTTTGAAAAGTGCCACTGCTTTCAGTTTCCCTGAAACAGAAGGAACAAAACATAAAAATAGTAGTTAATCCTTGCACATAGGAGGTTCTTCAGGAACATTATTTCCCCTAATCACAGCATCTCCCTATCTTTTTGCTTTATGATCCAACAATCATGCTAACAAGCTATTTATTTGTTCATTACTTATACCACAAATATCCACTGATAAACTACTGTGTGACAGGCATTATGAGCAAAAACAGACATGATCCGGGTCTTCATGAGTTAACAAGTGGAGCATGCTAATGATAAATCTATATATGATTACAATTGAGTAAAGTGTCTAAGAAGGAAAGAATAACAAATACTATAGCAGAAAAGAATGTTGTATGTGTATATGTGTGTGGTGGGGTAGGGGGCCTGAATTAGACTGGATGGTCAAGAACGGCCTCTCTGAAGAAGTGATATTTAATTGGAGACCTAATGGATGGGTAGTAGTTAGGGGTGCCTGGGTGGCTCAGTAGGTTAAAGTGTCAGACTGTCAGTTTTGGCTCAGGTCATGATCTCAGTCATGAAATCGAGCCCTGCATCAGGTTCTGCCCTGAGCCTGGATCCTGCTTGAGATTCTTCCTCTCTATCTCTGTCTCTGTCTCTCTCTCCCCACCCCACCCCACCCCTGTCTGTTCCTCTACCCTGCTCATGCTCTCTTTCTAAAAAAATAAATAAATAAATAGATAGATAAAGAAACTTTAAAAATGTAAAAAAGGATGAGTAGAAGTTAACCAGGTGAAAAGTGAGTATTTGTATAGAGTAAACATAAAAGAAACAAAATACGTATAATGGAGTAATATATTAATCAGCTTTAGCTAGGTTGTACTATTGTTACAAACAACCCCAAACCTCAATTACCATAGCAAAGGTCCATGTGGCAGCTACAGGTCATCGTGGCTCATTTTCGTATGCCTTCTTTGTTCAAGGATCATGACTGAAGGAGGAGTCCTTATTTGGGACATGTCATTTTTATATCAGATGGAAAAGAGCTTCCAGCTATCCATCTAGTAGACATTAATTTTCCAGGGCCTTAGTTTCCTCATCTCTAAAAATGACATTTAAAACAACTGAAGAGAACCCACGATGGGTTTTCCAAGGTTGGGTCTAGCCCTGAAGTTAGACAGCAGGTTGGGGGAACAAAAATTGTATATAACCTAAGTTTTCTCTACATTTTCTTTTGGCATTTTATTTTAACTGCAGTAATATAAAGAAACAAGTTTTGATATCCTACCTTGGCCACTAAGTAGCTGCATTACTTTGTGCAAGTTACTTAAACTCTTTGAGCCTTGGATTATTGTAAGAATTATGTAAAATAATGTATGTGAGAACATTTTGTGTAGTATAATGCCATACAAATGCTAATCATTATTATATTTATCTCACTGCCATAATCTCCTCTACTAAGATTGATCTGTTTCTCTCATACTCTAAATCCCACGTTTCAGGTAGCCATCTCAAGTTCACCATGTCAAAACTCAGAATTATCTTCTCTCCCAGGCAATTTCCATCCAACTCTCACTCTAGGCTTCTTTGCATTTATCACTAGCACTGATGTGCTTCTTATCACCAGGGTTACAAAACCTCATGTTGTTTTTGACATCCATACCTCCACTCAGTTGTATCAATTTTCCCTTTACAGTGTAGGATACATGGATTTCTTTCTGATTTTAAAGCCACCACCCAAGCCCAGACCCTTGTAGCCCTCTCCTTGATTACTGTAATAACTATTCTTTCTGCCTATACTTTCAACCCTGTTCAAAGTAGTCATTTGATTATCTGATTTCCACACTCAAATCTCCACAGAGGCTCACAGATGAAAAATTTGTGCAAATTCTTCAGCTCAGTAGCCAACATCCTCCAAAATTTGACTGAGCTCACTTTTTCGAAACTTCCTTTTTACCCTTATATCCTCTGCTGCAGCATCACAACCTAACTCACCATTCTCTGAAAATCTCCATTAGCTAGATCAGCAGTGACCAGTAGAAATCTAATGCAAGCCACAGATGTAATTTTAAATTATCTAGTATGCTATATTTTAAAAAGTAAATAGAAACAAGTGACATTAATTTAATACATTTAATTTAACCCAGTATATCTAAAATATTATCCTTTCAACATGTAATCAATATAAAAATTATTCATGAAGCACTTTACATTGTTTTTCATACTATCTTTTCAAAAACCCATGAGTATTTTACACTTACAACACATCTCAATTCATATGCACTAGCCACATTTCCGATGCTTAGTAGCCATATGTGGCTAGTGGCTACTGTATTAAATGGCACGGACCTAGCTCCCACCCTGTGTCTCAGGGAAAACTCTGTCCTCTGTTTGAAATACCTCCCATTCCAACCATCACCTGTGGGAATGGTGCCTTCCAAAGACACAACCAAAATCCTCTCAACTAAAATTCATCTTTTCCCTCTCTCATACAATCAAACACATCTTTTTGTTATATATCTCTAAATGTTCTGAGTAGATAAAACATTCATTTGTTTCAAAACTCAGGGAGTACCAAAGGGTATGCATATGATGACACCTCCCTGCCATCCACCTTAATTCTCTCCTCTGGAGGTAACCAATATTCTCACAGACTTTTGTGTATCCTTGCAGTTGAATATTACACGTATACAAATACATATATATAAAGATATATATGTAAACATCAATTTCTTCCCTCCATCCTTTTTAAACAAATGGCAACATAGTAAACCTATTGCTCAATACCTTACATTTTTGTATTTATATCTTTATTATTTTTTATATATAATTTCTTGTCAAATTGGTTTCCATACGACGCCAACTGCTCATCCCAAGTGCCCTCATTAATGCTCCTCACCCACTCACCCCTCTCCCATACCCCCATCAACCCTGTTTGTTCTTAGTATTTAAGAGTCTCTTATGTTTTGCCTCCCTTCCTCTCTGTGATTTTTTTCCCCTCTTCCCCTCCCCCATGGTTTTCTGCTAAGTCTCTCAAAATCCACCTATGTGTGAAAACATATGGTATCTCTCTTTCTCTGACTGACTTATTTCACTTAGCATAATACTTTCCAGTTCCATCCATGTTGCTACAAATGGCCAGATTTCGTTCTTTCTCATTGCCACGCAGTATTTCATTGTATATATAAACCACATATTCTTTATCCATTCTTCAGTTGATGGACACTTAGTCTCTTTCCATGATTTGGCTATTGTTGAAAGTGCTGCTATAAACATTGGGGTACATGCCACAATGCATCAGCACTCCTGTATCTCTTGGGTAAATACCTAGTGGTGCTGTTGCTGGGTCACAGGGTAGTTCTATTTTTTTTTTTTTTTTGAAGAATCTCCACACTGTTTTCCAGAGCGGCTGCACCAGATTGCATTCCCATCAACAGTGTAAGAGGGTGCCTGTTTCTCCACATCCTCACCAGCATCTATATATTCCTAATTTGTTCATTTTAGCCACACTGACCAGTGTGAAGTGGTATCGCAGTGTGGTTTTGATTTGAATTTCCCTGATGATGAGTGACATTGAGCATCGTTTCATGGGTCTGTTGACCATCTTCTTTGGAAAAGGGACTATTCATATCTTCTGCCGATTTCTTCACTGGATTATTTGTTTTTCAGTGTGGAGTTTGGTGAGTTCTTTATAGATTTTGGATACTAGCCCTTTATCCAATATGTCGTTTGCAACTATCTTTTCCCATTCCGTCGGTTGCCTATTAGTTTTGTTGGTTGTTTCATTTGCCATGCAGAAGCTTTTTATCTTAATGAGATCCCAATAGTTCATTTTTACTTTTAATTCCCTTACATCTTGGGGATGGGTTGCACAATATGATAGCAGTTATGAGCTGGATGGACATTGGTGTGATTTGTGTAAATGTTAGGCTCCTATTATGTAAATTCACTCATTCACAAGCAAAGGACAAGCATTGGGAATTCTGTCCTTGCCAGACGGGTTGCACCTCCCCCATTGTAGTTGGAAGAATAGGCAGAATGTCTCCTGGCCTGTTTATAGATAATTAACATAGGCAGGCCTAGGTAACTTCCTGTTCTCCAGCCTTAAATTTATATGCTAATTAACTTGAAAACAACTTGCAAGATTGAGGACATAGTGGCTTTACTGATAAAACACATTATTGTTCAAACTATGTTTACTGATGGGATGTCACTCATTGATGTAATGTAACTCACTACTTTTAAATAAAGACACTGAGACCAGCAGTACGGAGATGCCAGAATTGCCAGGGCTGCCTGCTTGGTCATCAGACTACATCTCTCTCGTGGCTCTCTCATTTCCTTTCGCCTGACTGTCCATCCTTCATGGACCCCTAGATTCACCGGAACAAGGACCCGGGTAGGGATTGCTTTGAATGTGTAGATTGCTTTAAGTAGTATTGACATTTTAACAATATTTATTCTTACAATCCAAGAGCATGGGATGTTTTTTCATTTCTTTGTGTCTTCTTAAATTTTCTTCATAAGTTTTTTATAGTTTTCAGCTTGGAGATCTTTTATGTCTTTGGTTAGGTCTATTCCTAAGTATTTTATGGTTTGCAGTACAATTGTGAATGGGATTAGTTTCTTTATTTCTCTTTCTGTTGCTTCATTGTTGGTGTATAAAAATGCAACCCTTTTATGTACATTGATTTTGTACCCTGCGACTTTGCTGAATTCATCTATCAGTTCTAGCAGGCTTTTGGTGGATTCTGTCAGGTTTTCCATGTAAAGTATCATGTCGTCTGCAAAAAATGAAAGTTTGACTTCATCCTTGCCAATCCTGATGCCTTGTATTTTGTTTTGTTGTGTGATTGCTGATGCTAGGACCTCCAGCACTATGTTAAATAGGAGTGGTGAGAGTGGACACCCCTGTTGTGTTCTTGATCTCAGGGGGAAAGCTCTCCGTTTTTCCCCATTGAGGATGATATTAGCTGTGGGCTTTTCATAAGTGTCTTTTATGATGTTTAAGTATGTTCCTTCTATCCCGACTTTCATGAGGCTTTTTAATAAGAAAGGATGCTGTATTTTGTCAAATGCTTTCTCGGCACCTATTGACAGGATCATATGGTTCTTACCTTTTCTTTTGTTAATGTGATGTATCACATTGATCAATTTGTGAATATTGAACCAACACTGCAATTCAGTTATGAATCCCACTTGATCATGGTGAATAATTCTTTTTATATGCTGTTGAATTCGATTTCCTAGTATCTTGTTGAGAATTTTTGCATTTTGTTCATCAGAGATATTGGCCTGTAGTTTTGTTTGTGTGTTTTTTTTTTTGTTTTGTTTTGTTTTGTTTTTTTTTTTGTTTGTTTTTTTTTTGCTGGGTCTCTATCTGGTTTGGGAATCAAAGTGATGCTGGCTTCATAGAATGAGTCCAGGAGTTTTCCTTCCATCTCAATATTTTGGAACAGCTTAAGAAGGATAGGTATTAACTCTGTTTAAATGTCTGATAGAATTTCCCAGGGAAGCCATCTGGTCGAGGACTCTTATTTGTTGGAAGATTTTTGATAATGGATTCAATGTCTTCACTAGTTATGGGTCCGCTCAAGTTTTCTATTTCTTCCCATTTGAGTTCTGGTAGTGTGTGACTGTTTACGATTTTGTCCATTTCTTCCTGGTTGTCCAGTTTGTAGGCATATAATTTTTCATAGTATTCCCTGATAATTGCTTGTATTTCTGAGGGATTGGTTGTAATCAATCCCTTTTAATTCATTATTTATCTATTTGGGTTCTCTCTCTTTTCTTTTTGAGAAGTCTGGCTAGAGGCTTATCGATTTTGTTTATTTTTTAAAAACCCAGCTCTTGGTTTCATTGATCTATTCTACTGTTCATTCGGTTTCTGTTTTATTTATCTCTGCCCTGATTTTTATTATATCTCTTCTTCTCCTGGATTCGGGGTATCTTTGCTGTTCTGCTTCTAATTCCTTTAGTTGTGCTGTTAGATTTTGTATTCGTGATTTCTCTTGTTTCTTGAGATAGGCCTGGATTGCAACGTATTTTCCTCTTAGGACTGCCTTTGCTGAATCCCAAAGGATTTGGATTGTTGTATTTTCATTTTCATTTGCTTCCATATATTTTTAAATTTCTTCTCTAATTGCCTGTTTGACCCATTAGTTCTTTAGTCAGATGTTCTTTAGCCTCCATGTTTTTGGGGGTTTTCCAGACTTTTTCCTTTAGTTGATTTCAAGCTTCAAAGCATTGTGATCTGAAAGTGTGCATGGTATGATCTCAATTCCTTTATATTTAATGAGGGCTTCTTTGTGTCCCAGTATGTCATCTGTCTTGGAGAATGTACCATGTGCATTTGAGAAGTGAATTCCATTGCTTCTGGGTGCAGAGTTCTGAATATATCTGTCAAGACCATCTGCTCCACTGTGTCATCAGGGCCATTGTTTGTTTAGTGATTCTCTGTCTACTTGATCTATTCATTGCTGTAAGTGCATTATTAAAGTCCCCTGCAATTAGCACATTTTTATTCATAAGATTGCTTATGTTTGTAATTAATCGTTTTACAAATTTGGGTGCCCCCGAATTCAGTGCGTATACATTTATAATTGTTAGCTCTTCCTGCTGCATAGTCCCTGTAATTATTATATAATGCCCTT
The DNA here is from genome assembly GCA_030068075.1 of Paguma larvata. Lineage (NCBI taxonomy): Eukaryota > Metazoa > Chordata > Mammalia > Carnivora > Viverridae > Paguma > Paguma larvata. The sequence continues at coordinate 72,432,429 of CM057830.1, forward strand.
ATTCATCTCTTGTTACAGCCTTTACTTTAAAATCTAGTTTGTCTGATATAAATATGGCTATTCCAGCTTTCTTTTGACTTCCAGTAGCATGGTAGGTAGTTCTCCATCCCCTCACTTTCAATCTGAAGGTGTCCTCAGGTCTAAGATAGTCTCTTGTAGACAGCAAATAGATGGGTCTTGTGTTTTAATCCATTCTGTTACCATAAGTCTTTTGATTGAAGCATTTAGTCCATTTACATTCAGTGTTAATATTGAAAAATATGGGTTTAGAGTCATTGTGTTACCTGTAGGTTTCATGCTTGTAGTGATGTCTCTGGTACTTTGTTCCTTGCAACATTTCCTTCATAGAATCCCCCTCAGGATCTCTTATAGGACTGATTTAGTGGTGATGAATTCCTTCAGTTTTTGTTTGTTTGTGAAAACCTTTATCTCTCCTTCCATTCTGAATGACAGTCTGGCCTGATAAAAGATTCTTGGCTACATATCTTTCTTGTTCATCACATTGAAGATTTCCTGCCATTTCTTTCTGGACTGCCAAGTTTCAGTAGATAGGTCTGCTACTACCCTTATGTGTCTACCTTTGTATATTAAGGCTCGTTTTTCCCTAGCTGCTTTTAGGATTCTCTTTTTATCCTTGTATTTCGCAGTTTCACTATGATATGTTGTGCAGAAGATTGATTCAAGTTATGTCTGAGGGGAGTTCTCTGTGCCTCTTGGATTTCAATGCCTATTTCCTTCCCCAGGTTGGGGAAGTTCTCAGCTATGACTTGTTCAAGTACCCCTTTAGCTCCTGTCTCTCCTTTCTTTCTCTGGAATTCCTCTGATATGGATGTTGTTCCATTTGATTGCATCACTCAGCTCTAGACTTCTACTTTCCAGTTCCTGGATCAGATTATCTGTCTTTTTCTCGGCTTCCTCTTTTTCCATAATTTTATCTTCTAATTCACCTATTCTCTCTTCTGCCTCTTCAGTCCGCACTGTGGCCATGTCCTTTGGAGCTCATTTATAGCGCTTTTTAATTCATCCTGACCATTTTTAAGGTCCTTGATCTCTGCAGCGATGGAGTCCCTGCTGTCTTCTATGGGTTTTTTCAATCCCAGCGATTAATTTTATGACTGTCATTCTATATTCTTGTTCAGTTATGTTGCTTATATCTGCTTTGATCAATTATTTAGCTGTCTACTTCCTGGAGTTTCTTTTGAGGATAATTTTTCCATTTCATCATTTTGGCTAGTTTTCTGCCTCTTGTAAGTTTTAAAAGCTTGTTATGTGCTCTGCCTCTGCAAGTCCTCCTATATTAAAGGGATCTCATATACTTTCTAGAGCCTGGCCTTTTTGAAGGTGTTTTTTGGAGAGTGTTACTTTCTCTCTGTTGTTGTGACTTTGGTTGTCCTCCACCAGGTTTACCTTGGTTTGTTCCTTGAGGTAGGAAACAGAAACATGCAAACACACTGACAGATAAAACAGGCAAGCAGACCAAAACAGAAAAAAGAATAACGAACGACAATCTGAAGGCATAAAACCCGAAATACTAGCTACAAATAAAGAAAGGGTGTGTGCGGTGCTGATGGAAGAGCATATGCAAAGAGAGTAATGACAGGTGTGGGGAGAAAGAGAAAATGAGCTTTGACCAGGTAGAGAGACTGAAAGGCTTAATCCAGAGAGAAATGGGAATAAGGAAAGAGGCGAGGAAAAAGAAATGAAAATAAAGTTACCCAGAGGAACTATATGGCCTGATTATTCCAGAAAGAGATAGGAAAGTAAAGAAGGAGGTGTAGAACATGCATCGAGAGAATCGGTTAAATATGTCTGTTTAAGCAAACCAATACCTCCAGTAACCAGCCTAGAGGAGGGGAGAGATAAGGAGAAAAGGGAGAATATATATAAATAACAATAATTGCCTGGAGTCAATCTAGGCAATGGTGCAGTGCTTGTTTCACAGTGTCTATCCAGTTCCTGTAGAAAAGCGACTCTCCTGCAAGGAGGAGCGTGATTTGGTGTAGGCCGGTCCTGCTCCACTGCAGGCCTGAGGACCAGTCCCTGACATCTTGCATTGCTGTTTTTGATGAGAAAAATGGTATCCCCCTAGTCCATTCTTCACGGACCAGGAGTCCCAAATCACCCCTTTGTTTCTGTCCTCACTCTGCCAGGAATGCAGATGCAGTGGGATTTGTCATTGTGCAGTCCCCTGTGTCCCACGCTTATCTGAGTTTTAAACCCACTACGACTGCTACGCTCAGTTTCCCTGGTGTAGATTGCATGCCTGGCATAACACCAAATCTGGAGGTGACTCTCCACCTCCCCAGATATGCGGTATGGGCCGCCACAGGCCCCAGTCCTAAGAAAGTTCCGCCATTAGAAATGGGACTTCTTTTCAAAAACCCTGGGGTTAGGGAATGGATGATAGACTCCCTTTCTGTCACCCTCAGAGGTTTTTTTTCTCTTTTTCAGATACAGTCCTACGCTTCCCCAACTGCTCTTTCTCTTCCCTTTGCCTTTCAGCAGAAAGGGCTCCTTCCCCTCCGTACCTCCACGGTCCATTTTATCTCCCCCAGTTTGCACTCACCCACTTATTTAGGTGCTTTCTAGATTTTGCATTTTCTTCCTTGAAGACTCTGTCTCCTTTCCTCCCAAACTCTCGGGGTTGAGAGTCCTTTGGCTTCAGTCCTTTGTTTGAGAGATGCGGGAAGACCAGGTCCCCCTACTTCTCCATCATGTTGGCCCGTCTCTCTATACCTCACATTTTTGTATTTAATAGTCTATATTGGAGATGATCCCATATTAGTACATTAAGTTTGTCTGTCTACCTGACAAGGCTTTTAATTCTTTAAGAATATAGATTTTGTCTTTTTTTTTTCTCTATCCTTACACAGCTCTGCACCTTGGACTCCAGTACTGTGCTGAATACTCAGTAAATATTTGTTGACTTGCTCAAAGTGTTCCAGATTGATAATGCTAAAGTGCTCTTTTGCCTATGGTATCCCCATCTCCATCAAAATATCATTAACTTCTAATTGCCCACAGGGTACATTTCACATTCAAGGACCTTCACAATCTGACACAACCTTCCATTCTAGAGTAATCTCTACTCTCCAGAGATACACCCTTTGCTTTAAGCAACAGGTGTCTTCACTGGAGTTTTGCCACAGGTTGATATGTATGATTGCCTGTGTGTGTGTGTGTGTGTGTGTGTGTGTGTGTGTGTGTGTTTCATTCTAATATTTTCCTAACTAAGACCGTAAACCCTTGAAACAGGGGTTATGTCTAATGCCCTTATTTATCCCAGGACAACACCTATAACATGGCAATGTTCCATGTATAATTGATGAGCCTGGAAATGTCTTTCTTCAGGGCTGCTCTCCCTTCTTTTCCCTTCGGCCTGGACTTCCCCATGCTGGATGATAATTGCCCAGTTTCCAATTTTGGCAGAAACAGAAGACAATTTGCTTCTCTAATATATTTTTTTACTTTTAAATGCTTCTTTTTAGTTCAAGTGATTCTCAAGCCAGAGAATTTGTGGGCAGAAGCAGTAAGAAGTGTCAAAGCACAAAATAAGCATTGTTCCTGCAGGGAAGTTTTTTTTCCCATTTTCATGCTTTTGTCTAGAATTCTATTTAAATTTGAAATCAACAATTATTCCTAGGTCTCAAACAATTGATGCTGCTTTAAGAGTAACCTCAAAAGTACACAAACCCTCAAAGATACACCAAGTACCTGGGCAGTCTATGGCCCATTCAGGTAGACACATCAAACTAACCATTGCCACAACCAAATCCAAGGTGGAGTCCTGTATGGGAAAAGGACAATAGAGAAATCTTAAGGAAATCTGAATAAAGTATGGATTTTAATTAATATAAATGTGTCAATATTGGTTTATTAATTAAGACAATTATAACACACTAATGCCAGAAGTTAATAGTAGGAGAAACTAGATGTGGGTATGTGCAAATTTTGTACTAACTTCGTAATTTTTTTCTAATACTAAAATGATTCTAAAAACTAAAATTTATTTTTCTTAAATAATAATTGACAGAGAGATAGTCTTAAGAGACATACCAAGCAAATGCAATGCGTGGGCCTTCCCTGGTTTCTGATTTGAACAAAGAAGCCATAAAAAGGTATTTTTGACAATCAAGGATGACTGCTCACAGACTGGGTATTAGATGATAATAAGAAACTGTTGTTAATTTTTTGGGTGCAATAGTGGTATTGTGGTTATGCATTGAGAAATAAAAAGACTTCAACTATTAAAGAAACATTCTGAAGCTTGTACAGATGAAGTAATGTGATGTTTTGGATTTATTTTCAATACTCAGGCAAACATGGATGGAAGAAGAGATAAGATAAGAATGACATGATCTTTTCTTTCTCCTCTCAGGACAAAGGTGGTCATTAAAAAAAGAGAGAGAGAGAGAGAGAGAGAGAGTCCCCTCAAAAGCAGATATGGCATTACCATGGCTAGCTAACACTTTACTAAAGCCAAGTAGTACTTAAATGAGATAAGCCCAAAGAGGAAAAGCATGACAATAGCTACCACTTATTGAGCACTCTTAGCAGGTGCTATTCTAAGGCTTTACACACTATTTCATTTAATCATCATAACCACCGTAAGATAGGTTCTGTTATTCAAATTCTACTAAAGGAGTAAACTGAAGCTGGAGGAGATAAGGTAGCATGATCAAGATCTCTATTAAGAAATGATACAGGTGGAACATGAGCCCAGGGAAAATGCCTCCAGAACACATGCTCTTAACCTCTAAGCATATTTTCTCCTTTAGCTTGAGAAAGCAACTGCCTTTCTGGTATGTATTGCTTAAAACCCATCATTTTGTTTTTTGTTTTTAATAATTTATTGTCAAATTGGTTTCCATACAACACCCAGTGCTCATCCCAACAAGTGCCCACCTCTGTGCCCGTCACCCACTCTCCCCCCTCCCACACCCCCTTCCCCTCAGTTTGTTCTTAGTCTTTGAGAGTCTCTTATGTTTTGTCTCCCTCCCTCTCTGTGGCTTTTTTCCTTCCCCTCTTCCCCTCCCCCATGGTTTTCTGCTAAGTCTCTCAAAATCCACCTATGTGTGGAAACATATGGTATCTCTCTTTCTCTGACTATTTCACTTAGCATAATACCCTCCAGTTCCTTCCATGTTGCTGCACATGGCCAGATTGAACCTGTGGGGAACATGCATGCAGTCTCATATCTGCCTCCCTTTTGTTTCCTTTGCCCTTCACTTGGTTCAGATAGAACTGTGCCACTTTTCCACTGAGCCTCTTCATACTTTCAGTGCTACTAGCCAAAGAGGGCTCAGTATCTAGACTCTGCACCTAGAATATTCCTTGTGACTCGAAATACGCTCCATAGACAAGCAGCATCAGCATCACCAGGGAACTTGTTAGAAATGAAGTATCTTGGGCATCATTCCAGAATAATGAATCAGAATCTGCATTTTAACAGATTCTCAAGTGATTTATATGCATATTAAAGCTTGAAAAGCACTGCTCTACATCTGCTGGAGTACTCCCTTAGTGATTCCTTGCTGAAGTGTTCCAGAAACAGTTTAAAATCTATGGTTTGAAAGGGAGGGAATCATTTAAGCTGCTCCCTGTTCTCTGGTCTTATGGAGCTCTGGAGTCAGTCAGAGGCTATCCTAAGAATAGATCTTGCTGTCTTTAGAATAAAAGCTATGTTGGAGAAATGAAAAGACAACCACATGTTAGCCATCATTTCCGTCCCATATTTCATTCATGCTCTCCTGGTATCTCACTGTTCCACAACACAGACACTTTATATAATGAGGAAATTTTTAATTAAAAGCATCAGAACCTTTGAGCATAGATAATCCTTTAAAAATTAAGTTTATCTGTATTTACAAGCCTCCATTTATTTGGTAGTGACAATAGGATAAAAAAAAAAAAAAAACCCGCCTCTGAAGGCATATGGAGGAATGATTAAACCAATTTACAATAATTGCTTTAATCTTGGTATATTAAATTGTAGTGTTTAACTCTTTCCGTTCTCTTGGTCTAAAGCAAAGTCAAAATATATCACCATGCTCTATATTGTACCTCTGAATAACAATGGAAATTCTGCCCTATAGGGCCAGCCTATCACTTGCATCATCCATGTGATAAACAGAGAGATATCCAAAGCAGCTCCTCACTCCACCCCAACATCTAATTGCTCCTCTACTCACTCTATTGCTTTTAAGATAGAAACCCCATGTTCAGAAATAAAGGCATTAGAAGCTATTAATTTCTTGGCTCTAATAAATCGACCAGACCAGAACTTAATTGAGGAAGGCACTCAGGAAAAGGACACAGGACAAGGAGATTTAAGGGAAAAGAGGAGATGGGTTGAAACTTGGGCACCTGGGAAGGCCAGGAGAGGGCCCAAGATAGGGAAAAGTTTGTTGATATCTACAGAGATCACCTTTGCTTACTTACTGGTTATGGTTCAGAAGAGTCCTACTGGGTGCCATTTCTAACGTTTGCTTGGATTCACATAGCAACATTTCATGAAGCACATAGAATAGGGAGATCAGTGGTATTAAAGGTATTGTGAAATATTTTTTTTTTGCTTCTGGCACCCCTGCCTACTCATGCTAACCTCGGCCTACCCTGAGGCTTCCCACTTCTCTTCTTGATGGGACCAGCTGGGTCAGGCCTGGTTTTGCTTTTTGAATGACTCAGGTCTGAATCACTGATCAAGAGGAGGGGACCCTAGTGACAGGTACAACCCTTTCAAGTCAGAAGAATGGAATTGCACTGTAAGGGATCATGAGCATTCCAAGACATTTGGCTGAGAGTTCTATCCCCATTATTTTACTTGTAGAAAAAACACACTCTTCATCTTTTACCCTCAGCGAGCTCTGCTTCACCACTGATTTCAGTCTCTAAGTTTCCTGAAGGGGCTCTGCCAGATGTGAACAATGGCTCATCATGATCTGATACCTGGTATATGACCTCAAACAATAGGAGATGATGATCATTGAATGCACATGACATTCATATAAGTAATTTGTCTCCAGATTTTGGCAAGAAACACTAAACTTAAAAAAAAGAAACGGGCGCCTGGGTGGCTCAGTCGGTTAAGCGTCCGACTTCGGCTCAGGTCATGATCTCACAGTTTGTGAGCCCACATCAGGGTCTCTTCTGGCAGCTCAGGATATGGAGCCTGCTTCAGAGTCTATGTCTCCCTCTCTCTGTGTGCCCCTCCCCCACTCACGCTCTATCTGTCTCCCTCTCAAAATTAAATTATAGAAAAACAAAACAATGAAAAGAACCATTGCTTTTGAATTGGAAACAAAGTACTCAGGAGCTACAAATTGGAAACAAAGTACTCAGCAACATGAGAATGCAGCCCACTTTCAATAGTAGAAGGCATTGTGTGTGGGCTGTCTTGGTGTCAAGTCTTGAAGGAAAGGAATTAACGAAAAATCAGACGTGGGTCATCATTACTAATATTTCCATATGCTACCTTCCTTCTGAGGCACTTAGTGCATCCTACAATGATTATCTCATTTATCCTTAGGGGCTTTTGATTACCTTGGGGAAGCTTGGGAGGCAGGGAAAGTCAACACACAAGCACATGCTCTCTAAGAATTCACAAAATGCTTTTATATCTAGCATCTCATATGATCCTCACAACAGGTCTGTGAGGTTACAGAGTTTATCATGCTCAGTTTGTGAAGGAGTAGTGTTTGAAAGCCTGTACTTCTAGATACAATGGCATTCTAGATGTTTCAAGAGCAGCATGGCTGTTGTGGGTGGCACATTCTGTTCTTGAACTGCCAAGGATGTAGGAGGATAATTGTATGCTTCAAAAGTAGGGCATCAGGGATTCCTTCTTTACCTGCCTCAATCACTCTTTATTGCTTACAGTTGGACTACTTAGTGGAAGTTTGCAAACCTAAATGCATTATTTCTCTGTCTTCTTCCCCCAAACCGCAAGTCATGCTCTAGCCTCCATAGTTCTTACAAGTCTTTATACCTAGATTCAAGTGTTTCTCAACTTTTTAAAACTATGCTCCTTTTAAATAAGCACCTTGTGGAGTGCCTGGGTGGCTCAGTTGGTTAAGTGGCTGACTTCAGCTCAGGTCATGATCTCATGGTCTGTGAGTTCAAGCCCCGCATCGGGCTCTGTGCTGACAGCTCAGATCTTGGAGCCTGCTTCGGATTCTGTGTCTCCCCCTCTCTCTCTCTGCCCTTCCCCTGCTCACTCTATGTCTCTCAAAAATAAATAAACGTTAAAAAAATTTTTTTAAATAAGCATCTTGCATTCTTCCTGACATTCTTCCCCTCTCACCTGGTCATTGCAAAGACACTGGTATATACCCATTCACACCAAGCTGAAAGTCCAGACAACTCCTGGTTTGAATAACCATCGTCTCTACCAGCATTCATGTTTTTACTGATCTTTATTTTCTGTCCTAAGAACCAATATGCTTACTTTTTTCCTCTACTACATATAAAGTGATATAATGTTGATATGATACTTCAAACAACAGTAGTCCCCCACTTATCCATGGCTTTGCTTTCAATGGTTTAAGTTACCCAATGTCAACCACAGTTTAAAAGCAGATGATCCTCCTTCTGACATATGGTATTATCAGAAAGTCAATAGTAGCTTAAAAGTACATCAAAATGCCTACATCATTCACCTCACTTTCTCTCATCTCATAGGTGTTTTATCATCTCACATCATTATAAGAAGGGTGAGTATAGTACAATAAGATGTTTTGGGAGAGAATACATTCAATAACCTTTATTATGGTATGATGTTATAAGTGGTCTAATTATTATTGTTAATCTTTACTGTGCCTAATTTATTAAATTCCATCATAGGTATGTATATATAGGAAAACCATAGTATATATAGAGTTTGGTACTATCTACAGTTTCAGGCATCCACTGGGTGTCTTGGAATGTATCCCCAGTAGATGAGGGAGGGGACTACTGTACTTCTCTCCCACCCTAATTCTGAAACTTATAGACTCTTGAGAATCACTACTCTATTATTAGTTATCAAGTTTTATTATATTTATAGTTATTTTCATGGCTGTCTACTAAACTATTACCTCCTTGAGGACTGGGATGCAATCTGGCTGTTCTTTGTATCCATAAGTGCCAAGCAGAGTTACAAGTATGTAAAAGGTGCACATTAAATATTTGTTGAACTAACAAATGAATAAACGGTGCCAGAAGACTTGTTCATGGCTACTGTATCATTTTCCCCATGTCCTATTCCATTTTTAGCAAAGGTACAAATTGGAAGCATTCAAGATTCTTTAACATCTGACTCTGAATAGTGTCAATGAAAACGACAAGGGTTCCCTTTTCTATTTACATCATTCTGTCTATTATCCCACTGAATCTTTACTGCTCAGTTTCTATATGCTTCTGCTTGATTATTATACACCTTTTTCTTTCATCTTGAATGTTTAAACTGACAGTAATTGTCCAGAATTAAATGCACGATCTCTAAAAATCTAAGCCTACTAAAAAGGAGCATTTTCACACTGTAATCTGTCATAGTGATCCTGAAGAGGGATGATTCTGTAATTTAAGAGACTGCCATGTCAAAATAAAGGTTCAGATTACCTCCACGGTCAGTCTGCCACCCATACCTTGAAAACGCCTTCATATTATTAGTTGTTTAGATTTCTCTTATATCCATGAGACCCGTGCATCACAAATCATCTGGAGTGAAGAACCATACTTTTGTTTTGATTTGTTTTTAATTTTCAATCTATATATACTTCCATAAAATAAAATTTAAAATTACTAGGAAAAGATAATGAAAAAAGGCATGCAAAATAAAAGTTCTATTTATTTTGTTAGCATCAACAGAAATAAAACTACTGTGTCAAATTTCTGTGAATTTCCAAAATGGTTCCCCTCAAGAACTATACTAACTCACTGTAGACCATCATCAATCTACAAAGCAAGATGTGAGAAGCATTGCATAAGACTGTGACTTATCCAGGCCTTAGCCAAACCTCACTATTATTATTTTTATTTGAATATGGTTTACACACAATGTTACATTAGTTTCAAGTGAACAACATTGTAATTTGACAAGTTTACACATTATGCCATGTTCACCACAACTGTAGCTACCATCTGTTACAGTATATCGATACATAGCTATCATGATGTCATTGATTATATTCCTTATGCTGTGTCTTTTAGTCTCATGATTTATTCATTCCACAACTGGAAGCCTGGATCTCCCACTCCCCTTCAACTGTTTTGCCCAACACTTCCCTACACCCTCCCCTCTGGCAGCTGTCAGTTTGTTCTGTATATTTATAGGTCTGATTCTGCATTTTGTTTGTTTATTCGTTTTCTTTTTTTAGCTGAAACTTTTTATGGCCTGCATTGTCTTTGGACTCCAAAGGCCAAGCCTCCATTATGCATAATGATTATTATGTCCAAAAGAACTAATGATATTTAGGGAACTATCAACCCTCGTGGGCATAAATGAAAATTGATGTGACCCAGCACTATAACTAAAGGTAAAGATATAATCTGAAGAGATGGACTTGTATTAGAATTCTGGTCTAGCCACTTACCAGCTTTATTACCATAAGCAAATTACTTTACCTCTCTGTGCCTCAGTTTCTTCATCTATAAAATGGGGATAATTATAGTATATCTCATAGAGATGGTGTGAGGATTAAATGATGTGATGCATTGAAAATACTTTGTGAAATACCTGGCATATCATTCAAACTCAGTAAGGTTGGCAATTATTGCTTTGTGACAAATAAGTTGTACTAATATTCTCTTCATTTCTGGGAGAGGGAAATTCCAAGTTTATAGTCCCATAAGCCCCTCATCCAGTGACTCTGGAATTTTAAAACTCACTTCATCCAATGTATTTCAGGTTTGGCAGGATTACTCTCTTAGGCATGCTGTCCATTCTCTTCTTTTTTCTGCTCAAGATGATTTCTCATTGCTCCCAACAAGGCTCCTGCATCCTAGCAAAGTCAATCTACTTACTACTCTTTCCTTGCACTTAACTTGCTGATTCTCACTTCTTGACATTTTCTCACAGCCACCTTCAACCTGAAATGCCCACTCCTTTCCTCTCTGTCACAGGTATATGCCTTGTTCAAAGTCAGTCTTCAAGTTAGCATCCATAATCAGTTCTCAAACTTTAGTGTTCATCAGAAACACTGAAAAGACTGTTAAATATGCCCTTTCCTGAGCTCCACTCCAGAATTCTGATTTTGCAGGTCTGGGGTAGGGCCCAGGAATTTGACTTTTTATAGGCCTCCTCCAACCCTCAGGAGACTCTGAGGCAGTAACTTTTGGGGATCACAGATTGAGAAATGTGTTTTATATGAAAACACTAGTTAACAGTACTTGAATCAATTCTTTCTCCGGATTTCCTTAAATGCTAATACTTTTAATAAAGTAACGCCTTATTAGCTCAGCTCCATTAATTGGAATTCTTGATAATTGGACAGAAGCTGAGCTGCTAAAAAAAGAGGTAGGAGGCTGAAGATGAATCTCCCTTCATGATAAGTAGAGCTAGTCATGCATATTTAGACAGGTGCCAAGTAATTCCTTGCTGATTTATTCATTGACTGAAAGTTCCTTGATTAGTCCATTCAGGACTTCATATACCATTTTCTCTCACTTGGATTACCGCCGAACCTCTTACCTGGGCTCCCCATTCCACGCTAGTTGCCCAATAGCCCATTCTCCACACAAATACCTGTGTGATATTTTAAAATATAATTCTGGTTGTATAACCTACCTAAATAAAACTTTTAATTGGTTTCCTGTTGATATTAGGATAGAGATTAAACTCTTTATCAGAGTCTACAAAGCTCTTCATAGTTTAGGTTTACCTACCTCTCCAGTCTCATCTCTCTGATGCTCTCTCTGCCTTAGATATGCTAGATTTCTTTAAGTTCTGTGACCAGATCCTATTTCTTCCTGCTACAGGGTCTGTGCATATGCTTCTCTATGGATTTGGAAGTTCTTCCCAGCATCCCCTTCCCGCTCCACACACCCACACAAACACACACTTAGTTAACCCTACTCATCTTTTGGATCTTGGCTTGAATGTCTCTAGCAAAGGGGAAACCTTCTGAGCTCCCTACTGTAGGTCAGTTTCTTTTGCTAGATACTTTCAGAAAATCATGTTTCTTTTCCTCAGAATACTTGCCTCAGTTTACGATTATACAATCATTACTATTGATGTAATTATTTGATTAAATCCCATGTCATCTAAATGGTAAACTCCTTGTGAACCCAAAGCATATCACTATATCATTGGCATCTAGCATAGTGACAAGCATATATAGGTAAGCACTTAATATTTAAGTCAATTGACAGGATGAATCTCTTCTCTTCCTTACCAGAGATGACCACAATGATCCAAACTTCTCCACTTTCCTCCCAAAGCTAACACTATCCTATTCTGTACGTAAAAGCTTGTGAGTGACACGAGTTCAAACTCCCCTAGAAGGAGGACCCCAATCAAGGCAGTAAGATTGAAAATCTAGCCACTTAATTTTTAAATGTTAGGCCAGCTCCCCCAGCCAGGGGACCAGACAAGCATGACACTAAATACTCCTGCCTGTTGTTCTCTGCACTAAATAGTTAGCTTGTTCCTAGAAGCTGCCTAGGCATTGGATGGTAATGATGAGATCCCTATTAAAATCATTAAGCTGTAGCTCAGCATGCTCAAATTTGGTTAGCTATTACCTTAACCAGAAAAATGCCCTCTACACTAATCACTTGGTAATTGTACTTCAGTTAAGTTATCCACTCCACTCTTTGCTATGTATGTATTATAGTTCTTGAAGTGAAAGTAAAGAGAAGGAGCAAAAATAAATTGCTGGTGATAGTGATGTGATGGCGTGACTAGTGTAATGTGATATGTGTTCTTTCTTAACACCGGATGCTGTTCAGAATTCCACATAAGAGTGGAGCTAGCATTGGACAGAAAAGCCACCATTGCAACCTGGAAAGCTTCAGCTCATTCACATCTGGGTCCAAAAGTTTAAATATATTAACTCCTTGCCTCTACGCTTATGACTCAACTAGTAAAAGTATAAATACGAAAAGATTCAGGACATTTGGACTAGGTGATAAATAAAAACTTAGATTTAAAAAAAACTGAGATTGAGTCAGTTAGTTCCTGAGCTCCCAGCATAGGTAAAATTTACATAAAATTATATGACTCAGGATGGAGACATAATGCTAATGCTCTCTCAGTAAAAATTTTAACTACAGAACAACTGGACAATTCAAATTATTTCCTAATTGCTCATAATGCTCCAAACATTCTACTATCACATAATGTCCTTATAGTCCATCTAAGAAAAGTCATGCCACAGAAAGAGCATAAAAGTGGCCTTATAATTACTCTATTTGCTTAAATGTTCTGTTTGTGGAATTTTGGGGGGCAATTGTGGCTATTTTAAATATTCTTTCAACTGATGCAATAAGGGATATCCTTCAAGATCTGAGATGCTGTTGGCAGATCATATAGATCCTGGTTAATTTAAGTAGTTTTCTGCAGTGTTTGCAAAGCCACTTTAATAAAAATGATTTGTCAAATGACTGTGCTGTGTGTTTGTGTGTGTGTGTTTGTGTGTGTGTGTGTGTGTGTGTGTGCATGCATTATGGCTTTTACATTTTAGTCCCAACTGACAAGTGAAATAAAAGCCAAAGTAGGGTTAATGTGAAAATGTAAAAAGGAAATATCCTGTCAATATGGTATGCTTTTCAGATACTCTTGACCAATCCTCTGCACATCTTTCCATTAGTCTCTATAAAGAATACCTTCCTTAGCATTTTCGTTCAATATATAATTTAAATTCTTCAATAATACCATCTATTGTAGAAAATAATCCCCCTATTTGCTAAAATTACTTTGGAAAATGTTTGGAAAGTATCCACCAGATATAATTATTCCTTGCCTACTCTTTTCCCAATCTCCACTGAAAGCGTGTGTGATTTTCCAAAAATCATGTGGTAAGTGAGATCAGATGATGAATTCAACATGACCTAGCTACTTTACTGTATATAACTTGACTGTGGATCAACACTAGGCCCAATGACAGTATTTATAAGCTGACTGGCATAAGAACTCTAACCGGATCCTTAGTCATGAGGACTTTGAAATTGAGACTCAAAATGAATCTACTAGTTAATATTGGGAGAAGCAAAAGCAGAAACAGAATAGCTGAGCAGAAGATAGAGTAATAGAACACTCCTTATGAAAAGATAGCTTATTGTTGTATGAGTAACAATGGTGACATTCTTTGGAAGACTTGTTTATTTACAATATCCTGAGCATGTCACTGTTCTTTGTAACTTGGCTGCGCCTAACTCAAATATCAACTTTTTAAATGGTCTGAAGTCCTGTGGTCAATGTAGATCCAATAGAGGTTGAACTAAGGTAAGAATTCAGATCTCCTCTTTTCCAGTCTAATATATTTGCAAAATAAACTTTACCTCCTATCAGAAAATCTTTAGCCCTCAATTACTGAAAAAGTTAATTCATAGTTAAGATACTATACTTCTTCAGACTTCCTGCTATCAACTGCATCAACATTATGATGCTGTCTTTTGGGTACGAAAGGCCTGTAATGATTCTGTGAGAAGATGACAGGTAAATTTCCAGGTCGATATGTATAAAATATGTGATTGACAAAATGACATTCCTAGAAATTGGCTAAATAATGGCTCCATGTGGTCATTTAAAACCCTAATGAAGGAAACCCACACCTAAGACCACACTTAACTCTTAACTTGATAAATGGGAAACAATTTTCTTAAAGGTCTCAAAAGAAGTCTTTAAACATGTTTTGTATGTTCAGAGGTTTTTTAGTTTTTATTTAAATTTTAGTTAGTTAACATACAATGCAATATTGGTTTCAGAAGTAGAATACAGTGATTCATTATGAATATACAACACCCAGTGCTCATCATAATAAGTGCCCTCTCTAATACCCATCGCCTATCTAGCACGTCACCCACCCACATCCCTCCATCAACCCTCAATTTGTTCTCTTCATTAAGAGTCTCATGTAGTTTGTTTTCATCTCTCTACTTTTTCCTCCTTCCCATATATTCATCTATTTTTTGTCTTAAATTACACATATTAATGAAGCCATATGGTATCTTTCTCTGATTGACTTAATTTCGCTTAGCATAATACATTCTAGCTCCATCCACATTGTTGCAAATTGCAAGCTGTCATTTTTTTTTTTGGAGGGGAGAGTAATTTTTTATTTAGATTCAAGTTAGTAAATATATAGTGTAATATTGACTTCAAGAGTAGAAGTTAGTGATTCATTGCTTACATATAGGACCCAGTGTTCATCCCAACAAGTCCCCTCTTTAATGCCCATCACTCATTTAGCCTATTGCCCCACCCTCCTGACAGCCATCAACCCTCCCTTCATTCTATATATTTAAGAGTATCTTATGATTTGCTTCTCTCTCTGTTTTTATCTTATTTTACTTTTCCTTCCCTTTCCCTATGTTCATGTGTTTTCTTTAAAATTTCATTCTTTTTGATGGCTGAGTAATATTCCATTGCGCGTGCGCATGTGTGTGTGTGTGTGTGTGTGTGTATGTGTATCACATCCTCTTTATCCATTCATCAGTTGATGGAAATTTGGGCTATCTTCATAGTTTGCCTATTATCGATAATGGTGCTATAAACATCAAGGTACATGTACCCCTTCAAATCTGTATTTTTGTATCCTTTGGGTAAATAATAGTGCAATTTCTGGGTCATAAGGTAGTTTTATTTTTAAATTTTTGAGGAACCTCTATATTGTTCTTCAGAGTGCTGCATCAGTTTCCATTCCTACCAACAGTGCAAGAGGGTTCCCCTTTCTCCACATCCTCACCAACATCTGTTGTTTCCTGTGTTGTTAATTTTAGCCATTCTGACATGGGTGAGGTGATATCTCATTCTGGTTTTGATTTGTATCAACATAATTTGTGGAAGAGACTCTTTTTTTCCTTTGAATATTCTTTCCTGCCTTGTCGAAGATTAGTTGACCTTACATTTGTGGGTCCATTTCTGGGTTTTCTGTTTATTAAATATACCTCCTCTGGGCGAAACTGTCTCTGCTAGATCTGTCCAAAATTGGGGGACAGTGCCACAGTTTTCCTCTCTTCTTGGGATATTACCAAAGACTCAACTTTCTAGCAGTTATTATTTCAAGACAAAGAAGTTTTACTTATATTAACCAAAGAATATCTAATATCTGATGCTGAGTTTTCCAACTCTACACCCTCTATTCCAGAAAATTGTTTATATACTATGAAGTGTCTAGACTGATGAAACCTATTCTAAGACTTTGTAAATATTGGTATATTGAACTAATCTAAATAATCAATTTAAAAGAAACTTTGAATCAACCTCTTTGAACCTCTGAGGCCACACTTCAAAAATGAGAATGATAAAGACTGTCATTCCAACATAACACTCATGAATTCTAGAATATGAAAGTTGGAAATGATTCCCCCAAATCATCTCATCTATCCTCCCCCTTTACCTCATGAGTGAAGTCTGAGCTTCAAGTGGACAATGTAGCTGCATTTAGAAAGTTGCTACCAGGTATTAGCAATATCACTCTTCATTTTTGTTTGAATGATGCTGTTACTAACTGTTCCAAAGGAGCCTCTTGGCTGTTAACTTACTGGTTACCTTGATTGGAAAGACTTCTATTTTTCAACACCCGCTCCCAACTTTCTGTCCTGGGCTTTAGTTCTGTGGAGAATAATAGCCAGCTCCTTTTTTATGTGCCTATATCCACCTTTGATGGTTAAATTTACATTTATCCTCAGAAAAACTAAAATATATCCCTAACCAAGAAAGCACTTCCTCATTTATCCTATTTCAGGTGTCATCTTCCTTGTACAAAAACATTATGTCTTATCTGAAAAAGCTTGGAGAAGACAATTTTGTCTAAACACCCCTAAATACCAGTTTTCAAAACAACTGCATCTGAATTACCTGTGAGATCTTTGACAAATACAGAAGGTTTTTTTTGTTTTTAGTTTTATTCAACTTTTTATTGTGGAAAACTCAAACATAAAAATGAGAGAATATCAAAAAGACTTCCTGGATAATAATTACCAAGCCTCTAGAATTAACTACCCATAGTTAGTCTGGTTTCATTTATATCTTATCCAACCACCCCTGTATTATTTTGAAGCACGTTTCACCCATAAATATTCCAAAATACAAATACACACATATTTTTTCAAATAAAAATTCCTGGAATTCTGATTCAGTTTCTTTGGAAGCAGGCCCAGCAATCTCTATTTGTAATAGATGAACCTGATATACAAATTTGGCCACAGCTGCATTTGATTCTCCTTTTAACATAGAGAGAAATGGAATCTAGATGAGAAGTTACCAGCTAAAGGGTACTTCATTGCTCTGTCACAGAGACAAACTGCTGTTTTAAAGAAATATTCTGAAGCCCATTCAGAAAAGGGGAAAGTGCTTCAAAATAATGGACCAAATACCAGAAGGCAAAGAAGCAACTTTCTGAGATGTTAACTAAGCAGTAAAGCATTTCCAGTCCATATTAAAGTCTCATGCCTTTGAGCTCAGCCTTCATTGAACTATTCATTTGGAAGGTAATCACAGACAACCTTGTGACAACTCATGTATTATAGAATTGATTTTACTCTTAAAATGCCTTAACTCTTTGACTAAATTTTAAGTTTATGAAGTGTAGGGACCTTGCCTCATCCAGCTTAGTACCATTATTCTCCCCCCCCCCGATAGAACCCTGCATGTTGTCCAGTCACATGTGATAATTTACAGCAGCACGTTGCTTCTTACCTTTCTCACATCAGCCAAAGATATACCTAATCATCAACCACTAAGGGATTCATACTATACCATTTTTCTATACTAATGTGCTAAATGTATGGAAAATGTGATTGTACTTCACAATGTACCTAATTATGAGGAAACCCATGTGTTGTGATTCAAAAGGTCCTGTTGAAATGCCCTGGACCAGAAAAATTTCTTCGGTGGCTTGCCATATTGCCTGGAATTGCCACTCCTATTTATTTTTTAATTGAGTGGATTGAAACCCAAAGGTTCAAACAGAAATGATAATAATCTAGGAGCTTCTTAGCTTAAATGAGCTGACACTGATGATTGCATTTATAATGCAGATCCTTTTGATTTCATAAAGGGAGTATGGACATTGCTTCACATAGATAGCCTATTTGGGATTTTCTAGTGTAATTCATGTGGCTGGTGAGTAGGTTTATTGAGAAGCACAAGATTGTATAGTGGCTAAGAATGCAGGATTTCGTGTAAGATGGATCTATCAAAGTCTTAGCTGTATCATTTACTAGTTGTGTAACATTGGGATAGTCAATTTTCCTGAGACTCATTTCCTTCATTTATAAAACAGGTGGTTAATAATAGAACCTACTTCATTTATTAATTCAACAAATTTGAGGGCCTTCTATGTTTTAGGCACTGTGCTAGAACTGGGGATATCACAGATAAAAAACCAAACAGGTTGTATCCACCCTTAAACTTAAATTCTACATTTTAAGATTGTGCTGAGGCTTATATGAGATAATGTACACGAAGAACATAGCATGGTAGTTGGATCTAGGAAAAATTACAGACATTAAGTTATCTATATAACTATTATTATCCAATAAGTTATCTTTATAGCTATTACTATCCAAGAAGAAGAGTGGATGGCACCACAATCTCACAATTTGCCCAAGACTCATGCCATATAGGTATTGAAAAAGAAAAACACGGCTTGGGTCTCCCAAACCTATGGAAAGGCTAGAAGCAACCCACAAAAGGACATTTGAGGAATAGAGAAAAATCTTCCTTAGCCAAGATGATATTCTTATTTGTGCTTCAAACCATACCAGACCAAAAGAAGCCCTTACTACAGCAGCAAATGCCATGTCAGGGTCTATGTAAGTCAGAATGTTTCTATTACATGGATTTGTATGATAGCTAAATAACAGATGTATGATGAGTGGACTTCCTAAGGTGAGGCAAAAATCTCATGTACTTTAAGGACTTGCATTTACCAAATTGTGGGAACAGAGGGTGAAAACTTTGTGATGCACGTCAAAAGACCTGGTATTGGGAAATTATCAACCAGTAAGAACTAAAATAGAAATCAACACAGAGAAAATGGAGAATAGCTAGATGATAAAGAAATAAATGATGATAGAAAAGGAGGGTACAGGGTTTACTTCTGAAGACAATAACTGAAAATCCAATGCAAACTATCCAGGGAGGCACGGAGATCTTGGGCTTTATTCAGCAGAAATTGATAGTGGGAAGTCCATTCTGAAAGAGGGGGCAGGGAAGCAGCACCCAGATATCCAAGGGTCATACCCAGTACAAGAGATAATAGGTCTAAGAAAACAACACTAACTTTATTCCCCACCAATTAATATGGTGAAACTTTCAAATATTTTCTAGTGTTCTATATTTTTTGCCCTGTTCAGGACTAGCTTAATAACTTGGCTAGGCTGAGTCTGCAGACACCTTGCATTAGTAACTCCAGCTGAGTAGGTCTGACATTAGGTTTCTTTGTTTTATTTGTACTGTAATAGATGAGGAGAGAGAAACAGCTTATAAAGCTATAAGGTCAAGCACAGCAGGTATGTACTGAAACATCTGAACACACACAACTATTTTCTCACTCAAAAATTCAGACACAGCTATACAGACTCATATTCAGATCCACATACTCAACATGCAATCATTTTGCAAGGGGATGCTTATTTCTACCTTCTCTTCTTTTTTTTTAGAAAGCTAATACTTATGCATAGCATATATTGATGGCTTAAAATAAAGAGTCACTGAATAAATCTTCTTTTTAATTTTTTAAAATTTTTTAACGTTTATTTATTTCTGAGAGATATAGAGACAGAATATGAGCAGGAGAAGGACACAGAGAGAGGGAGACACAGAATCTGAAGCAGGCTCCAGGCTCTGAGCCATCAGCACAGAGCCCGACGCCGGGCTTGAACCCACAGACCGTGAGATCATGACCTGAGCCGAAGTCGGCCGCCCAACCAACTGAGCCACCCAGGCGCCCCTGAATAAATCTAAAAATGAGTTTTGAACAGATTTTTAGCCTATGTTCTCTTTCTCTTCCTGAAACTGACTAATGGTAGATTCCAAAGGTCACTTGTCTTTAGCAATTACTCTGAAGTACTACATCCTACCTACAGCCTTTAAGGCTTTCTAACCTAAGGAGGATTCCTTCCCTTTTCTTGGAAATAAATGTGAACTGTCAATTGAACACTACTAATAAACATTTCTAATTGGTGTTTGAGGAGGGAAATTTTTCCCTTAAACATGCTGCCTTTTATTTTTGGTTAGTGGCTTTGTTTATTAAAAAATTATTTGAGCATTCATAAAGCATAGAATGAGAATTAAAGGACAATACTTCACTTTTCCTTTTGTCAAATTGGATTAAGGCACATGAGTACTGAAGGTCGTTTTCTTTTTCTCATGATTTAAAACTAGTATATTATAAATAACCAAATCAATCACATATTCAGCTGTCAGTTTCACTTTATGGAATAAAAATGTTTACCCCAATCAAATGTCTGAGGCCAAGTCCTGTGTTGAGAAGTTTGAATTTTGCTCCTTCTACTGCCTACTTCCATCCTCCATCATTTTTAAACTGTAAAATGAGGATTAAAGCACCTACTTCACAGAAATACTATGAAGATTAAAGTAAATAAGATAGACATTGTGGTTCTTGGGGGAGGGAATAATTAATATCTGATTTCAAAGCCAACTGAGAAATAAGACATTAGCTTAAAATAAATGAAGATAAAAATACCAGCTTTATTACTGATAATGCTGAACTCAAGGATATAACTTTTATATACAGCCAAATGGTCTTGGTAGTTCTATCCTATCCACCTTTAGTCTTTGAGATGGCTCACTTGAAGGAAAGTTGTGTCTGCAGAGCAAACAAACTTACCCAGAATATTCTCTTAGTTCAACCTAATTGTAAAGCATGGATCGATGGATCTGTTCATATAATTCACTCCTTCACCCATGGGTAGGATTGTCAGATTTAGCATATGAAAATACAGAATACACATGTAAATTTGCACTTCGGATAAACAATGAATAACTTTTAGTATAAATATGTCCTATGTAACATTTAGTTACATTTAGTGTATACTTGTACTACCAACATTATTGATCATTTATCTGAAATTCAAATTTAATGGGGCATCCTATATTTTATCTGAGGATCCTCCCTATGTGATGAAAGTGAGTAACAGTTGGAAGGGAATTCAGGAATGTTACTCTAGTTGAGGGAGCATTACCCATAAAGCCATGGGGATGGAGGATTCTCCTAACAGCCGTACAGTATGAAGCACAGTGCCTAGCACACAATGTGTGCTAAACACATGTTATTGCTTTCTTTCATATCCATAAGAACCTTTATAGTAAACTTACTTATACCGAGGCATTAGTTTTTTACTGTGATACCCTTTAAAAGTATTTATGCTTTAAGTGAAGTCCAGGAGGAGATCAATCCTTAACCTAAAGAAATTCTTCTCTAATGATCGATTTTCAACCCTGAGTGAGCATCAGAATGCCCTGGAGAGCTTGTTAAAAATACAAATACCCAGATGAGTATTTAGGGAGAAGGAAGATGGCGGTGAGTAGGAGGACCCTAGGTTTGTTTCATCATATGAACATAACTAGATAACTATCAGATTATCCTAAATACCCCAGAAATTGACCTGAAGACTTATAGAAGAACTCCACAAGAGATAGAAGAGGCCACATCAAAGAAGGTAGGAAGTGCAGAGACATGATTTAGGGGAGAAACTGATTGTGGTGCTGCAAAGGGAAAGAAACCATGGTCTTGGAGAAGGGGGAGAGAGAGAGAGAGAGAGAGAGAGAGAGCGAGCAGCACAAAGAGGAATGTGCAAAGAGAATGCTTCCCCAACGCTATTGACTTGAAAAATGAAAGGGGCTGAATTTCATGAGTTCTTGCAACCAGTGGGGCTTAAAGTCTGGAGTTTTAAAGGTCAGTGAGCTTGACTGGGATAGAGCCCATAGGCACTGCCCTGCTCCTGGAGAAGGTAAGGAAACAGTGATCCGAAGAATGCCTGAGGCACAGAGTGAGGAGATTACTAGCTATTATTGGGGCTCATCCCTGAGAGGCAGCTTTCACTGAGTCACCTCTCTGGGAGCAAAGAAGCTGGCCGGTGCCACTTCCCTGCCCCTCAGCATAAACAGAGAGCCATCTGTGGAAATAAGCATAGCACCAATATTGGCTGATTAATTTGCTTATACCAACCCCCCCACTCAGGACTTTGATGACACTGGCCCTCGCAGTCAAGCTTGCCTCAGTCCTAGCATGGTGGGCCCCTTACCCAGAAGACCAGCAAAAACCCCTGCCCACACCATATCTCCTGACCAGAGAATTCTATAGGACCTCAGTTCTCATGGAAGTATTATCAAGGCTCATTTAACAAGCAGACCAGAACGTACCTACTTAAAACTCACCAAATTCAGGCCAAAAACCAAACACTACTTACATTAGGCAAGGAGAGCCACTGCAGAGGACTGGTCTGAAGGTTAAGCAGCCAAAACACAATAGGAGAGCACATGGTGCACGCATCAGAGACACTCCCTGAAGCACGAGGCCTTGGACATTATCAGACCTCTTCTTCATAACGCCATTCCCTTCGGGAGCAAGAGACAAAACTGGATTTTCTAACACAGAGAAGAAAGAAGAGACTTAAGCAAAATGCCAAAGCAGAGGAATTCATCCCAAATGAAAGGATAAGATAAGGCCACAACCAAAGATCAAAGCAAAACATATGTAAGTAACATGCTTGGTGCATAATTTAAAGAAACAATCATAAAGATACTCACTGGGATTGAGAAAAGAATAGAAGACAATAGTGAGACCCTTAGCACAGAGATAAAAGAGTTAAGAAACAATCAGAGGTGAAGAAAGTAACAAATGAGATTGGAAATAGGTTTCATGCAATGAATGCAAGGCTAAAAGAAGTAGAGGAACAAATTAGTGGCCTGGAAGGCAAAATAATGGAAAATAATGAAGCTGAAAAAAAGAGAAAAATGAGAATTATGCAACACAAGAATTACCTTAAGTAACTCAGTGGTTCTATCAAACATTAGAGTATTTGTATTATAGGAGTCCCAAAAGAAAGAGAGAAAAAGGGCAAGAAAATTTATTTGAGGAAATAACAGCTAAAAACGTCCCTAATCTGGGGAAGGAAACAGACTTCCAGATCCAGAAGGCACAGAGACCACCCATAAAAATCAACAAAAGCCAGACAACACCAAGACATTGTAAGTAAGTTTGCAAAATAAAGTTATAAGGAAAAAATAATCTTAAAACCAGCAAGAAAAAAACAAGTACTTAATTTACAAGAGAAGACCCATAAGGCTAACTGGAGTTTTCTCAATACAACTTGCCAAGCCAGAATGGAGTAGCATGATATATTCAAAGTATACTAAATCGAAAAAATCTGCAGCCAAGAATACTCTATCCAGCAAGGCTATCATTCGCAGTAAAAGGAGAGATAAGGAGATTCTTAGACAAACAGAAACAAAAGGAGTTAACGATCAGTAAACCAGTACTGCCAGGAATTTTAGAGGAGACGCTAAGTGGAAAGGAAAGACCAAAAGTGACAATGACAAGAAAAGATCAGAGAAAATCTATGAAAACAATGACAAATCAAGAAATAAAATGGCATTAAATACATATATATCAATAATTACTTTGGGGTTTTTTTGATGTTTATTCACTTTTTTATATTTATTCATTTCTTTTTTTTTCTTTTTAATTATTTTTTTAATTGTCAAATTGGTTTCCATACAACAACACTCAGTGCTCATCCCAACCCATGCCCTGCTCAGTGCCTGTCACCCAATTTCCCCTCTCCCATACCCCCGTCAACCCACGGTATGTTCTTAATATTTAAGAGTCTCTTATGTTTTGTCTCCCTCCCTCTCTGTGTCTTTTTTTCCTTCCCCTCTTCCCCTCCTCCTGGTTTTCTGTTAAGTCTCACAAAGTCCACCTATGCGTGGACTCATATGGTATCTCTCTTTCTCTGACTAACTTATTTCTCTCAGCATAATACCCTCCAATTCCATCCATGTTGCCACACATGGCCAGATTTCATTTTTTCTCATTGCCGCATAGTATTCCATTGTAGATATATACCACTTCTTCTTTATCCATTCGTCAGTTGATGGACACTTGGTCTCTTTCCATGATTTGGCTATTGTTGAAACTGCAGCTATAAACATCGGGGTACAAGGGCCCCTATGCATCAGCAGTCCTGTACCTCTTGAGTAGATTCCTAACAGTGCTATTGCTGGTTCATAGGGTAGTTCTATTTGCATATTTTTGAGGAAACTCCACATAGTTCTCCAGAGTGCTTGTACCAGTTTGCATTCTCACCAACAGTGCATGAGGGTGCCTGTATCTCCACATCCTCACCAGCACCTATAGTTTCCTGATTTGTTCATTTTAGCCACCCAAACTGGTGTGAGGTGTTATCTCAGTGTGGTTTTGAATTGTATTTCCCTGATAATGAGTGACATTGAGCATCGTTTCATGTGTCTGTTAGCCATTTGGATGTCTTCTTTGGAGAAGTGTCTATTCATTCATAACTTCCAACCATTTCTTCCCTGGATTATTTGTTTTTCGAGTGTGGAGTTGGTAAGTTCTTTATAGTTTTTAGATATTAGTCGTTTATCCGATATGTCATTTGCAATTATCTTTTCCCATTCCATTGGTAGCCTATTAGTTTGTTGGTTCTTTCTTTTGCCGTGCAGAAGCATTTTATTTTGATGAGGTCCCAGTAGTTCATTTTTGCTTTTATTTCCATTGCCTTTGGAGATGTGTCAAGTAAGAAATTGCTGTGGCTTAGGTAAAAGAGGTTTTTTCCTGCTTTCTCTTCTAGGATTTTGATGGTTTCCGGTCTCACATTCAGATCCTTCATCCATTTAGAGTTTATTTTTGTGAGTGGTGTAAGGAAGCGGTCTAGTTTCATTCTTCTGCATGTTGCTGTCCAGTTCTCCCAGCACCATTTATTAAAGAGGCTGTCTTTTTCCCACTGGATACTCTTTCTAGCTTTGTCACAGATTAGTTGACCATATACTTGAGGGTCCATTTCTGAGTTTTCTATTCTATTCCATTGGTCTATGTGTCTGTTTTTGTGCCAATACCATACTGTCTTGATGACTACCACTTTGCAGTAGAGGATGAAGTCTGAGATTGTGATGCCTCCTGCTTTGGTTTTACTCTTCAGTATTACTTTGTCTATTTGGGGTTTTTTTGTGGTTCCATACAAATTTTAGGATTGTTTGCTCTAGCTTTGAGAAGAAAGCTGGTGCAATTTTGATTGGGATTGCATTGAATGTGTAGATTGCTTTGGGTAGTATTGCCATTTTGACGATATTTATTCTTCCAACCCATGAGCATGGGATGTTTTTCCATTTCCTTGTGTCTTCCTCAATTTAATTCATAAGTTTTTTATAGTTTTCAGTGCAGAGATCTTTTACATCTTTGTTTTTACCTAGGTATTTTGTACCAGGTTTGTTCCTAGGTATTTTATGGTTTTTGGTGCAATTGTGATTGGGATTAGCTTCTTTATTTCTCTTTCTGCTGCTTCATTGTTGGTGTATAGAAATGCCACCGATTTCTGTACATTGATTTTGTACCCTACAACGTTGCCGAGTTCATGGAATAGTTCTAGTAGGCTTTCAGGGGATTCTGTCGGGTTTTCCATGTAAACTATCATGTCATCTGCAAAAAAGTGAAAGTTTGACTTCCTCCTTGCCATCTTGATGCCTTTTATTTTATTTGGTTGTCTGATTGCTGATGCTAGGACCTCCAACACTGTGTTAAATAGCAGTGGTGAGAGTGGACACCCATGTCGTGTTCTTGATCTCAGGGGGAAGGGTCTCAGCTTTTCCCCATTGAGAATGATATTAGCTGTGGGCTTTTCATACATGGCTTTTATGATGTTTAAGTATATTCCTTCTATCTGACTTTCTCGAGGGTTTTGATTAGGAAAGTGTGGTATATTTTGTCAAATTCTTTCTCTGCATCTATTGACAGGATCATATAGTTCTTATCTTTTCTTTTGTTAATGTGATGTATCACATTGATTGATTTGCGAATATTGAACCAACCTTGCCACCCAGGGATGAATCCTACTTGATCATGGTGAATAATTCTTTTTATATGCTGTTGAATTTGATTTGCTAGTGTCTTGTTGAGAATTTTTGCATCCATATTCATCAGGGATATTGGCCTGTAATTCTCTTTTTTTGCTGGGTCTTTATCTGGTTTGGGAATCAAAGTGATGCTGCTTCACAGAATGAGTCTGGTAGTTTTCCTTCTGTTTAAATTTTTTGGAACCTCTTGAGGAGGATAGGTATTAACTCTGTTTTAAATGTCTGGTAAAATTTCCCAGGGAAGCCATCTGGTCCTGGACTTTTATTTCTTTGGAGATTTTTGATAATTGATTCAATTTCTTCACTAGTTATGGGTCTGTTCAAGTTTTATATTTCTTCCCATTTGATTTTTGGTAGCATGTGGCTGTCCAATTCTTCTAGGTTGTCGAGTTTGGTGGTATATACTTTTTCATAGTATTCTCTAACAATTGCTTATATTTCTGAGGATTGGTTGTAATCTCTCTCTTTTTGTTTGGGGTTTTATCTATTTGGGTTCTTTCTCTTTTCTTTTCAAGAAGCCTGGCTAGAAGTTTATCAATTTTGTTTATTTTATCAAAGAATGAGCTCTTGGTTTCATTTATCTGTTCCACTACTTTTTCAGTTTCCATGTTATTAATTTCTGCCCGTATTTTTTTATTTCTCTCTTTCTGCTGGGTTTGGGGTGTCTTAGCTGTTCTGCTTCTAGTTACTTTAGGCATTCTGTTAGATTTGTGTTAGTGATTTTCCTTGTTTCTTGAGATGGGCCTGGATTGCAATATATTTCCCTCTCAGTACTGCCTTTGCCGTATTCCAAAGCATTTGGATTGTTGTATTTTCATTTTCATTTGTTTTCATGTATTTTTTAATTTCTACTCTGATAACTCAGTTAACCCTTTCAGTTTTTAGTAGGTTGTTCTTTAGCCTCCATGTTTTTGGGGGTTTTCCAGACTTTTTCCTGTGGTTGATTTCAAGTTTCAAAGCATTGTGGCCAGAAAGTGTGCATGGTATGATCTCAATTCTTTTATATTTATTAAGATTTTCCTTATGCCCCAGAATGTGGTCTGTCTTGGAAAATGTACCATGTGCATTTGAGAAGAACGTAAATTCCTTTGCTTCTGGGTGAAGGACCCTGAAGATGTGAGTTAGGCCCATCTGTTCCAATGTGTCACTCAGGGCCATTGTTTCTGTAGTGATTTTCTGTTTAGTGGATCTATTCAACGCTGAGAGTGGAGTATTAAGGTCCCTACAATTAGATATTTTTATGGATATGGTTGCTTATGTTTGTAATTAATTGTTTTACAAATTTGGGTGCCCCCGATTTTGGCATGTAGATATTTATAATTGTTAGCTCTTCCTGCTGGATAGTCCTTGTGATTATTATATAATGTCCTTCTTCATCTCTTATCATATTGTTTACTTTAAGTCTAGTTTTTCTGATGTAAGTGTGGCTACTCCAGCTTTCTTCTGACTTCCAGTAGCGTAGTATACGGTTCTCCATCCCCTCACTTTCAATATGAAGGTGTCCTCAGGTCTAAAATGAGTCTCTTGAAGACAGCAAATAGACGGGTCTTGTTTGTTAATCCATTCTGTTACCCTTTGTCTTTTGATTGGAGCATTTAGTCCATTTACATTCAGTCTTAATATTGAGAAATATGGGTTTATAGTTACTGTGATATCTGTAGGTTTCTTGCTTGTAAGGATGTCTCTGGTAGTTTGTTTTCTTTTCACCCTTTCTTCCATAGAGTCCCCTCAGCATCTCTTGTAATGCTGGTTTATTTGTGATGAATTCCTTCAGTTTTAGTTTGTTTAGGAAAACCTTGATCTCTCCTTCCATTCTGAATGACAGGCTGGCCGGATAAAGGTTTCTTGGTTGCTTATCCTTCCTGTTCCTCACATTGAAGATATCCTGCCATTCCTTTCTGGTTTGCCAAGTTTCTGTAGTTAAGTCTGCTACAACCCTTATGTTCTACCTTTGTATGTTAAGGCCGTTTTTCCCTAGATGCTTTCAGAATTCTCTTTTGTCCTTGTATTTTGCCAGTTTCTCTATCATGTGTCGTGCAGAATGTCTATTCAAGTTACGTCTGAGCGAAGTTCTCTGTGCCTCTTGGATTTTCATGCCCGTTTCCTTCCTCATATTGGGGAAGTTCTCAGCAATGATTTGTTCAAGTATCCCTTCGACTCTTTTCTCTCTCTCTTCTTCCTCTGGAATTCCTATAATATGGATATTGTTCTTTTTGAAAGCATCGCTCAGCTCTCGAATTCTCCTTTCCTCTTCCAGAATCAGTTTCTGTCTCTCTGCTTCCTCCTTTTCCATAATTTTATCTTCTAATTCACCTATTCTCTCTTCTGCCTCTTCAATCCGCGCTGTGGCCACCTCCAATTTGTTTTGTACCTCATTTGAAGCATTTTTTAATTCCTTCTGACTCTTTTTAAGGTCCTTGATCTCTGCAGTGAGGAACCCCCTGCATTCTTCTATTCTTTTTTCAAGCCAAGAGATTAGTTTTATGTTTATCATTCTATATTCATGTTATGTTATGTTGCTTATATCTGTTTTCATCAAGTGTTGAGCTGTGACTACTTCCTGTAATTTATTTGAGGAGAATTCTTCCATTTCGTCGTTTTGGTTAGGTTTATTTTGGATTGTTTCCTGAGGTCGCCCTTAAACGTGTGAAGAGGAAAAAACACAAAACTGCGGGAGTCCAGCTCAGGCTGTCCAGGAATTTTCTGAAGCATGAAAGGTGTAGGCACGATGAACGACTCAGGAGAACTGCATGGTTTCTGGAACCAGTTAGGTACATGTGTGTCTCCCTACCCTACTCTTCTCAATATCTTATTCACTTTTGAGAGAGAGAGAGAGACCATGATTAGGAGAGGGGCAGAAAAAGAGAGAGAGACAGAATCTGAAGCAGGCTCCAGGCTCTGAGCTGTCAGCACAGAACCCAGTCAGGGGCTCAAACCCACGAACTGTGAGATCATCATATGAGCCAAAGTCGAACGCTTAACTGACTGAACCACCCAGGCCCCTCTCAATAATACTTTGAATGTAAATGGACTAAATGCTCCAATCAAAAGAAATAGGATGTCAGAATGCATAAAAAATAATACCTCTCCATATACTGCCTTCCTGAGACTCATTTTAGACCTAAAGACACCTGCAGATTGAAAGTGAGAGGATGAAGAAATGTTTATCATGCAAATGGATGTCAACATGTCAACAGAAAGCCAGAGTAGCAATATTTATATCAGACAAATAGAACTTAAACCAAAGACTGTAATAAGAGATAAAGAAAGGTGCTACATCATAATAAAAGGGACAATCCAACATGATCTACCATTTGTAAATATTTATGCACCCAACATGAAAACACCCAAATATATAAAACAATTAATAATAAACATAAAGGGACTCATTGATTATAATACTATAATAGTCCAGGACTTTAACACCCCACTTACATCAATGGGCTGATCATCTAAACAGAAAGTCAACAAGGAAACAATGGCCCGAATGACACACTGGTCCAGATGGCCTTGGCAGATATATACAGAAGATTCCATCCTAAACCAGCAGAATACACATTCTTTTCAAGTGCACATGGAACATTATCCAGAATAGATCACATATTACATCACAAATCACCTGAACAAATACGAAAATATTTAAGTCATACCATGCAATTTTTCTGAGTTCAATGCTATGATACTAGAAGTCAATTACAAGAAAAAAAGTGGAAAGACTACAAATCCATAAAGTTTAAACAACATGCTACTAAACAGTGAATGTGTCAACTAGTAAATCAAAGAGGAAAAAAAAAGCCAAAAAAAAAAAATAAGACTACAGAACTAATGAAAATGAAATCACACCTGTCCAAAATGTTTGGGATTCCAGAAAGGTGGTCCTAAGAGGAAGTATATAACAATACAGACCTACCTTAAGAAGCAAGAAAAATCTCAAATAAACAACTTAATCTTACATCTAAAGGAGTTAGAAAAAGAACCACAAATGAAGCCTAAAGCCAGCAGACAGAAGGAAATAATAAAGATGAGAGTGGAAATAAATGATATAGAAACTAAAAAGAAAAAGAATAGAACAGATCGATGAACCAGTATCTGCTTCTTTGAAAAATGAATAAAATTAAAAAACCTCTACCAGACTTATCAAAAATAAAAAAGGCCCAAATAAGTAAAATCACAAATAAGAGAGGAGAAACCAAAACCAACACCACAGACATACAAACAGTGATACTAGAATATTACAAAAAACTATATGTCAAAAAATTGGACACCCAACAAGAAATGGATAAATTAATAGAAACATATAAACTACCAACACTGAAACAAAATGAACAGACCAATAACCAGCAAAGAAATTGAATCAGTAATAATAATAAAAAAAAAACTCCCAAGAAACCAAAGTCTAGGACCAGATGGTATCACAGGTAGATTCTATCGAACAGCTAAAGAAGAGTTAATAATTATTTTTCTCAAACTATTCCAAAAAATAGAAAAGGAAGGAAAACTTCCAAACTCATTCTATGAGGCCAGCATTACCTTGGTACCAAAACCAGATAAAGACTCCATAAACAAAGAGAACTATAAGTCAATATCCCAGATGCAAAAACATGGATGAAAAAATTCTCAATAAAATACTATCAAACTAAATCCAACAATACATTTAAGAAATAATTCACCACAATTAAGTGTGATTTATCCCTGGGATACAAGGGTGATTCAATATTAACAAATCAAGCAACACGATACACCACCATAATAAAACAAAGGATAAGAATCATATGATCATTTCAATAGATTCAGGAAAAGCATCGGACAAAGTACAACATCTATTCATGATAAAAACCCTCAACAGGGTAGGTTTAGGAGAACATAACAACATAATAAAGGCCTTATTTGAAAAAACCACAGCTAATATCATCTTCGATGTGGAAAAACTGAATGCTTTTCCTCTATGATCAGAAACAAGACAGAGATGTCCAGTCTCAGCATTGTTATTTCACATAGTTGTGGAAGTCCTAGTCACAGAAATCAAACAACAAAAAGAAGTAAAATGAATCCAAATCAGCAAAGAAGGAAAACTTTCACTTTTTTCAAATGATGTGATACTCTGTATTGAAAACCCAAAGAGTCCACCAAGAAATTGCCAAAACTGATACATGACAAATTCAGTAGAGTCCAAGGATACAAAATCAACACACAGAAATCTGTTGCATTTCTATACACCAGTAATGAAGAAGCAGAAGGAGAAAGAAAGGAATCAATCCCATTTAAAAAGGCACCAAAAACCATAGTATACTTAGGAATAAGCTTAACCAAAGAGGTGAAAAACCTGTACTCTGAAAAATATAACAATACACTGATGAACTAAATTAAAGATGACACAAAGAAATGTAAAGATATTCCATGCTCATGGACTGGAAGAAAAAAATACTCTTAAAATGTCTATACAACCAAAGCAATCTGCACATTTAATGCAACCCCTATCAAAATACCACCAACATTTTTCACAGAGCTAAAACAAAGAATCCTAAAATTTGTATTGAAGTTCAAACGACACTGAATGGCCAAAGCAATCCTGAAAAAGAAAAACAAAACGTGAGGCATCATGATACTAGATTTTAAGCTATATTACAAAACTGTAATCATTAATACAGTATGGTATTGGCACAAAATTATACACATAGATCAATAAAACAGAATATAAAAACCAGAAACGAATCCACAACTATATGATCTTCGACAAAGCTGGAAAGACTATCCAATAGGAAAACACGATCTTGTCAACAAATGGTGCTGGCAAAATTGAAGAGCAACATGTAAAAAATGACACCGACCACTTTCCTACACCTTACACAAAAATAAATTAAAAATGGATGAAAGTTCTAAATGTGAGACATGTACCATCAAAATCCAAGAGGATAACACTAGCAGTAACCTCTTCAAAACAAAAGCAAACATAAACTACTAGGATTTCATCAAAATAAAAAGCTTCTGCATAGTGAAGGAAACAATCAATAAAACTAAAGGCAACATATGGAATGGGAGGAGATATTTGCAAATGACATATCTGATAAAAGGTTAGTATCGACAAATATGTAAAGAACTTATACAACTCAACACCCCAAAAACAAATAATCCAAATAAAAAAGAAGGGCAGAAGACATGAATGGACTCTTCCAAAGAATACATACAGATGGCCAACAGACACATGAAAAGATGCTCAATATCACTCATCATCAGAGAAATACAAATCAAAGCTACAATGGGGTATCACTGCACACCAGTCAAAATGGCTAAAATCAAAAACACAAGAGACAACAGATATTGGTGAGGATGTGGAGAAAGGGGAACCATCTTACACTGCTAGTAGGAATGCAAACTTGTGCAACCACTCTGACAAACAGTATGGAGGTGCCTCAGAAAGTTAAAAATAGAACTACCTTAAGATCCAGCAATTGCATTACTAGGTATTTACCCACAGAATACAAAAATACTAACTCAAAGGGATACATGCACCCCAATGTTTATAGCAGCATTATCTACAATAGCCAAACTATGGAATCATTCCATGTGTCCATTGACTGATGAATGGTTAAAGAAGATGTGGTATCTTCTCCTTTGCCCTTTTGTTTTGTTCCTTAAATTTCACATATGAATGAATTATCACAGTATCTGTCTTTCTCTGACTTATTTCACTTAGCATAATACTCTCTAGCTCCATCCCTGTCATTCCAAATTGCAAGACTTCATTCTTTTTTATGGCTGAGTAAGATATATATATATATATATATATCACATCTTCTATCCATTCATCAGTTGATGGACATGAGTTGTTTTCATTATTTGCCTATTGTAGATAATAGGCATTTATATTTTAAACAAGATTCCACAGGGAATTCTGATATACAGCAAAATTTAAGACACATCATTCTTATATGTAAGTTAATGTTAGATTTTTGGGGATGTGTGTATTAAGAGAAAGATATATAATTTTTACCAAAAAAATTACCTGAGAAACTTTATGCCTTCACATGTACCAATGGTTTAGAACCATCCCAACCATATACAGAGTAAAGCACACCTTTCTTCTCCTTTTAGTAGCAATTGGCCCAGGCTCCAACAGTAAACTTATGAGCACTAAAGTACTGGAGTAGAGGTCATTTATATCAAGTTCCTTCCAATATTCTTCAATCACATTAGATATTATGTATGACTGGCTCTGAGAGTGAATCTGGTCAACTATACTGCCCCTTCTCATTGTAGATTACAGTCCAGATGTGTAAGGCGCCATAAGAAAGGAAAGTAAAGGGAATAAGAGGTTGGAAAGGGGTAATGAAGCAGTGCTATGAAAAGATTTATAGAGAAGGTCAGTTTTACTTTAGTCCATTAAAGGTGAGTAAAAATTCACCACGGAGAAAGAGAGAAAAAAGATGCCTAGAAGTTAGCAGAGAATAGACTAATAGAGCCAGTGAAAGACTGAAATAAATAGTTACATATTCTAAGGAAATGTTTCAGAATAAGAAATAGCTATAAAGGGGAGAAAGAAAGAAAAGAAAAAAATAGATACACACACACACACACACACACACACACACACACACACACTCTTATATTGACAAGGAGACTTCTGAGGAAGACTGAGAAAGCAGCAAAAACACAGAGAGGGAAGTGAATATCCAGGTTATAAAAATAGTTACCCATACTGTAGGATTTTAAGAGCTGTTTTAACATGACATCATGGTGAAACAAAAAACTCAATAAACATACTTTCTCAGAAGACCAGCGTATGGCTGCGGAGAATCTGAATGTGTCGGAAATGAACACCACATTTGCTCATTCTTGATGACATTTTCAACTTACAAATGTCTGTTTTCCGGGGAAATATTGATTATAATTCTAAAAGTAGGCAGATACATCATTAATATATTTAATAATTAAGTGTAGATACATAATACAGTATTGAGAAATAAGATAGATTTTTTCCTGAACTTGATCTAAAAGTAGAATCTCGAATGACTGCTGTTGCAATTTCCAGGACTACAATGTTTTGTGTTATTATTGAAATTCATTTTCTTGCTTTTGTGAAACTTCTGGAAAGCTTTTGTGCAGCTGGTGAGCCCAACTGTTAAGTGTAGGCGATTTGGCTTCCGCTCTGGGCAATATTGTTGAGCACACTAGCTTCCTGGAAGGAACATGGTAGATGGAGATCAATTTTGCTTCATGGTGTTTAATATCACCTCAAGGTCTTTCCCCGTCTGTTTCTTTTTCCTCTTCCTTTTGAATCATAGATTCAAATAACAACATGTGTGAACATTCAAAGGAAAACATCTCAGCACGCCTTTGTAAAGGTAGTGAAGATAATATGGCATTACACATGCTCAATATGCTGTTTTGAATTCTCTAGAACTTTGTTGCTCCAAAATCAAATATCTTCAGATAAAGGGAAACTATGTTACTCAGTCAGAAATATGTAGGTGCCAAGTTTGATTTCTTTTCCATATTCTTACCATTCTCAGCATCTATTTTGCAACTTGAAGATTTTTTTTCTGTTTTCTTTTCCATTTGGAGTTTACAAAGTAAGCAGCAGGCAAGGAATGACTGTATCTAGGGAACGGTATTGGGTGATTTCTCTTTCAAAAGCTTATGTAAGTATAGACATAAACTTAGGAAGGGAATGGAGTAGGTGATAGCTAGCGTATCCATGACAGCTCAATGGATAAAAGAGAATAAACAATCAAGGAGGGCTTGCATATCTTCTTCCCTGTCTTGACTCAGAAGAAATGGTTACTCTATTTGTATGTGGATAATGGAACCAAGAATGCCCTAAGCAGAAGTCTAGATACAAAAATTTGCTACTACTGTTTCTCTTTCACAAAAACAAATTTTTATTGCAGAGGTATGCTAGTACTCCAAAAATCAACATCCCTTTTCAAATACTCTAAGTGGCTTACAGTTTCCACTGCAATAACATTAACGTTTGCAATTCTTGCTTTTGATGATTATTGAGCTCATCATTGATTTCTCTGCCACCACTACAGCTGGTGTCCTTACTCTGTTACAGAAGCATTCACTAGTGCCCTTAATTCCCCACTCATGATCTACTTCTACTGTCTGAGCTCCTGCTCTGCTGCCCTTGATTCTGAAAGAAAGTCAGTCTGCCACATGGTCATAGCATTTTCAAATGTCTTTAGGTAGCCTGTATGATCGATTATTACAATTATTTTGTATCTCCAGGAGCACCTGCATGATTCAGTCAGTTAAGTATCTGACTGAAGCTTTCAGGTCATGATCTCATGGTTCATGGGTTCGAGCCCCACATCGAACTGTCAGTGCAGAGCCTGCTTTGGGTCTTCCGTGTCCCTCTCTCTCTGTCCCTCCCCCTCTCAAAAATAAATAAACATTAAAAAATATTTATTTTGTATCTCCAATCCAAAGTAAACTTACTCTTTCAGGTTTATAGTAATCCAAGTATTAGAACAATGTCCTCTAAA
Organism: Paguma larvata; assembly: GCA_030068075.1. NCBI lineage: Eukaryota > Metazoa > Chordata > Mammalia > Carnivora > Viverridae > Paguma > Paguma larvata. Next base: position 72,468,174 of record CM057830.1, read on the forward strand.
AATGACCATGAAGTATCTGAGTAACTCTTGGCATTTCTCATTAACTATTAACCACTCATCAAAGATAAAGAATAGGTAAATACTTTTCTCCTACCTCCTTTTCCATAAGTCCCTTAATCAATCAGCCAATTATTCACCAAATGTTTGTTGAGCACTTGTGCTAGGTACTGGGTATAAAGTGGTGAATGAGACATACAAGTTCTCTCTCTATCCTCACAGAGGCTACAGTTTAGCAGAAGAACAAGCACATAATTGCCTAAAAGTTTAATAAGTGTTATGCAGGGAAAAGTTTTTATGGTATAACCTAACCACCCCTCTGAGGAAATGGCAGCTCAGATGAATCACGAAAGCTAGGGGGAAAAGTGGTGGAGTAGGGTAGGAGACTGGTCCCAGAAGATGCCAAGCATGAAAATTCAGGGGAAAGAAAGGACCTGACAATTTTGAAAAACTGAAAAACACTTAGGTATAGCTGGAATATAGAACTTAAAGAGAAGTGTGGTAAGACATAAGAGTGGGTAGGTAAAAAGAAAGTATAGATAATGGAGAACCTTGTAATGCATTCTAAAACTTTGACTTTGTCATGTGGTAACAGCCAGCCATGTATCAGGTATAAATAAAGGAGTGACATGATCAGTGTCATGTCTTAGAAAAGACCACTTTTGTAGTATGGGAGAACTAATTGGAAAAGGGCAAGGAGAGGCGAGGGAAAAAGAGTTAAGGGGCCGTTGTTATAATGGCAGGCTACAGGTGGTGGTGGCCTGAGCTAGGTTAATGGTCTGGAGACAGGGCAGACTGGGCAGATTTGAGAAGTAGAATATATTCAACTTACATATGGGAAAACAAAGAAAAGAAAGAACCAAGGATGACATCTTGTTTCTGGGTTGCATAACTTACTGGGTGGACGGTAATGTAATTTATTAAGGTAGGAAATACAAGGCAAATAGCTGGTTTAGGGACAAAGATGATTTCAATATTACAGTTTGGAGTTTAAGTTTAATATGTCCACGTGGAGATGCCAATTAGATATATGAAACTGTAAAAGAGTTCTTTTATGAAGCATAAAAGAGAGGTCAGGTATGAAGCTATATCTTTGAGGTCATGTGAGTATATGAGCTAGACTATTAGGAGCACATAGTAAAAAGGCATAAGACCTAGAAGATAGCTTTTTTAGGAACACCTGCCCTAAAAACTGGGCAGAGAAAGAGAAGATAACAAAACATCTGAAAAGGAGTAGTCAGATAAGTAGAAATAAAACAAATAAGATATGGAAGCAACCCTGGTGTCCATTGATAGATGAATGCATAAAGAAGATTACACACACACACACACACACACACACACACACACACAATATGCAATATTACTCAGTCATAAAAAAGAATGAGAACATTCCATTTGTGACAACTTGGATGGACCAAGAGAGTATTATACTAAGTGAAATAAGTCACACTAAGACAAATTCCATATGATTTCACTTATTTGTGTGATATAAAAACAAAACAAATGAATAAGCAAAAGAACCAAAAAGTAGAAACGGACCCATAAATACAGAAACAAACTGATGGTTGCCAGAGGAGAGAGGGGTGGGAGCATGGGCAAAATGGATGAAAAGGAGTCAGAGATTCCAGCTTTCAGTTATGGAATGAATAAGTCACAGTAATAAAAGGTATCATATAAGAAATATAGTCAATGGTATGGTAATATTTCATAATGACAAGATGATAGCTGTGATTATGGTGAGCTAGACAAATGTATAATTTGTGGAGTCACCATGTTGTATACTTGAAACTAGTGCAACACTGTGTGTCAACTATACTTAATCAAAAAAATTAGTATGAAAATAACATTGCATTCAGTAGAGGTCAGTGTAACAGAAACCAATAGAAGAGAGAACTTGAGAGAGGAAGGTCAAATATCAAATGCTGATGGTAGGTCAAACAAGATAGAACAAGACTAAAAAGAGCACTTGGATTTTATTACATGCAGGCCACCAACTACCATGTTTAGAATATCCTCAAGGAAGTTGTGGTAGCTGGTTGTTGGTGGTAGTGGGTGGTTCTAGGGGTTGGAAAGAAAACAAGGATGTACTGGTTTGAGAAATGACTGAGAAGCAGGAAAATGGAGACAGTGAATCTCAAATAGCCCATTCTTTTAAGGAATTTGTCTGGGAAAGGAGAAAAATACAATGATATCAAGGTGGGTAAACAGACTCCAGAAAAAGGTTTTGCTGTTGCTGCTACATAGTGCCTCTGTGGTTGCAGTAAACATTTTGATTTCTACTTATTGACTGTATGGAATATATGCAATTTATATTAACTGTAAATTCCTTTTCTTGGGAGAATGAATCTTAGGGAAACAGGAAGGAAAGAGACTTGAACATGTTTTAAAATTCAAGAGTCATCTTTCCTAATTTCCCAGAAGTCACTCAGTCCTGAAATGCCTACCTCAACTCTCCCATGGGACCAAAGGATGCAGATTTAGTGGTATTTCTTGCCTTCTCAGAGTTCCTGTGGTGAGCAATGGACAAGAAAGACAATAGGACTTTTGTCGCACTCTTCTTTTAGAGATATTCCTTGAATATCCTTTCTCCTTCTGAGACTATAAACCATTCAAAAGCAGTTTTCCTGTTGCTAATAATCAAGTTTTCCAGAAATATGGGAACAGTTTTGCTTTTATTCCTGTATTACCTGCATTCCTATTCTGCTGCTCCAAAAGCAAGAATTCACAGTCAACATACATACCAGGTCATAGTCGATGATTAGAAATGAAAGTATCTTAACATAGGTTAACATAGGTCAGAGTCTTAACATAGGTTAACTTTCCCTGTCAAAACTGCAATTAGAAAACTATTTTTGAAGGGTTCCTGGGTGGCTCAGTTGGTTAAGTGTCTGCCTTTTGGTTACAGTTCAGGTCATGATCTTATGGTTTGTGGGTTTGAGCCCTGTGTTGGGACTCCATGCTAAAAGCATGGAGCCTGCTTGGGATACTCTCTCTCTCTCTCTCTCTCTCTCTCTCTCTTTCATGCTCATGCTCTCTCTCTCTCTCTTTCTCTCAAAACAAATAAACATAAAAAAGAAAACTATTCTTGAGTTAGGCAAATGCAAATATGTTTCTCACCAGCATATTATCTCTCCTCTGATCTCTCTGTCAATTTTAAGACATTTTTCTTCATCTATATCCTAGATAGATGTAGCAATTATCTCTGAATAAATATTTGAAATGTGCCAAATATCAGGGTCTCTGAGGTTTAGAGTTTAATTTTGATAATCAAGTGAAATAAAAAAAACACTTGCTTAGTGTTAACCTCTTCTATATACTCAAATTGCTGACCCACTTTATCTTAGGAACTTTATTAAAAAAATAAAGAAAAAATATTTTCCATTTCACTTCAAGCATGGACAGTTTACCCCCTAAAGAATTCCTCATTGGACTTGCCCTTCCCTATTTGTTAGGAAGTGGGACAATAAGTCTCTTGTCTGATTTTTTCAAAGACTCTCACCTTTTCTAGGTAGAGAGGGGAGGGGAGAAGATTCATAGCACTTGCAATTGCTTTTCTGGGTAGTCTCAAATCAAATTTTCCAATATTTCCCAAGTGTTTCTTATCCACCAAATTGATACACACACTATGACTTCACTCTCCCCAAACTCTCAGTACTGGACTGGAGCATAAGTCTGAGATAAGCAGCAACTACCCAGGCTGCTGAAAAGACAGGCTATTGAATAGAGTCATGATTAGCTGGAAAGGCCTCCTGCCTGCCTGGCTCCCTTTAGACAATTATACTTCTACATCCCACACAGTTGATAGGCCCTGCAGGCTTGTGCTTGGGGACTGGCTCTCTTCTTTGGAATATCCTTGCTTCTCCAAAAAAAAAAGTCCCTTTGAGCTATATTTCCCACCATATATTCAACATGATGCCACCATACAATTCATCATAGATTCTGACGCCCTCATGTTCAAGTATGAATTGGGTGTTCTATAGCACAGAGTGTGGAACTGTGGCAAAGAGACCCCATCTGCAGCTCACAAGGCATGGTTGATGTTTGCTTTGGTAGGGAAAACCACTTTCCTGGATGGATAGGAAATTGCCGCCACAGGAGATGATAATATTTGTGAGCCTTGTTAACAAGCTTGAATTCTAACATAAGGCAGTTCATTGTTATGCTGCAGAATGTGAAATCTTAATGCTTTTGCTATTCAAACTCATTTTATTTCACAACATGATTTAGTGCAGCTCTAAGGAGCCAACAGAGGGGGAAAAATAAGGGAGGTGGGAGGAAAAAGACAGCTGAGAGGAGAAACACTGATAGGCCCAGCTTGGTAAGCAAATTTCATTGCTACTGATAATGTAATATTTTGCTTTGATTAAAGCTCTATCTTGTCAAATGTGTGCAGTGTTCTAAATACTGCTTCTTCAGCCTGGTTGCTGATTTCTTTGTGGGTTCCACTTTCAAAACCATCATTGTGTTGTGTGCAAAACTGCGGAGAAAAGGAGGAAACCACCACACGAGAGTTATGCATTTGTCCAAAGACAAGCTGGAAATGTTTCCCTTGCCAGATCCATTTTCTCCTGTCGCAGATTTTCAAACAGATGGCGGAGTAATTCATGTTTGACCAGTTGAGGAATCAACAATATAAACTAATTGTCATAGAGTTCTGCTAATTGTACCTATGCTGATACTCAACAAAACATCAGTTTTGGAGGACTCATATCTGATATTCTGTTTGGAAAGAATAAGCTAGAAGAGCTAATTAGGCAAATATTTCTAGGAAATACTGACTCATTTCAGGAGGACTTTTTTACATACAGAGTCCAAAGTGCATGAAGACAGTTCACCCTGCACCAGGAGATAGGCATGTCTTTTGATAGCATATACTTAGGATAAAAAAATGGCCTGAAAAAGTTATTCTGTGGTTATTACATTGAGATCATTTTTACCTGTAAAGTTCTGGGTTCCCGAGATGACGAATTTTTAAAAAGCCTTGGAGTCAAAATGTGAGTTTTTCAACTTGAATAATATGCTGAAAATTCATGTATTTCTGCATAGAGTTTGTCAGAATTTTGGATTTAGTCAAGTTTAGTGGGTGGGTCCCTCTGCCTAAATCCCAAGTGCCTATTTTCTTGTGGGTGTACAATCGATCTTAGGAAAGAAACTTCTGGTAGATTAGGTAGCATTTCCAGAAGCTTTCCTGATATGGTCATTGGGGAATTGTGGTTAATTCTGAAGACAAAGAGATAAACTTTGAGACAATTGTTTTTTAGTTTTGGGAAAAAAATTAAAGGCAAGATTGTGGGTGTTGCCCTTACAGGACTTTTTCTTAAAAGCCTGACTTAGTTTGTAAAGTAACGTTCATCCATATACTTATATGGGAGGAAGAGGGCAGAGAGTTATGTTTCTTAAGAGTGGCAACCATATGTATAATAACATCTTTCCCGGCTATTGCAATGAGAAAGAAGCAGTTTGGAATTTATCAGGCTTGTATCTGGATTCTCCTGAAAGATTAGCTAGAAATCTCCCTTTCCCACTTTTGCATCTCTAGATATGACAAAGAAAACGCGCTTATGCCTCAGTTGTTACTTCAAACAGTTGACAGACATGTTTTTTTAACGTTTATTTATTTTTGAGACACAGAGAGTGAGCAGGAGAAGGGCAGAGAGAGAAAGAGGGAGACACAGAATCCAAAGCAGGCTCCAGGCTCTGAGCTGTCAGCACAGAGCCTGACGCGGGGCTCGAACTCACAGGCTGCGAGATCATGACCTGAGCCGAAGCCGGCCGCTTAATCGACTGAGCCACCCAGGCGCCCCCAGACATTTTGACAGTATGAAATTATTTCAGTATGTCTGTACTTGTACAACCTGGATCAAGGAGGCATTTCAGAAGGTGGCAAAGTAGAGGCCTCTAATCTTTGCATGGGACCACTCTATGGCTAAATGGCCCACCTGACTTGAATCTTCATTGTCTGTATGTGTTGTAGCTCACCTCTTACATTAAGATATGATTGTTCAGGAAGTACAATACTGTGATCTGATTTCCACAGATAATCAGAAATGGGTAAATTGTTTCTATTGACTAGTAAATGTTCATTCTGTGAATTACTGAATTATATAATAGTGTGTGACACACAGGGGTTACAATACTGTGTGACACAATTTAAAATGCAATGTAGTATATGCACAATGAAAAAGGAAATACCAAAAATGAATTTTTCTTTAAGCATTTGGCATTTAGCCCAAACATTATATATAAGTTAAATTTAAAATAAGGTTTAAAAATAAGAACATTAGCAACTATTTCCTTTTAAATATGAGGAGTCTTAGAACAATTAATAGTGTAATATATTCCAATTAGATTTTTATAATGGGCAGCCTTTGGACTATATCACTTTATAGCTTCATTTGAAATAGCAGGATCAAAACTGGTGTGTTATTTGTCCCTGGCAAATGTAGCAGAAATAGAACCTATGATACAAATGTTAATAACTCAACAGGAATGCCCCCCTCCAAACACACCCCTCTGCACTCAGATTGTTCTTAGTCTTTCAGAGTCTCTTATGTTTTGTCTCCCTCCCTCTCTGTGGCTTTTTCCCTTCCCCTCTTCCCCTCCCCCCTGGTTTTCTGTTAAGTCTCACAGTGCCCACCTATGGATGGAAACATATGGCATCTGTCTTTCTCTGCCTAACTTATTTCACTCAGGATAATACCCTCCAGTTCCATCCATGTTACCACACATGGCCAGATTTCATTCTTTCTCATTGCCAAGTAGTATTCCATTATATACATAAACCACATCTTTATCCATTCATCAGTTGATGGACATTTAGGCTCTTTCCATGATTTGGCTATTGTTGAAAGTGCTACTATAAACATTGTAAAGAGTACTCAATGGAAAAAAGACAGTCTCTTTAACAAATGGTGCTGGGAGAATTGGACAGAAACATGAAGAAGAATGAAACTAGACCACTTTTTTTTAAAAAAAAAAATTAATGTTTATTTATATTTAAGAGAGAGAGAACACAAATTGAGGCAGAGTGGAGAGAGAGGGAGACAGAACCTGAAGCAGGCTTCAAGCTCTGAGCTGTCAGTAGAGCCCAACACAGAGCTCAAATTCATAAGCCATGAGATCATGATCTGAGCTGAAGTTGGATGCTCAACCAACTGGGCCACCCATGTGCCCCAATTTTTTTCTTTTTTTTTTTTTAATTGAATTCAAGTTATTTAACAAACAGTGTAGTCTTGGCTTCAGCAGTGGAACCCAGTGATTCATCTCTTACATATGATACCCAGTGCTCATCCTGAAAAGTACCCTCCTTAATGCCCATCACCCATCTACCCCATCCTCCCACCCATCTCCCCTCCAGCAACCCTCAGTTTGTTTTCTGTATTTAATAGTGTATTATGGTTTGCCTCCATCTCTGTTTTTATTTTATTTTTCCTTCCCTTCCCCCATGTTCATCTGTTGAGTTTCTCAGATTACATATAGGAGTGAAATCATATGATATCTGTCTTTCTCTGACTCACTTATTTCACTTAGCATAATATCCCCTAGTTCCATGCACGTTTTGGCAAATGGCAAGATTTCATTCTATTGTGTATATCTATTTATCTCTCTCTCTCTCACTCTCTATGGAATAGTAGTAGTAGTATTACATTGTATATATATATATATATATATAATATATACATATATATACACATATATATGTATGTATGTATGTATATATATACCACATCTTCTTTACCCATTCATTTTTTAAAAACTTAATATTGAGGTATTATGTATTTGTTTTTTTTAGAAAGTTGAATAAAAATACTGATTTAATAAACCACAAGATATATATAGTACTTTTTATTTTAATTGGGACAAAATTTACATGTAGTGAAATACACAGACCTTAAGTCTACAAGTCAATGATGTTTGATAAATTTATATACTCATGTAATGACCACATGATCAAGAGAAAAAAATGCTTTCATCACCTCAGAAAGTGCTCTTGTGCCCCGTTTCAGTCATATTTCTACCCACATGGAAAACAACTCTTTTGATTTCTATCACCATAGATTAACTTTTTCAGGTCTAGAACTTCATAGAAAATGAATTATATAGTATGTATTCTTTTGTGTTTGGCTTCTTTTAGCCAATGCAATGTATAAGGGATTCATCCAAGCTGTTGAACACATTATTTTTAATCATTGCTGAGTAGTATTACATTATATGAACACACTGTGATTTGTTTATCCATTCATCAACTGATGAACATTTGGGTTGGTTCTATGTTTGACTGTTGTGAATGTCACTTTCTTGGGTTTCTCTGAGCATTACAGTTAATAACTTATAGCAATCTAGTTAAGATTATTGCCAACTTAATTTCAATAGTATGCAGAGGGCCAACATGGCGGAGGAGTAGGAGGACTTGGTGCTCTCCCGTGCCTTTCAAACTAAGAAGGACTGAAACCAAGGGACTCTCAATCCCAGAGATCTGCAGGAAGAGGAGTTGAAGGCTATGGGGAAGTAAACCCGAAATCCAGAAAATCCTAGGAGACTGAGTGAGTGCAATCTGGGAGAAAGAAAGAGAGCCGCGGAGGTTCAGAGGAGCAGGGAGCGGGCCCCGGGCCCCTTCCGCGGAAAGGCAAAGGGAAGGGAAAGAACAGTGGGGAAAGTACCTCTGACTGGGATGGAAAGGGAGTCTATTGTCCAGTCCGTAACCAGAGGCTTCTGGAGAGAATGTCCGTTGCTCACCGCGGAGCTGGTGGAGCTCCCTTTACTCCGGAGACAGTGACGCTGACCCAGAGAGGCTCTGAGCCATCACTGGATCAGTGCTGAGTCAATGCCACAATGTATGTAAGGGAAACCGGGTGTGCGAGGGGCGTGCAACTGCCCAGTAGATCACACTGTGCCTGCAACCCGGGGAGACTTGAGGACGGAAACAGAGGAGTGATTTGAGACTCTGGGTCCCTGGAGAAGAGGCTGGGGGGACTCCATTGTGGTTGCGCCACTGCTGAGTGAGACACAATTTACATAAGGCTCAGTCTGAGCGAGTTAAAGGAACTCAGATAAGCATGCGGTGCATGATCGCCCAGCAAATTGCACTGCACCTGCAACCCAGACAGAGTTGAGGACAGAAACAGAGGAGTGATTTGAGACTCTGGGTCTGTGAAGAGGGGGTTGGGGGCACCATTGTGGGCACGCACACCCACAAAGCCAAACCCTATGATTCCAATCCACCAGTGGTAGAGGCGGGACCCACCTACACCAGGCCATGCCCCTCCTTATACGAGAGACACCTTTCTGCAGGAGTGATAGCCATGGAGACACAAATACTGCAGCAGTGCCTGGATTAATTCCAGGTCATTTCTTCTGTTTTAGATATATTCTCCCTCTTTTCCTTCCTATCTCTCCCCACCTCTAAACCAGTCACCTGGGGGTTTTGACTAACTTAAACAGACATTTAACCCACTCCCTCAATGCATTTTCTACACCTCCCTCTTTAATTTCTTATCTATGTCTATGGAACAATTAGGACACATAGTATATCTGGGTAACATCTAACTTCATTTCTCTTTCCTTGCATCCTTCCTTATTCTGATTTCTCTCTTTCTGGAACAAGTCTTCTAATCTCTCTACCTGGTCAAAGTTCAATTTCTTTTTTGCCCACACCTGTCACTACTCTATGTATGCTCTGCCATCAGCAAAGCACACATCCTATCCTTAACATGTAGCTGGTACGTCAGGTCTCATGCCTCCAGAGTATTGTTTGTTATTCTTTTTATGTTGTGATTTGTTTGCCTGTATTATTGGTCGGTATGGTTGTGAGTTTGTGTTTCATGTTTATCGGTCTGACCGTTTTGCTTTCCAGGGAGACCTAGGAAATAAACCAATACACACCTAGCCAAAATGACGAAAAGGAAGAACTCCCCTCAAAAGAATGTACAGGAAATGGTGACAGCGCAAGAACTGATGAAAGCAGACATTGGCAACATAACAGAACAAGAATACAGAATGATACACATAAAAATACTCGCTGGGCTTGAAAAAAGCATAGAAGAAAGCAGGGGGACCCTCGAGGCAGAGATCAAGGTCCTTAAAAACGGTCAGGAGGAATTAAAAAATGCTATCAGTGAGCTGCAAAAAATCGAGGTGGCCACAGTGTGAATTTAAGAGGCAGAAGAGAGAATAGGTGAATTAGAAGATAAATTTATGGAAAAGGAGGAAGCAGAGAAAAAGAGGGAGAAACTGATTCAGGAACAGGAAAGGAGAATTCAAGAGCTGAGGGATGCAATCAAACGGAATAACATCTGTATCATAGGAATTCCAGAGGAAGAAGAGAGAGAGAAAGGAGTTGAAGGGGTAGTTGAACAAATCATCACTGAGAACTTCCCCAACATGAAGAAGGAAACAGGCATTGAAATCCAAGAAGCACAGAGAACTCCCATCAGACATAATCTAAATAGACCCTCAGCACTACACATGATAGTGAAGCTGGGAAAATACAAACACAAGGAGAGAATTCTGAAAGCAGCTATGGATAAACATATGTATGGGCCATGACATACAAAGGTAGACACATAAGGGTTGTAGCAGACTTAACTACAGAATCTTGGCAAGCCAGAAAGGAATGCCAGGAAATCTTCAATGATGAACAGGAAGGATAGGGAGCCAAGAATCCTTTATCTGGCCAGCCTGTCATTCAGAATGGATGGAGAGATAAAGGTCTTCCCAAACAAACAAAAACATAAGGAATACATCACAAATAAACCAACATTACAAGAGATCCTGAGGGAGACTCTATGAAGGAAAGATCCCAAGGAACACAGGATACCAGAGACATCCTTAAAGGCATGAAACCTACAGAAAACACAGTGGCTCTAAACCCATATTTTTCAATATTAACGCTGACTGTAAATGGACTAAATGTTCAAATTAAAAGACACAGGGTAAGAGAAAGGATCAAAAAACAACACCCATCTATATACTGTCTTCAAGAGACCCATTTTACACCTGAGGACACCTTCAGATTGAAAGTGAGTAGATGGAGAACTATCTACCATGCTACAGGAAGTCAGAAGAAAGCTGGAGTAGCCATACTTATATCAGACAAACTAGACTTTAAAGAAAAGATGTAATAAGAGATGAAGAAGGGCATTATAGAATAATCACAGGTACTATCCAGCAGGAAGAGCTAATAATTAAAAATATTTATGCGCTGAATATTGTGGCACCCAAATTTGTAAAGTGATTAATTGCAAACATAAGCAATCTTCTCGATAAAAATGTGCTAACTGCAGGGGACCTTAACACCCCACTCACAGCACTGGATAGATCCACTAAACAGAGAGTCACCATAGAAACAATGGCCCTGAATGACACACTGGAACAGATGGGCCTGACAGACATCTTCAGGGCCCTTCATCCAGAAGCAAAAGAATTTACGTTCTTCTCAATTGCGCACAGTACATTTTCCAAGATAGACCATATTTTCGGGCAAAAGTAAGCATTGAATAAATATGAAAAAACTGAGATCACACCATACACACTTTCAGACCACAATGCTTTGAAACTTGAAATCAACCACAGGAAAAAGTCTGGAAAACCCCCAAAAACATGGAGGCTAAAGAACAATCTACTAAAAGCCGAATGGGTTAACCACAGTATCAGAGAAGAAATTAAAAACTACATGGAAACAAATGAAAATGAAAATACAACAATCCAAACACTTTGGGATGCGGCAAAGGCAGTCCTGAGGGGGAAATATATTGCAATTCAGGCCCATCTCAAGAAACAAGGAAAATCACTAACAAATTCTAACAGCTCACCTAAAGGAATTAGAAGCAGAACAGCTAAGACACCGCAAATACAGCAGAAAGAGAGAAATAACAAAGATCAGGGCAGAAATTAATCATATGGAAACAGAAAAAGTAGTGGAACAGATCAAAGAAACCAAGAGCTGGTTCTTTGAAAAAAGAGACAAACTTGATAAAACCCTAACCAGGCTTCTCACAAAGAAAAGAGAGAGAACCCAAATAGAGAAAATCATGAACGAAAATGGAGTAATTACAAATAATCCCTTCAAAATACAAGCAATCATCAGAGAATATTATAAAAATCTACATGCTGTCAAATTGAACAACTTGGAAGAAATAGACAAATTCTTAAACAGCCACTCACCACCAAAACTCAAACGGGAAGAAATAGAAAACTTGAACAGACCCGTAACTAGTGAAGAAATTGAATCAGTTAACAAAAATCTCCAAAGAAATAAAAGTCCAGGACCAGATGGCTTCCCTGGGAAATTTTACCAGACATTTAAAACAGAGTTAATACCAATCCTCCTCAAGTTGTTCCAAAATATTGAAACGGAAGGAAAACTCCCAAACTCATTCTATGAAGCCAGCATCACTTTCATTCCCAAGCCAGATAGAGACCCAGCAAAAAAAGAGAACTACAGGCCAATATCCCTGATGAATATGGATGCAAAAATTCTTAACAAGATATTAGCAAATCGAATCCAACTGCATATAAAAAGAATTATTCACCATTATCAAGTGGGATTCATCCCTGGGTTGCAGGGCTGGTTCAACATTCACATATCAAACAATGTGACACATCACATTAATAAAAGAAAAGATTAGAACCATATGATCCTGTCAATAAGTGCAAAGAAAGCATTTGACAAAATACAGCATCCTTTCCTAATAAAAACTCTCGAAAAAGTTGGGATAGAAAGAACATGTTTAGGCATCATAAAAGCCATTTATGAAAAACCCACAGCTAACATCTTCCTCAATGACGAAAAACTGAGAGCCTTCCCCCTGAGATCAGGAACATGACAGGGATGTCCATTCTCACCACTGCTATTTAACAGTGTTGGAGATCCTAGCATCAGCAATCAGACAAGGAAGCAAAATAAAAGGCATCAGGATAGGCAAGTACGAAGTCAAACTTTCACTTTTTGCAGATGACATGATACTTTACATGGAAAACCCGACAGATGCTACCAAAAACTTTCCTAGAACTGATCCATGAATTTGGCAAAGTGTCAGGATACAAAATCAGTGTACAGAAATCGGTTGCATTCCTTTACACCAACAATGAAGCAATAGAAAGAGAAATAAGCGAATCCCATTCACAATTGCATCAAAAATCATAAAATACCTAGGAATAAACCTAACCAAAGATGTAAAAGACCTCTACGCTGAAAACTATAAAAAACTTATGAAGGAAATTGAGGAAGACACAAGGAAATGGAAAAATATCCCATACTCATGGATTGGAATAATAACTACTGTTAAAATGGCAACACTACCGAAAGCAATCTACACATTCAATGCAATCCCAATCAAAATTGCACCAGCATTCTTCTCTAAGCTAGAGCAAACAATCCTAAAATTTATATGGAACCACAAAAGACCCCGAATAGACAAATTACTACTGAAGAATAAAACCAAGGCGGGAGGTCTCACAATCCCAGGCTTTAACCTCTACTACAAAGTGGTAATCATCAAGACTGTATGGTATTAGCACAAGAACAGACACATTGACCAATGGAATAGAAAGGAGAACCCCGAAATGGACCCACAAGCATATGGCCAACTAATCTGTGACAAAGCAGGAAAGAGTATCCAATGGAAAAAAGACAGCCTCTTTAACAAATGGTGCTGGAAGACCTGGACAGAAACATACAGAAGAATGAATCTACACCACTTTCTTTCACCATTCACAAAAATAAACTCAGAATGGATAAAGGATGTGAGACAGGAAACCATCAAAATCCTAGAGGAGAAAGCAGGAAAAAACCTTTTTGACCTGAGCCGCGGCAATTTCCTATGCGACACATCTCCAAATGCGAGGGAATTAAAAGCAAAAATGAACGATAGGGATCTCATCAAGATAAAAAACTTCTGCATGGCCAAGGAAACAACCAACAAAACTAATGGACAACTGACAGAATGGGAAAGGATAATTGCCAATGACATATCGGATAAAAGACTAGTATCTAAAATCTATAAAGAACTTACTAAACTCCACACCTGAATAATGAATAATCCAGTGAAGAAATAGGCGGAAGATATGAACAGACACTTCTCCAAGTATGACATCCAGATGGCCAACAGATACATGAAATGATGCTCAATGTCACTCATCATCAGGGAAATACAAATCAAAACCACACTGAGATACCACCTCCCACTGGTTAGACTGGATAAAATGAAAAAATCAGGAAACTATAGATGCCGGCAAGGATGTGGAGAAGCAGGCACCCTCCTACACTGTTGGTGGGAATGCAAACTAGTGTAGCTGCTCTGGAAATCGGTGTGGAGGCTCCTCAAATGTATGCAAACAGAACTACCCTATGACCCAGGAGTAGCACTGCTAGATATCTACCCAAGAGGCACAAGAGTGCTCATACATAGGAGCACATGTACCCCGATGTTCATAGCAGCACTTTTGACGATAGCCAAATCATGGAAAGTGACTAAGTGTCCATCAACGGATGAATGAATAAAGAAGTTGTGGTAATAATATACAATGGAATACTAGGCAGCAATGAGGGAGAATGAAATCTGGCCATGCGTAGCAACATGGATCAACCTCGAGGGTATTATGCTAAGTGAAATAAGTCAGTCAGAGAAAGACAGATACTATATGTTTACACGGATAGGTGAATTTTGAGAGACTAATCGGAAAACCATGGAGGAGCGGAAGAGGGGAAAGGAAAAAAGACACTGAGAGGGAGGAAGACAAAACATAAGAGACTCTCAAAGACTAAGAACAAACTGAGAGGTGAGGGGGGTGTGGGAGAGTGTAGAGTGGGCGACAGGCACAGAGGAGGGCTCTTGTTGGGATGTGCACTGGGTGTTCTTTGGAAACCAGTTTGAATATAAATTATTTAAAAAAATAAATGAACATAATAAAATTAAAAAAAAATTTCAATAGTATGCAAATATCCCTCCTATACAACTGTGTTCTCCACTTTATGCTGTTATGATAACAAAATATATCTTTTTGCCTTCTGTGTCCATCAACACAGATTTATAACTACTGTTTTTCATAGTTGTCTTTTAGTTGAAAGAAAGAAGAAAAAGGAATATAAAATAAAATAAAACACATTTATACTGACTTTTGTATTAACCTATGCAGTTACCTTAACCATGTTCTTTATGTCTTCAATGAATTCAAGTTCTCTCTAGAGTCCTTTTATTTTATACTGGAGAACTCCCATTAGCATTTCTTTTAGGACATGTTTACCAGCAACGAACACAGTTTTTTTGGTTTTGTTTTATCTTTAGAACGCTTCATTTACAATTTTTTTCTTTGAGTGTTTTTAATATGTCATTCCAAAGTTTCTGGCTTCCATCATCTCAATGAGAATAGAGCTGTTAATCTTATTCAGTAACCCTTGTATATGATGAGTTTTCTCATGCTGCTTTCAAAATTTTCTCTTAAGTTTTGGATTTTGACAGTTTCATTATAACGTGTTGCACTGTGGATATCTTTTTTATTGTACTTGGAGTTCATTGATTTTTTGGATGTATAGATTAATGTTTTTCATCAAATTTAGGAAGTTTTCAGCTATTATATGTTCAAATACTCTTTCTGTCCCTCTCTTTCTCTCCTACTGAGTCTCTCATATGCATATGTTGGTATGCTTCGTGGTGTTCTCCAGGTCTCTTAGGCTCTTTTCATTGCATTTTACCTCACTTTTTTTTTCCATTGGCTCCTCAGACTGGATGATCTCAATCAATTTAATATGCCACGTCGCATCTGTTATTGAGTGCTTCTAGTTAATTTTTCATTTCAATTTCACTCAAAAATTTCTATTTTATCTTTGTAATTTCTGTCTCTTGACAGATGTTTTCTATTTTATTAGATATCATTCTCATGGTTTCCTTTAGGTTTTGGTACATGGTTTCCTTTAGGTCTTTAAAAATTATATTTTATATTTTATTCATTTTTATATTTATTTTTAGAGAGAGTGCACAAGTGAGGGAGAAGGGCAGAGGGAAGGAGAGAATGTTTTTTTTTCTTTTATTTTTAAAATTTTATTTTTTTTATTTTAGAGAGAGAAAGTTTGAGTGGAGGACAGGGTCAGAGGGAGAGAGAGAAAGAGAGAGAAAGAAACAGAGACAGACAGAGAGAATCTTAAGCAGGCTCCACACTCAGCATGGAGCCCAACACAGGACTTGATCCCACAGTCCTGGGATCATGACCTGTGCCAAAATCAAGAGTCACATCCTCAACTGACTGAGCCACCCAGGTGCCCCTAAATATATTTTAAATAGTTGATTTAAAGTCTAGTTAGTCTAATGTCTGGTATTCTTCAAGGACAGTTTTTTTTTTACTGCTTTTTCTCCTATATTTTGAGTATACTTTCTTGTTTCTTTGCAGGTCTCATAATTTGTTATTGTTGTTGTTATTGAAAATTGGACATTTTGAAAATTATAATGTGGTAACTCTGATATTAAATTCTTCCCTCCTCAAAGATTGTTGTTGCTGCTTGTTGTAATCGTAGTTGTTTGATTGAGACTTTTTTGAGCTAATTTTATAAACTATGTATTCTTTGTCATATATGGCCACTGAAGTCTCTGTTCCTTCAGCTTAGTGGTCAGCCAGTGATTATACAGAGATTTCTTTAATACCTAGAAATAAAAAAAAAAAAATCCCCCAGTTTTGGCAGATGCGCACTGTGTGTGTGTGTGTGTGTGTGTGTGTGTGTGTGTGTGTGTGTGTGTGTTAGGATACGCCCTCAATATTCAACCAGGTGACTTGCAACTCTGCCTTATCCTTTACTTTCTGTTTGTGCAGTACCTGAAAGGGAGCCAGAGGTGAGAAGCTGAGGCATTTTTCAGGTCTTTTATAAACCTGCGTGCATAGCTCTTGGCATGTGCAAGTCTTTCTAGATTCCCAAGAATTTGTCAGAGCTTTGCAAAACCCCCTTTCCCCCAAAGCATCTCTTATCTCAGTCTTTCTTCCCAAGCTTTTAAAACAGTCTATTGTTTTGGCTAGCTTTATCCATTACTCTAGGCAGCAGGGATTAATACAGCTCCCTAAAAATGTTTTCCTCTAATGCCCACTGGGAAGATGCCTCTTTTGAGAATTGTCTATTTTTCTTATATCAGTTTTATCAAGTTGTGTTTTTCAACAAACTTATCTACTGTATCTAAGTTGCTAATAATATGCCTTTTTTATTCTTTTAATGTCAGTGGAATCTGTAGTGATTCCCCTCTTATATTCTTGATATTGATAATTTGTTTTTATGTTAATCAAGGTTGGGTGTTATTAATTGTATTAATCTTTTCAGAGAACTAAATTTTATATTACTTATTTTCTAATCTTCTTATTTCCCTCCTAGTTTTATTATTTTCTTCCTTCTACTTATTTTGGATTAATTTAGGTCTTCTTTTTCTAACTTCTTAAGATCAGATTATTGATGATAAACTTCTCTTCGTTTTTAATATAAAGTTTTAAAACTGTAAAGTTTACTTTAGGTACTGCTTTAACTACATCCCATAAATGCTTATATGCTGTGTTTTCATTGTAACTCACTTTGAAATATTTTCTATCTTTTCTTATAATTTTTTTTTTGCAAAATAGGTAAAGCCCCTACACTCAAGTATGTCTTTAAATTTACAAATATTAGGGCATTTTCCTACATATATTATTGTTACTGATTCCTAATTTAATTACATTGTGGTTAAAAATGTATTATGTGAGGTTTAAATTTTCGAAATTTATAAATTTATTTTATGTCCCAGTATACAGTCTATCTTGGTGAACATATTCTATGTGCACATGAAAATGTGTGTTCTAAAATATCAATTAAGTTAAATTGGTTGATAAAGTTGAAATTTTCTATAACCTTAAGATTTTTTTCTCTAGTGCATGGTGTGCAAAAGTGATCCAGTTTCATTCTTCTGCTTGATGCTGTCTAGTTTTCCCAACACCATTTGTTGAAGAGACTGTCTTTTTCCATTGGATATTGGAATTCCTGCTTTGTTAAAGATTAGTTGACCTTATAATTGTGGGTCCATTTTTCAGTTTTCTATTGTGTTTCATTGATCTATGTGTCTGTTTTTATGCCAGTACCATACTGTCTTGATGACTACAGCTTTGTAATATAGCTTGAAACCTGGAATCGTGATGCCTCCCTCTTTGCTTTTCTTTTTCAGGATTGCTTTGGCTATTTGGGGTCATATATGGTTCCTTGCGAATTTTAGGATTGGTTGTTCTAGCTCTGTGAAAAATGCTGGTCTTATTTTGATAGAGATTACGTTAAATGTGGAGATTGTTTTCGGTAGTATAGACATTTTAACAACGTTTCTTCTTCTAATCCCTGAGCAAGGAATTTTTTCCAATTTCTTTGTGACCTCTTCAGTTTCTTTCATAAGTGTTATACTGTTTTCATAGTATAGATCTTGTACCTCTTAGGTTAGGTTTATTCCTAGATATCTTATGGTTTTGGGTGCAATTGTAAATGTGATTGATTCTATGATTTCTTTTTCTGCTACTTCATTATTGGTGTTTAGAAAGGAAACAGATTTCTGTACATTGATTTCGTATCCTGTTATTTTCCTGAATTCATGTATTCTAGTAATTTTGTGAGGGAGTCTTTCGGGTTTTCTATATAGAGTATCATATCATTTGCAAATAGTGGAAGTTTGACTTCTTACTTGCCAATTTGATTGCTTTTTATTTCTTTTTGTTCTTTGACTGCTGAGGTTAAGACTTCCAGTACTATGTGAAATAGTAATGATGAGAGTGGCCATCCCTGTCTTGTTCCTGACCATAAAGGAAAACCTCTCGATTTTTCCCCATTGTCAATGATATTAGCTGTGGGTCTTTCATATATGGTCTAATGTTTCTATCAGTTACTGATAAAAGTTTTTAAAATATTCAAATATGATGGTGAATTGATCTATTTCTACCTTTAGTATTGTCAATTTTTTTTCCTTTTTCAATTTTCCTTTTTCAATACATCTGGTGCTCATACAAGTGCACTCCTTAATACCCATCACCAATTTAATCTATACCACTTCTTCTTTATCCATTTATCTATAGATGGAAACTTGGCTTGCTTCCATATCTTGACTATTGTAAATGATACTGCAATAAAAATAAGCGTGCATGTATCTTTTCAAATTACTGTTTTTGTTTTCTTTAGATAAATACCAAGTAGTGAAGCTACTGGATCATATGGTAATTCTATTTTTAATTTTTTGAGGAATCTTCATACTATTTTCCACAGTGGCTGCACCAATTTGCATTCCCATCAACAGTGCATGAGTATTCCTTTTTTTTTTTTTTCACATCCTCACTGACACTCTTTATTTCTTATTTTTTTGATTCTGGCCAATCTGACAGGTGTGAGGTGACACGTCACTCTAGTTTTAATTTACGTTCCCTTGATGATGAATAATGTTGAACATCTTTGCATGTGTCTGTTGGCCATCTGTATGTCTTCTTTGGAAAAATGTCTATTCAAGGCCTCTTACCATTTTTAAATTGGATTATTTGTTTTTTAGGGGTTGAGTTTTATAAGTTCTTTATATATTTTGGACATTAACCCTGTATTTAATATTTGCAAATATCTACTCCCATTCAGTATGTTGACTTTTTGTTGTTGATGATTGTTTCTTTAATTGTGCAAAATCTTTTTTCTTTTTGTAGTTTCAGTAGCTTCCTTTTGCTTTTGCTTCCCTTACCTCAGGAAACATAAGTAGAATAATGTTACTACATCTGACATCACAGCAATTACTGCTTATGTTTTCTTCTAGCAGTTTTACAGATTTAGGCCTCACATTTAGGTCTTTAATCCATTTTAAAATATTTTTGTGTATGATGTATGAAAGTGTTCCAGCTGCTGCTGCTTCTGCTGCTGCTGCTGCTTCTTCTTCTTCTTCTTCTTCTTCTTCTTCTTCTTCTTCTTCTTCTTCTTCTTTGCAGGTAGCTCTCTAGTTTTCCCAGCATCATTTGTTGAGGAGATAATCTTTTCTCATTAAATATTCTTGTCCCCTTTGTCATAGATTGGCCACATAATCAGAAGTTTATTTCTTGGTTCTTTAATCTGTTCCATTGATATATGTGTTGATTTTTGTGCCAATACCACACTATTTTGATTACTAAAGCTTTGTAGTATATCTTGGAATCTAGGATTGTGATACCTCCAGCTTTGTTCTTCTTTTTTAAGATTGCTTTGGATATTGGGGATCTTTTTTGTTTCCATACAAATTTTAGGATTTTTTCTTCTAGTTCTTAAAAAATGTTGGTATTTTCGTAAGCATTACATTTAATATATAAATTGTTTTGTTTAGCTTTTAAAAGATGTTGGTATTGTCATAAGGATTACATTTAATATGTAAATTGTTTCGGTAGTGTGGATATTTTAACAATATTGTCTCTTCCAATCTATGAGCATGTAATATCTTTCCATTTTTGTGTATTCTTCAATTTCTTTCATCGATGTTTTATATTTTTCAGAGTAGTTAACTTGGTTAGGTTTATTTCTAGATATTATATTCTTTTGGGTGACAGTTGCCGATGAAATTGTTATCTTAACTTGTCTTTCTGATACTTCATCATTAGTGTATAGAGATGTAACAAATTTCCGTATATTAATTTTGTATCCTGTGACATTGCTCAATTCATTTATTAGTTCTAGTAGTTTTTTTGTGGAGTCTTTAATGTTTTCTATGTATACTATAATGTCATATGCAAATAGTACAAGTTTTACTTCTTCCTTACCAATTTATATGTCTTTTTATTTCCTTTCCTTGTCTGTTTTTGTCTCTAGGCCTTCTGGTACTGTGTTGAATAAAAGTGGTGAGAGTGGACATCTTTATCTTGTTTCCGATCTTAGAGGAAAATTCCTCAGTTTTCCACCATTGAGTATGATATTCACTGTAAGTTTTTCACATATGGCCTTTATTATGTTATGTTCCCTCTCACTCTACTTTGTTGAGTTTTTTTTTTAAATCATAAATGGATGTTCTTCTTTGTCAAAAGGTTGTTCTGTTTTTATTGAGATGATCATATTATTTTTATCCTTTCTCTTTTTAATATGATGTATCAATCACATTGATTGACTTGTAAATATTGAGCCACACATGCATCTGGGAATAAAGCCCACTTGATTTTGGTGAAGGATTTTTTTAACGTATTGTTGGATTTGGATTGTTCACATATATATTTTTAAGACAGGGAATACTTTATCCAAACCCATCAGAGAAATGGACAGCTTGGTTCTGTAACAAAGCATTTGTTTTAAAGCACAGGTCAGTAACTTTATATGAGAGTATATACTGTTGCATACAAATTAACTGATAATAGCAGAACTTTTCAATGTTTAAAACATTATAAGCTTCTGTGTATAAGCAGCAACTTTGTGACATTTTTAACTTTAGTATTCCTCTCCTTCTTCACCCTCTCCTTCCACAGAGTCCACACCAACTTCCTCCTAATCATTCTCAAAGGCAGCCATGTCCTCACAGTCCTCAAAAAATTCTCCTTCATGCCCTCACCCACATACCAGTAATCAAAGGCACACTTGGCATACATCAGATCAAATTTGTGGTCCGAGAGAGCCCAAATATCAGCAGTGACTGTGGTATTGCATAGCATGCACACAGCTTGCTGTACTTTGGTCAGGTCTTCACCAAGTACCTCAGTGGGAGGCTGGTAATTTTTGACAACCTTGAAGCCAATGGGTACCAGTACACAAACTGGATGATCCACTTGGTCTTGATGGTGGCACTGGTAGCATTGACATCTTTGGGAAACATATCACCATGGTACAACAGGCAGAAACTATGTATTTACCATAGTCAGTGTCACATTTCACCATCTGGTTGGCTGGCTCAAAGCATGCATTGGTGATCTCTGCTACAGAAAGTTGTTCATGGTAGGCTTTCTCAACAGAGATGAGAGGGACATATGTGGGCAGAGGGAAGTGGATGTGGGAATAGGGCATAAGGTTGGTCTAAAATTCTGCTGGATCAACATTCAGGGCTCCATCAAATCTGAGGGAAGCAATGATGGAGGACACAATTTGACCTATCAATCTATTTAGGTTAGTATAGGTTGGGTGTTCAATATCAAGGTTTCTATGACAGATGTCATGAATGACTTTGTTTTCTACCATAAAGGCACAGTCATAGTGCTCCAGAGTGGTGTGGGTAGTGAGGATGGAGTCATAGGGCTCAATTACAGCTGTGGAAACCTGGGTAAATGGAGAACTCTAGCTTCTATTTCTTGCCATAATTGACAGAGAGAAGTTCCATCAACAGGTAAGTGAACCCGGAACTGGCTCCCCCTTCAAAATTGTGGAAAACAAAAAAGGCCTTAAGACCTGTGCAGTAGTCAGGCAGTCTCCAAATTTGGTCCAAGACAAGGTCAATGACCCTCTTGTCAATGGTATAGTGCTCCCTGGCATAGTTATTAGCAACATCTTCCTTGCTTGTGATCAGCTGCTCAGGGTGGAAAAGCTGACCATAGGTGCCAGTTCGAACTTTCATCAATGATTGGTTCTAGGTCCACAAACACTGCTCTGGGCACATGCTTGCCAGCACCCATCTCACTTAAGGTTTTGAAGGAGTCATCTGCTCTTCTAATGGTTTTGTCACTTGGTATCTGGCCATCTGGGCTGGACGCCATGTTCCAGGCGATAGAGCTTCCAGCAGGCATTGCCAGTCTGGACACCAGCCTGACTAACAGGAATGGAGATATTTTTCATGTATGGTTGCTACTTTGCAGCTGTCAACCAAGTGGCAGAGAGGAATAAGAGAAGTTGTTGCCTCTTACAGAGTGATTCTTAGGCAGTCAATGTAAGAGAACCTGCCTTCATTTGCTAATATTTTGTTGAGGATTTTTTCATCTATGTTCATCAGAGATATTGGCTGGTAATGTTTTCTGTAGTGTGTCTGGATTTTCTATTAGGGTAACGCTGGTTTCAGAGATTGAATTTGGAAGTTTTCCTTCTTCTATTTTTTGTAATAGTTTGAGAAGAATAGGTACTAACTCTTCTTTAAATGTTTGATAGAATTCACCTCTGAAATCATCTGTTCCTGGATTTTTATTTGTTTGGAGATTTTGGTTACTAATACAGTTTCATTGCTAGTAATTGGCCCACTATAATTTTCTATTTCTTCCTGATTCAGTTTTAGAAGGTTATATGTTTCTAGGAATTTAATCCACTTCATAGCTGTCCAATTTGTTGGCATATAATTTTTCATAATATTCTCTTTTAATACTTGGTATTTCTGAGGTGTTACTTGTTTTTAACCTTCATTTATGATTTTGAGTCCTCTCTCAGTTTTTTCTTGATAAATCTTGCTAAAAGTTTATCAGACTTTTCAAAGAAGAGTTTTCATTGATCTTTTCTACTGTTTTTTTGCCTCTATTTCATTTCTTTTTGCTCTAGTCTTTATAATTTCCTTTCTTTTTTATATAAAGTTATTTATTTATTTAAGAGTGAAGAGGGGAAGAGAGAGAGGGAGAGAGAATCTTAATCAGGTTCTGCACTGACCCAGGGCTCGAACCCACAAACCATGAGATCAAGACCTGAGCCGAGATCAGGGTCTGATGTTTAACTGACTGAGCCACCCATGAACACTGGGAAGGTCAGCTATGTCTCCTGATCTTAAAAGTAGTGGCCTCATGAAGAAGAGGTCTTGTGGGGCCATGTAGCATAATATACCTTGTTCACCATAAACAGTGGTGTCTCCTATGTTGGTTTCGTGTACTCTGCTATCGGGACTGAGTCATGTTTTGCCTTTAGCTCAGTTGCTTGCAATGGCCCACTTTGCCTATTGTCAGTACTTTGGGCACGGTTTGTTCCCTGTGATGTTAAGGGAGCAGTGTGGGGTCATCATGGGTTTATAGATGGGCGGTGTCAGCAGTGAGACCAGATTCCTGTCCTCAGCCCATATTCCAGGGCTGCAGTCCCACAGACCTTCAAGGCACTCTCTCTGCCTTGTCCCTTGAGAAGCTTTCACTGGCGGGTGAGGCTCCCTTGAGAAGCTTTCACTGGTGGGTGAGGCCCCTAGTGGCTCCATCTGCCAGAGCTGCAGTCACAGTGACTGATAAGGCTCTTTCTCTGGTATAAGGTTTGGCAGCTGGGACTACAGGTGCACTGTTGTGTATGGTTATCTTCCCCTTTACCTAGGACAGGAGTCACATGGGAGTAGTATCAGTCGCCGTCAGGGCTGCTTGCAGGATATGTAGGGTCAGGAGCCACTTTGGAAGAAAGCCTGCAGAGTGAAGTGGGTTGGATAGGGTGGATCCACAGGAGAAGGTGAGGGAAGGGTGTGTGGTGCCAGCAAGATATGTGGAATATTTTTGCAATGGTGTTTGCAAGTGTCCTACTATCTTGGCTGCAGATTGGGGAGCAATGGCACCCACTAGCTCTTTTTGCTTCTGGAGAAATCTCCTAAAGATCTATGCCCTTCCAACACACATTCTGAGATTAGTAAAGAAATCTCCTTCATGTACACCCCAGGTTCTTTAGGAACTATTTGTATGCTCTATCTCCCCTGATATGTGTTATGATGGCTCTTTAAGAATAGGGACTCAGTTTCCTATTACCTTTCAGCTCTCCTAGAGCTAAATGCACCAATTTTTAAAGTACCTAGAATTAAGCCCCTCTGACTGTAAAAATTCATGAAGTTAAGTGCTACTGTTTTTCAAAGTCAAATGTTACATGCACTCTTTTCCCCAATACAAGTCCTCCATACCTCAGATTCTTGGTATGTTGTCTGATCTTCTTGTTTCTCTGTGTTGTGGTGTTCTTCCCATTTGTGGTTAGTCTCACTGGGGTTTGGTTCCTGACCACATCTCTGCTCCTCCTACACTTTGCAGTGCGGCCTCCTCTCTACAATTAACTGTGGAAAGTCTGTTCTGCCAGTCCTCAGGTCACTTTTCAGAATTAGTTGCACTGCTAAGGTTGTTACCTTGGTGAGTCCATGGAACAAGGTGAGTTCAGGATTCTTTTAGCCATTTTCATTACCAAAAATCTAGTTTTGTCAGATTTTGCTGAAGCAATCTTATTAGCTACACAAGCAGATTTGGATGTCATATCTTCCTTCTATATTAACCTATAAAAATAATTTGAAATTTCACTATTTATCTCAGGTAATAATCCTTGTTTTGAAGACTCCTTAGTCTTCTAATTACATAGATATACGAACTTTCTTCTGCTTAATTTTTGTACTATATAACTTTTTTACACTTTTATTTTCAACTTATCTGTGTCATTATATTGAGACACAAGGCATGTTGTAGCATACAATGAAGGTAGTAGTTTGTAAATCTTTGCTTTTTATTTGGAGAGATTATTCTACTTACATGTAAAATAATTTATTGATACAGATGAATTTAAACCTACTATTCTGCTTTTCAGCTTATTTTCAATTGGTCCCATTTGATATTAGGTTGCTCTGTTACTCCTTTCCTGTCTTATCTTGGGTTAATTAAAATTATTTTCTGGAGCACTTGGGTGCTCAGTCAGTTGAGCATCTGACATCAGCTTAGGTCATGATTTTTGTGTGTTCGAGCCCCACATTGGGCTCTGTGAAGACAGCTTAAAGCCTGAAGCCTGCTTTGGATTCTGTGCCTCCCTTACTCTCTGCCCCTCCCTTACCCATGCTTGGTCTCTTTCTGTTTCTCAAAAATAAACGTTTAAAAAAATTTTAATAAAAAAATACAAATGAAGATATATATATTTTTCTGAGTACCAGTCATCTTTTATTGGATGTTAATTCTAAACTGGGATATGAAAGGATTCAAGGGTGCCAGACAAAGGTCATGGTCTGAAATGCAGAATGTACCTCCACATTAGGCACTCTTCAGTGGCACTTGTGTAGTCACTCAGGTTTGAATTCTTTGTAACAACAGAAATTTAAAAGTGCATAAGCTGGAATCAGGCCAACATGGTGGAGGAGTAGGGAGATACAGTATTCCCCCTGTCTTTCAAACTAAGAGGGACTGAAACCAAAGGACTCTCAACCCCAAGAGTTGGGGAGGAAAGGTGTTGCAGTCTACAAAGAATGGAATGCAAAACCCAGAAAATGCTCCAGGAACTGTGAGCATAATCTGGGGAAGATAAACGAACTGCAGGGGTACTGAGTGAAGGGGAGGGAGAGCCTTCTTCAGAGAAATCCGAGAAAGTGTGGAGCGGGCCACATCTGAACAAGAGAAAAACCGAACAGAGAGGGAGAGACCACCATCCAGTCCCTAACTTCAGGGCTTTTGAAGAAAAGTTCCATTGCTAACAGCAGAATTCTCAACAAAACTCTCCTCACACTAGGGCCGGCAGTGGCAGCCCAGGCAGCCTGCATCATGCAGAGGCACAGAGACACCTGTGGCTTCTAACCCAGGGACACAATTTACAGTGAAACCAGGTATAGCAGGCAAAGAGTGTCAAACGCAAAAACCACCCAACAAACTGCACTATGCCAGGGCCCCATGCAGAGTGAGGACAGAAACATAAATGGCGATTTGAGACTCTGAGACCAGGAAGAAGGGAATGGGGGCATGCCACTGTGGTCTCCCAAGCCCATAAAAACCGGCCCCAGGAATACATCCCAGCGGCAGTGGAGGCGAGACCTGCCCACACCAAACCACACCCCTATTCATAGGAGAGTCACCTTTCTGCAGGAGTGATAGACGCAGAGTTCAGACTGCTGCCTGGGGTAACTCCAGGTCATTTCTTCTTTGTAAATATATGCTCCCCTTTCTCCTTCTTATCAATCCCCACCCCTGAGCTGGCCATCTGGGATACTGGCTGGCTAAACTGACTTTTAACCCACTCTCTCAATGCATGTTCTATATCTCCTTCTGTACTTTCCTATCTCTCTCTCTCTGGAATAACCAGGCCACATAGTTCATCTGGGAAATATCTATCTTCATTCCCTTTTCCTTGCATCTGTCCTTATTCTGTTTTCTCTGTCTGGATTAAGCCCTTCAGGCTCTCTACCTGGTCAAAGTTCATTTTCTTCTCTGCCCTCGCAGCTGTCATTATTCTTTGTGTATATGCTCTGCCACCAGAACACTGCACACCTTGTCCTTAACGTGTAGTTGGTACTACAGGACATTGCCCTCAGAGTGTCATTTGTTATTCTTTTTTCTGTTGTGAACTGCTTGTCTGTATCATTTGTCAGTACATTTGAGTATTTCTGTTTTTTGTTTCTCTGTCTAATTTCCTCCGAGGGCGACCTCAGGAAACAATCCAAAACACACCTAGCCAAAATGACGAAATGGAAGAATTCTCCTCAAAAGAAACTACAGGAGGTATTGACAGCACGAGAATTGATGAAAACAGATATAAGCAACATAACAGAACATAAATATAGAATGATAAACATAAAACTAATCTCTGGGCTTGAAAAAAGCATAGAATATGCAGGGGGTCCCTCACTGAAGAAATCATGGGCCTTAAAAATGGTCAGGAGGAATTAAAAATAATTTAAATGAAGTACATAACAAATTGGAGGTGGCCACAGTACAGATTAGAGGTAGAAGAGAGAATAGGTCAATTAGAATATAATATTATGGAAAAAGAGGAAGCAGAGACAAAGAGACAGAAGCTGATTCTGGAACAGGAAAAGAGAATTCAAGAGCTGAGCAATGCTATCAAATAAAACAATATCCGTATTATAGGAATTCCAGAGGAAGAAGAGAGAGAGAAAAGAGTTGAAGGAATACTTGAACAAAACATTGCTGAGAACTTCCCCAACAGGAGGGAGGAAACGGGCATGGAAATTCAAGAGGCACAGAGAACTCCCCTCAGACGTAACTTGAATAGACCTTCTTCAAGACACATCATAGTGAAACTGGCAAAAGAAAAGGACAGAGAGAGAACTCTGAAAGCACCTAGGGAAAAACAGGCCTTAACATACAAAGGTAGAACATAAGAGTTGTAGCAGACTTATCTACAGAAACTTGGAAAGCCAGAAAGGAATAGCAGGATATCTTCAATGTGATGAGCAGGAAGAATATGCAAACAAGAAACCTTTATCTGGCCAGCTGGTCATTCTGAATGGAAGGAGAGATCAAGGTTTTCCTAAACAAACTAAAACTGAAGGAATTCATCACAAATAAACCAGCATTACAAGAGATGCTGAGGGGCACTATATGGAGGAAGGGTTGCAAAGAACACAAACTACCAGAGATAGCCTTACAAACATGAAGCCTACAGAAAATACAGTGACTATAAGCCCATACTTTTCAATATTAAGACTGAATGTAAATGGACTAAATGTGCCAATCAAAAGACACAGGGTAACACAGTGGATTAAAAAACAAGACATATCTATTTTCTGTCTTCAAGAAACTCATCTTAAACCTGAGGACACCTTCAGATTGAAAGTGAGGGGATGGAGAACTATCTTCCATGCTACTGGAAGTCAGAAGAAAGCTGGAGTAACCACAGTTATATCAGACAAAATAGACTTAAAGTAAATGATATGATAAGAGATAAAGAAGAACATTATATAATAATCACAGGGACTATCCAGCAGGAAGAGCTAACAATTATAAATATCTATGTGCCGAAATCGGGGGCACCCAAATTTCTAAAACAATTAATTACAAACATAAGCAACCTTATCAATAAAAATATCCTAATTGTAGGGGACCTTAATACTCCACTCTCAGCATTGGATAGATCCACTAAACAGAAAATCACTACAGAAACAATGGCCCTGAACGACACATTGGAACAGATGGGCATAACTGACATCTTCAGGGTCCTTCACCCAGAAGCAAAGAAATTTACGTTCTTCTCAAATGCACATGGTACATTTTCCAAGACAGACCACATTCTTGGGCATAAGGAAAATCTTAATAAATATAAAAGAATTGATATCATACCATGCACACTTTCAGACAACAATCCTTTGAAACTTGAAATCAGCCACAGGAAAGTCTGGAAAACCCCCAAAAACATGGAGGCTAAAGAACAACCTACTAAAAACTGAATGGGTTAACCCAGGTATCAGAGAAGAAATTTAAAAATACATGGAAACAAATGAAACTGAAAATACAACTATCTAAATGCTTTGGGATAGAGCAAAGGCAGTCCCGAGAGGGAAATATATTGCAATCCAGGCCCATCTCAAGAAATAAGAAAAAAAGATAACACAAATTCTAACAGCATGCTTTAAGAAACTAGAAGCAGAACAGCTAAGACACCCCAAACCCAGTAGAAACAGAGAAAAAATAAAAATCAGGCCAGAAATTAATAAATGGAAACCAAAAACTAGTGTAACAGATCAATGAAATCAAGAGCTGGTTCTTTGAAAAAATAAACAAAATAGACAAATCTCTAGCCAGACTTCGTGAAAAGAAAAGAGAGAGAACCCAAATAGATAAAATCATGAATGAAAAGGGAGAGATTACAACCAATCCCTCAGAAATACAAGCAATTGTCAGAGGACACTATGAAAAACTATATGCCACCAAACTTGACAACCTGGAGGAAGTGGACAAATTCCTAAACAGCCATTCACTACCAAAACTCAAACGGGAAGAAATAGAAAATTTGAACAGATCCATAACTAGTGAAGAAATTGAATCAGTTAACAAAAATCTCCCATCAAATATAAGCCCTGGACCAGATGGCTTCCCTGGGAAATTTTACCGGACATTTAAAACAGAGTTAATACCAATCCTCCTCAAGCTGTTCCAAAGAATTGAAATGGAAGGAAAACTCCCGGACTCATTCTATGAAGCCAGCATCACTTTGATTTCCAAACCAGATAGAGACCCAGCAAAAAAAGAGAATTACAGACCAATGTCCCTGATGAATATGGATGCAAAAATTCTCAACAAGATACTAACAAATTGAATCCAACAGCATATGAAAATAATTATTCACCATGGTCAAGTAGGATTCATCCCTGGGTTGCAGGGCTGGTTCAACATTCGCAAATCAGTCGACATGATATATCACATTAACAAAAGAAAAGATAAGAACCATATGATCCTGTCGATTGATGCAGAAAAAGCATTTGACAAAATATAGCACCCTTTCCTAATAAAAACCCTCGATAAAGTAGGGGTAGAAGGAACATACATAAATATCATAAAAGCCGCTTTTGAAAAGCCCACAGCTAATATCATCCTCAATGGGGAAAAACTGAGAGCCTTCCCTCTGAGATCAGGAACACGACAGGGGTGTCCACTCTTGCCACTGCTATTTAACATAGTGTTGGAGGTCCTAGCATCAACAATCAGACAATAAAACAAAATAAATGCATCAGGATAGGCAAGTACTAATTCAAACTTTCACTTTTCACAGATGTCATGTACTTTACATGCAAAACCCGACAGACAGTACCAAAAGCCTCGTAAAACTGATCCATGAATTTGGCAAAGTTGCAGAATACAAAATCAATGTACAGAAATCGGTTGCATTCCTTTACACCAACAATGAAGCAATAGAAAGAGAAATAAAGAAGTGAATCCCATTCACGATTGCACCAAAAACCATCAAATACCTAGGAATAAACCTAACCAACAATGTAAAAGATCTCTACGCTGAAAACTATAAAAAACTTATGAAGGAAATTGAGGAAGACACAAGGAAATGGAAAAACATCTCATGCTCCTGGTTTGAAAGAATAAATATCGTTAAAATGGCAATACTACCCAAAGCAATCTACATATTCAATGCAATCCCAATCAAAATTGCACCAGCATTCTTCTCAAAGCTAGAGCAAACAATCCTAAAATTTGTATGGAACCACAAAAGACCCCAAACAGCCAAAGTAATACTGAAGAATAAAACCAAGTCGGGAGGCATCACAATCCCAGACTTTAACCTCTACTACAAAGTGTTAGTCATCAAGACAGTATGGTATTGGCACAAAAACAGACACATAGACCAATGGACTAGAAGAGAAATCTCAGAAATGGACCCACAAGTATATGGCCAACTAATCTTTGACAAAGCAAGAAAGAGTATCCAATGGAAAAAAGACAATCTTTTTAATAAATGGTGCTGGGAGAACTAGATAGCAACGTGCAGAAGAATGAAACTAGACCACTTTCTTACACCACTCACAAAAATAAACTCTAAATGGATGAAGGATCTGAATGTGAGACAGGAAACCATCAAAATCCTAGAGAAGAAATCAGGAAAAAATCTCTTTGACCTAAGCCGCAGCAATTTTTTACTCGACACATCTCCAAAGGCAAGGGAATTAAAAGCAAAAATGAACTACTGGGACCTCATCAAGATAAAAAGCTTCTACACGGCCAAGGAAACAACCAACAAAACCAATAAGCTACCAACGGAATGGGAAAAGATAATTGGAAATGACATATCGGATAAAAGACTCATATCTAAAATCTATAAAGAGCTTACCAAACTCCACACCCGAAAAATGTATAATCCAGTAAAGAAATGGGCGGAAGATATGAATAGACACTTCTCCAAAGAAGACATCCAGATGGCTATCAGACACATGAAATGATGCTCAATGTCACTCATCATCAGGGAAATAGAAATCAAAACCACACTGGCATACCACCTCACACCAGTCAGAGTGGCTATAATGAACAAATCAGGAAACTATAGGTGCTGGTGAGGATGTGAAGAAACAGGCACCCTCTTGCACTGTTGGTGGGAATGCAAACTGGCGCAGCCGCTCAGGAGAACTGTGTGGAGGTTCCTCAAAAAAATGAAAATAGAACTACTCTATGAACCAGCAATAGCACTGCTAGGAATCTACCCAAGAGATACAGGAGTGCTGATGCATAGGGGCACGTGTACCTGGAGGTTTATAGCTGCACTTTAGACAATAGCCATATCATGGAAAGAGACTAAGTGTCCATCAACTGATGAATGGATAAAGAAGAAGTGGTATATATCTATAATGGAATACTATGCAGCAATGAGAAAGAATGAAATCTGGCCATGTGTGGCAACATGGATGGAACTGGAGGGTATTATGCTGAGTGAAATAAATCAAGCAGAGAAAGACAGATACCATGTGTTTTCACGCATAAGTGGACTTTTCGGGACTCAGCAGAAAACCAGCAGGGATGGGAGGAGGGGAAGGAAAAAAATGACACAGAGAGGGAGGGAGACAAAACATAGGAGACTCTTAAATGCTAAGAACAATCCGAGTGTTGAGGCGGGTTGGGGAGGGGGAGAGTGGGTGATGGGCAGTGAGCAGGTCATGGGTTGGGATGAGCACTAGGTGTTGTTGTACGGAAACCAATCTGACAATAAAAAATTATATAAAAGAAAAAGGGCATAAGCCGCCGACCCCCATGGAAACCCTTGTGATGCCCCCTTTCTTCACATTGACATACTTATAATAAGAGTAGTAACCTCTTTGAAATGAAATTCCTTTAGAGGTGAAATCCCGTATCAGTATCCAGCTTGGCAGCTGTCTTAGTTTGACAACCATGAGCTTCTTCTCCTTCACTGGTATGGATGAAGCCATCTTGGAGGTCCGGGTGACCACTATCAGATTAATTTAAAATTTTAAGTTTTCCATTTAAATTCCTTTTGTGGGGCCTCTGAGTGGTTCAGTCGGTTAAGTGGTCGACTTCAGCTCAAGTCATGATCTCATGGTTCATAGTTTCAAGTCCCGCGTTGGTCTCCGTGCTGACAGTTCATTGCCTGGATCCTGCTTCGAATTCTGTGTCTCCATCTCTCTCTCTCCGTCCCCTGCTTGTACTCTGTCTCTCTCTAAAAAATAAATAATCATTAAAAAAATTTAAATTCCTCTTAAGGCTTTTTAGCTTTGCCCTTGCGTATTAGTTTTTAGTGTCATAATCTATGGATTATGATATGTACCCTTAAGATTCAGTTCACTTAGAGTTAATACTATAAAAAAAGGTTATTTTCAAGATGTTCTATGTTTCTTTGTTTTTGAGAAATTTGATTATGAGGTGCCTCAGTTTTGTTTTATGCATTTATACTTCTTAGGGTTCACCGAGATTCTTAGATCAATATACATTTATGCTTTTCACCAAATTTGGGAATTCTTCAGGATATATCTTCAAGGGTTTTTTGTTCTATTTTCTCTCTCCTCTCTTTCTGATTATCCAAATACATGTATGCTATATGCTATATCTTATTTGCTTGAGGTATTAGATCAGGCATAGGCAAGCTATTGCCTCTTGGCCAAATCCGGCCTTCATTAAAAGATGCTCAAGCTAAGAATGGAAACGAAAAAACAGTTTTTATATTCATAAAAGTTTGTAAAAAAGAAAAACAGAAAGGAAAACAAAGAAGAATATGCATGAGAAATTGTATGTGGCCACAAAGCCTTACATATTTAATATCTGGCCATTTATATAAAAGCATTGTTGTTGGCATGCCTGGGTGATTCAATCAGTTAAGCATCCGACATTGGCTCAGGTCATGATCTCACAGTTCCTGAGTTTGAGCCTTGCATAGGGTAAGCTCAAGCCCTGCTTTGGGGTGAGCTCGAACGCTGCTTCGGATGAGCTCCAGCTCTGCTTCAGGATCTGTGCCGTCAGTATGGGATTCTCTCTCCCTCTCTCTTTCTGCCCCTTGCTCACTCATGGCCCCTTCTCTCTCAAAAAATAAATAAATAAATAAAAATAAATAAATAAATATTAGAAAACAAAAACACACACAAACTCCATTGTTGTCTCCTGGGTTAGTGGGTGGAGTTTGTGGGTACTATAGTAATTTAATATCTTGGAAAGGACAGAGCCATAGGTGGGGGAGCTTGCAAATCTGCTCATAAGCTCCTTTTTACCCTCATGATGCTCAGGCTAGGATTGAACTCAGGGGAAAAGATGTATGATAGTGCCCCTCAAGCAGTGTGATTTTTTTTTCAAAGTCAAAGAATCCTATAATTTCTGTTTTGTTTTCTCTTCCATTCTTTCAAATAACAGTTTTTTTTTTATATTTTTGCAGAATTTATAATTATTATCTGTGGTAGTGTTATTTGACACAAACCACTCTTGGGGTTCCTGGGTGGCTCAGTCGATTAAGCATCTGACTTTGTCTCAGGTCATGATCTCACAGTTTGTGGGTTTGAGCCCTGCGTCCGGCTCTGTGCTGACAGCTAGGAGCTTGGACCCTGCTTCAGATTCTGTGTCTCCCTCCCTCTCTGCCCCTCCCCTGCTCACGCCCTGTCTTTCTCTCTAAATAAATAAATAAACATTTTTTAATTAAAAAAAATCTTCCAACACTTGAATCCACCAGACTTATTTTTAATTACCTAGAATATAAATTAAAATAAATTGGTGATAAAATAGATAAGTGGTGATAAAATGGGCAAATTAATGGACATTTACACTCAGTTTGTTCATCTGGTGCTTTTATTATAGAGTTCTAGACTACATCTTGACACCTTACCTAAGGGAGCATCTTCTAATTTCCATAAGTGTCTATGTAAGAAAACTATTACAGTCATAAAGATAAAACCATGCTCCAAATATTCACATTTTATAATTCTACCTTGAAGGCATAGAATCAGAAACATGGAATGGACCTTAAAGGATAGTCCAATATAGAAATCTCCCTCACAGCATCCTAAATGGGTGGGAATTCAGACTTTGATTAAATTCCAAGAATTAAAAGCTTTGCACTTTTTATATTTTCTATAATGTATCAATGCCCTTTGATTCCAAATACTCATTTCACACCATCGGGTGGTTGGTGTAATTAGATTCAAGATTTAACAACTGCTGAGCTATGGATCAAAGCCAGTCTTTTTCCACCTTTGCTGAAATTGGGTTAGTGTTACTTCTTGGATAATGGAGGCAGGTTTTTTTTTGTTATGTTTTGTTTTGTTTTGTTTTGTTTTTAATGTGAATCATGAACAAGTTCTCAGGTAAATCCTTCCAGGTAGCCTTTAGACTGAGGTAGCAGCTCACAGTGGATTGAATAGGGAAAGAAATAGAAATTTTATTTTTTTGATGTACTATTCTCTAGTTTAACAGTCATCTGCAGTAATTGTGACATGTGGGAAGTCAGAGATATCCACTTATAAAAGCATTCTACAGTAAACATACCAATTTAGGAGTAGCAAATGCATTCTTCAAAGATGTTTGCAAGATAGCTCTGATCTTCCTTTGCAGTCAACCGAATTTTTAATACATGAAAGAGACTCAAATTAAAATAACTATTTCTAACATAAATTGATCCCTTGAATGGAAATCTTTTAACCACTTCACAAGATGTGTGCAATGAACTTTGGTCATCCTGCATTTCTATGTACCTACTGCTACCCATACTTTAATTGGAAAAAATGACCACCAACTAACAATTTGTGGCCATAATTTCATATACAGATTCATGCTATTACTCTGTATTATAATTTTACAAATAAATAAAAAACATATCTTAATATTTGTTCTCTAATTTCATTGCAAGATATAGGGAAGTTTTTTTATCATATAAAGATTTACAACTCGAAAATATAGTTTCCAGCTAAGGCAATTTATCACCCACAAGAATTCTAGAGTAGAATATGAATCATTTTCATTTGTGTTAATTACCATACTATCTCACTCTCATTTTCTATTTATGTGCTTGAAAGATTTGCTACCCACAAGCTCATTCTATTTTCTGTATCTGCAAATAAGATATCTCAGGGACACACAGGCCTATATTCCTCAAGTGAAAAATTCAAAGATAAAAGAGAGTCTTGGTTAAAAACATTAACCTATATTTTCAGAGTGGGGAGATAGAAGTCAATCATGTATCTTAGATTTAGAATACTTTAATTCTACTACTTCTAGGTTATATACCAGAGAAACTTTTTTGCTTCTTAAGTTTCTATCCTTTCTAAAAGTTAGGTAGGTAGGTAGGTAAGTAGGTAGGTGTGTGTGTACATGCATGTGCTTGCACATGCGTGTGTGTGTGTTTTTTGTGTCTTGCCAAATGCATATTTAAGATATAAATGCTAAAACAGAAAACATAGCTTAAATATTTTCTAAAGTGGGAAGATATGTTTCCTTGAACTTATTGCCTGTAAGTATGTGTGTGTGTGTGTGTGTGTGTGTGTGTGTGTGTGTGTGTGTCAGTCAGTGCCAGATCAAATGGTCATTTGAAGCATTTCTTTTCTCAGTGCTGCTTCAGAACTTGTCAATGCTCTACAAATGAAAGAGAAAAAAAATTAAATGCTTTTATTCTTCCAAGAATTAAACCATTCCTCATAACAGTACATTAACAAGCCTTTGTTTGCTTTTCAAGGTGGGAGGTGGTGTTGGGGAGCAGGTCCTGGATCCCAATGGCCACTACCAAAAGAAGTAAAATAATTTTAACAATTACCAAAATACAATGAAAGCATCTTTTAACATATGTTCTCAATGTTAAATTTTACATTGATCCATTGATTTGAACTTTACAAAATGCATTCTCACCATTTGCTTTATGAATGAAGTTTATGGAGCAGCAGTGGAGACAATTTTCTTGGGGTTCAGTGGGACTGTTTCTCCCAACTGTTATAATACCAGAGATTCTCTCCTAGTTGCATATACTGACTCTCCTCCAACACACATACACTTCAGAAATTAGAAAGGGAAGGTTTTGCATGTAATTATGGGGGTGTTTACTACCAAGCTTCTCTAACTTTAAGCAAATACCTCCTACATAGCCCCTAGTAAGATTTGAGGCCAGGAGATGGACATAGAGGACCATTTATCTGCTGCCTACATACTTATTCAAAGTTCCGTTAATTCTCAAATGAATATGTGCAGAGAATTGCCAAAAACTGTCAAAACATCATTAAATACATCATTGATGTCAATTGAATTCTCCAAGCTTATAGGAATGCCCCCAAAATATCAATCACCTAGAAAGTCACCAGTTACTGACCATTATCCAAATATCCTATATTATACCAATCATTTTAGGGCATAAGCTAAGTGCTCTGGCTGCTTAAGGAAATTTTTTTTTCCCAATCCACAGACATATATGAGAACAAGGTCATACTTGCTTTGCAGGGAGGGATTGGACATCTATTTACCCATTAGTTGAAAAGGACAAGGCCTACGGGTGCTTGGGTGGCTCAGTCGGTTAAGCGTCTGACTCCTAATTTTGGCTCAGGTCATGATTTTGGCAGTGTGTGAGTTTGAGCCCGATGCTGGGCTTGCACTGACTGATTTGAATTCTTCCACTCTCTCTGCCCTTTCCCAGCTCTCTCTCTCTCTCTCTCTCAAAATAAATAATAAGAGAGAGAGAGAGAGAGAGAGAGAGAGAGAGAGAGTGCAAGCAGGGAAGGGGCAGAGAGGGGGAGAGACAGAATCCCAAGCAGTCTCTACACTGTCGGCACAGAGCACAGTGGGGCTAAAACTCATAAACCATGAGATCATGACCTGAGCCAAGATCAAGAGGCGTTTAACCAACTGAGTCACCTAGGCACCCCTAAATAAATAAACTTAAAAAAAAGGTAAAAAAAGAGAAAGGACAAGGGTATTTTTTGCTTAAGGTATGAAATATTTAGCTAGTTTCTTACTTGTAAAAGGATTTTGATTCATGCCATTTTAATGATAGTCTTCAGCTGAATAGCCTTTGATATGAACCATTCATACATTAGCTGGCATTTAAAATAGATGAAGATGGACAATAAATAGACCTTAATATTATTTTTTCAAGGGTATGTATAAAATGAAATGTTTTGGGGGCTTTTAGGCACAATCAATTTAGTGGATCTCATAGCACTATTAACATGTAAAACTCTTACTGCCTGATTTCTCATGCAAATGTGTGCTGCATTTCACCACAGGCACTAAAAAACCCCTACATTTTATAGACCAGACAGACTCAAAACAATAGTAATAAGTTTTTGTCTATTGGATTGAATTTATATCTCTCATCTATAGTAAGAATTTACCCACTAATATCTGTTTTCATTGCTTATAGACTTCTTTCTTGATCTGGTCATCCAGGGTAGTTAATCAAATGATTTTTACAGTTAAACAATGCTACATTTTTTAAAGTGACCAAATGCGGAAAGAAAATCCACTGCCCATATTTTAAAAAGGAATCACTTAATGCTTTTAGAACATCTGAGTAACTTATATAACTTTCATACATATATCCAGTGTCTAAGAATTTGGCCTAAGAAAATATCAAGGTTATACACAAAATATATTCATGAGGTACTCATCTCAGTGCTATTTTCAATATCACAATACTGAAAACAAACTAACTCTTTCCGACATCTTTCCATGCCGCCATAATGGTGCACACGAATGTCCTGACAGATGCTCTCAAGAACATTAACAATACTGAGAAGAGAGGCAAATGCCAGGTTCATATTAGGCTGTGCTCCAAAGTCATAATCCAGTTTCTATCTGTGATGATGAAGCATGGTTATATGGGCAAATTTGAAATCATTGATAATCACAAAGCTGGGAAAATTGTTGTGAAACTCACATGCAAGTTAAATGAGTGTGGAGTGATCAGCCCTAGATTCGAAGTATGACTCAAAGCTCTAGAAAAATAGGAGAATAATCTGCTCCCATCTTGCCAGTGTGGTTTTAATGTACTGACAACCCCAGCTGGCATTATGGACCATGCATAAGCAAGACAGAAACACACAGGAGGGAAAATACTGGGATTCTTCCTTTAGGAATATAATACATACGTGCAAATAAAATGCCTCAATGGACAAAAAACAAACAAACAAAAAAACAAAAAACAAAAAACAAAAAAACCCAAAAACCTAAATGCCCACAACAAGACATTGGAATTAAAGAAATAAAGGTTGAAAATGCATGATAGAATACTATTATGTGCATAAACACATACACACAACTTGCATGTATTCATGACTGGTTCCTCTAAATGGAAGAATTTTGAGTGTTTTCTGTTTTATTTCTTCTCCCAAATAATAACCATTTATTTAGCTCAAAAATATGGAGGTCAACAATCTTAGCCGTTTTCATCTGGGTGGTTCTAAAGATCTGGGTCAGGCTCAGCTGATCTTTGCTATGGCTCATGTATGTCTGGGTGGATTCACTGGTGATTGGTTAGTTGTCTGGTGGCTGGTTACCTGTCAGATGAGATTTGTTCTTGTATCCTTTAGTAGACTAGTTCAAACTTGTTTACAACATGGCAACGTTCCAGGCTCAGTGAATCCATAAATACCAACACATAAGTGTTTTTCAAGCTATTGTTGTTGCTCTTAGAAATGTGATTTTAGAAAAACACATAAAATTCACCATTGTAACTATTTTTAGGTGTACAGTTCAGTAATGTCAACTATATTCACATTGTTGTGCAACAGATCTGTAGAGAATTTTCATCTTGCAAAACTAAACCATTATATCCACTGAACAATTCTCCATTTTTCCACTTCTCCCAGTCTTTGGTGGCCACCATTTTATTTTCTGTTTCTATGAGTTTGACTATGTGAGATATCTCATATAACCGAATTCATACAATATTTATCTATTTGTTGCTGGGTAATTTCACTTAGTAATATGTCCTAAAGTTTCATCTGTGTTGTAGCACATGAGAGGATTTCATTTATTAAGGCCGTATAATATTCCATTCTGTGTATATGCCACATTTTCTTTATTCATTCACACACTGGTGGACATTCTGTCTCTTATGAATAATGCTGCAATGAACATGAATATGCAAATATAACTTTGAGATCCTGCTTTTCGAATTTTTTGGATGTATACCAAGAAATAAGATTACAGAATCATATAGTAATCTCATCTTTAATGTTTTGAGGAAACTTTATAATATTTTTTAGAGCACTGCACCATTTTACAGTGCACAAGAGTTCCAATTTCTCCACATCCTCACCAACTTATATTATTTCCTGTTTTTTTTTATATAGTGGCCATCCTAATGAGTATGAGGAGATATCTCATTATAGTGTTTTTTTTAAAGTTTTTATTTAAATTCCAGTTAGTTAACATACAGTGTAATATTAGTGTCAAGTGTATAATTTAGTGATTCAACACTTACGTACAACACCAGAAGCTCATCACAACATGTACACTCCTTAATCCCCATCCACTACCCACCCATCTCCCCTCTAGTAACCATCAGTTTGTTCTCTACAGTTAAGAGTCTGTTTCATGGTTTTCCTCTTTTCTTTTCCTCTAAGATCGTTTGTTTCTTAAATTCCATATATGAGTGAAATCATATGGTATTTTTATTACTCTGACTTATTTCACTTAGCACCGTGGTCTCTTGATACTCCATTGTTCCATCTACATCTTTGCAATGGCAACACTTCATTCTTTCTTATGACTGAGTAGTATTCCATTGTATATATACACCATTCTTCTTTATCCATTCATCAGTCAATGGACATATGGGCTCTTTCCATAATTTGGCTATTGCTGGAATGCAGCTATAAACATTGGGGTGCATGTGTACCTTCAAATTAGTATTTTGGTATTTGTTGGGTAAATATCTGGTAGTGCAATTACTGGATCACAAAGTAGTTCTATTTTGAACTTTCTGGGAACCTCCATACTGTTTTCCAGAGTGGCTGCACCACTTTGCATTCTACCAACATTGTAAGAAAGTTCTCCTTTTTCCACATCCTCACCAACACTTGTTTCTCGTGATAATTTTAGCCATTATGACTAGTGTGAAGTGTTTGTTGTAGTTTTGATTCGGATTTCCCTGATGATCAGTGATATTGAACATCTTTTCTTGTGTCTATGGCCATCTCTATGAACTGTTTGGGAAAAATGTCTGTTCGTATCTTCTTCCCATTTTCTAATTGGGTTATTTGGTTTTTGGGAGTTGAGTTTTATAAGTTATTTATATATTTTGGATACTAGCCCTTTAATGGATATGTCATTTGCACATTCTTCTCCTATCTACATATTACCTTTTAGTTTTGTTGATTGTTTCCTTTGCTGTGCAGAAGCTTTTTATCTGATGAAGTCACTATAGTTTATTTTTGTTTTTGTTTCCTTTGCCTCAGGAGACATATATAGAAAGAAGTTGCTGTGGCTGATGTCAAAGAGGTTAGTATCCTGTGTTCTCTTCTAGGATTATTATGGTTTCAGGTTTCTCATTTAGTTCTTTAATCAATTTTGAACTTAGTTTTTTGTATGATGTAAGGAAGTGGTCCAGTTACATTCTTTTGCATGTTGCTCTCCAGTTTTCCCCACACCATTTGCTGAAGAGTCTTTCTATTTCCCTTTGGATATTCTTTCCTAGTTTGTCAAAATATTACTTGACCATTGAGTTATGGGTTCATTTCTGGCCTTTCCATTCTGTCCCATTGATCCATGTGTCAGTTTTTGTGTCAGTACCATGCTGTTTTAATCACTACAGCTTTGTCATATAGCCTGAAGTCCAAAATTGTGATGTTCCCAGCTTTCGTTTTTCTTTTTCAAGATTCCTTTGGTCATTCAGATTCTTTTGTGGTTCCATATGAACTTTAGGATTTTTTTGTTCTACCTCTGTGAAAAATGTTGGTGGTATTTTGATAGGGATTGCATTAAACGTGTAGATTGCTTTGGGTAATATAGACATTTTAACAATATTTGTTCTTCCAATCCATGAACATGGAATGTTTTCCCATTTGTTTGTGTCATCTTTAGTTTCTTTCAGAGTACAGGTACTTTTAAAATTTACTACAGAGTACAGGTCTTCCACTTCTTTGGTTAGGTTTATTCCAATGTATCTTATGGTTTTCAATGCCATTGTAAATGGGATTGATTCCCTGATTTCTCTTTCTGCTGCTTCATTATTGGTGTACAGACATGCAACAGATTTCTGTATGTTGATTTTGTATCCTAGGACTTTACTGAATTTGTCATGTATCAGTTCTAGCACTTTCTTGGTGGAATTTTTTGGGTTATCTATATAGAGTATCATGCCATCTGCAAATAGTGAAAATTTCACTTCTTCCTTGTCAAATTGGATGCCTTTTATTTCTTTTTGTTGTCTGATTGTAGTGGCTAAGACTTCCAGTACTATTTTAAATAACAGTGGTGAGAGTGGAAATCCCTGATTTGTTCCCCAAAATAGAGAAAATGCTCTCAGTTTTCTCCCGTTAGGATAATATTAGTTGTAGGTTTTTCATTTAAGGTCATTATTATTGTTGAAGAATGTTACCTCTAAAATCTATTTTGTTGAGGGTTTTATCATAAATGGATGCTATACTTTGTCAAATGCTTTTAATGTAGTTATTGAAATGATCACATGATTCTTGTCCTTTCTTTCTTTCATGTGGTGTATTCACACTGATTAACTTGTGAATATTGAATCAATCTTGTAACCCAGGAATAAATTCCACTTCACCGTGGTGAATGATTCTTTTACAGTACTGTTGGATTCGGTTTGTAAGTATTTCATTGAGAATTTTCGCATCTGCGTTCATCAGGGATATTGGCCTATAGTTCTCTTTTTTAGTGTAATCTTTATCTGGTTTTGGTATTAGGACAATGCTGGCCTCATAGAATAAATTTGGAAATTTCCTTCCATTTCTATTTTGTGAAATAGTTTGAGAAGAATAGGTACCAACTCTTCTTCTGGTACAATTCGTCTATGAAGCCAGCTGGACCTGAACTTTCATTCGTTGAAAAGTTTTTTGATTGCTGATTCAGTTTCCTTGCAGGTGATCAGCTCATTAACGTCCTGTATTTCTTCTTTTATCAGGTTTGGTTGTTTATATGTTTCTAGGAATTTATCCATTTCTTCCAGGTTGTCAAATTTGTTGGGATATACTTTTTCATAATGGTTTTGTATAGTTGTTTGTATTTCTGTGATGTTGGCTGTGATTTCTTTTCTTTAATTTGTGATTTTACTCTGGACCTTTCTCTGTTTTTTTGTGATAACTCTGGCTAAATGTTTATCAATTCTAATAATATTTTCTGAGAACCACCTCCTGGTGTCATTGATTTTTTCTGTTTTTTTTTTTTTTTTTTTTTTAGCATCTATGTTATTTATTTCTGCTCTAATATCTATCTACCTATTTTTTCATTTGTTTGTTTGTTTATTCATATTTACTATTTTATTTGGTTTTTCTTTTGTTAACATACAGTGTAATATTGGCTTCAGGAGTAGAATTCAGTGATTCATAGCTTACATACAATATTCAGTGCTCATCACAAGTGCCATTCTTATTACCCACCACCCATGTAGCCCAGCTCCCACACACATCCCTTCAAAAACCTTCAGTTTGTGCTCTATCATTAAGCGTCTCTTGTCGTTTGTTTCCCTCTCTTCTCTTTTTCTTCCTCTTGCCATATGTTCATCTCTTTTATTTTTTAATTCCACACATTTGTGATATATATGGATATTGGTATTTCTATGATTGACTTATTTTGCTTAACATAACACATTATAGCTCGCCCATGGCATTGCAAATGGAATGATTTCATTCTTTTTGATGGCTGAGTAATATTCTGTTATATATATATAATATAATATAATATAATATATACAATATTTATATTATATTACATTATATTATATATGTTATTGTTATTATAATAACATATATTATATATATAATATAATATATAATAAATATATTATATATATTATATATAGAATAATATAATGTGTATATATATACTACCTCTTTATCCATTCATCAGTTGATGGACATTTGGACTCTCTCCATAGTTTGGCTATTGTTGACAATGCTGCTATAAACTTTGGGGTACATGTACACCTTCGACTCAGTATTTTTGTATCCTTTAGGTTAATACCTAAGAGTGCAATTGCTGGGTCATAGGGTAGTACTATATTCAGCTTTTTGACGAACCTCCATACTGTTCTCCACAG
This sequence comes from Paguma larvata, assembly GCA_030068075.1. Taxonomy (NCBI): domain Eukaryota; kingdom Metazoa; phylum Chordata; class Mammalia; order Carnivora; family Viverridae; genus Paguma; species Paguma larvata. The sequence continues at coordinate 72,511,882 of CM057830.1, forward strand.
TGGCTGCACCAGTTTGCGTTCCCACCAACAGTGTAAGAGGATTCCCTTTTCTCCACATCCTCTTCAACAGTTGTTTCTTGTGTTGTTAATTTTAGCCATTCTGACAGGTGCGAGGTGGTATCTCATCCTGGTTTTGATATGTATTACCTTGATGATGAGTGATGTTAAGCATCTTTTCATGTGTTTGTTAGCCATCTGGATATCTTCTTTGGAAAATTGTCCATTAATGTCTTCTGCCCATCTCTTAACTGGATTATTTGCTTTTGGGTAAGTTTTTTATAGAGTTTGGATACCTACCCTTTTACCAGATATGTCATTTGCATATCTCCCATTCCATAACTACCTTTTATTTTGTCGATTGCTTACTTCACTGTGCAGAAGTTTTTATCTTAATGAAATCCCAATAGTGCATCTTAGCTTTTGTTTCCCTTGATTCTGGAGACGTGTCTAGTAAGAAGTTGCTGTGGCTGAGGTCTAAGAGGTTGCTGCCTGTGTTCTCCTCTAGAATTTTGATGGTTTTCTGGCTCACATGTAATTTGTTTTACATTTATTTATTTTTGAGAGACAGATAAAGAGAGCACGAGCGGGGAAGGGGCAGAGAGAGAGGGAGACACAGAATCTGAAGCAGGTTCCAGGCTCCAAGCTGTCAGCACAGAACCTGATGCACATCTCTAATCCACAAACCACGAGATCATGACCTAAGCCAAAGTTGGATGCTTAACTGAGTGAACCACCCAGATGCTCCTTCCTCTCTCATATTTAGATCTTTCATCCATTTTGAGTTTATTTTTGTGTATGGTGTATGAAAATGGTGCAATTTCATTCTTTTGAATGTCACTGTCCAGTTTTCACAATATCATTTCTTGAATACATTTTTTCCATTGGATATTCTTTCCTGCTCTGTTGAATATTAGTTGACTATATGGTTGTGGGTCCATTTCTGGGTTTTCTGTTGTGTTCCATTGATCTATGTGTCTGTTTTTGTGCCAGTACTATATTGTCTTGATGACTACAGCTTTGTAATATGGCTTGAAATCCGGAATCATGATACTTCCAGCTTTGTTTTCCTTTTTCTGGATTGCTTTGGTTGTTTGGGGTCTTTGTGTTTTGTTTTGTTTTGTTTTACAAATTTTAGGATTGTTTGTTTTACCTCTGTGAAAAATGTTGGTGGTATTTTGATAGGGATTGCATTAATGTGTAGATTGCTTTGGGTAGCATAGACATTTTAACAATGTCCATGAACATGGAATGCTTTTCAATTTTTTGTATCCTCTTGGATTTCCTTCATAAGTGTTCTATAGTTTTCAGTGTATAGACTTAAAATTTTTTTAAATTTTAAAGTATATTTATTTTTAAGAGAGAGAGACAGAATGCAAGCAGGGGAGGGGCAGACAGAGAGGGAGACACAGAATCCAAAGCAGGTTCCAGGCTCTGAGCTGTCAGCACAGATCTGAACGTGGGGCTTGAACCCATGAACCATGAGATCATGACCTGAGCTGAAGTTAGACACTCAACTGACTGTAGGTATATTACTGCTTTTGGTGCAATTGCAATGGGATCTATTCCTTGATTTCTTTTTCTGACATTTTGTTATCGGTGTATAGAAATGCAACATATTTCTGCACATTTCTTTTATATCCTACAACTTTGCAGAATTCATGTATTAGTTTTAGCAGTGTTTTCATAGTCTTTTGAGTTTTTGACATAGAGTATCATGTTGTCTACAAATAATGAAAGTTTGACTTCTTCTCTGCCAGTTTGGATGCCTTTTATTTCTTTTTGTTGTCTGATTGCTGAGTCTAACACTTCCAGTGCGATGTTAAATAATAATGGTGAGAGTGGACATCCTTGTCTTGTTCCTGACCTTAGAGGGGAAATTCCCCATTGAGGATTATATTAGCTGTGGGTCTTTCAATGTATGACCTTTATGATGTTGATGTATGTTCCATCTATTCTGAAACTGTTGAGGATTTTATCAAGAATAGATTCTGTATTTTGACAAATGCTTTGTCTGCATCTATTAAGATGATCATAAGGTCCTTATCTTTTTCCTTTTATTATTGTGGTGTAGCGCATTGATCAATTTGTGAATATTGATCCAGCCCTATAGCCCAGGAATATATCTCACTTCATCATAGTGAATAATTCTTTTAATGTACTGTTAAACTCAATTTGCCAATATTTTATTGAGAAATTTTGATGATCAGGGATATTGGCCTATAATTCTCATATTTAGTGGGTCTTTGTCTACTTTTGGAATCAAGGTAATGCAGGCTTTGTAGAATGAGTTTGGAAGCTTTCCTTTCTTTTCCATTTTTTGGAACTGTTTGAGAAGAATAGGTATTAATGCTTCCTTAAATTTCTGGTAGAATTCCCCTGGAAAGTGATCTTTCCCAAGACTCTTTTTTGTTGGGAGATGTTTGATTACTGATTCAATTTCTTTGCTGGGTATGGACCTGTTCAAATTTTCTATTTCTTCCCATTTCAGATTTGGCAGTTTGCGAGTTTCTACGAATTTGTCCATTTCTTCCATATTGCCCATATTGTTGACATATACGTTTTCATAGTATTCTCTTATAATCGGTTTCTGTGGTATATTCTCTTATAATTGTTTGTATTTTAATATTTTTGTTTCTACATCACTTATATTTGCTCTAATCTTTATTATTTCACTTCTTCTGCTGGCATTAGACTTTATTTTCTGTTCTTTTCCTACTTCTTCCTGTGTAAGTTTAGGTTGTGTATTTGGGAGCTTTCTTGCTTCTTGTGATAGACCTGAATTGCAATATATTTCCCTCTTAGGATTGTCTTTGTTACATCCCAAAGGGATTGAACTGCTATGTTTTCATTTTCATTTGCTTCCATGCATTTTTATGTATTCTTTAATATCCTTGTTAACCCATTTATTCTTTACTAGGATATTATTTACCTTCCATGTATTTGGGCTTTCCAAATTTTTTGTGGCGGTTGACTTCAAGTTTCACAGCATAGTGATCTGAAAACATGCATGGTAGGACCTCGATCTTTTTGTACTTGTTGAGTGCTGATTTGTGACCCAGTATGTGATCTATTCTGGAGAATGTTCCATGTGCACTCGAGAAGAATGTGTATTCTGCTGCTTTAGGATCAAATGTTCTGAGTATATCTTTGAAGACCATCTGCTCCAGTGTGTCATTAAAAGCCATTGTTTCCTTGTTGATATTCTCCTTAGATGATCTTGCTATTGCTATAAGTGTGCTGTTAAAGTCTCTTACAAAAAAAAAAAAAGTCCCTTACTATGATTGTATTATTATCCGTGAGTTCCTTATGTTTGTTATTAATGGATTCATGCATTTTGGTGCTCAAGTTGGGGGCATAAATATTTGCAATTGTTAGATCTTCTTGATGGATAAACCCTTTAATTATGATATAGTGCCCTTCTTTATCACTCATTGCAGTCTTTTTTTTTTTTTTTTAAATCTAGTTTGTCAGATATAATCACGGCTATTTAGCTTACCGAGGTGGATCAAAATGGTGGGTGTGGGGAGAAAACAGGAGTGGGAAATGTGTGCCACCCCTCCTCAGCAAACCTTCTCAGATGTGTAAACAGTGACCCCACCTATGTACCTGGTTTCTGTCAGATCCCCTCCTTGACCCTGTCTATGTCAGAACTGTCTCCTTGCCAAAGTGTGCCTGACTCCGTGTGTTAACTCAGTCATGCTTCTGTTTCAAAGCCCCACACATGAGAGACCCCTGTGGCATGACCCGTCCAGATATTCTGGGGGAGGGTCTCCCTCTGTTATGGCTGGTGCCGTCTTGTCACAGAAGATAGCTGCATGACCATGCAGTGGATCAGAGTTTAAGGACAATTTCAACACACAGCAGGTACCAACATTTGCAGATCTCCTGGCATATTTGTTCCTATCTTACTGAGTGTTTCCTATATTACAGCTCTGTGGCTCCCCCAGGGTCTTTTGTCCTCAGAGAAGCCCTATCACCTCTACCAAATGCACTCCAAGCAGGGGAACCACTTCTCCCCATGTGACCCTGGGGATCCTCAGGCTGCCCAGTGCTGATGCTCAGTTCTTTTCTCCCACCGAAGCACTAATCACCTTCCTAGGTGTAAACCTAGCAATGCCACAAATTTCTGAAACTGGAATGTGTGTTCTGCTGTTTATAGAAAACTGAAAATATTGTAACCCTCTCCATTTTCACCGTCAAAGGGTTTGGGGAATAGTTTTCTTGTGTAGTTCCTTGTGACTGCTTTCACTCTTTTTTCTTTCATGTTTTTTACTCTCTTTTCTCCTTCTCCCTTGCTACTCCCACCACGGTCAGGAGTCCCTTCCCTTGGGAGCACATATGGCTCTTTTCTAACATGACCTTTATGTAGTTCCTACTTTCCACGAGTTTTTTTTTTTTTTCTGGTTTGCATAGATGAAACCTTGTTCTCTGAGACCTCTAATTGATCTTTCGGGTATTCAGAATAATTTGAGATTTATCTAGCTGTGCTGCAGGGTGGAGGCAAGCTTGGGGTTGTCCTACTCCTCTGCCATCTTACCACCAACCTCTAATATTTATTACTTCCTTTCTTCTGTTGGCTTTAGGCTTTGTTTGTTGTTCTTTTACCAAACTCTATAAGTTTAGTTTGTTAATTTGAGATTTTTCTTGCTTCTTAAGGTAGGCCTGTATTGCTAGATACTCCCCTCTTAGGACTGCTTTTGTTGCATCTCAAAGGTTTTGGACCTTTGTGTTTTCATTTTCATTTCTTTCAAAGTACTTTTTTAAAAGTTTGTAGATTTTGAGAGACAGAGCACATGAATAGGGGAGGAACAGAGAGAGAGGGAGAGAGAAAGGATCCCAGGCAGGTGATGCACTGTCAGAGCAGAACCCAATGTAGGACTCGAACTCATGAACCATGAGATCATGACCTGAGCTGAAATCAAGAGTCAGATGCCTAACACCCGAGCCATCTGGGCATCCCAAAGTACTTTTTTGTTTCTTCTTTGATTTCCTATTTGACCTATCAATTGTTTAGTAGTATGTTGTTTAACCTCCATGTACTCGTGGTCTCTCTTTCCAATTTTTTTTCTTGTGGTTGACTTCTAGTTTCATACCATTGTGGGCACATACAAAGGTGTATGGTATGATTTAAATCTTTGTGGATTTGTTGATGCCTATTTCATGACCTAATATATGATCTATTCTGGATAATTTCCCATGTGCTCTTGAAAAGACTGTATTCTGCTGTTTTAGGATAGAATATTATGAATATATCCGTTAATTCCATCTGGTCCAGTATATCATTCAAGGCCATTGTTTCCTTGTTGATTTTCTGCTTAGATGACCTGTCCATTGATGTAAATGGGGTGTTAAAGTCCCTTGCTATTATCGTATTATTATCAATGAGTTCCTTTATATTTGCTAATAATTGTTTTATATATTTAGATGCTTTCATGTTGGGTACATAAATATTTATAATTGTTAGACTGTCCCATTTATTATGATATAGTGCCCTTCTTCATCTCTTGTTATAGTCTTTTTTTTTCATTTTTATTTAAATTCTAGTTAGTTACAGATAGTGTAACATCGGTTTCAGGAGTAGAATTTAGTGATTCATCACTTACATATAACACCCAGTGCTCGACACAAGTGCCCTTCTTAATACCCTTCATCTATTTAGCCCATCCCCTGTCCACATCTCCTCCATCAACTCTCAGTTTGTTCTGTATAATTAAGAATATCATGGTTTGCTTTCCTTCTTTTTTCACCCTTATTACAGTCTTTGGTTTAAAACCTGGTTTGTCCAATGTAAGTATTGCTTCTCTGCCTTTCTTTTGACATCTTTTGTGCATGATAAATGTTTCTCCATCTCCTCACTTTCGATCTGCAGTTGTCTTTAGCTCTAAAATGAATCTCTTATAAGCAACATATAGACAGGTCTTTTTTTTTATCCATTCTGACACACTGTGTCCTTTGACGTAGCCCATTTACATTCAGATTAACTATTGTTGGTATTATTTAGTGTCATTTTATTACTTGTTTTGTCATTGTTTATGGAGATTTTCTCTGTTTCTTTCCTGTATTTGTCACTTTTGGTGTTTCCTTTCTCCTAAAAGAGTCCTCTTTAGTATTTCTTGCAAGCATGGTTTAGTGGTCACAAATTCCTTTAGTTTAGTTGTTTGTTAGTTTGTCTGGGTAACTCTTTATATCTCCTTCTATTCTGAATGACAGCCTTGCCATATAGAGTATTCTTGTATACATATTTTTCCCATTCAGCACTTTAAATATATCATGCCACTCTATTCTGGCTCGCTAAGTTTCTGTTGAAAGAACTACAGCTAGATTTATGGGTGTTCTCTTATAAGATAGGGACTTCTTTTGTCTTGCTGCTTTTAAGATTTTTTTTCTATATCATTATATTTTGCCAATTTAATTACACTAAGTCTTGGTGTTGGCCTGCTTTTCTTGATTTTGATGGGTTCTCTGTGCTTCCTGGATGGAGATGTGTTTCAATCCCCAGATTAGGGAAGTTTTCGGCTATTATTTCCTCAAATAAATTTTCTGCCCTCCTTTTTTCTTCCTCCTTCTTCTGAGACTCCTATACTATAAATGCTATTACATTTGTTGGCGTCTTTGTGTTCCTTAAGTCTATTCTATTGTTGCATAATTCTTCTTTCTCTCTTTTGTTCAGCTTCATTTTATTCTATTCTTTTGTCTTCAATATCATTAATTTATTCCTGTGCTACTTCTAGCCTCGTGTTCATTGTATGAAGCCTGTTTCCAATCTCAGTTATTGCATTTTTAATTTATGACTGATTCTTTCATAACAATTTTATCTCTGTGATAAAGATCTCTCTGAAGTCTTTCATTCTTTTCTCAAGCCCAGGTGGTATCCTTATGATTGTTGCTTTAAATTTTCCATGAGGCATGCTACTTTTGTCTGCTTCATGTTGATCTCTGCTTATGACCTTATCTTGTTGTTTCATTTGGGATGAATTCCTTTGTCATAGCATTTTGTCTAAGTCTCTGCCTTCTCTGCGTTAGAAAACCCCATTATGTTTCCTGTTCCTGAGAGGTCATTTAGTGTTCAGGGCCTGGTGCTTCAAGGAGCAGCTCTGGTGTGTGCTGCATGTGCTTTGTTGTGTTTGGCTGCTCTATCCCTTAGGCTAATTGTGTGCAGAGGCTCTCCTTGACTGCACTGGGCAGTGTTTCTTCCTTGGCCAGAATCTGGTGGTGAGTTTTAACTAGATATGCTCTGGTCTGCTTGTTAAATGAGATATGATATTACTTCCACTAGAACTGAAGCCATGCAGAATTCTCTGGTCAGGAGATGTGTTTGTGGGCAGAGGTTTATGTTTGTCTTCTGGGGAAGAGGCCCACCATGCTGGAACTGAGGCAAGCCTGACTGAGAAGGGCAGTTGCACCGGAGTGCAACGGTGTGAGACTTGGTGTAAGCAGGTTAGGCAGCCGGTGCCGGCACTTCATTGCTTCCTGCAGAGTGCTCTATGATTGTGTTGAGGCATGGGAGAGATAAATGGTGCCAGCCATTTCCTTTATTCCCAGAGAGGTGGCTGTGAATGTTGCTTCTCAAGAATGTGCTCCAAGAAGAGTGAATAATCTTCCTTCTGTGTGCCCCAGGAATTCTTCAGATTGCTGTTTCTAAGCCATTTGCCCCATGGTTGTTTACCTGCCTTCTCTCCAGGAGTAAGGCAGCGCCCTCAGGGTCTATTTCAGATGAGCCCACTAACTTTTAGTGTTCCAGTCTTTAATCCCAGCTGGTTGCAAAAACTAATGAATCAGCGCCTCTCGTTTTTCCATCCAATGGCTTTGTGGAAATGTTCTCCTTTTGTATTCCCCTGTGTGCTCCCCTCATTCTCACCTTTCTCCACAACCATAGCTCCCTCCTATCCACAGCACCTGGGATCCCTTTATCCCCTAAAGCATATCTCTGAAACTCCTGTATTCTTTAATTTGGCTTCTATCCTTTTATTTATTTTTATTTTTTGAATAATTTATTGTCAAATTGGTTTCCATACAACACCCAGTGCTCATCCCAACAAGTGCCCTCCTCTGTGCACATCACCCACTATCGCCCCTTCCACACCCCCCTCTCCCCTCAGTTTGTTCTTAGTCTTTGAGAGTCTCTTATGTTATGTCTTTCTTCCTCTCTGTGGCTTTTTTTTTTTTTTAATTTCTTCCCCTCTTCCCCTCCCCCCTGGTTTTCTGTTAGGTCTCCCAAAGCTTACCTATGCGTGGAAACATATGTCATCTATCTTTCTCTGACTGACTTATTTCACTCAGCATAATACCCTCCAGTTCCATCCATGTTGCCACACATAGCCAGATTTCATTCTTTCTCATCACTGCATAGTATTCCATTGTATATATATACACCACATCTTTTTTATCCAATCATCAGTTGATGCACACTTACTCTCTTTCCATCATTTGGCTATTGTTGAAAGTGCTGCTATGAACATCGGGGAACACATGCCTCTGGGCATCAGCAGTCCTGTATCTCTTGGGTAGTTTCCTAACAGTGCAATTGCTGGGTCATAGGATAAATCTATTTTCATTTTTTTGAGGAACCTCCATACAGTTCTCCAGAGTGGCTGCACCAGTTTGCATTCCCACCAAGAGTGCAATAGGGTGCCTGTTTCTCCACATCCTCGCCAGCATCTATAGTTTCCTGATGTATTCATTTTAGCCACTCTTACTGGTGTGAGGTGTTATCTCAGTGTGGTTTTGACTTCTACTTCCCTGATGATGAGTGACATTGAGCATCGTTTCATGTGTCTGTTTGCCATTTGGATGTCTTCTTTGGAGAAGTGTCTATTCTTCTGCCCATTTCTTCACAGGATTATTCATTTTTCGGGTGTGGAGTTGGTAAGTTCTTTATAGATTTCAGATACTGGTCCCCTTTATCTGATATGTCATTTGCCATTAATTTTTCCCATTCCATTGGTTGTCTATCAGTTTTGTTGGTTGTTTCTTTTGCCGAACAGAAGCTTTTTATCTTGATGAGGTCCCAGTAGTTCATCTTTGCTTTTAATTCCCTTGCCCTTGGAGATGTGTCGAGTAAGAAATTGGTGCGTCTTAGGTCAAAGAGGCTTTTTCCTGCTTTCTCCTCTAGGATTTTGATGGTTTCCTGTCCCACATTCAGATCTTTTATCCATTTAGAGTTTATTTTTGTGAGTGGTGTGAGAAAGTGGTCTAGTTTCATTCTTTTGCATGTTGCTGCCCAGCTTACCCAGCACCATTTATTAACGAGGCTGTCTTTTTTCCATTGGATACTCTTTCCTGCTTTGTCAAAGATTAGTTGGCCATATAATCGCGGGTCCATTTCTGAGATTTCTCTTCTAGCCCATTGGTCTATGTGTCTGTTTTTTGTGCCAATACCATACTGTCTTGATGACTAATGCTTTGTAGTAGAGGTTAAAGTCTGGGATTGTGATGCCTCCCACCTTGGTTTTATTCCTCAGTATTACTTTGGCTTTTCGGAGTCTTTTGTGGTTCCATACAAATTTTAGGATTGTTTGCTCTAGCTTTGAGAAGAATGCTGGTGCAATATTGATTGGGATTGCATTGAATGTGTAGATTGCTTTGAGTAGTATTGCCATTTTATCGATATTATTCTTCCAATCCATGACATTGGATGTTTTTCCATTTCCTTGTGTCTTCCTCAATTTCCTTCATAAGTTTTTTATAGTTTTCAGTGTAGATGACTTTCACATCTTTGCTTGGTTTATTCCTAAGTATCTTATGCTTTTTGTTGCAATCGTGAAAGGGATTAGCTTCTTTATTTCTCTTTCTGCTGCTTCATTGTTGGTGTATAGACATGCCACCGATTTCTGTACATTGATTTTGTACCCTGCAACTTTGCTGAATTCATGGACCAGCTTTAGTAGGCTTTTGGTGGATTCTGTGGGGTTTTCCATGTAAATTATCATGTCGTCTGCAAAAAGTGAAAGTTTGACTTCCTCCTTGCCAATCTTGATGCCTTTTACTTTGTTTTGTTGTTTGATTGCTGATGCTAGGACCTCCAACACTATGTTAAATAGGATTGGAGAGAGTGGACACCCCTGTCGTGTTCCTGATCTCAGTGGGAAGGCTCTCAGGTTTTCCCCATTGAGGATGATATTAGCTGTGGGCTTTTCATACATGGCTTTTATGATGTTTAAGTATGTTCCTTCTATCTGACTTTCTTGAGGGTTTTTATTAGGAAAGGGTGCTGTATTTTGTCAAATGCTTTTTCTGCATCTACTGACAGCATGGTATGGCTCTTATCTTTTCTTTTGTTAATGTGATTTATCACATTGATTGATTTGCGAATATTGAACCAGCCCTGCAACCCCGGGATGAATCCTACTTGATCATGGTGGATAATTCTCTTTATATGCTGTTGGATTCGATTTGCTAGTATCTTGTTGAGAATTTTTGCATCCATATTCATCATGGATATTGGTCCGTAATTTTCTTTCTTTGCTGGGTCATTGTCTGGTTGGGGAATCAATGTGATGCTGGCTTCGCAGAATGAGTCCGGCAGTTTTCCTTCCGTTTCAATTTTTTGAAACAGCTTGAGGAGGATAGGAATTAACTCTGTTTTAAATGTCTGGTAAAATTCCGCAGGGAAGCCATCTGTTCCAGGGTTTTTATTTGATGGGAGATTTTTGATAACTGATTCTATTTCTTCACTAGTTATGGGTCTGTTCAAATTTTCTATTTCTTCCCGTTTGAGTTTTGGTAGCGTGTGGCTATTTAGGAATTTGTCCATTTCTTCCAGGTTGCCGTTGGTGGCATATAATTTTTCATAGTATACTCTGACAATTGCTTGTATTTCTGAGGGATTAG